>OX346225.1:6250000-7500000 GCA_947049295.1 Ligdia adustata | reverse complement strand
CAAGGTTTTATATAAAATGAGGCCGTTTTTAGGAATGGGACTGCGTACTCAACTTAGTGAGTCACTGATATTATCAAAACTAAATTACATGGATACTGTTTTTGGTCCTAGACTTTAAGTAAAAACAAAAAAAATGATTCAGCGAGTCCAAAATGCTTGTCCTCGTTTTAATTTTGATATTCCGTTAAGGTCCCATGTAACACCATTCTTGAATAATCATTTGCTCTTAAAAATGCAGCATCGACGTAAGTTCCACTTTGCATGCCTTCTTTTTGGCGTGATTAAACACAAGGAACCTAGGTATCTATATGATAGTTGTCGTGGAAGCCGGATTACAAGCTTCATCTTTTTTTTAACACTGTTACTGCTAGTTGTTTTTTGGTACAAATAAATTCTTTCTTTCTTTCTTAATCTGGATAGCCTCCACGACATTAATACGAAGATATCTCAGCAGCCACTGAATCTTCGGAGCAACGATGTGAACTACAGTCTATACCACACAACCATACCAACCTATGTGGTAATATTAAGTGCATGTGCACTCGCTAGTGGTATAGGTAAACTACCTCAAATACCACTCGAAGCTTGCGAAGAATTCGCATGAAAACATTAAAGAAGACGAGCCATCATCGGAAGCGGTCTACGCCATCCCGGAAATTTCCAGGGCTAACCCGAATCATCCCCCAGCACAATTCACGGCCAAGGTCTTCCATAGTCGCTGCTCTTCGGGGGGAGGTATTACGCAAGGCTAACGCTTCGCCTGCATCGCGTTGCACATCGATACCGCGCTGCCCGAGTTGCAGCGTTAGCAGGATATGCATTGACGTCATTGCGCCGGACACTGGAAACCACACATTCCGAAGGCGCCACTTTTTTGTCAGATCTAATATCGATCATACATACATTTTTAGCTTGTAATATAATATTAATTAAAGTTAATAAAATAAATTTGGTTTTTTTGCATGCATTTTGGGTTTTTTGGGGCTGTCGCAATCGTAATTAGCTTAATAACAAACTGAAAAGCGAATCATCATCATCATCTCATTCGAATGAAAGTCAAAATGTAATTGAAAGACGTATCCTGATGATGATGTTCTTTAAGTCTATAAATATTGTAACCATAAAGCGTTAATCTTTCTGTAAAATTAACTACTTTCTTTTACCCTACTACTGTAAAAATGGGTATAGCATAATGACCTAGTTGCGGACAACGAGCCCGATCACCAAGTACTAAGTACCCTACGGTTATTATTCTAAGGTTTCAACTATCAGCCTGTACAGTTAACTGCCGGTCGCCATTGCCGCTGTTTGCGGCCTCCTTCAACTCTAATGAACACGTTTACCGCCGTGTTAGCCTATTGGCTTGTTCAACACGTATAACTCTATAACTCATTAGCTTACATGAGTTACAGTATGTGTTTATTTAGGTCGTTCTGGAACTAGGTGAAAGTTCTTAAGAGACCGACTACACGAAAGTTGCAGAAATTTGCGGGGTAGCAAACCATTGTTTCTATGTTATGTAATAGTTATTAGAATTCACGAAATAAGGTTTAAATGTAATTTAGCGAACACACAATCAAAGGCGGACTACGAGGTAGCTAATACAATAAGCCCTGCGGTTTCTGGGTAAAGCTATTCAATAGGTCCTTTCTACCGGGAACAGGATTCAATTTGCTGCAGCTGGCCGGTTGACGTAGGGTTGAAACTCTATATTACAATATTAATTACCCGACTGCGAAAGAAGGAGGGTTATGTTTTTCGAGTGTATGTATGTATATTTATTTGGCACGCTCTAGAGCCTAAACGGCTTGTCGTATTTCCATGTGAGTGGTGTCAATAGATTCGTCTTACTCGTGAGAGTGTCATAGGTACATTAAAATTATAAAAAAGAAATAAAAGTAAGTATGACACAGGATTAAAGATTTAGCAGTCGGGTTTTTTTAAGTCACTCACTCGTCTATTATCATACTAAATTGGAAATTCATAAATTAGGTGTCGTACCAAACTTTCCCATTTTGACAGAAATACATCCAATCCAAAATTCCCGGATACTAAAAAAATCGGCCAGTTTGAAAAAAAAGTGCGATTCGGACTCGCTCACGAAGGGTTACTTACTATGTTATCATTATTAATATCTAGCAAAAACAGCATAATATCACGTTTATTGTATGACAGTCTTCCTTAAATATTTATTTTATTATGTTGTTAGTAAGTATCGTTTAGTCGACATTTCACAGATTCTACATTTGATATCAAAGTCAACTATTGCCAGATTCTACGGCTCTATCCCATTTGTTCCAATGAGACTTGTCCTATAGGAGAATAGGAACTGCTTTAGTGCCAGTTTTTGTTATAGCGGTAACATACATAATCATCTATAAATTCAACTATACAGTTTAGTAACGGTTCATTTGCCTGCTGATGTTGGTAGTTGTGAAATAATTATATCGAATGGTGTACGTAGGTAGGACAATAAATCAGTCAAGTCTAACGCTATAATGTGTCTCATTTCATGTTCTCAAAGATATATATAACTTTACATGGCGCAGTCGGAATAAAAAAGTGAAAAAAACTAAAGAATTAACAAATCAAACGTACGCGTGTAGGTTTTGGAAGAAAACCACGAACAACTATAAAAATGGAATCATTGCTTCAGCCGCCTAAGCCGTTCCTTTTCGAGAATAGTTTAGCCAACGTAACTTCTGGAAATTTGAGTAAGGAATGGTAAAGATGGAAAAAATCGTTTAAAATATACTATGAAGCATGAAAAAAGACAAAATGCAAATAAACACATTATTACACATCATTGGAGATTGGTGCCGGGATAAATTCACAGATGATATTAAAACAGTGGATGAGTTGATGTTAAAGTTCGATGAGGTGTTTTTATCTAGAAAAAACCTGACTATAGAACGACACGAGACCAGAAATATTTGGAGTCCACGGAACAATACGCGTTTGAATTAAACGAAATTACGGCTAAATGTGAGTTCAAAGAATTATGCGACTAGTAAGACTTCGCGAATTAGTACGAGATCGACTTATATGTGGAATAAAAGACGCGATGTTCACTTGTAATCTTTTATTCGCGTAAACAAATGTCGTAGAAACAAATGAGCATCAAGGAAACAATTGAGCATCGCACAAAATAAGCGAGTGTCGCGGAAACAATGAGCATGTAGTAAAACAAGTTAGCATTACCAATTTACATCGCATAAACAAGTTAGCATTACCAAAACTAAACATCATCATAAGATCAAAAGAGCACCATAAAAACAAAATAGAAGGAAACAAACATTAAATTTCTTTTTGTACTTAGTTGATAGCGACATATTTACTAATCCTTGCGATAAATTATAACCTTTAAAAACAAAAGAATGTCGCAAAAGTGCATTGACGATTGCAATGAGGCTTTTTCCGGGAGCCAATTAAAAAAAATAGTTTATAATAGGTTCAATAGATGTCGCTGTATACTGTTAATGTACACCAAAGAGCAAGTATAATTTATGGTTTTTGTTGTCATTGCGTTGATGGTTGACATTTGTTTGAAAACGTTCCATTTCTTACAAAAAAATGTGGAATATTTTTAAAGACATCGTTGTCTAACTTTTATATTAGTATTTTGTAAATTGATTACCAGAATAAATTAATTTTACCAAAAACTTGTCTCACTCATACTGAATACAAATAAAATTGCATTGTAAAGTTTATGTAACGTTCCGTTTCACGTATAATGAAGAACTCGCTTGTACAGGGGCAACATACAACGCCATCTGTTGAGCATTGTTTACACCATTTTTTATTTTTTAATTCAGCTGTCAGAAAAAGCCTCATTGGAAAAATAATATTTACTCGATTTTCAACCATCACATTTGTCAGAAAATCATAATTTTTTGCTCTCTCACTGGCCCCAAATACTACGAAGAACAAACAAAATAAAATATGTTGATAAAGTTTAATATCACGTAAACCAGATTTTTCGAATTGTAATCGTAAATGGATACTTTAACGATTCGCTTTTCAAGACAAAGAATCGAGCCCAAAAAGATTTTTATTTTTATTTGTGACGCAAAAATAGGAAAAAATACCGGCTTATACGATTTTCGACCTTATCGATTTTTTTTTATTTTGCTTGTTATTCGTTAAATTTAGGGCCAATGATTTCTATGAGTCTTAAATTATGATTTTCTGAAACTCGCGTTAACTTGATTTTTACAATTGCAATCGTTAATGGACACATTAACGACTTTTTTGTTTATTCAGGTTTTCGGTTTAAAAATATATATTTCTCATAAGACACTTACATTTTACATACAAATGTTTAAAAGGTTCTAAATTAAATATATAATAAATAATCGTACTATAGCAAATTTATAAACAAAAAAAGAAGCTCGTAAAGTTGACCCAGATCGGACTAAGTTAATTAAGTTAAGATAATATGTATATACAATAATAGTGAATTTTTTATATGTTATTTCATCATCAGAACAAGTGATTAAGCCGCTTGCAACCAAGTCCAAAATAATTTTAACTTTGGTTCTTATATTTTGTTCTTGAGACGTTCTTTTTATTCTGAGATGCTGATTTGTTTCTTCGACATTCTCTTGTTTCTGCGGTGCTCATTTGTTTCTTAGATGATTATTTGTACATGCGACTGTAAATTAAAATTAAATATCGGTGTAACAGAACAAGTAGGAATAAACGATAATAATAATTAATGCAGGGACGCTTCGTTCGCTTCACTCACTCAGGTTAATAACGTTGGCACCATGTCGCCGATAAATGCTATCTATTTATAATCTAATGTATGCATTTATAGGGAAAATATTTTAATAGGTACATTAAACTATATTTATATTCTGGCAAATTTGACAACCCTAAGTTATACGCCCACACATGTACCTACTGAGGATGCCTATAGGCTCTTGCACCACCGCCGACTAAGGGTCGGCTCTCTAACGGGAAGGCTTTAGTGGGATACAAATTCGAAAACAAACCACTTCTTACAAACGTAATGGCTACGACGTAATGGTTATAGGAAAACTATTTCGGCAGTTGACTTATGTGTTTTAATACAACGTTATGTTGTAGCGCTTGAAGTATAACAAGACTTATATTTTTTTTTATATCATGATTAAAATTACATAGTTTTGAGGCTTCTTATGTATGATCTGGGCTATGTTCCTAAACATGTGCACACAACATATTTATAGACGATGAATGCGGTTACAGTGAAACTACAGTTTAGATATTAATATATTTTTACAACTATAAAATTTAAATTAAGTATGTAATAAGACAATATTGCACAAAAGATCTGTCATAAGATATAAATACAATGTTTCTTATATCTACCTTAAATTTAGATCAGTTTTGATTTTAAATGTCGATAGAATTATGATTATCCTTGAAGATTTTGTCGTAGGTATGTCGTAGACGCCACATTCTAAAAACTTTTTATTTATAAGAAGTACTTTTGTACACCTGCAGTATACATTATTAAAGTATATATATAAGTGTTACATTACGAACACCAGTGACCACCAGTTAATTATTTTTTTAAATATAATTTTAATTAGAAATCTCTACCAAAACCTGAAAATATCCTTCTAAGGTAAGATAACTCTACCGCTGGAATAATAAGGTCTTCAAACAGAATTTTATCCTTTAAATTTTGTTAAAATATCACCTACGTAATTTTTCACGGTAACTTAGGTACGAATAAGCGCCACGTACAGCGCGTTAAATTCTCAATCTCAGGATAAAATGCCACCATTTTTACCTACATACATCTCATAGTATTATATCGAGGTATCAATTGTCGCATTATATATCATTGATAACCATAATTAAATATAGTAAGAATTATTACGCTACAGACCGAAAGAGCGATGCGTCTCTTCTTTTCCAAGTCTAAAAATTTATAATTTTAAGCACTTTATTTTTTAATCTTTAGCAAATTTGTTTGGGTATCATCCCTAAAACCATAAAAAGTTTGCTATGGTGCCATTCACCGACTTATTGTGTGGGTACAGACGGACAGGTCTAGCAGAGGTGGGCCTTGCCTGTTGGCCACCTACAATGTTCACCTTGTGAACAGGAAGCAAGTTTTAATCCCAAAAAAAAATCGAAATACGAATAACATCAATATAGAGCTTGTCGAGACTAAAATAAAGTAGGCAAAGCAAAGTAGGATGCAGTGTTGCAGTTGCTAAGAACGGTTAAACGCTACTTATTATCAATTTGTTTGCAAAATAGTTTTCGATACCTATTGCTACAACAAATTCCTCGGGCATCCTGCTCCACCCTTCATCCACCATCCGATGTTACTCCTTGAAGAATTATAAGTACACGCAATATACGCCAACGACATCGTAGCCGCTAAAATTGACTCACCGTAGCAATAAAATTATATCAAGTACGTAGGAAGCCTAATTAAATTTTGGTCGGTGATCGTCACAAAGCGAGACAGTTGGCGGTCGCGGTCCTGCACCGGGTATTGCATTACCGTCTAACTAACTTCATTTCTCCCTGGCTTGTTAGTCTTTCCCAGGTAAATAAGCGTCGCATTCTGTGTACTTAGTCGTTACATAAACTAAAATTAGTGGACCTGTGAGTTGTAGACCACGCGAGTCTGTCTTTGCTGAAGTATAATATGTGCACGTTTTCATTTGTCTTTCTGTCTGTCATTTTGAAATATTTAAACAACTGTTTCAAAAAAAACCCTTGATCTTACAGGATTCCCAAATTATGGAATTGGCTTACAAAAATTTGTAGATAACAACCCAAAATATCACAAAGAACTGTGGAGAAATGAGCCATGTAGAACAGACTTACGAACTTATTTTTGTCCAAGCTGGCCCTTTGTTAGGGTTCGGTCAAAAAAGGCCGATTTGCACGTTGAAAAGTGCAGTAGCGAGTTAACTTGCCGTCAGTCGTAGCTAGTTTAGTTCTTATACAGTCATGTGCATTTGGACGTTTCAAGCGAGATAAATGGGTAGTAAGAACCCAGACAACTAAACTCTCTAAGACGATAAGTTAACTCGCTATTGTACTTGTCGATACGTTAATCGGCCTTTACTTAGTTTAGATATCTAATTCTAATTAGATATTTTCATGTAAACATTGCAATTGATTTTTGCATCTACCTACTTTAATGCAAAGCGTATCTAGGAAAAGGCCGCACAGGTATTTAGTTTCCATACAACAACGAGGCTAGTGCGGTGGATACAATGGTTTTAACCACCATAGAGGGAAAAAAATCATATAATACGTACATCTAATTTAAAATGCAATTCTTTACACCTCGAAGGTTTTGTCGTTCGAAATTGCAGTGACGATGCGGCAAATAAGTAGCACCTAAAAGAAATAAAACTCATCATGTGAAAAGTTCCAGATTATAGTACCCACATAAAAACATGCATACGTATTATGACGAATATGTAGCAAAGCTATAGGAATTCGCAAGTTTCTACAGAACAATATAAATTAGTCATAATTAGGGTTCTATTCGCTGCTGACACAAAATAATAAAAAAGTATATCGCTATTTTGTGCAGGCTGTCATCTTCGATTTGCAATTTATAAATTTATTATAGTATTTTACTAATCAAGCCCTTTCATATTATGATAGCCATACCGAGGAAGTTGTGAAACAATATTATGTGAAAGCTGTAAAAGAACTTGAGAACTGGCACAATACACAGAGTGTGGTAGCCAATCAAGAAAGAATAAAAAAAAAAGCTGTTAGCCATTTGTGGCGGTGGCCGACTTGGATCGATTTTTATCAAACATTACTAAGAACACTTACTCACCTTTCAAACAAAAAACCCAAATTCAAAATAAGTCCTTCCGTTCGAGAGCTACGATGCCACAGACAGACAGAGAGAGAGAGACATGTCAAGCTTATAACACTCCCGTCGTTTTTGCGTCGAGGGCTAAAAAGGACAACTGTTGTACAATAGGAACTTTTTATTATGCTACGAGTATGTTAAATTCTTATTTTGCTTAAAATTTTATAAAAAATCTAATTCACTTTTTAAAAACCAGTTAGTTCGACACAACCGACTTCTAACTAAAACCAGATTTCTACATTTTAGCAAAAAAAACCCTCGCAACAGAAGGAAACGTTTGAGAAGAGTTGGTTGTGTCGGTACATAAATAATTGTTACCTCTCACGAATAACTGAACTCAGCTGTAACTTGTTAAAAAGTAACGACGCACTTTACGACGAGGCGAAGCCAAGTTTCAATTTAACGCTCCTACGCTTATTTCGATTAGAAAAAGTCTAGTGAAGTGTTGACTTTGGATCGAGTAACTCATTACATAGAACGATGTTGACTCACCTTCGAGCTTTTAGACTATGTTTCTTCC
This sequence comes from Ligdia adustata, assembly GCA_947049295.1. Classification (NCBI taxonomy): domain Eukaryota; kingdom Metazoa; phylum Arthropoda; class Insecta; order Lepidoptera; family Geometridae; genus Ligdia; species Ligdia adustata. Next base: position 7,491,628 of record OX346225.1, on the reverse strand, counting down.
AAGAATTTATGAGAATGTTTATCTTACTAATGAAAATCATTATTGTTTGTATTAAAAGTTCCCTGCAAATTAAAATGAAGAATGTTTTGAATCGTGTCCTATCATACTAGCTTTTCGGATGAACGACGATCTCAGCCTATAAATAGGTATACTCATAAATACGAACAAACTTACTTTGCAAATCGCATATACTGCGCTCTTACGTACATTTATTAAAACTTCAATAAAAGTTTTGGATGTAACAGCAGATTTTGAAATTGTATCGTTAACAATAAATACTTGGACATAACTAAAACTTGGCCAGTAAGACATTTGGAGAGCCAGGAACAACCATGTAATGAACAGAGATAGACGTTCTAATCTTATTTATTTGCGAAATCAAGTAAATATATCTAAATCTAAATGAAATCTGCTTCTATCTAAGTACATGTTCGTTATTTTTCCTTTAAATAATGTTCAGCGCTTCAGGAGTATGTACCTCTGCCTGAGCTTCTCTCTGATTGTCATTTTGCAGCATCGACGTCGTGTGATTTATATGTAGATTACTTTTGCATTATAATGATTGGTGCATGCTGTTTACTTTTAGGTCAATTTCTATGTTAAAAGGTAAACTTACGAGTTATTACGAATTACCTGAACATTATTAGTATTACGCTTAATTCTATTGAAATATGCTTCATTTTTACGATATATATCAGTTTAATGTAAGTTTCAATAATTTCACTCCAATCCCAGTTGAGTCGAGACTTGTCAATTAAAAACCTTGCAATATCGTGTATGTATATTTGATACCAGTACACAGATAAGACATATCAATGCACTTAATCTCTTAATATTTGAACGCCATAAATGTATGATATTTTTAGTCCTGATTACTGCCAGGTGCTTCTTGCGCGGTGTCGTATTTTTACCCATAAAGCATTACCTCGACTTTAATACTAGACATCCTGCATCTTAATAAGACATCGCATAGCCAGCCTATACTTTCAACACCCCTCAACGCCCTTTCCCTCTGTTCACATCAATGAAAAAATACTACTACCGGCTGGTACATGCTCTATTAGATTCAATCTGGCTATCACAGGGTTCAACCCATGTCACGATTTTATCCCGTCGTATGGTCAAATTGACTACGACTACAGAAATAGTTGTTGGGTTCAAGGGTAGTTAGGTAAAAAGCAAACCCTTTGTCTTAAGAAGTCTAAAGTGCACCTGGGTACTTTAGTCCAGTTTATATCTTCGTAATAATATAAACGTCTAGGTCTAAGCTATAGCTCGGAATATAAGTATCTGTCTGAGTTGCGCGAATTGAAGGAGCTGAGCAGGTTTATTTCCAGTTTACAAATCTGAAAAGGATTTTCTTTACGATGTTATCTCATTAAAGCCTAAGGTAAAGCTCAATTTTCTGTACCTACTTCTATTTTACACTTACCATTTGCAGTTAGTATAGTTTAATCAGTTAAGGAGCAGGAGTTAATAACGATTAAAATACGGTTTCAGCCTCTAACAAATGCAGATCAGCAGATAAGAGAGATGCAGTGTAACCAACAACAAATAAAATTCCTTTACCTACCTTGTTATTAAAAGTAGCAAGGGATGGAGCTTTCCTTATGTCTAAGGGCAAATCGTCCATGATACGACAGCTTGGATGGCAAAATAACTTTTATAAAATGTTTTATGATTCCTTGGCATCTTTAGAGCAAGAAGAGACAGGGGTGAGAATGCATATAAGAAATGCAATCTTTCAAATAATGTGTACCTACAATGTATTTAAATTCTTGTACGAAGAATATTTTTCTTTACTGTTGTTTATTACAATTTTAGTGTTCTAAGTGAGATGGCGTCCAAATTGGCGAAACCAAGATTCATTTATTTTCATTTGTGTCGTATCGCATTTTCTTTTGGTAACGGGGGTCTGATGTCCGTGTTTCTGGCTGGACACATCGGGAATATAAATTAGATTCCATTTCGCCACTTAAGGGCGGTGTGTGAGAGCATAAAGCTTTCATAATAATTTCTGCTTTGGTGGCGAAGCTTAAAATATTTTGCATTCACGGACGCGAACCGACGCGAAGGAGTCTTTATTTTGACAGAGACGGGTTGGGACGCCCGGAGTAGTCCTAAGTGCCGTGATATGACTAATAATAATATATGGCATAGAATTTATGCTCAGTTAAGATAAAAATGTTAAATTTATGGAAAGTTACTGTTGCCCGACATTCTCGGAATACCTACTGTACTGAAATAATAGAGAAAATTAATAACTACGTCACTAACAATTGTATTAATATTATTTACGACTCAATACCCCATGTAATATGATAACTTATCAATGATAATAGCAGAAATCAAATCAGTTTGTAAGTAAATCAATATTAAAGCATATCTATGTAAAATAAAACAAATGTGCAAATGCGTGCATGTCGACGTTATGTAATCAACCAAACAAGAATCAGTGATAATCACTTGATAAGCTAGTAATGGATAAGTTTAATGACTGACCGTTCGTTCGAATAAATTATGTTGTTTTTATCGTCGAACGCTAATCCATAGCCATTTTTCACGGATAATATCTTTTCTGGTCGCCAGGTTTGGTGGTTAACAGCATAAATTCCATCGTGTGCTATGAAATGAACTATTTCATGTGCGTCCACAGTAACTCCACGATAATGTATCAACCCGTCGTCCACTCGAGTGGCAGATATACTTCCATGTGGCTTAAAAAACAAACCTGACGTGTTAATAAAGTAAAATCCTTCGTTATCCATGACAAAGTGATGTACTAAGTAATCTTTAGTCTCAGAGACTATTTTATCTTCTCCATTTTTTAAAATATGTAACATTTGAGACGAGGTGTCAACGAAGTAAAGGTCTTTCTTGTGATACATATCAAATATATCGAGGCCTGGGATTAACGCTTGTTTATCAACATCGTTCGTTGCATAATTGTATGTGAATATACCATTACTTCCTCCTAAAAATACCTGGCCAGTATCGTGGTCGATCGCGCTTGCAAATCCATTTCGAATTCCAGGCACTATACTAGGAACTTCAGTCGCGAGATTGAGGATAACAGAATGAAAACTTTGGTCGGAGTATTCATCAGCATTAATGCAGAAGAATAAGGAGTTGTTACGTCGGTCCAATGAAAACTTATACGGTATGTTCACATCGGCTAGGATAATATGTTTTCTGTGCGGTACACCTCGTATAGTAACTACTGAATCATTGGGTTTGGGAAACATCTACTACAAACATGTAAAACACTGCATATTCAATTTAAATTTAAGATGAAAAATTATTGAAAATTTTCATTTTAATTAAAGGGCACGACATTATTTGTTTTAAAATTTGGTGACATTTTAATCGTCAATATAACATAAACTTTCCCTTAGAAGGTTTTCGCAAAGAAGGTCGTTAATCTATATCGTCAATAACATAAATATTAACTAACATAACTGTTAAGAAACATTTCTGATCCTATACCAAGACGTACATTTCTTGACCTTCATTTGAAGTGTTCTTCTGACTGATTTCAAACTCATAAACGTAGACGTATGGAATAAATTCAGGTTATTGATCACAGGGACATTCGGCGTATTCTAAAGTAGTAAGGTTCTCATAATAATATATAATAACACTCAAAGGATATGATAATATAACACTTTATATGCTTACCGATAGAGCTTTGCACATTGTTTCAATACTTGCCCATATATGCCTTCTTGCTCAAGAATGATAAACCAATGTAACCAACAACGGCTATACCCAGCTAAATAATAATTATTTCCTAGCATCTTTTTATAAGGAATAAATAGGGTTTACTCAATTAATAGGAGACATATTCATAGAACAGTTGACCCTTAAAATCCCTCGTATAATAGGCTGACCACAAAATATTGAATGAAGGGTCTTTACCCTTAATTCAATCTAAATATCATTATAGTTTGTCTATATATATTATGGTTAGTAGTAACCATAATATACATAGAGTACCAACCACACCTGTGGAGGTGTGGTTGGTACTCTTTTATACGTCTGTCCGAGAACTCGACCTCATAGCTTCGTAACAGGGAGAAAGTTGGATCGAATCGACAATAAAAACTTTGCGATGCCATACAGCCACTCCTTTTTTGTTATAACTTTGTCCAGATTGTTTGTTTCTGGTTCAATAATTATCCTTTGTTTATATACTGATTGCAGTTGAAATGGAAAATGGAAGATGCATTGAAGAAAATTACTGAAACATTTTGTGACTTCATTTAGTTACTCTTTATTGATTTTGCTCATGATCTCATCAATTGCTTGAAGTCCGTTGACATTCATCACTCTTGTAAGATTTATTACTCGATTGTACACCAGTTTTTTAAGCATCAATATCCCAGAGTAAATCCAAATGGCTAAATGTCGCCTCGGATATACTGAATTTTCCAATAGATAGACCGAGCTGCCGCCACAAGGTGTCTACATCTACGACGGCGGCCAGAGACCTTGGACAGGTCGTAGCTTGGTGGTCTCCGCGTACCATACACTCGCCGGTTGGCAATTCGGCTCCCAAAGTCGTAACTGATAACAATATTCTGACCGTAATGAGCTAACTGACGAACAGATGATCCCGCCAGATGGGAGAATAGCCGAATATCACAGGCATCATTGTCACATATACGTATAAATACCCAATACTGACGTAAGCATTTGTTCGCATATTGAGTCAGTATTGGGTTACTGAGAGAAACTTTATTTACCGCGTTATGTTGATCTTCGTTTCAACCGCCAATCAAGAATAAGATGTTACTGCAAATTGGTTGGAAAACGACCTCATCTCAGCATAGAAATTGGCCCACATGATTTTGGTGTTTGGTAAAAATTCGCCGATTCTTATTAGAGATGCTGATTTCTGTGGGACAGTAAAAATAGAAATCAATATCTTCCGGCGCATCAAGGGAACGAAAATAAATATAATAATCTACTTACACTAAATAATTAAAAATAAGTACCTAAATTTTGTAAGTTTATTTGTAGTGAGTAGTCTCTAACTACAGAACAGATTTTGAAAATTCGATCACGTCCATAGTGACATTAGGATTTAGATATGTACATAATATGATTATGAACAATTACGGCTAATAATATTGTTTTAGTTGTAAAGTAGAAATAATTAATTGATAAAGATTACAAATAACAAGATTAGTTTAAATCTCAGATAATGATAGATATCTGTGAAGTCGTTTGTTTACCCAATCCAGACCCTGGTCCCATGAGCATCCAATCAGCTGAGGAGCATAAAAGACCATGTATCAGGAAAACAATGGGTTTCTTCGGATCTGGGACGTTGTTTTTATCCCGGCCATGAGGTATACGGTGCATTTGTAGTATGCAGCCATCGTCAGTGGTGACCTATGTGGACTTCTACAGGATACCGGTACTTCTTTATAAGATCAGGCTAAAAACGACAATACATTAAGTTTCATAGATATTAGTAGTAGATTATAGTTTTGAATCTTCGGTTAGGCCAAAACGGGGGTCAATGTATACCAACACCAAAATGAAGTCAACTGCTTCTTTATCGACAATTCAACCAATTGTGGCTTATTTCTGTATTCAAAATGATTTGCATGTATATCGACGTCATATTGGCTTATTTCGTACCTGAGAGATAACCTTGTATAGGTACATAATCGTGTTATGAAGCCACAGGATATGTATTGCGCTAAATGAGCTAATAAAGAAGTGATAGGCAAATACTAACATCTCTTTATTAGGTGTTAAGTGACCCAGATATTGATAGTAGACATTAATTTTCAATTCAATAAAATATTTCTCTTATAAACTACACTAACTCTTGTAATACTTATAAGAGGCAGAAAAGGTTGTTTATTATGTATATGTTTTGCAGATTCTTCAGGAAGTCAAGCTGTTATTTTATTGCAATTACTATGATAAAAATACTTACCGCATCCAGATTGGCATCTTCTAGAACATTGTCAGAGTAGCGAGAGTTGATATCAGGTTTAAATTTCTATTTAGTCGCTTCATGAAAGCTTCTTCCAGATATTATGAGGAAGTTAATCATAGATACACCGACAAGTATTGTTGTTACCCACCACATCTTGGGCCCTAGATATGTACAACATGTTAATCCATGCTGAGATCATTTTTATAACTCATAACAGTCATACAGCTACGTCACGCTATGTGACTACGCGATGTGACGTTGTATTATATTGGTTGTGTGACGAAATGACAAATTTGCGTGTTCCTACAGATGACCTACTTTTACACTACATACTTTCTATATAAGTACACAATTATTCGACATATTCGGTAATCAGGTGCCATTTGTGCTATTAGAGGTTACCAATATTGAGCTAAGTGCAAACAATCGTCGTTCATTCTTTAATATGCTACATGAGCTTTAATTTTTTTGGAGGACGCAATTATATTATACGCATAATTTGTAGGCTAAGCCATTTGTTACAAATTATGTTGAAGTATGAAATTTTTGTAGGACGCATAGTTTCCGAGATATCGATAGGGTATGCACCTCTTTTTCTAAGATGGCGGCCGGGGGACAAGGGCGGCAACCTCACAAACTCGGGGTTAAGCTTCTATTGACCCATTGGAGCATGATTGGGGACACATGCTCCAAAAATAAAATGCGTCCTCTAAAAATGCAATATTAGGTTCTTAAATTGTAACATTTCAATGGGCTCCCTAACCAACACACGAATTAATAAGCGCGTCCCAAAGTTGAGCGTCTTTTGTCTCACATTGACTTTGACACAAGACAATGTGTAGTGGATATAAAATAAGACGAAAGACGCAGGTTACTACTCGTAATAAGATAGATTGTGTATCTACATAAAGCGGATTATCTCTGTAGATAGTGTTGTGATGAAACACGCCTTCTGCATTCGATACCTGCATTTTGTAGCTTTTGACCATCGTTAATTTAAAGCGCACAGAATGCGATTTCCCTTTGCAATTCATAGTTTACTGAGCAATTTTTGCCTATCTCTACAATAAATGGCAAGCATTATGTGACTACAACATGTAAATCAATTCATATATGTAGGATCAAGGAATAATGATAATATTAATCAGTAATTGCTTTATCTATTTAATCCAACGATAAAAAAACAATTTAATACTAAGTACACATCAAGTACCTAATATTAATAAAAAAATAACATAGTTGATTATCAAACATCAGTGATAATAAATTTCGATTCATTAAACATCAACATATCCGTTGATTTCCATTGCTCTGATATGATTCATTACTCGATTGTATACCAGTTCCTGCGCGTCAATGCCCCATAAGAAGTCTAAATGACTGAATCTGGGCATTTGAACGAGAAATTTCCCGACTGGTCTTGGGAGCTCTCTCCAGAGTCTGTCAACATCGTTGACATGAGCTAAAGGGTCGTTATCTGAGTAATGCAGGAACACTGGTGCCGTCAATTTAGACAGATCGTAGATGGGTGGTCTGGAAGTCCCGTACACTCGTCTGTTTCGGTATCGACTGCCATGGTCGTACCTCCGGAAACCTTTATCTGCTATGCTTTGGCCGTAGTGAGCAAATTGGCGGACCGAAGCGCCAGCGGGAGCGTGCCCGAATATAACAGGCATCATTGTCTGTAAAGAACAAGCTAATGTTATTTGAATCCATATTAGATTCAGTGTATGTACTCGTAGATAATACGTTAAGGCAGTAGAGGAGCCTTTTATGGTTAATTGTCCAACTAGCAAAAATGCAAGTGAATCGACCGAAATTTGATCACTGTATTGGGTTTTCTATATCTACTCAAACACTATTAATTGGTATCTCTAGTAAGCTGAGTTTAAAAGATATTTCGCAGATACTAAAGCGTTGTGACCAGCATTTATAAGCGCTTAAGTGTTGTATAAAAATGCTAATATCTGATATAAATAATATGAATCTAATATGTCATAAAAATATTTATAAATATTTATATGACATATGTATTAGATTCATTTTATTTTATTACAAAAAATGAATATTCATTCCTCATATGTACATATTCATTATTTAGATTTTTTCTAAATATTTAAAAAGTTTGTATCCATTTTTGATCAAATCATTATTTCTAAAAAGGATTAGGCAAGATATTACAGAATACAAAATTTGACGTTTCCAAATCTTATTTTCTTACCGTGTTGTGTTGTGCCTCGTTCCAGCCACCAACCAGGAAAAGAATGTTGCTGCAAAGAGGCTGAAACACGACCTCATCTCTGCAAACTGATTGTCCAGCCCAGGTCATAATCGCGTTGTTAGGCATAAATTCTCCGATACCAATAAGAGATGCAATTCTCTGTAAATTGAATATATATTTGTTTGGTGTTAGATATTTTCAAGTCCAAGATAGTACGTTTTATTGACATTTGAATCCCTAAGCTTGACAAAAAAATACAAGGAATTTCATTTTTAGAAGTGATCATCTAAACGAAAAAAAGCAGGAAATGTAGTCGTGGCATATAATATACGAATTACGTTAGCCTGCCACTGAGTTTTGCCAAATGAATTTCATATGTCTCTTTACATTGGTGCAATTTGGGTAAAAATAGTGTTGTACAGGTTACTGCACAAAACACCTACAACGTCGACGCTTCCCTATTGAGGTCATTAGTTTAGCATATCTGCCTATACAACAATTTTACACTTATACATAATCAATTTATAATATCTAATAAATCAGTGTTAGAACGACTTTCATTGGGTTTGTTTCGTACATTAACTTTCCCTGTCCTTCGCACTGATCATAACTGTAATCACCTAATCTAATAAAATAAATCCTTAGAAATTGTTTATTTTATGCCTACTCCTAAAACTAAATAAACCAAAATTCATTTTAAATTGGCACTAAGGAAAGGTATAAAAAATCTTAAAGACGATATTGCTGCAACTTTACGAGTATATCCTTATCACCGTAATTTTAGTAAAACCTAGAACTATCTAATAATCTACTAGATTGTACACACTAGAATAGGAAAAAATAATTTAAAATTTTATTCAACACAAGAGATAAATTACAAACCTCAACATCGTTAGCGTACGGAGATATATACCACAGAAGTGGGTTTCGGTTGTTCGCCATGTAAGCAACAGGCGCAAAGGCGTGCATAGAAGTGATCTTCGCATTGTATTCAGGCCTCAAGGTTCCCATGACGAAGAAAGCCGTGGTTCCTTGCGAGTGTCCAATATAATGTAGTCTTGATTGTGTAGAGTTCTGTAGAGCGTAATCAATCATTGTAGGCAGATCGATGTTGCCTATTTCATCCCAAGAGAACTCCCAATACCTCGTGTTGAGGATACCGTCGGGGTTCAAAGAGACATGCCGGCGAGAGTAATAGTTGCCACGAGCATTCCCCATCCATACATCGTAACCTTCCTCAGCGAGTATGTAGGCTAAAATAGGAAACAAAAAATAACGTAGGGAATCATCATAACTTAAGAAATTGTTTTTTTTTACGCAATAACATAGACCCTAATTAGCTAGACCTTATTTCGCATCCTGGATAACGAAATGTCTTATACTCGTATGTACGAGTATTTTCGTGCATAGGGTTTATTGATATCGAAATTAAGGACCCTTTACCGTGGTAAAGTTGGGTATGGACATAACGTGTCAAGGTCCAAACCAGTTTCAGTGCTACAGTAAGTCCATAATTTTTAACTTCAAACTTAGTTTTAGTCATCTCCTCATATTTTATTTGGTAGATCTTCAACTGGAAAATTGGTGTTAAAACTGACAATGCCCCAGGTGGCCTTTGCCGAAAAGACATACTGCTACAACAATAGCAAATATTTATAAAAAAAACAACATACAACACAACAACTACAATATTTACTAACAACCTGATATAACTTTATACCATCTTAGGTCAAATGACATCTTCGTCTTATCAAGAATAAACTGTAAGCACTTATGATGTATAAGTAAGCTACGTACCGAAAGCAGAACCCGGTCCCATTACTACCCAATCAGCGGAAGAGGACAGGAGGCCATGCATCAGGAACACTACGGGCCTCCTCCCCATATGGTTATTGCGGTCGCGACCACGAGGGATTCGGTGCATTTGCAGTATGTACCCATCTTCAGTGGTCACGTCGTGGACCTCCAGGGGGTAACGGTACTTCCTCACCAGTTCAGGCTAAACGATGTAAACATAATCACCCATAAATAAATGTAATAAACATAATCACTCATAAGTTATCTCCTCACCCTTCATATTGTTATTGGTGATTATATCAAGGTCAAAAAGACGCTAATACTTATAGGCACTGACTCAGCGTAGGTACTTAAAGCAATTATACCTTAGTGTAGCCGCACACTGTAATGAGATACAGACAATACAATGATCTGAATCGGGACACAACCACTAAGCCACTTTTTTACTCTTGCTTGCATCCGCATAGTCATAACGAACTCTGACACTATTGTTTTAGTAAGTACGCAGTCGAATAAAATACTTTTAAACACAATTCACGGTCTTGTTCTAAAATCTTAATATTTTATTACCACTGTCTTGTTTCATAATTTTCCGAAAACAGTATAGTAACCGGCTTATTTTATATCTTAAACTTAGAAGGATTTTATTTCCTAAATTTTACACAATTACCCAACAAGAAGGTGATGTTTTTCAAATGTATGTTTGTATATTTATACAATATTACACTGCGTATGACCCTCTATAATTTGATTAATTAGGTTAATTGACACCTCATATACAAAATATTATGAGTCATTTTTGCGATTGATACCTCATATATAAAATATTATGAGTCATTTTATTCAGACTCACAACTTACTTTTTTTCATAATTGTGTAAAAACGACACAAGTTAACCCTTCCAAATCGATGGTTCTTTTTACACGACCACGTAAAAAGGTCGGTAAAGAATTTAACCGCCTATGTATGTATGCCAAATGTTCCCTTGGCTCTCTTAAACTTCTCAACTATAGTTGAACATTAAACTTACTTTACTTTATCATTTCTTCCTTTGTTTAATTTATGACAATTTAATATAAAGAATATAATGAGAAATGACACACCAAACGCAAGATGCTGTGCAGTGCAATTACGTGCTTCAGCCCATATCAAGCCAGACTAAGTCAATACATGCGTTGGCGTGTTTATCACTTATTCTATTTAAACTCGAAAGGGCAGACAAAATAGCTTTCATCGATTGCAAATGGAAAAAACAGATTTATACGGTTTGCGGCCTTATTGATATCTTTTATTTCGCTTTTTTTTGTTGATTTCTCTATAAAGTCTCTAATGATAATTTTCTGACATATGTCATTCAGGACAAAAATCTTATTAATCATTAATGGACATTTTTACCACTTTTTTCATAAGTAGTAATAAAATAATTTACATCTATCACTTTTATTACGGATTTATTATATGATTTATTACGGAATTTTTTTTTACGGATGATTTAAAAGAGTATGAAAATTCTCATTACATTTTTTTAAGTTTCTTAAAATTGGATGTATGTTGGCTGAAAGTGTCAACTTCGTGCCTGTTTCACGATTCAGCTTCTTTGTGTCGGCTTCAGGCTCCAAGTGTCCCATCGCGTACGGGTATTTAGAAGCCTTAGTAGACTGGTGAGCGAAGTGTTTCTACTTCGAGTCTAGAAGTCTAAATGTTTCTAGAAGTCTAAATGTCTAAATTTTTCTTTCATCTATCAGTTATTTTAGTAGGTATTTTTGTGTCTTTGTATTTTTTCTAAAAACTTTGTACTTTCCAACCAGTCCTGACGAAACCGGTATCTTTAATGGTCGCTGGAATTTTCGACAACAGGGAAATATATTTATATATTTCTCCCGAAAAATGAGGAAGTTACGACGCCATACTTAGGTCATGTGATTTTCGTTTTTTTTTAAATCGAATAAAATATCAGGGTCGCGAGGTGATATTTCGCAGTACTTAGGTCCTACCTACTATCGTTTATTGTCTGTTATTGTCACACATTTTTAATACAAATTAATTAAAAAGAACTTTAATTTTACACCTTTGCTTTCAGAGAAGAAGAAATTGTAAAATAAAATAAAACTTTTGGTTATTTTTCAGAACAATAATCTGATGACTGATACTAAGTACCTAGGTACTAAGTAAATCGTATCAGGAGTATCTACGAGATTAGTAGGGGGTCTTTACCGATAAGAAAGGTATATAGGTACTCACCACATCAAGGTTAGCATCTTCAATAAGATTATCTGAATACCGCGCGCCTCTTACATTCAATATGTTCTTTACCTCCTCTGCATGAGGTGAATCCCCAGCAGATATAAGAGGCAAGACGAGGCACACTACAAGGAGTGCTTGGCCCCACATACTGAATATCACTAAGACACTTGGCCAAGTATAGCATCTTCAATCATTTTATAATATCCTTGCAAATCCGATAAGGTTATTATTTGATAAATGAAACGATTATCCCCACGCCTATATGCCGCAGCGTATTAAAGCACCTAATAACAGGTGACATAACAGATATATTCCATAGCGTTTGTTTAACTCTTTATTAATAGATAAGTAATTGATTTGTTATTTGTTTGTTACCAATCGTAAAATTACATGCTTTGATCAGCTGCTCGCTGATCAAAGTATGCTGAAGCAAGCGAAGGGTCTTTGCTCCAAGCAATATTTTTATTACTCACGTTTAGCAGCTTGATGTTCTTGCGATGGAACTTATCGTACTTATAACACCACTATGCGAGTAATACTATGTACTTACCTAGTAACTTACAACCATATATTATTGTTACCTACACCGTAACTGCTTACGAATAAGCGGCTCAGTTTCCTGCTAAGATCCAGCTCAGGTTTTCTGTAAAAAAAAAGTGTTTTCTCGTTTAAAAATGGGTAAAGTTTTTTGCAGTGCCATTTACCTACCGGCAATATAGATTACTTACAATCTAAAGAAAACTTAAAACTTACTAAGTAGGTAGTTGGCTTTTGCGCAAGAAACATACCTACCCACTATATAGGTACTTTATGTACCTATATTAAAGACAATGAGTAGAAACAAATGTTTAAGTTATCGTTACATTAAGTACGAATTTAATCATTCATATCTGAATAACACCCTCAAACCATGCCACGTAGTTACGTTAGCCGGATGACGACCGTCGCTGCCTAGTGATAAACATACCTACTCACTTTGATAACCAGCGGTCTCGGTTTCGATTCCAGGCCAGAGCAAGTTGTCAAACCACGACTTAAAATATCTGACATTAGGTCTGGATGCGTTGTGCTTGTGTTTGTGAATGAAGCATGGCATCCCCGACACAGAAGTCCTAGTGTTCCAGCTTATGAGTGTGAAATGTATCGGCCTATCCTTAAGTAGGGCTATCGGCTAGAGCTTGAAAGAGGCGATAACAAGAGCAAGCAAACTTCAAAGTCAAAACGAAACCAATTCTAGCTGATAACCCGGCCTAGTCCTAGATTAATGCTAATTAAGATAATTATTACTAATTAAGTAAGTAGTCTGCAAAAACATAATAATTTCTAGACTTGGGTAAAACGTAGTTTTATTAGGCGTCTGCACCATTTTTTCATAAGTGTTAGTACAGCTACTTTTTAATTAAAAACATACCTACTCCTCGTTTAAATTTGGTTAAAAACTATAAAAAACTAGTAATAAAGGTTTTTTTACCGACTTCCAAAATGAGTAGGCACTCAATTCAACGAGTGTGGTTTTTTAATATTTATTACCTGATTTCTCGAAGACGCCTGGATCGATTTGAAAAATTATTGTTTTGTTTGAAAGGGTAAGTTACTTCCCTAATGATCTCACTTACATTTTACCGAAATAGGTCCAGAGACTTGTTTTTTAAATCGAAATAACTGTACAAGTTCTGTCGGCGCCTGCCGTACTGGAAGTTTGTAAAAAATACCTTTTTTTAAAAAAATGAGTTGATTAAATTAATTTACACCCTGTATTTATACAAACGAATGGTGTAGGTATTAGTCATTTAATGACAATATTTTTTCTCTTTAACTCTCGTTTCTCCTTGTTCTCCAGACCGATAGGCGATATTTTCGTGAGAAATACACAAATACTAAAAATGTAGTGTTAGTCATAGATAATTGGTATTACTAACTGCCCTTAGTGAAGGCTCGTAGTCCAACTGGGTGAACTACTGTCCTGCACGCTAAAAATCTAGTCAAGAAACTAAAGATGTAAGAATCAAACAGCTAATATTCTATGACACAAAAACGCCATCTCTCGACTTTGGTGGTTAAGTGATCAAAGTTACGGCATCGTAGTAAACAGAGAAAAGAAATAGAAATTGGACGACCGACGCGACGTAAGTACCTAAGCTTTATATAAGCTAACAAGTTATTGAAAATAAAGTTGGTTTGAAAATTAATTTCTCATATCTGTTTTGCACCACCGTCTACGCTAATTTTTTTTTATTATGTTCCATTCCTATAAATGTTTTCTGGAAGAGATCGCTTTTTAGCGATAAGACCGCCTTTTGTGCCTTGTTATTTGTTTGTTGTATTCTTTTTGTGTTGTATTTTTGTGGTGACAATAAAGAATTATTGTCTTGTATTGGTTCCAAGTTAACAAGCATACCTTATTTTTAGTACTAATCCTATATTTTTTGATTTGTGCCATATAAATTACAAAATATCAATATGTTGTCATGTTCATTAGTGTCAGGCTACGCTAAAGCGCTTGCCTCCTCCACTCTTCACTGTCTGTAACTATTCTTGTCTGGAGTGGCATTAGCATACCTATCACAATTTAAATTAGTGTTTGGTACTGAGCTGCAGCCTCACGTAATTTAGTTAGGAAAACAAGCAAGCAGCAGACTGAGCTCGCGTTGTTGTCAATATCACAACAGTGACAATGAAAATGCTTGCTCCAATAAAATGGTGTACACCCTGCAAACAGCCCCACCTTATCAAATAATTTTAAGTATTAATTCTGTCCTTGCAAAAAACTAAAAATGCACAAGTTAGTTCCACATAGCCCCACTAACTACTGTTTTATAAGTAAATCAAATATTTATCTTTTTAATTGATATGGCCTGAGAATACCAATAGTCTACAATATATCTTTACTACTTAGAGCTCAGGATTATAGAAATAAAATTAAATAAGTAAATCAAGAGTGTTATTTAAGTTAGGTACAAAAAGATCAAACATATAATATTGAATAAATTTTTAGTGTTGTTTAACTAAAGAAAAAAAAAAAGTTACATCTAAATTAAATTTGCTTAAATATACATTAGTGATGATAGTGTTAGAGAGAACAAACAACAGCGATTTGATGTGTAATGATGACAATTACATCATATCGTCATTTACTCTAACTAAAGGAAATAGACAATCCAATTATAACTAAGCACAGTGCCAGTCTTAATAATCAGTTCTAGCAAGCTAAAAGCAAATAGACCATGATAAGACCAAAATATTTAATGTTCAAAATAATAACCGAATAAAGGCATCAGTTTTAAAGCTATGTTAGATAAAACATTATTGTGAGAGTAAAAAGTTTGCTTAGAATAAACATTCTGCTAGAAATCATCATCGTCTGAGTCTAGAGCAGCACGACGTCTGTCAAACTTTACTGTGCTGGAAGATTTGGGCATTTGTTGATTGAGCGACTCTAGCATTTGAATAAGTTCCTGCTCAGAAACTTTGTCCCGTATTTGACCCATTTGTGCCATTCTGCAGATCATATTTTCCACCATAGCACCTTTCTCTGGTCTGCTTATCTTGATAGTATTCACTGCAATAGACAAAGAAAGCATTAACACTATATGAAATCATTACAATAAGTCATCTCTATGACAAAATAAATTTAGTTTCATTCATAAATGGCAGAGTAGAAATTCATTATACTAACATCTGGCTCTAGCATCCTGACTAAGTGCTTGTGCCAAAATTGTGTGTTTCGCCTCTTCCATGGCTTGTCTCTTTTCTTCCTGAGCTTTGCCTTGGCTGGAATCGCCCATACCCTGAAAATGTAAAAGATTACTCTCACGTAGTTAAATTTTAATCAAAACAAATGTAATTTATAATATTAAGTATGTTGATATGCGTATTTTATTTTAATAATTACATTTTTATCGACAGTTGCTTTCCTACATAACCTCTTTGGTATACCGCTCCTTAACTTGTAGGAATACGTACCCCATGTTGACCCTGAAGCTGTGCCAGGCGTTGTTGTCTTATTCTGTCCAGCTCTGGGTCGTCCATTGTACTAATTTTCGTATATTTATCAATTTATTAGAGAAAATCAAATTATTCAAAATTCAATTCATTCATTCGAGCAAAATCAGGCAAAATGCAAACAAAGTGACAACTGACAGTACTAGCGAAACTGTGATTCAGACATTGACATTGGCAATTAGATAAAAAAAAAAATATTTTTTTTAATGGATTCGTACGATACAAATATTTCCTTATAATTATGGATATGATCAAATTACAAATGTACTACAAGATCAATGGAACATGATATTATTAAAAACACGAAATATGGACTCGTCAACCACCACACAATCTGGTGGTCAAGTCTGTTATTTGAATCGTCTCAAAATTACGATTGCATTGTGCCAAAATGGCCGCTTTGTCATAGAATAAGCCACAGTTAGTATTAAACAAAATATATTTTTTTAATACTGACTCTGATGTATTCTATGTCGAAACCGCCATTTTGGTACAATGCAATCGTAATTCTGAGACGATTCAAATAACAGACTTGACCACCTGATTCTAAACGGCATCCCATGCCGCGCGGTTGTAGGTCGCATGGTAGTCGTAGAACGTAAAATTTCGTGCGCTAATTAGGCTAAATTACACAATAAATGATAGTTCTAATTCTACTCGATAGCGACTGCGTAATTTTTATGCTGCCACTGGTTGTGACAAATTATTTCTTGTGGTAATGACACCAACACAGGAGCAGGATCCAACCTGATACCGCGGCTTGTCATTTCCGTATCATTAATACTTAGGTACCCACATATCAAAATTAAACTGCTTCGATGATAATGTTTTGTGTAAAAGAGCACCATAATTGAAGTGAAACTTGTAAGCCGAAACTATAGAGTAAAGATCGATTTAAGGGCGTCCTGTTCCGTGCGGTGCGGTGGTACCTACCATAAATCGCCACCGTCTACTCCACTTAATAAATAAGGCAACTAATGTATATCAACATCTACAAAACATGTCTTATTCAGAAATCTTATTTATTATAGTCTAAACTTTTAACTTAAACTATTTAATTAATACTATCATGCCACTGTAACGTTTGATATTCGATTCTATTATGACGAAAATATGCAAAAACAGCTAATTTATTCACAGCAACCGCCAGTCTTCCAAATGCAACATAATTTGTTGTGTTGAATGGTTTATTTTGTTGTACGCACCGGACCATGTATGTCGCATGAAATTTTACTGGATCACCTGAAACAAAAAAGGTAACTGAAATCATTTTAAGTTTTTAAGGAAAAAAAATTAGGTACCGAAATGTCGTAATCGACGCTTTCTGCAATTTCAATTTCGACATATTTGATGATTTCAATAAATTTTTTTTTTCTCAAAAATAGACTTATTTGAGAAAAAATACCCCGTTTCTGTAGACCAGTCTTTTTTGCAATAGTATATTTTTATAGTGTCACAGTGTCACCTACAATTAGAAAATTTTGCAAAGGTTAAATCCTAATTCATCTTTGACGCACGTATCCTTATGTTATTTAAGTGAAATTATATTGTTAAATCCTTTTTGTTCTCTTATTTATTGTAGGTTGTCTACTCCTGGACATAGGCCTCCTACATCCTATTCCACTCTTGTCGGTCCCTGGCTAGGCACGTCCACGTGACGCTGCTCCGGCTGCAGCTGAGATGTTATTCGCCCAGCTCCAGACCGGCCACTCTTAACTACAAATCGATACCGTGGGGAAGAACTTGCTTACTAACGTAACTTTACTCATAAAAGTATTCTAACTTAAATTAAAATAATACAAAATAGTTTACTAAGTAAAATAAACATGCACTATCATTTTTGTATAAACTTTATATCAATGAAATAATTTTTAAATTTAAATACAATTTTTATAATTTGTGATCATCCTCGTTTACTTTGTATGTTTGACTTAAAATATTTTCAGTCTTTTTACTGTGAGGCAATTGGAGATATTCAAAATGGTACGGCCTAGGTATATGTCCGATATTGCAAAGATGTTTCAAAACTTTCAATTTAGCGATTAATATCGGCAGTCGACTATGGTATGGTTTCCGCAATACAAAATTGAATTCCCGTTGTTGACTCTTTATTATCGGTTTTATTTGTTTCGAGCAACTACTTGTCCTTGTCTTGTTTTTTTACTCTTCCCTAGTCTTCTATTCTTATCTGTTTCTTTTCCTTTTATCTTCAGCTAATTCTCAGGTTCTTTGAACAATCTTACGTAGCCTGATAAAATACTAAATATAGACCAAACTACTACATATAACTGCAAGAAAAAAGTTAGGAACTATATTATTAGCTTAGACTATATGGTAACTGAATAATTCTTAAGATTAATAAAATAGAACGACACACTCACAAACCTCAACAGTTATAGTCACACTTCCTATATAATACTCTTCACTGTCACTCACCCTTCTGTAATCCAATCTTTCAAACGTAACTTCCAATAAGTACCAGATATAAAATATTGTAATATAATTGTATAATAAAGCATGCATTATCTATACTATCCACTATATATTAATCCTCTACTCTCTAATTAACGGATAAATGAATATTAAACTATGTAAGTGAATAATTTTAAAAATTTGTTTTTAAATATAAATTTGGATGTAATTGATGCAATCATTAGAATATTTTGAACTATATACTAAATAAAATTATAATTCCTGGAAGAACACTGGCTGCCGTGACACAGTGTATCCTACTATGGAAGTTTGTGGCATTAGTTATGTCAAGTAGCACAAATAGATTTATAATACTCTGTTTAAACAACTACATACTATATATAATATCATTAATATAACATGTATTTATTTATATATTTATTTATGTACCTTTATTTTTTGCAAGACAGTTTTCGTCCGTATTGTTTTTAATATCAACTTTGTCTGTATTTTGTTTTTCAAAGGTTTCAATTCAATTATTTTTGAATCGTATTGTTTGGAGATTACTTTAAAAATAAAAGTTTTAGATACGCTTAAGCGGCTTCAAAATTTCAGCTTGGTTTGCGCAAATATTATCGTATCTCTTATTTTCGAACTAAGCTCAGTGGCTACATATTTGCCTTCGTCGGAATGCACACATCTCTCTTGTATATTATCTCTCCTATTCAATCTCACTAGACCGAAATATTTAAAAGAGTGTTTCTCTTATTTGCACGATACCCACTCCTTGCTTATTCGGTCATAGGAAGTAAAATTTGTGTACTTACAAAAATATCATCTTTAGTACGTAAAAAGCCACCCATGTGTCGACTAAAGTAGGAAGAAACAACTTCGTAAAAAAATTGCATAGAGTAGGTACGTAGTGTGTTCTCAAAATATTATCATACCTTATCAGAACTTGCGACTATTTTATGTAAGCAGAATGGTGTTTAATAATTACTCACATACTCACACCGATTCACTTAGCAAATAAATTACAAATCAAGTCACAATACCCAATTGCAAAATAGTCGACGATTGTATTAGTAGGTGCGTAAATACTTATATTTGTAGTGGCCATCGATGATTTTGTAAGTGTTCTGTTATTGAATGAACTATTCTTCTTCTCTTTTCTAAAGAATCTTAAGATTTTCGCTCCATATTATACAACACAAATCAGCACTAGTTAATAAGTCGACACATAATATTTGATCTAATAAACGCCGTGGAGGAAAACAATTACAAACAAACAATAATTATTAGTAAATAATACGTTATTACAAAGGCCACAAAGTCGAAAATTATTTCTATTCAATTTAACAGTGCGAATTACTTTTTTATTTATGACGAATACACAAACAACTAAGATGTAACTCACACTTTAGCGCTCAAGGAAGAAGCTAGTTGCTCAGAAAAACTAGGGTGTAACAAGAATATTTGTATTTTTAGCGAAATCAAAACGGTGTAAAGGCAATTGATTAGGACTTTCACTGTTAAAGCCTAATTGTTTTGATTACGATTGTGATACGCCCAAGTAACTAACATAGCTCATTGCTATGATTAAAATTGAATTTACGTCATTATTTTGTTACAAAACTTGTTTAGGACGTAAAAAATGCTGGGGGTATAAGCCACTTTTTTTGCAATTTTCAAACTTTAAATATACAGATCAATAGAGCTCAAAATTTTCAACACCTTTTTTACAACAACCGCTTTTACGACTTTTCTTCCCCACGGTATCGAAATGTACTAAGTATTTTAATTATTGTCTTAAATAAAGCAATAGCTTAGCAGGATTTTACTTTTTACTGTACGAAAATATTAGGTTCCAACAATTATTTTTAGATTATTTTTTTGTACACCAATTTTTCAATATGTAGGTAAAAAATTAGGTAAGTAAGTATATAATATTTAAGAAGACGGGTTTTCACGCGTACCTGATTGTTGAAAAAATCCAACTATCATTTCGTAATCGTAAGGTACGCGTGAAAACCCGTCTTCTTAAACAATATGAATCTAACACGTGTAAGTTTTCTAAATAGAATTAGGTAGGTATGTTTTTGTTCACAATCTTAGTTTGTTCCCTAACACGTTTAGACGAAAACTCGAGTTTTACACTAAATGGTTCGAGTATACATAAAGGTAACCTATGGAAAAGAATTGTGTTTTCTACTCAATTTTGGTAATTTGTCTGAATGCCGCCATCCATTTAATTAAATCTGAAAGTAAAATCAGGCTATGTTAGGTATACTATTTACCTGGATACACAAGGTAGTCTGATCCAAATTTAGATCCGCTGGTAATATGATGCTTCTTTTCCCAAAGATCCTTGAAAACTGCATATTTCAAGGCACCCTCACCCTCCAAAACACTGGGTCTCAAAATGTCAACATTAACTTTTGTTCTCTCTGAAAATGATTTCAGATAAAATCTATACTTATGAATAAATTCTATTTTACAATGTAACAATTTTTTTTATAAAATTAAAAAAAACTGTTAGTATAATCAAAATAACTAAACATTTCTACCGAATTGAAGTGGTTTGTCACTTTTTACCCGACTGTGAAAGAAGATGGGAAGGGTTATGTATGTATATTTCTTTGACACGCCCTAGAGCCTAAACGGCTTGTCGTATTTTTATGAGTGGTATCAATAGATTCGTCTTAGTCTTAAGAGTGACACTAGGTACATAAAAATAAAATAAAAAATTAAGGATGATACACAGGTTTAAAGATTTTGCAGTCAGGTTTTTTGAAATCGCTTGTATCCACTTGTTTAAAGTATTAATTTTATTGTATGATAGGTAGATACACTTTAAATGATTATGTGATTATTATTGTTATATTCGAGCATATGCTTGATGGCTAGATAGAACCCATGTAAGAAAGATAAAGTCTTACTCGAATTATCAGAAATAAGCTATTGCAATTTTATGAATATGGCAAACTGAGTATAACATAAGATTACCTTTTTTTGGAGGATAAAAAATATATAGATGACAAATATTTCCATTCACCTGTCTTTAGATGGTTTTCAATTGGCAAATGCACAAGAAAATGAGCTGGGTTCAGTTTTGGAAGCTTGTTTATTTCTTCCTTTAATAACACCTCCTTGTCCAACTGAAAATCTGTAAATAAATAAAAAAATGGATGCAATAAGGTATTTTCTTTTTCTATTAGGTACCTTACTTTGCAACAATCACTTTGTCATATGTTTGCTCTATGTCCATCCTATCATAAATCTGCGAGCCTGTGGATAGTTAAAATGTGATTTCAAAAAAGAGTTACTTCACTATTCATCTATTGGTTACTTCTCAGATTACCTGTCTCTTAATATGGATATTTCTCATATTGTCTACTATGCAATACAACTAATCGTTCTCCAAATGGTAGTAAAAAATGTGGACAAAAACAACTTTCCTCTTTTTGACCATACAATCTTAAATCTAAAACTAACTTGCTTGTAACTATTGGAAATTTATATCTAAATTTTAGTTGTTGATGCCTCTGCCGAATATTATTGCAATCTGTAGCAACCTTGCATTTTTTAGGGAAATCACTTTTCCAATCAAAAATTATAAGAATTCATCGGCTAGATTCACATTTTGATAAACAAATTCAACAAATCGCGAAAAAAGTCTTTGAATGTCGTGTAGATATGAACTTACTTAACTTTCAAGCGGTATCGGTAGCGGACCGTAATCGATACACTTACGTATTTCTTGTTGCATTTATTATTTGCTTCGGTCGCAGTTCAGATGTCGAAAAGACGCCGCACGTTACGCACAATGCTTAATGCAAGATATTACTTTACATACCTAATAGATACACTTACGTATTTCTTGTTGCATTTATTATTTGCTTTGGTCGCAGTTCAGATGTCGAAAAGACGCCGCACGTTACGCACAATGCTTAATGCAAAATATTACTTTACATACCTAATAGATACACTTACGTATTTCTTGTTGCATTTATTATTTGCTTTGGGCGCAGTTCAGATGTCGAAAAGACGCTGCACGTTACGCACAATGCTTAATGCAAGATATTACTTTACATAATAATATAAAAACTAGTATTTTTTTTATAGAAATAGCAAGTATTTTCTATGATAGTTAGTATATTCTTGTCGATGAATATTTATAACCTAAACCAACTCGAAAATGTTCTCTTGATGAAGGGGTTAGCCCAAAACCTTAATTATTATATTAGTCAGGGTACAATGCGTAAAGATTTTCAGATAGGCCTATACTAATACTATATGAGCCCAAAAATGACTTTGTTATTTGATTTGAATATACTTTATTAAAGTAACTGATTATTTTTTAGAAAATATGATGCTAAAAGAAGAATGCTAGAAAAAAATAAGAACATTATTTTCATTATGCAATTGTGTTATGTAATTAGAATCTGATATACATAATAATAATATATAATTTTTAAATAATTAAGGTTTTATATCCCATAGACCTTTTAAGTTACGCGTGACCGCTGCCACTATAAAAGACCGCGCACCCCCTGGAGGTAAATAACTTAATACTCGCAGTTGACTAAACAGTTAAACCTCACCACAACCATTCACAATCATTTTTTTTCACGAGATACAAATAAAAAAAGAGTTTACTATAGTTTTCGTCTTATTTGCTGAATGCTAGTGGACAAATAATGCCTTTTATGATGGGTTTGTAATATTCAGACTTACCAGATATTCCTTTAGCTAGTAGTTTCTTTTGCTTCCCAGCTATAATACACTCTATCATTTGTGTTATCTTTTCAATTCTTGTCTGCTTAAGGGCTTCTTCTTGCTCATTATTAACTCTGAAAATAATAGTAATTATCTGGCCTAGTAATAGTTAACATTCCAATAATATATAATAATAATCATTCCATTATTTTCTAAATAAATGGAAACTGTTGTCCTTGGCAATTTGTTCACTTGTCTGAGGACATGAAATAAAAATTATCTGATGTTAAGAGATGCTCCCAGAATGGGTTAGATTGATTGTGAAAAATATTTTTTCCTGGCAGTAGACTCTAATAGTAGTTGGAGAGTAAATCAGCTACATTATAGGTAAAAGCAAAAGACACTAACTTTCCTTCTAGTGTTTTCACTTCTTCTTTTTGTTGCTGTGTAGGGCGCTTGGGTAAATCAGGCAGGACAATGAGCTCACAGATGCCTTTTTCAACCAACAAGGCTGCTTCCTCTGACATCAAAGCCATTGGTAATCCTTAAATATTAAGATAGAATATTAATTTTCAGTTAAGTACCAACACATGCAGCTTGAATATTTTAAAGAATAACAGTGCTATAAGTAATATAAGTATTATATTTTTTTTCTAAGGCATGATTTAGGAGTTACCTAAGTACATAATAATTCTATGAAAACTGCTATAGCTCTATTCTAGGTCCACGACTCTTTTGAACTTACCTAAGTAGTCATTTTGCCTTGGAAATGATGGTGCTGAACCAATAAGAGAACCACATATGCGGTGCTGAGACCGTATGGCGTCCCAATCTATTAACAAAAATGTGTAAGTATAGGATATCACAATAGGCTATTTGATGTATAGGACTGAGGAAAAATCTAGACCTGGATATTACCATCCGGATTCCATACATAGGCTTTCCCCTCATGAATATAGAGAGGGATCATAGTTGTAATTTTATGTGTCCTTTACAATCATTATTAACTGCTAAGTTAAAAGTTACTGAACCACAAGTATTATGGTAAAATAATGAACACGAACAAGCAAAGCACTACAAGTAAAAATATCTTAACATGCCGAACACTCTTGGACTCCTCGGTCCTCGTAGAATTTAAAACAACAACAATAAAAGGTGTCATCCGTGAGTTATCCGTCAGCGTCAGCTGATTAGTTGACTTTGACATTTAAATACTCAATACTGTTGTCAATATCAAGATCGACTAGTTTGACGTGCGATCCATCAGCTGTTTTGATTATACCCAGGACAGACAAGAAATTCAAAATCAAAACAAATCTCGTAATGAAACAAATGTCTGTACTCTTTTTATGAAATTATATTATTATCTCAACTCTCCTAGCTCATTTGAATACCTATCGCTGTTTAATCTTAGTAAACTGAATACTGATTATATAACATGGCAGCTTCGAAAGTTCTAATCGGTAAGGAGTTGAAAGTTTACCTGGAATACTATCAATACTATATTATTTACATTAGCATTAAGCACTAAGTATGTTTTCATCACTGTCCTGTCTTCAATTGTAATTTTTTCTGATAATGAAGCTTATACGTATGTAACTTACAAGCTATTGTCAGGTGGAGGTACCGGCTTTATCGGGCGCAAGATAGGTGAGCTGCTGATCAACCATGGTTACAAGGTAACAAATGTTACTAGAATGCCGGGCGCTCACAACTTGTCATGGTCATCGCTGGAAATGTCTGGTCTTCCCACTGGCACCTGTGCTGTAGTCAACTGCGCTGGACAACAGTTCATGGACTTTACTAAGTCCTGGACTCCTGGGTTAGTTTTTATGAGTGCAGTCTGATTTGAAGTTACCTAGTTATTATAGTTACCTATTAGTTGTGGTACATGAAAGTTGTATATTTTTCCTATTTTATTTTCTGTTACTGGCTGCAAGTCTTGAAACTTAATCTATATGTCTACCTTCTTCATTTGACAAGTTTATTAAATGTTGTAATGCTGGCAGTCCATAATAGCAAAAAGAGCTAGCAATATCTTCTTAAATGAACATTTAGCTCCTATTCATCTCTGCAGAGTTATGCTATTTTTAATCAAAATTTATAAGGTCTTCTTGCTTAGGTATATGAAGCTATCCATGTCTATTCTAATAACTGTATATCATAAAATTCCAGCAAGATGAGATTAGTAATAGCAAAGAAGATTATGAAAAACAAGAATGTTTCAGTAATTAAAACTAAAGTGATATACTGTATGAGACCCAATTCTTTTCAGATTCAAACAAAATGTCCAAAATTCAAGAGTTTATACGACCAAAGCTCTTGCAAAGGCAATCAACGAGGCTAAAGACAAACCAAAGGTGTTTGTTCTTATCACTGGAGTAGGCGCTTATAATCCATCCGACTCTGACAAATATGACGAGAGCAGCCCTACTACTGGTGTAGATTTTTTCTCAAGGCTTTGTGTGGAATGGGAGAAGGCAGCCCAAGTTGACGAGCCTGTTAGACTTGTGAGTATTTATTTCTAACTTTTACAATACACTCTATTCTGGTGGTTTAATTGACGATTCTAATAATCCTAAAATTAGATCTCATTCTTTGTTGGCAAGCTAAAATCGAATTTGAATGTTTTATAGTGTATGTCAGAAATAACTCAATTTTTTATGCATTTAACTATTCATACAAAATTAAATCTATCGCAGTATTCTTGCTTGTCAAAGCTTATCACAACTAAGAAAAAATGCTTAGAAAACTATTTTGGATGTTTGCCATTACAATACAATGTCAGAGATATAAATACTTAACGCATGAGAAAGAAAACGCGAGTTTTTTGTTCTAAATTGCCTTCAGTAACAACCTCTTCATTCGAGCGAAATTTCGTACTGCTGAACATTTTTTAGAGATCTGCGAACAGCCAGTAGTCGCTGAGAGTCAAATCCTGGGATAAGTGGGAGCAATTCGAAGTTCAATTTTGTCTTCTTCAATGTAGTTTCGGCATTATTTTACTTTCCTTGTAACACAGTGGTTGTATTGATGAAAAAAAAAATCTTTGCATTATCCGGTCATTTATATGCAACTTCGGTCTTCAAACGCTCCAATAACGCTATATAATATTCAATTTCCCAAAATACCGAGGCAATAAATTTTTCAGCCGATTGTTGTGGTTTTGCGCGCTTTGGACGAGGTTCTCAGTGTCTACACTCAGATGACGATCGATTTGATTCCGGAGTGAAGTGATGGATTCATGTTTCATCCATTGACACATGTCGACGCAAAAATTCTGATTTGTTATGTTTGAACATGGCCTGACACTGCTCAGTATAATCAATACATTTTTCCTTTGTTTAATAGTGATCAAACGCTCCACCAATTTTAAACAGCTTTCTCATAGACAAATACTCATACAACATACAGATATCGCATTCTTTTGATATCTTTACGATGTCAGCTAACTCAAACAACCACGCTTTTCAATAATTCAAAACGATATTGTTGTTTTTATGCTTTCTGGTGTTACCCCGTCATTATCATTTGGACGTCCACAGCGTCCTGCACCATCGGTCTATCTACCACCACGTTAGAAGTCTGCAAACCAACGTTTACCTTCTGTTGTTTCTAATAAAGCAGAGTCCTTATGACACTTTTCAAGCCATTACTTTACTTGAATTGTAATTTTGACAATCAAGAACCAGTGTAAAATCAAAACACGAAGTAGTTTTTTGTTTTTTTTTTTAAATTACAAAACTATTGCCAGTATGATCACAATAACTCGCAAAATTATGAATAAAATATCCTGAAATTTTAACAGCTTTCTTTTAAAGGTTAGTACTAACTGAAAAAGTTGTAGGTATATGCTATAAGACTAGCGCCATTTATGTGTTAGACCCGGGATTTTTCGGTCCATGTAATATAGTCCAGGATCCCAGGAACATGTTTGGCACTTGATTACTATCAAGCTAATTTTTCGTGAGCAGTTTGATTTTGATGAGACGCCCAACTATATCTCGCTTGTGGTAGCTAACAGAGATAGCACGCATGAAATATGTCGATTTGATGATTCTCAGATATATATTACTGTTTCTTTTTTTGCTTAATATCAAGATTTATATTTAGATCAAGATTTAAATAGAGATTATTATCAATATTATACGAAAAACTATTGTCCTACAAAATCTATGGTTTATTCAAAGAGTCTCCCTTTTCCAACATGTATCGATAACGAGGTCATCATAAATGATTACTAACCAGCAGATATTTTTTATTTTTACTTAGCTAAAATTTATATAATTTAAGTCATATTGTCCTACACTTTGCGTGGTACGTTATCCCGGTCCTACGCCCAGAATAATATTACCAAAAATGTATGAGTAACTAAAAATCGTGGAACAAAAAAATGTTTTAGGTAAAAAGTAGGATTATTTTTCTGACTGTCGCTATAAACTTACGTAGGTAGGGGACCTATTTATTATTTAATTTAACTAAAATTTATTTTAAATTGTTCAACTCCTTAAATTTACAAGTATCGTTCAATTTTCTACAAATATCTCAGCAGTAGGGAATAACTGGCTGCCGACAATGATGATGACAGTATTAAAACCGACTGTCAAAGATGGTTATTTGACCAAAAGTCATTTTACAAATGACTGTCTCAAAAACTGTTCAATTACACGATTTTGAATAGTTCCAATACGGAGAAGTATTATATTAGTCATAAAATCACTGTAAGTAATAAAATTTCCAGGTAATAATACGATCTGGCGCCGTTCTAGGCAGATGGGGTGGTATGATAAAGAACATGTTTCTGCCATTCTACTTCGGCCTGGGGGGCAAAATAGGTTCAGGCACGCAGTACCTGCCCTGGATACATCTAGACGATCTGGCGAGACTTGTGCACTTCGCCATTGAGAATAATAATGTCAAAGGAATATTGAACGGAGTAGCACCACAGGTTATTACGAATGAAGAATTCACGAGGGTAAGACTCCATTCAAATATATTTTGGTCATACCATCAAATTTAGATACATAGGAATACATATACAATGCTTCTTTCTCTCGTCTTTTTCCTTATACTTACAAGGGAACGATACTGAATTAATAAAAAAATGGGATTTAAAATTTTTAAGCAACAATGCTTTAGCCAGGAATTAACTTTAGAGCTGCGACCATCGAAAACCATTGTCGAAAGTAGCTATAATCTATGGGGCGAGACGCCACAAGACTTGCCACGAAACGTTTTGCGTCTTCTTGTATTGTGAGACTTGCCAGGTATAATCTAGGTATTTTCGATTCGCAAGTCAAGCGCGTTATATCAGGCGATTTGCGGTCAAACGCAACTCTAATATTGAATTAAAAAAACTAAATAAATTCTTGTACTATTTATAGTCGTTCGCCAAAGCTCTGTCGCGCCCCGCCTTCCTGCCAGTGCCGGAGCCAATCCTGAACTTTCTACTAGATCAAGAGCGAGCCATGATCATGACTAAGGGTCAACACGTCACTCCAAAAAGAGTCCTAGAATATGGCTTTAAATACCAGTACTCAGATATAGACGAAGCCTGCAAAGAATTCGCGCACTTATGTCCAAAACAACACCCGCTTAAGTAACCAAGATCTCTTTTTTATTTGGTAAGTAAGTAGTTTTAAATTGTAAATTTTAAAATCTTAGATTCAATGTTGCCAGATGTTAAATATTATAACAACATTTATTATTATAAATTATTTATTTTTACTTACAAGACTTAGACTTAAATCGAAAACTAAATAAATATCTCATTACAAAAAAAAAATGTATGTGTACTTATTATAATTATTTTATAGTGGTTAGTTTCACAGAATTGTCATAGTAATAAATTTTAACTATCAACTACCGCAATATTTGTGTCATATTCATAATTACAAGAACTCTGAAATCGAACTTGCTTTATTACTGAACACAGCTCTATTTTTGACATAATATGCTTAATATTAATCCTAATATAAACAATCTATGTAATTTTTATACTAAGCCTAACTATTCTAAGAATTTAAGCTATAATTTTGTCATGTTTTTTTAAAACTAAAATGTACTAATAAAGTTAAGCTTATGATAATAAATTCCATCCGTTGAAGATTCATAATGACGTAGCAACCATCGGTGGCTAGATGAGAAAGCCATTTAGGTTACTACACGCTTTCACGGGGATCGATTCTTTTCAAATTCTGCGAATTTCTTAGCCAATCTGGACACATATTTCCTAAGGATATCCTGGCGCATTCTGCCAACGTCAAGAACTTCTTCGTGATTCGCTTCAGAGTCTTCGTCATAGCTCGTCACACATTCGTTGGTTATGAGAGACATAGCGAATACGTTCATGTCGCAGTGACGGGCTGTTATTACCTGAAAAGTTAATTAATATATTGTCATCATTATCGGGAGTTAGAAAACACGTTTTTTTTAGTCATTGACTGGTGTGTATGCCACACGCCATGCGTTTCATAATGACGTATTGACTCGTTTGAAATAGATATAAATATCATTGCGATTGCAAGTTGGTGAAAAGGAAAAAAAGGTATAAAATAGAACATGTATCCAAGCGTACAACCCTTAGCAACCCAAACGAGCACAGGTCTCATCAGAATGTACCTATATTTATATTACAGTTACCAGGCTTCACTTATCTTCAAAGGCTATTAACTTAATCCAACAATCACGTTTCCTCACGATAATTTTCTTTAATGTTAAAGCAAGTGGTAATTTGTTAAAATCCAAATATGAGTTAAACTCGATGTGCGTGTCTAAACTTGGGGTTGCCACTAACTTATAGCCATGCCCTAAAAAATGCTTTCCGAGATGAGGATGGTAGGTACGGCTATAGTGCCCTACATCCCTTCATGCGCACGACCAACAGTGAGACGCTATGGGTTGATACGATCACACTAATTTAATAAAAACGAAAGAAATTTGGATCGCTTTGTTTAGTGTTCTTACCTCGTGGACAGTGGACATCCCAACGGCATCAACCCCCACCATTTTGAGCATGTTCAATTCGGCTACAGTTTCAAAGTTGGGTCCTCCTAAGCAGGTGTACACACCTTCTCTTGTTATGTTCTCGATGTTTAATTCTTTTGCCACCTATGACAAAATAACACTTATTTTTAATCATCTTCAAAAAAGGAGAGGGTACTCCACGACTGCGTACACGATTTTTTAGACACGCCTGGACAGACGGACAGACTGAAAATTATCTTTTCTGTTTGAAATGGTAGGTATACTTCGTGTATGCTCTCAAATCAAAACATTAACCATTTTATCAAAATCAGTCTAGTAGTTTAGTTTTATAAATTAAAATAAAGCAACTGAATGATCTGACTTCTATATGTATCTCCTGAATTTAAATCAGTTGTCAGTATTTTTAAATATTAATAAGGAATAAGACAAAATTTGCTGTTTTACCTAATCTCACGATAAGATATCACTATTTGGTATGCAAAAACATTCTAAAATTTGCACATGAAATACAAAATCAAACGAATATTATTCTTTAACGTTTTGCATTGATATCCATGCAAATGTCCGTGGGAAATACTCGCGTTAATATTTACATGGTCGAAGGAGACAATGTATTTAGTAAAAGTATGTGATCAACTCTATTTTAATCAAACCAGTTGTGCAAAAAGTGGAATGCCAATCATCCTAGGCTAGATGCTGGACATTAATTTATTTCAATAAGTTTTTAACACATATGTGATCTATTAATTATGCAGATCTTAATCGTGCTTATTTGATGAATTGATCTGAGTGCGATTTCACACTCGTATCGAGAATCGATGAAAACGATTCTAAGCCTATTTTAAGTTATAGTTACAGTCTGATTTGATTAATGTTCGTTGTAATCGCATAATGGTTTTGTTTATAAACTTGTCTTAACTTTGAGCGACTTTTGTATTATTCGACAAGGCTGAGGCCTGCTGGAGCTAGTTAATAAATAAGACAGTGACGTATACTGCACAAAGGGTTCTTGTACCAGATAAACAGGAAGTACCGCGAACCTCTGGTATTTTTACAACAATCACTTGTTTTCTTCCTAGCTAGTTGTAAAGCATATCTCGACCCGAGATAACCTTGCGCTTGAAATGTTAATAGTGCGACCATATGACATGAACCACTTTGTAAACAATATAACAATAAATATGTGATCGATAACATCGTTATATAAGTATAATCTCGAGCATAGTGTGTGCTGTTGCACGGTTGTCTCGGATCATTTGATTAATATTAAATCATATACGAAAAGTACAACAAGGTCTGTCTTCAATATTATGAGTATATTAACAAAGTACCTCTAAGTTAACTCTATTTTACGCTTGAGAATATAAATAAAACAAGTTATACGATAGGACTTACCTCCTTAGCGTATTTTCTAAAGTCAAATCTGTAAGCTTTGCTCATCGGCGGAAATCTGGGCCCGAATCGCTCGTCATTGGGCCCATGTAGAGGATTGTTTCCAGCAAAGCCCATCATGTTTATGTGGTCTTTTACAATCATGATATCACCGATCTTGTAGTTAGGGTTTAGACCGCCTGCTGCGTTGGTTGCGATCAGCGTCTTGACTCCGATCAATTTCATTACTCGAACTGGCAAACAGCACTGAAAAACAACGTAGAACGTAAAAACGGGACCCTATTACTAGGGCTTCGCTGTCCGTCCGTCCGTCTGTAACCAGGCTGTATGTCATGAACCGTGATAGTTCACAGATGATGTATTTCAATTGCCACTATAACAACAAATTCAAACATAATAAAATCAGAATTAAGGTGGGCCCCATACACGAACGTCCTTTTTTGCTTGTTATTAATAATTTTATATAGTTAGGGGTCGGAACCTTCGTGCGCGAGTCCAACTTGCACTTGGCCGATTTTTTTATGATATCATAACAAGTTTGAAATTTTGCCAAGTTTGATCAAAGGCCTTGCCATGAAGATCATTCATCATTGACAATAAACATGACAATGTAATGATTAGACGATTTTTTGTCTAGATTGTTATTTTCTTTCATAAAAACTCTTGCCATTAACTTAATGATTGCGTTTAATTGCTAAATATTAAAACAACATTAATCATCCTTAACCGTGAAAGAAATGGTATAATTAACGACTTAGCGTTTCAGTTAATCGTGAGCAAAAAGGTCGTCCGTATACTTTCAATTGTTCTTTTCAACACCTATCCAGATTTTCCTTTGGACATCGGATAAAAATAAACACAATGAAGAAAAAAATATGGGGCCATTAATTGTTCTTTTAGATCCATAATCTCCTATTATCTAATTATGGTCTGCCGCGTCACTTGCTTAGCGAGTTATCTTCACGTCTAAACTATGATCTTTATTTATTGGCTATGTGGCGTTAGTGTTGAGACAATAGTCAGTAGTGGTTACAATTATCAAGAAGTACCTACCTATCATAATTTTATAGAATAATGTTATGTACTAACAAAACTGTTTCAAGTATTGTTATTGGATATATGAGATGTGATGAGATGATGGAGAATGATTATTGAATTATTATTGTAATAACACCAGATAAAAAGAATAAATAAAGCTTGCTTTCGGATAGCTATCGCGTCGTCATTGTACCAACGTAACGTAAGTAACGATAACCTCACTGCTGGGGTGCTAGACCCTTGCATCATTCTCGAATGCATTCTATGTATGTGAATTATTTTCCAGATCTTTCATCATTTTTTAAGTTTAAATACAGACTGTAGTTGGGTGAAGAAATGTAAATAGATATCTACTATATGTATATACTCGTAGTACTAATAGCTGTCACCTACGGTGTTGAACTCGGTATAAAATTGTATTTAATTAAGTTTCAAACTTTAAACCCCCTTTGGACCTCGAACGGTTGAATTTACAAAAATCCTTTCTTAGTACACCCATAAACCCTATAATGAATACACCCTCCAAATTTCATGTCTCTAGGCTCAACAGTTAAGACTCTGCGGTGATTCCTAGCGAATACCTTTACTCTTTTGTATATATAGAATAGAGATAATTGAGGAGTCGGCGTTACTTTACGGTAATCCATTTATAATAAGATGGTTTATAAAGAATATTTAGTGTTTTCCCGCCTTATCTTGATATCAGCGTCAGAAATTGAAAAAAATAAAGATTAATTAAGCTCGCAGAGGCGCAACAGCTCACTTTCGAGCAAGCACTTGAAGAGTCAACATCTCCTGAGGATGCCTTTTGCTAAGGCGAAACACTTCTCGAGGAAGTCGGATACTGAGACAAAGAGAAATAATAAGGTGAGGAGATGTGGAGGTGGTGAGGAGGAACCACACCATAAAAACAAAAATATTTTTTAATTTCTCACGCTGACTTCAAGACGAGGCGGGAAAACACTAAATATTTCTTGTATACCATATACCATGTGTTATATAGATAGGATGACTGTAGAATTACTAACATTAGTTTTAGAATTTCAATGTAACTAGACGATAAATTCAACACTTATCTATGTAGAATTACTTATTATGTTGTTTATCTGTTATAATTTATACACAAAATTCCAGAATATTATAACAGTATTTTTGTTTACGTCATTCGTTTATTAAAAACAAGTCAGAAAAAAACATTTGAGATTTGGGTCAGAGTTTATCCTTGATGTGTTGCTGAAATGATAAGAAGCTTAATTTATATACGTAGACAATACTCAGTCGTTAACTGTCCAAGAAAACACGCAGTCCCATGATAACTTTTTATATGCGAGGTCAATGATGGAGCTGGCGTGATTTTTTCATCATTTGTAATCAATACGCAAAAGTAGTTATGTTGCTTATTTAAAACCAATTCTGAAATCTTAAAATAACTTAAGTATGACTGAACATAATTTAAGAAACAGGCGGCAAATGGTATAGAATGTTAGTAATTTTGAGATCTCTACTGTACCTAAGCTTGTAGTTCTGCGAACTGTTGACCTAACGATAACGCAAATTTTGCTAAATTAACAATATTTCTTGTATTCAAATCTCAAATCAATAATAGCTCTGAAAAAGCAACTCTTTCTCTTATGAAATAAGGTTATTGCACTGAGTTCTAATTTTTATGGAAAAAAGGATTGCATTTGACCGCAATATGTCTGATGTGAAGCGATGACGCCTAAGATGTAGCACGCTTAAAAGCCTAGAAAAAATCTACTTTCTCTCACTCGATTGGCCAAGCCATCGCGTGTATTTTACTATTTTAATTTACTTGCCCGCTTATCAAAATCGTCGTCCAGTTCATGATATCACGATATGTGGCGCTGACGGGTTTATTTCTTTTATTTATTGTGCTTCTGTTATGTACTACGAAAGTCGACAGATGGAGTTTTTTTATACAGACTCCCAAAAAGTAAGTACCTCTTGTACTCAGTTAGACAGTATTTTTTATATTTGTTGCCTGATTTCTCAACGACGCCTGATTGATGAATGATTTGAAAAAAAATATTTTCAAACCATTAAAATTTTAGCAAAATCGGTACATATTTCATTTCGCAAGTATAGGTTTTTAAATAAAATAACTAAAAAAACATCGGCTTCTACAGAATTAAAGACAGTATTCAGTGTTTTTTTCGATTTCGTAACATGGGCCTCTCTTTAAACATTATAATGTGTGCTCGTACTAGTAACGTATTTCGTTAAAACTCACCTTCCAAAGTGGATAACCTTCGTAGTAATGGAACCTTCCTTGCATGGCTACTACTGGCACTCCTTCAAGCCGCCCAAACACCAGCCTGCCGTGGTGACCTTCCACTGTACTAATAGGGAAATTGGGGATATCTTCGTACGGAATGTTAATGGGGTCCGTTATGTGATCGGCCAGGGAACCTAGGGAAAAGGAGGAATTCAGTAAAGTTTAAGTATTTGTAGAGTTGGTAACGAACACTTTAGCGTTAGGCTATAACCATCTAAGACTTGACATTAGGAAAATAATGTTACACACGTGGACAGGGTTATTATTTTAAAATTTTACATACTCCTAATATAACAAAGTAAAATAACTGGCTAAACAAAATCATTTTTTCTATATCTGAAAATTTTACCTATGAAATCGATAATACTAATACATAATTGCTAAGTCAGCTTTAAGCTTCTCAAAAATCAACTACTAAGTGCATGCTAAAGATATAAAAGTGCGGAATAGGTACCCTCGTTCCAATACGAACCCATCCCAGAGCCGCAAATGATGCCCACATTCGGTTTCACTTGTATCTTCGAAAGCAGGAAATTTGCTGTCTCTACTAAAGTTTCGTATGAGTATCTGAAATCGGAATAAAAGTAACGTAAATAATATATTCATACTAAGGGGAAAATTACCATCGAATTAACAGATAACAGGAACGTGAGCAATCACGAGCTCCAACAGAATAAAATACACTTCAAAAACGTGCTTTACAAATATCTATCACGTTTAGACGGGAAGACATCGACGAAACCGGCCATTCTTATATCGGGAAGTGACTATACTGAATTCATTATATTAGCATTTAGAATTTATCGAAAAAAATTAATGCAAAGCCTCGTGGAGCATGTTTGGACTGCCGGCATTCTCATGTTACCTACTGACACATCATTCTACATAATTATATGAATCCGTTTGACTTCATCTTCATGAATTTGCTACAATCAATCACATAATAATGAGGCATTTCAGGGTCACTAAAGCGAAAAAGTAGTGAATTACGTCCATTAAACAATTTTGCTTAATTAGGTTCTACATTTGATTAGTGTTGAAGTAAAAAATAACTGAGCAAAATTATATCCTTTCATCAGCATACTCGTAATTGGCCCTAGGTAGGTACACTGTATTTATGAAATAGATATGTATAGGCGGCTCAGGTGAATGACTTGACAGCTACGATGATTAACAGCATTCTCACAAGTTTTTATATGCGATGGATTTCGTCGTGTGACATGAGATGGAAAAATTTGCAAACGAAAACAAGATTCTAAGCCGCAACCTGATATCAAAACGCCTTAAAAGTGTAAATGACGTACATTTAACGTAATATACATTTTATTGACTATTATTTCTGCAAAATATAATGACAGTGACTTATAAACTCAAGGATAAACAAATTGTATCCATTGAAGATCGTGCCGATATTGATCTGATTGATTCTTTCAATTGACCCTTGTTGGGAATAAAACTGTTTCAGATTCTAGAATCAACCAGGAAATCATTTAAATGTTATAATTAAAAACCTTTATTACCTACTTATAAATACATGGTAATTTATTAAAGTAGGCAGTTGCGTTCCAATTTATTCAATGCATATCAGTAGAGGTCAGTTTTGTTATGATTTATCGCATATCTAATGAGTGTGTTAATTCGCTATTATATTCCAATATTTTTGAATGGTTTTGCTTAAATTAGTTCACAAAATAGTTTCATTTTGCATTATTTATATTGGTACATAGTTATTCTATCTCTGTTATTCGTAAAGATAAAACTTAGTGGCATATTTCTCAAATATTTAATGTTAAGAAAACTGAGAACTTTTTTTTTATGCTTTGATATGACCACTATAATTTTCACCAATATTTGTCTATAATATATTTAGCATACCCATTAGATTGAGTTGTCCCATTCCCATTTCCGTTGTCGGTCTCGACTTCTGGTAGCGCCTCCTTAGCCGGCACAAAACCTTTGGATTCAGTCATATCGGTCGCGTTTATTGGAGCCATCACTTCACTTTTCCGTTAATTATTTGAAGGGAAAAAACTTGTAAACTGATCGCGAGATGTTCAACGTTCAATGTCCGAGCATATAATGCGGTCTCTCAGGGACCCCGGCTGTTTTATACAATGACTTCGTTATGATTATGATTACCAGTATTCGTTCACAACAAGTCACACGATTGCTCTGCCTACGCTTACTGAGGGTTTAGGGTGAAATAGATGTAATATGTTATCTAGTGAGAGTTATCTATTGCCTATTTGGTATTTGTTTTATACGTATTTTTCCATAGTCTATCAATGGTTCGTTATTGTTCCATGTCTGCATATAGCAATGACATGGTCTTAAGATAGAGATCGATCGACACACTGCGTCCTTACTTTGAGGTTAATAAACTATAATGTAATCTCGTCAATGTTGCAGCATTTCTTATTGTTGCACATTTTTTAAATATCCAGATATATCATTTGTTAATGCCATATATATAAGGAAAAAAGAAAGAAAGGTTGCCAAAATATCTAAAAAAATTATGATATGATTCTGACTTAACAAAATAACTGTGAAATATCTTGAGAAATTGAAGTATTTCCCTATTATAATCGTCTGGAAGATTGTGGAAAATATAGTGCGTCGAATTGCGATTATTTACAATTGATATCACTAGAGAATATTCTTGGTAAACATCGTGTATCATTATCGTAAGTATACCCCCCAGAACAGTGATAAAGTGGTAGCATAACATGTGTTAAGAGCTAACTAAGGAGGTGGTTCGCTAATCATTTTATATTTTCCTAATATAGATACTTAGATTCGAATACTTGCTTCTGCTTTCGGTTGCACTATTCTTATTATCTATCCATGCCATATAAGTATTCTAATAATCATATTTCAATATCCTTTAATATTAGAAGTAATTAATACTTCCTAAAAGATACAATATATAATATAAGATTATACAAACTGTCAGGTTAGTGGGTGTCAGTTAGTCATTACATTTTGCTTAATAAAGGCACTTATTAAGGAAAATGTAATGACTAACTACAACAAAAACAAAAACAGCACTTGGATTACCTATAGACCACTTAAGATGTAGGTACAGATAATCCTAATACTCAAAGATATTTGGAAATGAATAAACAACTAACTAATAAGTATATAGGTCATCGCAGTTAATCAGTCTTTAGGCTTCTTTTAATATAAAGCCATTAAACATTTTTGGTTGTAGGCACTTTCAAATCCGGTTCTGTTGTAGTCTTAGGTGGTTTTAGTTTATTTTGGGACGAGTTGAGACGAGAGGACTTATTTAAAATTGTTATATCCTTGGTTCTGTAAAAGGGGGTATTTTAAAAAATCTATATTATGTTAGTTATATTTTATTATGGGCGATATTTAGACGCATAACTAATAAATACCATTCTATAAAACAAAAAATCCAAAATATCATCAAAAGTACTGATTACATACTAAACCAAAGCTTACATACGAAAGGATACTGATTTTGCGCGACTTTTTATTCCCTAATGCAAGCTGTTATTTTACGTGATGATCTAATATTTCATAAGCACTTACGTACTTACCGAAACAAATTTCTAATCCATTTAATAATTTATTAGAACCAAGCACTTAGCGTAAGAATCTAATCTTGGGATAGAAATATTAGAAATTTTGATATGCAATTGGATTATTAAGTCTACAACTAAATGTTTACGTGTG
This sequence comes from Ligdia adustata, assembly GCA_947049295.1. Lineage (NCBI taxonomy): Eukaryota > Metazoa > Arthropoda > Insecta > Lepidoptera > Geometridae > Ligdia > Ligdia adustata. Next base: position 7,452,865 of record OX346225.1, on the reverse strand, counting down.
TCATGAAATTGTTGTTCAATACTATTGTACGTCATCGTCGCCGTCGTTAGTTTTGAACATACTCGTATATGAGTGTTGAACTTTTCGGGTTTTCTTCCATCATTTCTTTGTATTTTTCGTTTTTTAATATTGCTTGACACTACCGGTATAGTGTCATATGTAGTGTTGGCTAAAGTTTATATTTTCTTTTAATTTCGTTTACATTTATTGGTGCCGGGAGGTGTATGACCAATTTACGACTGACATTAAAACAGTCGAAGAGTTATTGCTAAAATTCGATGAAATATTTTTGCCCAAGAAGAATTTGACTGTGGAAAGACATAAGTTTTTTACCAGGGATCAGAAGGATTTGGAGTCAGTAGAACAATATGTATTCGAGTTGAACAAAATGGCGGCGAAGTGTGAATTTAAGGATTTGTGCAATGATTTAGTACGCGATCGATTGATATGTGGCATAAAAGATGGAGGGTTGCGTGAAAGTTTGCTTAAGAGGTGGACTTATCACTATCGAAGGCGGTAGATATCTGTAGATTGGCCAAAATTTCTCGGGAACAAGCTAGCCATCTAGATACAGAAAACACACAGCATCGCGCTCATGAAGTTAATATCAGTTATAATGAGTCGGAGGAAGCAGTGACGTGCACTTGGTGAATCGCAGAAGGAATCGGAATTATCGTCCCAGTCAGGGGGCGTAAACGTCGACAGCGGGTCCGCGCCAGAATAATCAGAACCGGAAGGGACCGGTTCGAGGTGGAAGGAATTCACAGCAAACATATTCAGCGCATAACAGGAAGGAGGACATGGTGCAGTGTTCCAGATGTGGCACTAGTCACAGGAGGATGCAGTGTCCAGCATACGGTCGGCAGTGCAGAAATTGTAACCGGATGAACCACTTTGCAAGGGTGTGCAGGGTGGATGAAGTCCAGGAAGGGTACGCCGATCAGGTAAATAATCACTTAAATAATTACAACCGTAAAAGTGAAGCGTGGCACGTAAATTTGCAGGTAAACAACTGTATGTTAAAGTTTAAATTGGATACTGGAGCTGATGTCAATATTATTCCTGTTAAATACATAAAGAATATTGGTTTGTCTGAGTCGGATTAACTTGAACGTCAATTACATTACACGGTTATTCGGGGAGCTCCATAGGAGTGCTAGGTAAATGTTATTTGAAAGTCGTTTACAGAAGTAACACATATTTCTTAAAATTTATTATAGTAAATACAAACTCAGGCCTATATTAGGAAAACATTCGTGTGAAGAGTTGCAATTAGTAAAAAGAGTGTGGTCTGTACGTTCTGAGAAAGAAAATACATACAGCAAAATTTTGAATGAATTTAAAGATGTGTTCGAAGGTATGGGTTGTTTGCCGGGTGAATATAAAATACAATTGAGAGACGGTATTGAGCCCGTGGTCCACCCACCAAGGAAATTGCCAGAAGCTATAAAAAATTAGGTAAAAAATTAACTCAGAGAAATGGAGATGCAGGGCATTATAGAGAAAGTAGAAGGACCAACAGATTGGGTAAATAGCATGACGGTTGCACAAAAACCTAACGGTGACACGCATATGCTTGGACCCCCAAGATTTAAATAAAGCTATTAAACGGGAACATTTCAAACTTCCCACTTTTGAAGAGGTCACGGCAAGACTATCTGGGTCTGCGGTATTTAGTACATTAGACGCTAAGCACTAGTTTTATCAAGTTAAATTACATGAAACAGACTTATGTACTTTTAGTACAGTTTTCGGCAGATATAAATTTCTTCGCATGCCATTTGGAATATGTTCCGCGTCAGAAATCTTTCACAGAAAGCTTTACGAGCATTTAGATGACCTGGAGGTGGTCAAACAATTCGTAGATGATATTTTAATATATGCTCCTAATAAACAAATTCGTGATAAAAGACTAAGAGCAATTTTGCAGCGCTGTAGGGAAATAAATATAAAACTAAACCAAGACAAATGCAAATTCGGGCTCACTGAGATTAAATACTAAGGCCATAAAATATCAGAAAATGGTATTTCTCCAGATGAGTCACAAGTACTTGCAATAAAAAATTTACCTACGCCGAAAAACGTTAAAGACGTTGAGAGATTTTTAGGCATGGTAACTTATGTAAATAATTTTATACCTAATCTGTCGGACCATACATTTGCTTTGAAGGAGTTACTAAAAAAATTTGGAATGGCACTGGGAAGACAGACACCAAAAATTGTTTTGAGCAAATTAAACAACTTTTGATAAGCGCTCCGGTATTGCAATACTACACATTAAAAAAACCAGTCACAATTTCAGTAGATGCGAGTAAAAATGGGTTAGGGGCTTGTCTTATGCAAGAGGGCCTGCCAGTGTCATACGCGTCGCGCTCGTTAACGAAGACAGAGCAGGCATACGCACAAATAGAAAAAGAATTATATGCATGTGTGTTTGCCTGTGAACGATTTTATATATATATACGGTAGAACAGATGTAACAATAGAAAGCGAACATAAGCCTCTTGTAAGTATTATTAGAAAACCTTTAGCCAACGCACCACCCCGGTTACAAAGAATGTTAATGCGCCTGCAACCCTATTCTTTCAATCTAGTCTATAAACCCTACTGGGATTACCGGGATCAGCTCTCTGTAAATTTTGGAATACTTTGGAAAGGAACAAGAATAGTAGTACCGCAATGTTTAAGACATGATATGTTGAAACTCATTCACGTTGGGCACTTAGGCATTGAAAAATGTAAGTTAAGAGCGCGAGAAGTAATGTTTTGGCCGAACATTAGCACGCAGCTAGAAGATTTTTTATCAAATTGTCAAATTTGTTTAACGGATAGGAAAAACAATACTAAAGAATCGCTAATTTCTCACGAAATACCAACTACTCCGTGGCAAAAAGTGGGGCGGATATATTTCATTTCGGACGCGAAAGTTTCATCCTGGTCGTAGATTACTTTAGTAAATTTATAGAAATTAAAAAGCTTCGCTCGTTGAAATCAGAAGAGGCAATTTCAAAACTTAAAAGTATATTCGCAAGGCATGGTATTCCAAATTTGATGAATTCTGATAATGGACCAGAATTCTCATCAATCAGTTTCAAACAGTTCTCGGAAGACTGGAAGTTTGGACATATCACTTCGTCACCCAGATATCCCCAGTCAAACGGACAGGTCGAACGCTCGATACAAACAATTAAAAACATAATGAAAAAAGTGCACGAAGATAATAGTGACTTCAAGTTGGTTTACTTAGAATATTTGAATACCCCTATCAGCAATGATATACCATCCCCGGCTGAATTACCATATAATAGGAAACTCCGAGGCATATTACCTAGGTCGGGAATTTTTTATCAGCCTAAGGTACATGCCGATATTCACAAGAAATTGACTAGTAGACAGAAACAACAGAAAAATTACTACGATAGAGGATCAAGAGATTTAAAACCGTTACATAAGGTACAAAAAGTTAAAGTTAAAATAAATAGCAGATGGGAGCCGGGGACGGTCGAATCTTTAGTAGGTATTCGTTCATACTTGATAAAAATGTGTGCAGGAAATAAATTGAGACGCAATAGGAGGCACATAATAGCCGACTCAGAGCAACGAATAGATCCCGCGCCAGGTTACGCAGATCGTTATGACGATATCTCACCTGTAGCCACCAGCAGCGGCTGTGGTGCCTCTCGCGCACAGCTCCAGTGTCCGCCCGCCAAACTTAACTAATTACCGTACTCGTTCCGGCAGGGAAGTGATACCTCCTGCCCGGGGGGCTTGCGAGCTTCGTCTCGCAGACACACATAAACAACAACTAGCGTAATTTTAATTAGTGGATGTATTTATTGAAAAATGTGTATAGTATCTAATTAGGAAAGCAGATTATAATCAACGCAGTTTATATAATAAATAAAAAAGATATGTTTAAAAGTAGTACTATAAAATTTGAGAGCATGTAAAACAGATGGATATATTATAAAATAGGTATAAAAATAATAATAATAATAAACGAAATATGTAATGAGATATAATTATATAAAATGTAAATAAAATAAAATATTTATAATATTTACAAGAATATTTATAACATAATAAGTTAAAGTTACTAACTTATTTATTCAAAGCAAACTATAACAAACAAACTACTCGTATGTACCTACGAACATTACTGTGAATCTACTCTTCACTAAGCTCAAGTTATTATGTTTTTGCATAAGCTTTTGTGTTTTATTTAAGTTAAAAAGTTCTGTCAAGGTGAATAGGTTGGAAGTTATCATAAATATTAGACATTAATTAAAATTGTGTTTTTATAAAAAAATTATTAATATGTTATTGAATTAATTAAGTGAAATGTATAGTAATGTCAATGAATGTTATTTAGTCAAATTAGTTATTACTAGCATGTCTAACTGTATAATTTAGATCATTAATGCATGGTAACTTAAGTATGTAATATAATGCCTATGTATGTAATATAATTATTTGTTTGATATGGGGATTGTAGGTAGTTGTAAAAATATATATTATTATCATAATGTGGGTATCTAAAATAAATCAGTCATAACTAACCAGGTGATGTGTCTCATTTGCGACTCCTAAATAATAATAGTTTTACATAGTTAATTAATAAATTTATATGAAAACGTCCATTATTAGTAGAAATACATTTGTTTAATATGTATGTTTGGTACGATACCACCAAACACTTAAATAAAACAATATAATATTCGCTGATTTAAAAAAAAATACAAATATTTCTGATTACAGTTTAGAAACACAATATTTTTATCAGTATTTCTATACAAGGTCCTAGGTGTGATAAATAAAGCGATATAATCAAGTGTTTATTTACTTAAATTATAAGATCGCAGTATTCACTGTTGAATTATAATTTATTATAAATTAAATTTAATTATACCTAATTAACATGAAAATATGAAATGAGTGACAAAATATTTATTAAAATCAACTAAAACACAAATGTCTAAAATATAAAAAAACATATACAATACAATATATCTTTATTGCGCACCAAAAACAAAAATACAGCAAAATATATTGTAAATAAAACATCGGTAGTACATTATATAGTTATTTTTAAAGGCTAGTTTCTTGTCTGATAATGAGAAACCAAAATTGTTACTAGCAAATCTCATTTAAAAAGCTGTTCGTGAAAATAAGGTTTTGTTTATAATAATTTGCTTGGCATTTTGTTAGCTTGTCCTTAAATATTTATCCACTTTCATCAAAGTGTTATTAGCTAACAATAACATGCTTTATATAGATGTCTTTAATACAGATGCATATTTTCTGTTGGCTCTTTTATCATTAATTTTGTTCTTAGCTTGCTATTTCCCCAGAAGCCCCGGGAAATAGCAAGATGGCTCGACCCCCGTACCTTGTGCCCGTGTACAGGGGGCACGAGACGCCCCGGGATGATGATAATTGTAGCTTCAAAGTAAGGGAGATGGAGTGAGTAGCTTCAATAATAAATATGAAACGCTCTTTTAAGTAGTGAGGATAGAGCGAGTATTAGATGAGAGTATTGAGGTAAATTAAATTTTTACAAAAGTGATAAAATGTGAGTATTACGGCGAAGAGGGATAGGTAGCCATATGAGCCTTTGACAGGAAAGGGAGATGTGATTATATTTGCGAAAACCAAATATGTACTGAATGAAAAAAAAATTTAAACGTTCTACTCGTAGTTTGTTAAGTTTCTCTTCGGTTAAGTATAAATAGCAAGCGTCAGCGTAATCTAATACTAATCTAAGGCACAGAAGAGATTTTTCGAGCGCAGTTTTGGTAGTAATGGGACGAAAATAAGAAGAAAAAGTAGTGTCATGGGAAAGTAGAATTTCTCATGACACTATCGGTAGTGCAGTAGTGCCTAAGGTAAAAAAATAATATTTTTTTATATAAGAAGGCTTGCCTAGAAGAAACCTATTCACTCACTACTAGCATAAACCCAGATTCTAGTTATCGGGAAACTGAAGAGTGTGAGCTACTATAGTCGGCAGCAAGTTCTACAATCTGACCATTCGCACAACAAAAGAAGAAAGAAATTGTAACAATATACGAGACATATACAATCAAGCGCTGCCATAATTATATGCACTGCCATTATCTATGAGGCAAGTCAAATCCCTTCCTATATTTCAGGACTTGGTATTCAGTCATTATTTCTTCTAGTTTAAATCGGTATTGGTATATTTAAGATTGCCTGGAAGAAATTGCATTAGGTAATAAGGCCTCCCAATGTATTACCATTGTATAGATTTGTCTATTCTAAATGGACTTTTGTTAGCGCTTTGTGTTCACTGATGGATTAATTGTATTTTTAGTTCAAACATATTATGTAAAAAACCATTATCATGCAAACTTAGTTTGACTTTGACTCTGACTTTGAAGGTATTTGAATAACATTACGCTCGCGATCTGAAGATACGATTAGCTATAGTAAGTATTCAGTAACTTAGTAAGTAAAAAACTTTCAAAGAATTATTCAATCCCTAATCCCAGTGTGTTGCAGTCGCATTTGCTTACGGAAGGATGTGGACTATAATAATATCTGCTATTTTACTTTACTTTCTGTTGCGGAGTTCTAAATCAAATAATTTATATCCTCCAGGTTAAATCATAGCCTAGATCAAATAATTTGCTAAAATTAAACGTGCAATTTTTTACAAGCCTTAATATTTTAGGACCGACACCGCTACCAATTTTAGGAAATATTTTGTCTGTATTTTGGAACATAAGACAAGTGAAGAACCATTTTAAGTTGTGGCAGCTATGGAGTCGGCAGTATGGGGAGATTTTAGGACTAAAGCTGGGTCAGGTCAACGTCGTGGTGGTGTCTGGGAAAGAACTCATCAAGGAGGTATCGTCGAGAGAAGTTTTCCAGGGAAGACCGGACGGGTTTCTCTACACCATGAGGTCTTTCGGAAAAAAACTTGGTGAGTCAATGGTTTTGCCTGATATTATTTAGATTTTATTTACTAACATACGTAGTTAGGCGTCTTATAACTTTGGTTTTTCCATGTTAGTTAGTTGCTAAGTACTAGACTCTAGGGCGCTAAACGCCGCCTGCCTGTGCGTTTTCATCCTTACTACAGCTCACAGATTATACCGTACCTATACAATACAGCGTCTTATCAATTTTACTGGCCGACATAGTAATATTGTAAGTTGTGATGTCGTTATTTTTGTTATTTATTGCATAATTCGCACACGTTTTATAATATCAATTAAGAGTTTAAGTTGAACGTATGTGACCCGTTTATCTCAATTGGTACATACTTTCCTAGGTATACGTAAACTGAGTTCGATGCAAAGCATACTGACATGGCTTAACGAGCTTTCACTGACGAAAATTTTACGTTTTGCGTGCGTTATACCTAATACAACATCGTCAGTCATGAAACATGAGAATTCTTGTTTTAAAAAAGTATACTAAATTAGTCGTTTATTTAATTTAATTTAAATATTCAATATTTGGTTGATTACAGAAATATAACGACCTATTGAGTACGTTTCTACGTAAGTAGTAGGTACACGACCACTCATTAAGAGCGTAGAAAAAAACATCACAGTAAATAAAATATCCGAGGAATTTACTTACTAAAATTTTTGATAAATGATCGATATTGCACCTTTTTCTATCAAGAAACAAGCGAATGCTCGCGACTTCGCCCACGCATACTCTTTTGAGGAATGACGTTTGAATCTCTGTTGTGATCCACTTCGGGTGCGATTTCTTCTCGTAGTGTGCGTCTACAGACACTCGCCAATTTTTTTCTAATTTTATCTTTATGGAGATACTGCTGCCCTTGACAATAAATTTGAACCCGTTTTAAACCCTTAGGAGTGCGATTTGTCCAAAATTCTTTCTTAGTGTGCGTTTACACAACTGCATTTATATATCCTTCAAATTTTGATTATATACGTTCACCGAATTTATACAAAGCCTATCATAGATATACATAGATTACGTATTCTCACCTTTTTTGTACTAACATATAATTTATTTAATTTTAGGGGTAGTATTCTCAGATGGTTACAAATGGAGCAAGTCAAGAAGTTTTGTTCTGAAATATCTTAAAAGTTTTGGCTACAACACGCGTATTATGGAAAGTTATATCAGAGAAGAGTGCAAGGCGCTTATTAAGCTCCGAACGACGGATTCTGGAACGCCTGTACTCGTTAATTCAATGTTTCATGTGCCCATTGTGAATATACTGTGGCGATTGGTCGCTGGAAAAAGGTATACTTATATTAAGTGGCGTTTTAGAATTTTATCGACAACATTACCCGTTTTAGAAGATTTAACATGCCTATTGAACAGATGTTTTGGTTAATTTCTTTATAAAAATCCGCGGCTATCACTTTTTTAGAGATAATCACCCCATTTAAGTTTATGCTGCCAACCAATTTTGATATTAGATCTCTAGAAATTTCGCATATATATATATATATATCTAGTAACCTAAGTGGTAGGCTAGGAGAGAGCGAGAGGGTGCGTGTATTATTTTCAAGGGCTCTATTTTCGAACCGCTCGTATGACTATAACAAATAACTGTCTACGGTTGGTACAATCTATCAAACTTTCTATCAGTAGGATTCAAATAGTAATTTTCTTTCTTTCTTTTAAATATAGTAATATTCTTTCTATCAGTAGCTTTATATCATTTGTTAGTTAGCGAAGACTATGAAATTATCAAGAATGCGATTTTTTTGCGTGTTTTGCGCTTGTGACGTCATCAGCGAGTGATGAATTCATACGAGCGATTCAAAATTAGAGCCCCAGGACCTTGGAGATTTTCACTCATGTACGCATTAAAATTGATTTAACGGTGAAAACATCAGAATAAATCCTGGATATCGGAGGAGGTTAATATTTTTCTAAGATATATGAAGATCCCGACTCTCGTGTTGGGTAGTCAGGTAGCCTATGACCCCGATTCGGGCAAACCAAACTTACTAAACTAACCTAATTTGACAGTTCTAAATTGGTCTCCTCTCTTTTTGTTTCCAAAAGTGAGAAAAGAATGGATATAATTTTATGAACTTTTAGTTCAGTCAGTGTGTGACTGGCCGAATTAGGGTCTATACCCACTTCACTGGGGAGACCCTTTTCCATTAGTGAGGAGGGGGTTGATACGAGTCTTATATCAATTGAGTCAGTTAAACGTCGCGCGTCACCTCACGTTGACTAGTTACAAGTCTGACAATTTCATCAGTTGCTTTAAAAAAACATTTGATAAACTCGACTGTACAAAGTCAGTTATCGCAAAAATATTGCGTTCACGAGTTTTATAAATAACTAGGCAGTTATTTAAATGGATTTGTATTTTCAACAAACTGGGGCCCAAGTCTGTTATTTGAATTGTTTCAAATAACAGAAAAAATAAATAATATTACATTGTGCCAGAACGGCCGTTTTGACATAGAATAGGCCACAGTTAGTATTAAACAAAAGATATTTTTATACTAACTCTGATATATTCTATGTAGAAACGGCAATTTTGGCACAATGCCTTTGTAATTCTGAGACAATTCAAATACCACCATGGGAGAGATAAGAGAGAATTTTCTTAATTCTGTCTGTTCGTCTGTTGACGTACGTAGTTGTTTTCGGCGAAATCAATCAATATTTTAAGAATAACCAATATCAGAAATTTAATGCTATAGTGGACCTTACAGGATGCGTTTATAATTTACTAAATTGTTAGGTACCGCCTACTTGTTACAGATATAATCTCGAAGATGCTCGTCTGACTCGCTTGTGTTCTCTCGTCACAAAATTATTCAAAGCGGTCGATATGAGTGGAAGTGTTTTAACTTTTCTACCATTCCTGAGGCATGTCGTACCAGACCTCATAGGTTACACCAAATTAAGATCCATTCACAACGAGCTGCATCATTTTATTCAGGTAATCAGATTTTTCTTTTTCTACCGACTTCCAAAAAACGGAGATGCTCAATTCGACTGTTTTCTTTTTATCTTTGTTATCTGATTTCTCGGAGACGGGTGGACCAATAAGAAAAAATATTTTTGAGTGATCCATTTCAATTTTATCAAAAACGGGTCTAGAGTTAGGATTTTTAAATCGAAATAACTGAAAAAGTTCTAACGGCGCCGGCGCGTGCCGTAATGGACGTCGAAAGTCACTTTTTAAAAAATAATTATTGATTTAGATAAAACCTTCTGTTCAGTCTATGTTTAAAACTGTTATTGATAAGGTGGCAAGCTGGTCAAGTCAAGGGTGTTTGCGTATGATAGGTATGAGACAAAATATCATTAAACTATGACGATGTATACGCGTAATTTGAAGGGTACATTCAAGAGAAGATAACACCAAATAAACATCGTCATTCATAGAATATTATTTATACTTAACAATACGGCAGGACCTGGCTCAGAATGAGAATTATAACTTTATTTTTTTCAGGAAACTATTAAAGAGCACCGGCTGACCATTGACTTGAAACATCCAAGAGATGTTATCGATGCTTTTATCATTGAAGCGGCTGAACAGCATGACGATTCCTGTATGTATCAATACTTATCAATAAGTCTTCGAAGTTTAGATATAAGTGCCTCCAAAATAAGCACTTTACTATTTCAGTAATAACCTCGTAGCTTGGTTACTAGCAGCCTTAAATTCCGTCTAAGAACCCTGAACGGATAATTATATATATGATTAAATTATTTGCTTTGTTCTTGCGTGTTACGATTCCTCATGTGATTAGAACAATATTACGAGTGTATGCGGATGTTCGTTTGTTGATGCGATCGTTTGAGATAACAGACTGCGAATTGGCGACAACAAGTGACGTATGTGTCTTGCAATTGACCACACACCCCAGTCATAGATTATTTTATAAATCAATATTTGCGTAGGTATTTTAATGCAGGCATACTCGTATTATGATATTATCTGCTGGCATTATTTGTTGCATTGAGTAAGAGGATTCAAAATAATAGTATGTAACGTAACGTTATCATGCGATCCATAATGTATGACCGACTGATATTACCTACCTAGAAATCAACTCAGAGCCTAAACCGCTGAACCTAAAAATATATATATATATAACCTGAGGCTGTATTTGTTATAATAAATACAGCCTCTAAATTGAGAGAAGGGACTAAAAAAGGATTTTAGGAGAAAAGACTTCTAAGGGGGTCAAATAGGGGTTCAAAGTTTGTTAAACTATTTTATTTCGCGAGCAAAGCCGCGGTTGTTAGCTACTAGTGCAAAGATAAAACATGACAATCCTTGCCAGATCTGTACAACTTGCGCCAGTCACACGCATCAACTAACACACTATTTGTTTTCGTTCCAGTGGAATTTTACGCAAGTGACACGGTATTCTGGCGAGCAATAAAATTTAAATATATAATACAAAGCTAAATCCAAATTCAGTTTGTTTTATTGCATGTAACAGAGAGTTTTTATATTATAGCTATAATTAGTGTCGTCTATATAAGTTGTATATATAGTATTTAGTTTTATCAAGGAACATTTTATTAGCTTGCTGAAATTTAAAAATATATTTCGCAAATAAGGTTCTGTGTTTAGTTATTTAATGAAGACCTTCCACTGTTATTGTTTAAAAACTGAGATAAGGTCTCCAGAATTACGATAAAACCACCATTTCACTATAATATAACCTACTATTGCTTACACATGCAGTGACGTAAACGCTAGTGAATGATATGATGAGTGCGCACGTCGCTTGCGCTGCGCCGCCACAAGCATAATTATATATTAAGTTACAGATATTCTCAGCCAGCAGGAAATACTACTAGGTCTAACGTGCAAGTTGCTAGCATCCAACAATTCAGACGTAATTAGATTAATTATCATTACAATCGATCTGCGTCAATATACCTACGTGTCAGTTACTAGTCGTCTCTGAGAATTTAGAAATCCATTGAAGAGCATTTATGAAGATAAATTCCGATAGACTAGCAACTTTGTCACACATCACTTACAACTAAGTTTACAATGACCAGCAGGGCTATTGGCTAAAGTTAGGTTTTAATGAGGTAAAAACAAGAGCAAAGTTTGGTTGCTCTTGTTTTCATTTTGACAACGTTGAAGCGGCGAACTGTCAATAAACCCTGCTGAATGTTGTTTGTTATGCTGTCGTGTGTCGCTGCGGCTTGCAATCGATAATACGGTGTTAAAAACGTGCATTCTTACCTCACCTATGCTATAAACGATATGTCTTTGGTAATGACCGTAAGTCTTTTCTCAACCAGTTACCGAAGAAGACCTGCAAGTGATATGCCTGGATCTACTAGAAGCTGGTATGGAGACGGTTTCCAATACCGCGGTGTTTATGCTGCTCCATATAGTTCGAAACCAGGACGTGCAGAGAAAGCTGCATCAGGAGATAGATGAGATTATCGGCCAAGATCGCTCGCCGAATATTGAAGATCGGACCAGGTATGTTTCATATATTTTTGGAATCTCCTAATTCTCCCAATTTTGCCTCGCGTACAGGCGAAAGTGTAGTTTACGCGTTCCATACATAAGAGTACTTCTTGGTCTCCCAATTTAAACTTAAATTAAGCTTTTCTTTTTTGTATATTGGTATGTGTCGTTTTTTTATATATCGGCTATTAAATCATCTCTTAAGCCGATATCAGAAATGATCGTATGGCCACAACTCAAATACCATGTTTTATTCACGTTTAATTAAAAATTGTATTCTAATCACTTCATCGAAACCGGTTGCGTCGTCCAGCCTCGTGTTGCTTTTTAGTTGGTCCACATTTTTTACTTCATACCTTAATTGAACCAACAAATTGTGCAACAAATTAGAACTCTGATTGTAAAGTTCCACTGAGGAATATTACGAACCGAGTGAAAGCAAACACTGCTAATCAAACAAAATTATTTGGACTGTAACGATATATCACACGGCACTAGAATTATAACGATCACAAGGTTCATAGGCTATTTTAACCGAATTCTAAGAGAAAAAGGTTTCTATTGTTAAAATTTTTGTTCAGTACTTACTTTACTAGTAGGTATCTGTAGTCATTGGTACATTTAACAATGTCATGTAACGCTCGGCGTCGTAATGAAATTTGCAGGATAAACTAGGAGCAGTTATTTCAACAATGAAAAGAACAATTAATTAATTACTGTCTTATTTATAAACGCGTATCAACTTTGAGTATCTTTTTGTCTGATTTTATCCGATAGATCATGCTCAATGTTATGTCATGCTCAAAAACAAGACAAAAGACACATAACACCGAGATGCGTTTATTAATAAGGACTTTAATGTTAAAGCATGGTGTACACGGAAGCGGTCTTGTTAGAAACGCTGCGGATATCGAGTGTGGCTGCCGTCGGCATTCCTCACATGGCTCACGAAGACGCACGCCTTGGAAACTACGTCATACCTAAAGTGAGTAGACTCTAAACGTATCTACGTTGTTCTCAAAGTGAGAATATACCTAATCTAAGCTATGTAATACACAAATCACCTCACCTACTAGGTACTAGGTAGGTTCTGTCGTAAACTACTAAAGCGGATGACTTTTACAAAGAAACCCAACATATCGAGATGTATTCAAAGTTACCATAGTTAAATATATGAGGGTTCAATGAAAATATCCAATATATCGAAATAAAACTCGTCTATCATGATACGGTGACACAAAGTAATGCAGCTAGATTAGATTCAATAATAATATCGTGAGACTGACATTATTTACTATGAGTTTTTTGTTGGGTAATGTTCATCTTTAATATCACATCTCAAATATCTTTGAAATTTGATTCATTTGCTAAATAAAAACAAATAATATAATACAATGCTAATTTCTCTACCTACTTTTGGTACTTATCAGAAGTTATCTTATAAGTTCCTTTCCATATTGACCTGATCTCCAACCAGGAAATCGATGACCTAGTGATCTATATCTGTCATTAAGACCCCACTAACCGACAGAATGGTCATTTTAATTAGTCTGATTAAGCTGTTACACTTAATATTATTCTTATAATGATCCCTTTTGATAGCGTTTATTCGCTATAACTAGGTAAGTACTTGCTTAGATAATATAATTATCTTATTTTAACAGCATAAACTTAAAAACCAGTTGACTGCGTGTATATTCTGGGATATGAATATCACTGCTTGTACCGCAGCTTGCTTGAGTGATGATTTTAGATCAATTACTGCTGGGATCATAACAACAAATAAGCATTGACTGACCGAGCAACCGAAGTGCCTGTGACTAAAAATTTCGAAAGATTTCAAGCCTTTATTTCATCTTTTATTAGTATTTCAGTGTTTATCTAGATGTTCCTACTCTCACATACAGGTCGTATTTTTTTGGAAAAATTGGAAGTTAGTGTTAAGTAGGTAGGCGTCCTGGCGCCTTATGCCATATACCTTATTAACATAAAAAGCGTTTAACCCGAGGAAAATATCTAATATCGACGTAGCGCCGTCAGTCCCAAGTAGGTACAGTAGATATCAAGGTTAGTATAGCCTTAGTGTGCATCTTATCCATTTTATAATCCCGCGTCCGCTTATGAGCAAGATTGATTCTAGCTCTAAATGTACCAGGCGAACCCACAATTCGTATCAATTTACCTACCAAGCGTGGGCATCTTGTAAAAGAAACTTCTTGAAATAAAGTTATTGTTCTAAGCACCTCGCCGACACTCACTTCTTCATGAAGTGTGAATCTTATTTCAGGGTACCATGATATTGCTTGCAATGCACAATCTACACAACGGCAGCCACTGGAGAGACCCGGATCTATTTCGCCCTGAACGATTCCTGACCAAAGAAGGAAATATACTGCATGATGATTGTCTAATGCCTTTTGGTATAGGTACGAACTATTAATGAAGCTCGAATTAGATATATTATAGGTTTTTTTCTATTCTCTACTTATTAGTATGTTTCTGTTTGTCAGTGTAGTTAGTAGGTACAGCACGTTTTCAACCGACATTTTAAGAAATGTGCTTATATTATATTTTTATGTTTGTTACTCAATTTCTAAAGCTGTCTGGGCTGATTTAGAAAACTTTGGTTAAAATCGTATCATGTAAAGTTGATCAAATTCGGTTCAGTAGTTTGCTTTTAAAATTAAAGCAACTACCTGCAAGGTTGTGTATGAACCTGCTAAATTGATGTCGCTTATCTCTTCTGTTAAGTAGTAGGTTCTTTTTTACTATTTTAACCTGTTTTATCCTCACATCTAGTTAATAAAATAATCATCCACATCCTTCGAGTCGCCATAGCATGGACAGTGGATAAAATAGTTACAACTATTTTCGAGGGACACAATTCAAATACTTCTAAATTTAAAACGTCATTCATTGCGCCTCTGAGCAAGCGTCGTAACATTTCAATTTAGCCGTGTTCTATTTTGTCCTTCCCTTTTCCCGTGGATAAACGCCCATGCTAGGGGGCCAGAAGGATCATAGTGAGGATTTTTCTGCAAACACTATAGATACTGATCATGACTCAATTTCGCTATAATACCAAGACCATATTCGAAAAATAAAGTCGGGAACACATCCTTAACCTATTACCCTGCAAAATTGGTTCCATTGTGAACGTTTTCCACGTGACGCAACGAAAAACCACCACCGACTAGGTTAGTCGGTGGTATTACGAAGTCTTCTCTTGAATAGGAGTCGGCTTTAGAGCAAATTAAGGAAATACCTGCCCTTGAAACCCGGAGCCTAGCTTATGTACCTACTGTCAGAGAACAGTCCTAATTATGCCTCTTATCCCATCAACAGGAAGAAGACGATGTATCGGCGAAGCTCTGGCCAGATGCGAGCTGTTCATGTTTGTAACGCATCTTCTGCAGAAATTCGAACTGATGATACCTGATGGGGAACCCTTACCTTCTGCTGAACCGTTAGATGGACTTTCTTTATCAGCCAAACCGTTCCATATTGTATTTAAACCGAGGTTTTGATGGTATTACGTGAAATAACTATCTTAAGTATGTAGGCAATATGAGTATTCTTTTACAATACGAATTAAAAGAGGAACACTAGGTAGTGTAGTAGGTATGTAATAGTACTATTGTGCAAGTTAACTAAGCCACTATAACAATGCTTTTCTAGATATCGGTTAATTATTTATGTAGGTACCTAATGTAAGGCGTAATACCAATTATAGTATTGTGTTCCGTAGTTGAGCTTAAGTTATACGTTTATTAAATTAAATTATAAACATTAAAAGTTTTTCTATATTGTAACTTTAACCTCTTAGCATTTCCAGTAAAGCGCCCACAAGTAAAAATATACCACTCTACGTTCCTGCTTACTTCCGTTTGTTACTTACAACATTTTTACTAGGTACCTAGGTTACCTAGTTACATTTGCCTCCGAATTTGCACTTACCTTCTAAAAATAGTACTGAGTACATGAACTTCAAGCTATTTCAAGAGAACATTCTGCACTGATAATCGATGCATATTGACGCATGCGCGGTACAAACCTACCCCGACCGGTGTAAAGTCGCGCAGGGGTTAATATTTACAATAAAAATTGCATTACATATTGATTTCGAATGAAATCGACTACTGCCGGAACTATTCGTCAAACAAATAACCTTAGCTTTACGAGCAATAATGCTCCTATATTGTAAAAATGGATACGTTAACGATTCTAGTGTAAAGTGATTTCATTACGCAAACAAGGGAGTAAATAAATAAAAAAGTAATGAGCATAGAGGTCCTTCTAAGGAGTTCTGTTAAGGCTTTTTAGGATAGTGATGTGGTAATCAAAAGACGATGAACGAGACCTTAGGGCGCGGGTACGCCCGCATTGAAGCGATCCGTACTGCCCGAGGAGAACCTTTGTCCACTGTATCAGACCCAAATGGACCGCCAAGAGATGTCTACAACCTGCTTTATGTCTTCTTCTTCATTGCCGGGATTGCGTTCTTACTGCCTTACAACAGGTAAATATGTATACTGACCAAAAAAAAATTCAGTTTCAAAAATTGTCGCAATACACTGAGTATTAAGGATTGTGCATATTATATAAAAAGCAACTAGAAAGAAGAGATACTTAATTGTACCTACTTAATTGCTAACTTAGTTGCTGATTGTGGTAATTATTCGCTTTATAATTCATTGTAAACTATGGACGTTTTTACTGTAAAACAATCAAACTAGGTACCTACTATGATTTGACATAAATATTTATAGAGCCATTTTAGAAAACAATTGGATTCATTGACTACGATTCAGGTCAAACTGTAAAATTACTTAGTTATTAGGAGGAATCAGCTGTTAATTTATTGTGATTGATACCTAACTACCTATAATATGTATATTTTTTGTGAATAGAAATTTTGTATTCATCGGGATCCTCACGCATAGAATAATAGTAGCTACTTAGGGAAAGCTGTAATTTTTGTGCCGTCACTGACTCGGATGTGCCACGTCAGCAAATTATATAAAAAAACCCTTACTCGCCTCAATGTTTTCAAAGTGTTCCTTTGAAGCTTTCAATATACGCAAGGGTGTTAATAATAATATCAGCATCTACTTGAAGAAAGCTTCTGGTGGTAAAATTTTGCATAAAATGAATCAGCTGTTCCATATAGATTTTCCAATAGACGCCGCTGATCTTAACTTGATAACCGGCAAAAATCTACCTATAGAACCATTTAGAACTAGTTTCTTGTAAGTTTTAAGGTTGCTGAAAAAAAGTTCTCGCTTATGGTTACCAGAAGCGTACTTTACGAGGTTAGTAAGTAACTGAAATACTTACGAACAATTTTTTTACTACCTATAGTTGATAAGATGGTATATACAAGATATTTAGTTTTTTTCCGCCTCGTCTTGATGTCAGCGTGAGAATACGAAAAATATTTTTGTTTTTATGGTGTGGTTCCTCCTTACCACCGCCACACCTCACCTTATTATTTCTCTTTCTCTCAGTATCCGACTTCCTCGACACGTGTTTCGCCTTAGCACAAGGCATCCCCAGGAGATGTTGACTCTTCAAGCGCTCGCTTTCGAGGAGGAACCACACCATAAAAACAAAAATATTTTTCGATTTCTCACGCTGACATCAAGACGAGGCGGAAAAATACTAAATATCTTGTATATACCATCTTATTATAAATGGATTTCCGCAAGTAACGCCTGACTCCATCAAATACCTATAGTTTGCAGATTTCTACCTATATGTTAACTTTGATCACTACAATTCGGAATTAAAATTCTTATTCCTACTTTTCCAGCTTCATAATGGCAGTGGACTACTTCCAAGGGCACTACCCAGATACTACCATTATGTTTGATATGTCGACCGTATATATCGCTTCAGCATGCGTGGCCGTCGTCATCAATAATATGGTGCTGGATCTCTTCAACTACAACACTAGGATTACTTTTGGTAAGACAATCATTACCCACTTTTGATGAGTTATATATAACTTATATTTATTTATCTTGGTTTAGATTTTAGCTATTGTAGCTGGGGTAAAAAATATTCTAATGGGATCGACTATCTAGAAGCTACATTGAATTAGACATCATGATTGGTTCATAAATAAACAAACGAGTAACATAACCAAACCAAACAAAATAAGAACTTAATCCTTCTGTTTCCAGGAATATTAATCTCCCTTGCGACTATGCTGTTCGTAGCTGTCTGCAATATCGGCTGGGATGGCTTTTCCAACCGTACCTCGTACATAATCAACTTGTTCGCGGTGGGGGTGGTCGCATTCGGTTGCACCATACAACAAGCTTCTTACTACGGGTTCACTGGCTGCTTGCCACCTCGGTACACCCAAGCAGTCATGGCTGGCGAGAGTAAGTATCGCCTTCTTTCGTAAAGCCATACGATATTAGTTTTCTAAGTCTAACATTAAATGCCTTTATTAACATAAACAAAATGCAACAAAAAATATTGCAGAAAGATTACATATAATTATGTAATCTTTCTGCTATATTTTTTGTGTTAATCGTTTAAGATCTACAGATAATCCAAATGCTCCAACCCACCACTAGAGGGCAGCGTGCCTAGTAGGCTAGCCGCATTACCTACCACGCAGAATGGCAATGCTACGTTGGGCCAGATAAAAACCGGCATTCTGGTCACGCGTCGAATCGAAATTATTAATCAAATTGATATTAGTTGGGGAAACCCTGCCTGGTCGGGATACTCTTACCTCTCTGTTTGAAAGTATTTCGTTAATGCTGTGCTAGCATACGACAGACGAAATGAGCGTCACTATAGCATCGTAAAAGAACTGGCTCGTACTTAACTGCGATTTTGTTATTTATGTATGTACTATAGTTAATTAAAATATCGTTTGTGCCAGTAGTCTCAATTGGAAGATGTCCTGGAAAATGATAACTTTTAGCGATAGGTACATCTGCCACTCGTGTGTCAATAAATGTGAAATTAAACTTCATGTATTTTAATGTTTTGTGTGTCTGCAATAGATTTATAGATACCAAAAACGTTAATTTGTTAATTTAATAGTTTATCAATCAGTCATCAGGCGCCATTACATATAATTAACAATGTAATTATATGTAATGGCGTCCTTTGACCTACATCGTTCGATTGTCTTCCGGGAACTACTGCTCTAGCTAATTCTAAAACTGTAAAGCTGTTGTAATAGGTATATTGAATTGTGTGTCAACTTTTTTGGCTTTAATTCTGCAATAAAACTTTCATTTCCAGGCGCAGCTGGCTTCTGGGTGTCAATGGATCGGATCGTCACTAAATTCTACATATCTCATTCAAAGAACAGCACAATAGTTTTCTTCACGATGTCAATACTGCTGCTTCTACTACATTCAATAATGCATGTCCTGATAGTAAAGAGTCCGATGGTACAACACTATGTGAAAATGACCAACGAGGCGAGGCACCGCAGGCGCATCCAACTGCATTTGAATCCTAATGAAGATGCTACTTTGGTAAGTTTTAAATACTGTAAGCGGTGTATTATCTATTCTTTCGTGTATAAATATTCTCTCAAAAATAGAACGGCGGTCAAGACTTTTTGAATGAAATCCATTGTAACCAGCGAGCAAAAAATTGTATAAATCATCAACATCGAAAAGCCGCTTGTGCAATATTCTTACAGAAAAATATGTCTTTCATGAGGTGAGTAATGCGTATATATATCAAGCATATTGACTTACAACTTTCTTCTATATCTTTCTCTATTCTGTGTTCCATACTACTCGTACCTCAGCTCCTTGAACTTGCACGGTAAAATTTTCATCATCACTTACCAGTACCACTCCTGTTTGTATTGTTTTATATAAGTTTTATATTAAGACGATTGAAGCGCAATGCCTATATCACAGGCTACGGCTTCGTTCTTTTCATACGTTATGTGATTCTGATGTTCAGAACAATGGTATTATTATAATTAATGATGTCGACTGCCGTGGCCATACTTGCTTCTAGAGCCAGTGGTCAATCTATTCAAATACTGTTCCGAACTCACGGTATTCAAAAAGTGCTCTTGGGCAATTCACACCGCGGCCTGAACCGCTCAAGGTGCAAAACGACTAGGTAAGGACTCGTGATACGGTGGGTATTTTTCTGCAAAACAATATCCCCGATAATAGTGATATCAAAAAAATTTATAGTCGAGAAAAGAGTTTTTATCTACGACTTAGTCTTAATTAATCCCTTGAATGCGTTGGCAAATTGGCAATATACAATTTTTTCGGTATAGGACATTCTGGATTCGGCAGATTCTGAATTCGTGGATTGGGTAAATTCGCTGTTGGACGTAAATAGTACAATTGATATGTACTAAATAATAATGTATATCAGGATATGTTTGTTCATCGGAGTGTCAACGTTACTTGCTCAAGGATTTCTCTCGATGATTTCAGATGGTAGAGAGTGAAACTGGCGAGCCTAGCTACGGCGTGCTGAAGTTGCAAAGCCCGGCTCTGTCCGCTGCTGGTCAAGGTAAATAACATTTTTTTTAATGAATAGATTGTATTTACGCCCCTGCGCAACTTATTTATTGTTTTAAGGAGTAAAATTCAGTTGGTCCCTCATAACATTAGTGATTTGGTTAGTTAATTAAAATTTTCCTGCCGAATTAAAGCCAGTTTTAACCATTTTCAAATATAACTTGTGTATTTTCACGTATGGTATTTTCAGGTGAAATAGAGAACGCGTTCAGTTTCTCTAACCCGGTGTATTCTCCTAACACGACGGTGGCGCCCTCCCCACCTGCACTCTCCGAACAGAGCGTGTCCCCCCCCGCCGCGGGCCGCACACCACGCCCTTCCTACAAGGTGGAGGACGTCGTCTACCACTCGCAGGAAATGCACACTTCTTGGAGATCATTTAAACGTAAGCTATAAGTTCTGTGGACTTCGCAAGCGCACTTTTTTGCAAATTCGACACTTTGATCTATTTTGTTCATTATTTCTTTTCAAAGTTGATTATCGCATGGCACTGCCAAATTTTAATGAAATTATTCGGTAGAACGGAACCGGATTTAGAAGCTTCTCTTCTCCGGTCGATAAATATGAGTACGTTTTACTATTGTTACTATAGAGAGTAGTTCTGTAAACTGTTGAATTAGCGAGCACATACTATTTGCAATTTTACTCGCGAAGACGCTTCCCTAGTAACTATTTACTAGGGAAGCGTCTTCGCGAGTAAAAAGACGCTTCCCTAGTAACTATTTACTAGGGAAGCGTCTTCGCGAGTAAAATTGCAAATAGTAGGTATGTGCTCGCTAATTCAACAGTTCACAGAACTACTTAAATACTTACTTTAATACTTATACTTAAATGCGACTGAGTTATACCCGAACTGGTGATCCATGTTTTACGCGTTAAAGTTGTTAGTAGTAGATGTTGCCCCTAGTACGATTAGAATAACAAGCTAAGGGTGAAACGATGACATTCTCTAGTTGATAGTTTGACCCTAAAATCAAAATTGAAAGTCGTTATGAGTGAAGTTGTTTCTCTACGACCAAGCGAGCGAAGCGTCTGCTTTAATCTGGGATAATTTTCTGTCTGTAATTATACCTACAAAATTTTTCATCAATTGCAGGCGATATCCAAGCTCGCTGGGCGGTAGCACGCGCAATCTACCCCTATATGGTTTGCATCGGTCTGGTGTACTTCGCCACCCTCAGCCTTTACCCTGGAATTGCGTCCGAGGTACCTTCCTGCGGCCTCAAGTCCTGGATGCCGGTTCTTCTCATGACTGTATTCAACTTCTTTGATCTGCTGGGGAAGGTATGTTGACCATAAAAACGCTCATGGATATGTTTTACAAAATGAACACTACATTCATATACCTAATGTAATGAGACTGTTGTGTACTTGGGTATTTAAAAACCAATAAAAACCCCTTCGGCCACTTCGGAAACCAAAGGTTCAAAACCAGTTTATAAGAGACTTATTTTTGTAAATTTATGTAAACTTGTGGTGGTATCTCGTAATGGATAGAACGCGAAAG
The DNA here is from genome assembly GCA_947049295.1 of Ligdia adustata. NCBI lineage: Eukaryota > Metazoa > Arthropoda > Insecta > Lepidoptera > Geometridae > Ligdia > Ligdia adustata. The sequence goes on along the minus strand of OX346225.1, from coordinate 7,430,391 downwards.
ATATAAAATCAAGTGGCAGCAATCTTGGTTTCACTCTCACAGTTATGTATTTTCTTAAACTCTGTCAAAACGAAACTAATATTACTGTCACTTCTTTCGCCGCTATCATTATTCGATGGTTCCGAAAACGGATGTTGTTCTACGCTTATTGTTATAAACTGATTTGTCAAAGAATAATCGTATATAAAAATGTTATTGTCTACGATCTAGATGCATGCAACGACGAAATCGCGTATCACATAGGAACATCCTCTCTAGCCTTATTTTTTATCGGTTTTTACTTGTAGATAGCAGCAGCATGGCCTTACGAGTGGAGTCGCAGTCAGCTGCTGATGGCGAGCGGAGTGCGGCTACTGTTAGTGCCACTCCTGTTGCTGTGCGCCGCTCCAAGGCACTCGCCTCACATCGTCGGAGACGTATGTATACAGTTGTTACTTTAGTTGTACTTAGGAGTGGAGGCGCAGTCAGCTGCTGATGGCGAGCGGAGTGCGGCTACTGTTAGTGCCACTCCTGTTGCTGTGCGCCGCTCCAAGGCACTCGCCTCACATCGTCGGAGACGTATGTATACAGTTGTTACTTTAGTTGTACTTAGGAGTGGAGGCGCAGTCAGCTGCTGATGGCGAGCGGAGTGCGGCTACTGTTAGTGCCACTCTTGTTGCTGTGCGCCGCTCCAAGGCACGCGCCTCACATCGTCGGAGACGTATGTATACAGTTGTTACTTTAGTTGTACTTACGAGTGGAGGCGCAGTCAGCTGCTGATGGCGAGCGGAGTGCGGCTACTGTTAGTGCCACTCTTGTTGCTGTGCGCCGCTCCAAGGCACTCGCCTCACATCGTCGGAGACGTATGTATACAGTTGTTACTTTAGTTGTACTTACGAGTGGAGGCGCAGTCAGCTGCTGATGGCGAGCGGAGTGCGGCTACTGTTAGTGCCACTCTTGTTGCTGTGCGCCGCTCCAAGGCACGCGCCTCACATCGTCGGAGACGTATGTATACAGTTGTTACTTTAGTTGTACTTACGAGTGGAGGCGCAGTCAGCTGCTGATGGCGAGCGGAGTGCGGCTACTGTTAGTGCCACTCTTGTTGCTGTGCGCCGCTCCAAGGCACTCGCCTCACATCGTCGGAGACGTATGTATACAGTTGTTACTTTAGTTGTACTTACGAGTGGAGGCGCAGTCAGCTGCTGATGGCGAGCGGAGTGCGGCTACTGTTAGTGCCACTCTTGTTGCTGTGCGCCGCTCCAAGGCACTCGCCTCACATCGTCGGAGACGTATGTATACAGTTGTTACTTTAGTTGTACTTACGAGTGGAGGCGCAGTCAGCTGCTGATGGCGAGCGGAGTGCGGCTACTGTTAGTGCCACTCTTGTTGCTGTGCGCCGCTCCAAGGCACTCGCCTCACATCGTCGGAGACGTATGTATACAGTTGTTACTTTAGTTGTACTTACGAGTGGAATCGCAGTCGATTTGTGCAGTTGTCACCTACCAAAGTTTCCTCTAGAGTGTATCGGAAGTAGGAACCAACTAAAAACACAACTGCATTCCAGTTTCATAGAAATAGACAACGTGCCGCCATTGCCATTCGTAAAATAAGATATATTCAAGTATTTAGAAGATTGTATGACCAACATTTTTTACGGTTTCAGATATACCCAATAATGTTCTCGGTGATTCTCGGCTTCACAAACGGCCTGTTCGGATCAGTGCCGATGATCATAGCGCCATCTCGCGTCAGCCGGGAACATCGGGAGATTGCCGGTAAGATCCTTATTATGAAAATAACTTACTATTTAAGCTACATATTGCGACTCGTATCTACAGAGAGAGATAAATACTACTGCGGTTTAGAACCGTTTGTTTCTCGAATAATAAATAGATGGCAGCATTGTTACCGTTTTGTTGTTAGTAGTTAACAAATTTAGGAAATATCATGGATATGCTAAATTTTACTAAGAGCAAGAGATTTGAGTTCTTTCATGTCAGTTTACATGAAAATCGTAAATTTTGATTTTTTTATGTGATGTGTTAAGAATTTCAAATTCAAATAATTAATTAATATCGATGGATAATTGTTAGATGCACTTACATTAGCAATTAGTTTCTGTGTAAATTTGTTCTAATCATCTTTATATCATTTTATTTTTGCATTCCCGCTTACTACGCAATACGAAATACAAATTTCAAAATATATTTTTTTCAGGTAACCTAATGACCCTATCTTACAACGGCGGATTGCTCTCCGGATCTTTGGTATCTTATCTTTTACTCAATATGCTCGGCGCCCCGTCGGCTGCGCCATGCAAAATATACCCCACCCCTGTCTTACCCACCATTCCCCCTGTGACTTTGGCGCCAAATATAACATTTGCATTACCCACGTCACATTAACTTTTTCTGTTACTTATGGCGTCATACGGTTAGTCTATTTGCCAGCGTCAAGTATTACTTATTAAATTATTTATAAACTATTTGTATATGTGTATAGAATAATTATGAGGACAGCATCTTTCTTTCTAAGTGTTAATCCTAATTCTCTATCCAGTGCGGACATAGGTAACGATACTTTGTTATAACTCCAAACGATTAATTCAAACCGTTAGTTTGCGGTTTTTTTATATCGAAGACTGGCAATTCGCCTGTATCAGCTGTAAGAATTGTGATATAATTGCAAATAACATGGTCTCATTAGGTCGTTTTTGTCAGGTTTCGCATTCTGTTAATTTTTATGTAATATATCGACTAACTTATTTATCAATTCTGTTAATACGAGCATAATGGTATAATTCAAATAGTACCTACACTCAAGCATCACGCTAGCAATTATCAGTTGCCATTGGTATTACCATTATTTGGAATAAATATATATGTTTTACGTTCATAGGTAACCATTAAAGTGCAAAGCACTTACGAGTAATGTAATATTTTAACTCCTAATTTTTTCACACCGTTCATTTGGAAATCCCGACAAAATATAGCTAGGTTATATTTAGTTTTCTGCTTAATTGTATGCCTAACATTTCGAAAATGTGTTGAATTCAATTTAAGTTCGATCTCTTTACTGTTATTTACTAAATTGATAAATATTGTAGTTTTTGTTTATTAATAAATTGTATTGTCTAAGTACATTGCAATAACGATTGTTTATTTCAATATAATTACATTATTATTGGTATATTTACGAGTATGTACGTACTGTAACTTAGATAAGCTGTGCGTAGTAAAAGATACTTGATTGAGACTGAAGTACCTTTGAAGTAGAATTAACGCTCTTATCAATAATAAACATGTCTCAATGTTGAGTGTCTTTCATCTTGTTTTGGCGCATGACGATCTCTATCGGATATAACGAGACAAAAGATGCTCAAAGTCGAAACGCGTTTATTAATAGTAAGAGCGTAACCAATATAAGTATGAGATATGTTTATTATATCAACTGTCGGAAGAAAATGTTAGAAGTTGTGATTATTCGCAAATGTACCAATTAGGAGATTGTATATATAGTGTGATTTATCATGTACAGCATGCAAACGCCGCCATTTTCGTGCCATCTCTTTTCCGCGCGTGAGAAAGCCAGACGGTGCGATAATGGCGGCGGGCGTTGGCATATTGAAACCGGACCGGAGCGTGAAAGTCTACAAGTGCTAATCTTTTTGAATGTTTATTTTGTTTTATAGATGCTCATATAAATTAAATTTTTAATTAAAAAACGTTACTACCGCTGTTATACGATAGTAAAAACTAGTTATCGCTATCATTTTATATTATATGTAAAATGGCAAGATTTTTAAATAAAGAACTGAGGTGCAATATATTTGCCCGGAATTGTAACTTGAAATGAATTTCTCTTAGCGGGAACCTCCGCATTCGTAATATTCAATATGTTGTTGTTAACCTTGTTACCTAAATTAATATATTAATAATTAATTTGAGTACATAAACCTAATTAATACCTACTCGTAATATGAGATCCACCCTGTATGTAAAATGTCATCATGTTAACAATTCAACATGAACTTGGTGGCTGGCTATGAGAGGGAAGAACAGTTGTAGTATGTGTCTGAATTGCAATCGCAATGTGTTAACGGATTAAATATAAATATACTAAAAATTATAATGATGACACGATGTAATTGCAAAGTCTGACTCAATGAAAGTCGGGCTCGGGGTCCTGGGTTCTTTTTTTATTGCTCGTAAGTCTCGGTCCAAAGTTACGTTGTTTCTTTCCAATGATCGTTAAAGAGTGGGTAGTTATTGGAGTTATATGTATATATGAGCATTTCAAGAAGAAATTATCGAGAACTAAGTACGTCGGGTAAAAGTATGGAAGCAAAAGCCGCTCGTAGGTAGGAAAATAGTATAAGTACGCACATTTTTTTTAAAGTCTCTGAATTTAGGTGCGAGACACGCAAATGTGCAATGCGCGCGTGTGTAGTACAAATACGGCACTCACACTAACATACGGTGTTGTCGGGCGCGCAGTTGTGCGGTCCGGGCAAGGGGGCGGTGGCACCTCTCGGTGCAAGCTGCATCCTTTCTACTCCTAAAAATGGGTACTGCACAGACATTCGGGCTAACCTCCGAGACTTTTAAAGATTTGCGCACACTATACCTATCTATAGAGAATGATAGTATAATATAATTAATCAATATCCCAGGAATCGTTAGACTCGAGGTTATTAACATTAGGTGTTGTGTTGTTGCCGAAAGAAAGCCCATTATCTCAGGAACTACCGATATCCAAGCCAAGCTATTAATTAAGTAATCATTTATTATTTCTAATTTTGGTCTCGCTCCATCGCTCTTCTGCTGGAGATCACATTTTGCCGTTCTTAAAAAGCTTTGCTTTTTTCTACGAACTATAAATCAGTTATGTAGATATTGTTGTAAATGTAAATAGTTAGCACATTTGTAAATATTTTAACTACTTATCTAATACATATCTTTTCAATCCAATGTTCCTGTTAAGCCTATGATAATGCGTACCAAATAACTAAAATCTTTGCAATTTGAGGGTGCGAGCTTCTTTGTACTTTGTACACTATCTACTAGTAAAAGTCTTCTTTAATATCCAGAGAACGGATTGTGCCGTTTATTATCGCCAAAATGCCACATTAGGTAACCGTTTTCTTTATTACAAATTTGACATTTGTAAGTATAACTGCATACGAAAGCCACAGGCTGAAATTTGTACGAACATGGCCCTAGTAAACCGCATGTGCATAAGGTGTTCTTTTACTAGTCAGACTAATTTCAAACAATACTTTATTACGTACCTTAAAATTACCTATAATTTTTTTCTTATAGAGTTATTGTGTTCGACAGGGTTTGGTCGTGCGTTGAGTTCGCACATATTTGACAAAACCTCCATTAGCTGCGCATATTAAACCTCGTATTGACTAGAGTTATTTGGCACGGACTTTACCCAATACGACTACGTATCTTTACAGAATAGACGATTAGCGTACACTACCGGTTACTTAAGGCTGTTTGTTAATCTCAAGTTTTCATGCAAACATATTTACAAATATACTAGGCCTTTCATACAATAAACATTTTATTACTTTACTTTTATTTCAATGGTTTTTAGTGCTATTTTAAATGATAATTTAAAAAAAAAAATTTTTTAAGGTAAAACATTTTCTTGTCTTAAATAGGATAACAATATATTGTCTGTTGTCTCGATTATACTTTCTGTTATTAAATTTAATTAAATATAAAATTAGTAATAATTTATTTTGTGCATAAACTGCTGCGGGAATCATGTTTAGAAGATAATATTTTAATTATATTTTTACCCATTTCATTCCAAATAATTATTCCTACGTAAGAATGGAACAACATCTAATGTTTTGTTTGTGTACAAACTTTATAAATTGAAATAACAATAATTGTTTGTTGTTCATAGAACTATTATTTTTGCAAATATATTTGCATAAGTCATATACTAAGTATGTGGTACATGATAATGTGGATATGGCATCACATTTAGGTAAGGGTAATTTATTAATCTGACGGCAATACATGTAACTTAGCACAACAACCGTCAAACATAAGTTATGGTAAAATATCATTTAAATAAAGATATACATTGGAAAAGCAATAATGTATTTATATTTTTATGTCAACTTAGAATAAGTATCTAATATAGAAGACCATAGCAAAGCAGTTTTACTTAGTTAGCCAAGCTATCGAGTTAATAGTCTGATGCAGTGAAGTTTGAGATTTCTTTCACGTCCACTGAGGGCGCTGATGAAATTTAAAATATAAATATTATCATTTCCATATTCTATCAAATAGATAAATAATTTTAGTTAACACGGATTTTTAACTATTTTTGATTATTGTTGGAAAGTTACAACTATAGTTTCGTTTACATTCGGTGAACTTCATCAGGGATGACATGAGTCGTTCGTGTCCACAACCATGTCACGTCTTGCACCCGTATAGACGCGTTAGTTTTCTAAATAAAACAGATGAATACATGAAGCTTGTGCTCCAGCGTTACAGTGATATGGGTATGCTAATATATTAGGGAACCATTGCATTCCTCGTTATGAACGATTTGAATTGAATCAGTATTCAATTCATAGTTTACGTATAAAAATAGCGTCATATTAATTTTATTTGTCATGACATAAGATACCAAAAACTATAGCTATACCCAAAGATAAAGGTATTACCTACCTTTATCTTATTGTTAGGTACCTACTAATAGCTTAGAGCTCATACATCAAGTATATATACACCAAGATACACATGCATACTACAAAATCTGCGATTATGATGACTTGCACTGACTATGATTATTACCTAACCAAGAACCTATGAGATGACAGCGGTCATTTAGTAAGCTACAATATTGTATATTACATAAAACTTGCACAATTAATTGTGAACTTTACTGCATGATTATAAGGTATATACCTATGCACCTTTATGAAAGCACATCGCACAAAATAATAAACTAAAATAAATCAATCCAGATTATACCAGAAACTTTCCAGTTGTTTACGTAAATTGTACAAGATAAATAATCTATAGTTTCTGTTTAATTTGAACCCAATTAAAAATGTTGATTTGTCGTAATTACCGAAGTAATGCAATCAGATGCTTTGCAGATGCAACATGCATGTCATTTTGTATCTATAAGTATACCTGGTCTACCAAAATAAGTAAATACCTGTATTTTTGCCAACTTGCTAAATAGGGAAGAGGTTCTCAATTGGGCTATATTTTTGTTATATCAGTTACCTGATTTCTCGGAGACGGCTAAACCTCATCCTTCCTCCTCCCTACCTCCGAAGTGGGGGACAGAACAGTGATCTCTCTACAATCCTCTTAATTGGGAAATTAAGAGAATTGCTGAGAGATCAGCAATTGCAGTGCCAATATGTAAGTTTTGTTTTGTGCCTCTTTACGCGGCGAATTGACGCGTAAGACTACAATCTAAAATCGGTCGCCGCTGTGTCTAAAATCCCGTTTAGTTGTACCTATAGCCTGCGAAAAGCTTGTGGTTTTGTACTTCACGAAGAAATCATAATATTTCTACATAAGTGCAAGGAAAAAGGTATCTACTACCTACTTCTATAGCTACTAATTTCTGTTTGTTTGTATTTTGAGTACTTTATACGTCGCTACTGGTAATGCACGTACCTACTGGTAAACTTGTCAAGTATGTCGTTGTTAATATGATTTGTGATATCAATTATTTTTTCTGCAAAATACCTAGTTGAAATTATTTCAAGTTTAGAACAATCGTTAATAATCTTGAAGCACCTTAAAATGTAGAACGTTACAGTAACCTTATATAAGTATTTTTTTGTCCAGCGAGCGAAGCGTCTCTTCTTGGACTATATCAGTTTAGATGTTCGTCCGTAAGAATTAAGTTGTTACCGAATTTTGACGAAACTTAGCATTAAATATGTTTTATACTTTTTAGGTAGTGGGCAGGTAGGTATATCCTAGGCGTGGCATATTACTATGTATGATGGAGCAGTTAGCTTAATTATAGTAACGAAACGATACTTTACTCTTAACAATATTTATTAGCACACACATGACATAAGAAATCGAGGTATAAAACATCTAAGCATTAATATTATATATTTTATATATAAAAAACAACGTAATTTGTATGCTTTTTCGACATGTGTCATGTCATGAACCGGAGTTATAGAATCAAGACAAAGAGCTCAGCTATTCTCCGCTCTACGAACAAAGTTTGATGATGGGATGGCTTGAATCAAACTATATAGGTATTGATAGTTTGGTGTACATTTACCATCAGAAACAAGCTCTAAAATACAATAATAAAATACTGTCGCGAACCAACAATCAAAAGGGTAAGTATCAGTGGTAACAACGTATTGTAGATAGATTTTTTTGTTGAAAATAGTTTTTTATTTATATACGTATATTATATCTTTAAATAAGTTAGTTTTACTAAAATAAACTTACTATACTAACCTAATTTGACAGTCCTGAAATTGTCTCCTGTCTTTTTGTTTCCAAAAGTGAGAAAAATATGGATATAATTTTAGAAACTTTTAGTTTAGTCAGTGTGACAAGCCGAATTGGGTTCATTGTCTATTATTTTACGCTGTATTTTTTTTGGTGGACCAATATCAGCTATATTATATACAAACTTACTTGCCAGACTCGCAGCAGAATTGCTTCGCTCCCTCACTCGCTCGGTTAAATATAGATTTTTATAACTCTTGGAATTTGGTCTAAAATAATGTGGCAATCGTATGGCAAAAATCAAATCCTCGAATAGAATATGTTTATCGCTATCATGGCATCGGAAAAGAAGTCGCACCCTTACCAGAAGAAGTACGAAACAAATAAATTACACCGTAAAATAAAACACGTCATCGAGCGAGCTTTGAGATTACTCCTTTCCTTTTCCCACACCAGTAATGCGGTAATGGTGCATTACTAGTGTGGGGAAAGCAAGCGAAGACCAGGTAGGCGGCTATCCTAATCTTGGATATCTAGGCAAGTACTGGTCGTCTATAAACTGTATACAAGCCGTAAGCGGTTGCGCATCCAGCATCCTAGTTACCCTACGACGAATAAAACACACGTTGACTGTAACTAGCAGTGCGGGCAGGGGTAAAGGTAGCCTTAAAATAAAATAAGCCAATAAGGGCAGAGAATATACCTATAATAATAATACGTACGAAAAATTACGATGTTTTTGTTGAATTTGATTTGATTTTTATGATGATGATATTTTACAATGGTTGCCTGTCTGTCATCTAACTCGTGTGTTTGTGATTTATTTCTTGAGTTCGCGAGTACTTACTTACCTATTCGTGTTTTTTTGCGGGAAAGCTAATTAACACACGAAAGCTCCGATAACCTGTGCCTATTTATCTGGTTATGTCTGCGTCAATTGGGAATTTATCTATAGATATGTATATGTATACCTACCAACTTACAGCTCGATCTGAGGGCAACGTACTTACGACATTAGTGCCATTATCAAATGAATATCGCCTATCATAGACTCATCTACTTATACTTACATATAGAAAGGTTTGACAATACTAACTAGGGTAGTGAATAAATCAAATGCTGCGTTTACGCATTACAAGATGTTATTATCATGGTAATAAAATGTTAAGGATGCAACTTGTACCTACATATAAATGAATTACGGGCCATAAATAATAAAATATCTGATCATGTCCGCTGCACCGATGTTTAGTAAGACTAAATGGTCTTATGGAAATGCCAAAATGTGGCATGTACAGATACAATCGCACACATATCAAGGAAAAAATAAAATTAACAAACCCTATACATAGCCAGTTTGTGTTGACGGCCATATTGGATTACGAATTTATCATAGTGTAGGTATAGTAGGTAATCTACAAGTCATACCATTTTATTTGAGAGATACCTACCCACATTGAAGGAATTTAATCCGCCATTTTGTGATGGCGGCCTTTTACATAGCCAGTAACACGTCCGACCAATTCACCAGTCAAGCAAAAAAAAAAGTCAAAATCCATTCCGTCTTTCGTTCGGGAGCTACGACGCCACAGACAGACAGACAGACACACACACACACAGATCCGTCAAATTTATAACACGCCGTTGTTTATCGAAAGAGCCGGAGTAAATGTTGTTTACAAATCGACTTAAGTGATTCATTGCATTACTGGAAAACTTAATGTAATGACCAGTGCATATCTCCGATGTGCAATAAACCGCTGCGCCCAAGCTCATGACGCTAATACCAAACAGACGCAATAATTTTGAATTATAACTATAGTTTCTACCGGTGTATATGCATGCGTAAATAACCGTTTTACGCGTAGTACCCTAAATATTATAAGTGCGAGGATAGGTACTCGTACCTACTACTACATATTCTGTGGTGCCGGATAGATGACGAAATAGAGGTGATCACACAGATCAGACGCTTACATCACAATAATATTAAACTATTAATACAATATTGTTAAACTAGAAGTATTCGTAGATTTCACAGGCCAATGTCGCGTTTGACGTCCCTATCCCCAATATCGCCCAGCTTAACGTTTCCTGCATTGAGAAACAGATACTCGTACTTAAGGTTAAAATAATAAGGTGTAGCTTTTTTAAATATGTTGTTAAATTACGCATTAGAAATAGCCAAAAGAAGTGGAATTGTTAGTTATTTCCAAATAAAGTAAATATCTCTTCAGGTAGGTAATAACTATTCTTTCACCAATATAATATCTGGCAATGATTTCAGCTTCGCAGGACATTTATTAACATTAACCGAGGATTCACGACTCATGCACCCACTGACTTCACCCACCCAGCGGTGGGTGTAATCACGTGTCACTTCAGGGCAGGCTTAACCCCTGGCAAGCTTAATTTCTGGACCTTAGACAGATGTATTTGCTAGTTAAAATCTTGTTAACACAGTACCTAGGTAGTAACAAGGAGCAAGTGACTTCCATAAGAAAAAGTGACAAGACTAATTATAACACAAAAGGAGCAGTTGGATTACCTACAACTACTCATCCAAATGCTCCAACTTACCACCAGACGGTAGCGTACCTAGTATCTAACACGCATTATCCAAATATGGTTTTCTGCTATCATTGGAATGATAGCTGAAATAGAATAGAATGAACCTATCTACGCAACTCCTACTTCAGTGAGAGACAAGAAATGCAACGCGAAAAAAATTACACCTAACAAGAATGACGATTGAAATATTAAGTTAAAGTTTAATAGTTAGGTACCTGGGTAGATAATTGTGTCATTATTATTTAAATATACTCTGCTAATTCTGCTATAGTTAAAAAGAAAGAAAAAAATTGTTTTATGTATTCTATTTATTTAATAAATGTTAAATATTACATTGACCATCGACTTGGCACACATAGTTGCGAGACACTTTTCTTGTAGCACCATACAAAACAATGCTAGAGAACAAAACACTATTCCATTTCTTGTAAAGTGGAGGTGATACACCATCGATTGACACTTCGAGGGATTGACATCCATAAGAAAGCTCGGGAAACAAGTTCTCTCGGTGCCTCTCTACCTCTTGCGTCGTCGCGTACGGTAATATCTTTGTGAGGACCTCGAACTCCATTCCAAACTGAGGCCGCTCGAAGACGCCGGTGGCGTTTCCGGAAACTGTGCGTCTGAAGTCCACCGGCACGACGCACACGCTGATTTCGGAGTTTCCGGCAGTTTTCCTTGCTTTTCTCCAGAAGCATAGGATTCCAGAATGTGTTTGTAGGCACAGTCGACGGGATCGGGGCTGCGACCGCGCACGGCGCAGAGCCTCGCTCGCACGCAAGCACCGCAATAACCGCAAGTGTGGCCGTTCAGATCGTTTCTGACCATTGTGAAGTATTAGCTGTAGTGTCGCACTTATACAACTGAGCCGAGCAGCAGTGGCACGGTTTATTTATGCCCGCAAAAGGTCCGCCGGGCGTCGCGCACGCGCTCACTGATAACCCCGTCTCTGGCGCCAGTATTTGCCGACTGTTACACGAGAACATCTATTTACTTACCTAATTGTAAGTACACAATTTTATGAGTGTATTAAAATGAATCTAATTGATAGAATTTTTATCTTGGTCGTAAAAATGACTTTTTATTATACCTAACGCAATGTTTCAATGAGGTAATGACAAGACAATGAACGTAATAGCATTATCTTACCAAAATTACGTTATACGAGTGGGTACAACCTGTTGCTTAGACCTATAAATAAAATTTAAAATTAGCGTAGTATTAAATTAGTTTAAGATGTATTTTCAAATAAGATAAGATTTTTTGTTCAAACAACTTCGATCAAACCAATGTAACACATTAAAAAATGGGAAAACCACAGAACATAACTTATTTAATTAAATTAGTGTGAAATTTCAGAGAATTAGAGTGATGTTGGCCAAATAAAATAGCAACGACTGTGACTTAAAAGACTAGGTACTAACCTACCTAACTTCAACTAATGTCATATATTGCTGATAACTTCTCGATTGCTCTAGATCTGTAACCAGTAACTACTAGTTCGACAATCTCGTTAGTTCGAACGCATCACTAATGCGTTTTGTAAATATGAGTGTCATCTAGATATCTTGACCATCAATTTATGATTGACTCGTTTGTATAGCGATTATTTAAGACAAGTTGCACTATCAAGAACGATTCGTCTTTCGATTCGGGATGCAGCGCTCATTACAAAAACTAGAGCTATTACGAGTATACCTACAAACAAGATCATATTTATAATGATAGTAAGGTGGCAGAAGAGTCATTGACAATGGAACTAAAAATCCCAGAAAGTTGTAAACGTTCATATTTCTTTATTGTTTTGGCTTGTTCTTTCCCATTCTATTACTTACCTATATCTATAATAACTGCGGATGCTTCCGTCAACATGACATTAAGTACCAACCATAACTTAAGATCATAAAATCACGAGTTAATTATTTTTGGCTATCATACCTAGCTTAAAAAGCTAACAAAATCATGTTAGTTCTGCGAGTGACTTTTTCAGAGCACTAAAGGCAGTGCCAGGCGCAACAAGTATAGTAATATCTATTCGTATTGTAGTAACTTATTAGTATGACAATATTGGAGTTAGGGCAATAAACCTTGACCGTTTATTCTACTAATCAATTCAATTTATAATATATACATATATATATAGGTACATAATTAAACTACTAGTCATAAACACAAATACGAGTATAATAACGTCTCGATCACGTAAACAAATTGATAAAAAAAGAGTAAGTATAGCTTTCAGTTTCTTCTAAAAATGCAGCGTGGCTTGGAACCATCTAGATGACGCGACATTATCGCTGACACGGTGTAAACAAGCCGATAAGAATACTATTAATAAAGGCATAAAGACCTACAAATAGCTTGACCGCTGACCTTTTCCAGCCTATCAGAATTTTCATAGCTTTGTGCCAAGATCCCGCTCACAACGAGAAAGGTTGTCGTCAACCATAACACTATGTTAGTCATACATACCTCAGTACTTCAAGTGTTAGTCATTGTAGTCAACAAGTTTAGTTTTAGCGAGGTGTAGTTGAGTTTGGAAGGTGCCAAATTGACAGCTTGATTAAGCACGTGTTACACAGAGAGTATAATCCTTTATATTCTAGATCTGGCTTTCAGTCCGCACCTCTTTACAAGCGTCATCACACACAGGACTATTTACAGTGATCTTTTCGCTACTATAATTCATTTGGTGAATCAATGTGAAATCAATTTTTATACTATACTTAAACATCAACTTCAGGCCATGTCGCTGTGCATCAGCAATTTGTCTTAAAAGTTTCACAAGGGATCCTATAATATTACGCTTCGGGAAGTTTGGGCATGGTTTATCTGCACAAGACTAAACAACATTCAAGCACGTAAATCATGCGTGATAACACTAGACCACCCGGATTAAGAATAATAATAATAATTTAATAAAGAGGAAAAAGAAACCGCTATGTAACGAGGTTAGCAAAAATTCTGATAAGCGGTCATTTACTTTCGTTGACTAAATATATTAAGCCCATTACTCAAATGACCTGAGTAGCACGCTCTTAACCGAATAACAAGCATGAAAGATATGATTAGGTATTTAATAAAACAGATGGATATAAATATAATATATTCATTCAAGACTTCTTAGAAAAACACTAAACATGTCGTATACACAGTTACACGCGATCAGTTAGTAAATTATAAACGTTTTTTAGAATGTAGAACTAAGTTCGTTGTTTATGGATACCAAACGCGAAGAAAACTTTTGGACGGCCAGATGGGTCAGACGAAGCAATTTAGTAGGGCACGAAAGGTGAAGATCGCCAATTGCCCAGCTTGCGATAGATGAGAAGACCGAGATATTGAGGCAAACATACCTACCTACCATAAATCAACATACCTATATGAGACGACAATTATCTACCTGTAAAAGTTTTCTGGCTCTATTTTTTATTTCGTTTGTCTGAAATAATAAGTTGAATTATCTACGGTTACATTATGGCGATAGAATATTCCTATTCGGAATAAGACATTTTTGCTCTCATAGTGTTATGTACGGGAGAAGAGGGTAGATCTGGAAAACCAGTCTTGTGATGTCAACCTAGCAAGTGAGTTGAAGTTAAGGTGTTTTAATCGAAATAAGTGCAAATATAATACTGGCGACGAGACAAAATTACGGGAAAGTGCAAATAAATAGTGTGTGGGTGTAGAAAAACTAAAAAAATCGCCATGGGTATTAAATTTCATGAATTTGATGTGTCACACGACTTTTGGCAAAATTACGTCGGAAGATTTGGATTTTGCTTAGAAGCAAGTGAAACAATAGAGGATGCAAAGAAAAAGGCGGCGGCAAAGAAAATTTCCTGGCGGTTTGTGGTCCTGATTGGTATGATTTGATCGTATCTTTGAGATCTCCACAGAAAATAAGTGAGTTTAGTTATACCAATGTAGTAACCATTTTGAACAACCATTTTCAGCCTAAACCTAATGAAATTGTAGAATCGTACAAATTTCATACTAGAAATCAGGATGAAAACGAGAGAATGAGGGACTTTATTGCTAAATTACGAAAATTAAGTATAAATTGTAACTTCGCCGATTTAAACAGAACATTGAGAGATAGGTTGGTATGCGGAATAAATGATAAAGAGATTCAAAGGAAACTGTTACAGCAGAATAAATTGACTTTCGAACAGGCTTGTGAAATTGCATTGTCACATGAAACTGCAAATATTGATGCAAGTTTAATAGCACTAGTGGCACCACAGCGGGGATATTTGATCCGGAAGTGCCCATGGAAATAAATAAGATAAACAATACTAATAGTAGAAAATCTGAGTGTTTCCGTTGTTGTAAGCAGCAAAGAGGTGAATGCAGATTCCGGTGGAGCAAATGCAGACATTGTCAACGGACTGGGCACATTAAAGCTGCCTGTTTAACAAGAGCAAAACAAACGATGAGTGACTCTGATTGTAATGGGCTGTATGAGGTTGGTCTTAATAGTATTAGACAAGATAAAGTGGACCCATTCCAGATCAAAGTGTTTCTGAATGATACAGAAGTGCTGATGGAAGTGGTTTCAGGCTGCCCATACACTATTATAAATGAAAATACAGCCAGACTCATCTGGAAAGGAAAACTGCCTCGGTTAGATATTGGGTTGAAATCATAAACCGACGGCAAGTTGATATTGCTGGGACAGATACCGGTACAAGTGAAATTAAAAATGTTAATATAATCTTAAAGATACTGATTGCATAAGGAAGCGCTATCAGTTTAAAGGGCAGGAATTGGTTTACTGATCTCGGAATAATAGTTCAAAGGATTAATAGTTTAAAAATAGCACCAAATGAGAAGGAACAGATTAGAAACTTGCTTAACAAACATGACCAAGTACTCGTATTTCAACCAGGATTGGGGGAATATACAGGACCTTTAGTGAGTATTACGCCAAATGAAGGATCATGTCCAAAATTTCTTAAAAGCAGACCAGTGGCTTTCGCTCGGTGACAGGAAGTTTTTAAAGAAATAGATAGATTAGTGAATGAAGGAGTGCTGGAGCCAACTGCACACTCGGATTGGGCTACTCGTACCAAATGGGAAGGTCATATTATGTGGAGATTATCGATCAACGGTGAATCAAGCAACAAACACAGACACTTACCCTCTACCAACACTTAGTTAAGCTTTTGTAGAATTGCAAGGAGGGGCAGTATTTTCAAAAATTGACTTGGAACAAGCGTAAGCCTAAGTGAAAGTAGATGAAAAGACTGGCAGCTTATTAACTTTAAACACTTCTAAAGGTTTATATAAGGTGAAGCGATAAGCTTTTGGAGTTAAGCTGCTCCTGGGATTTTCCAAAGGTTAATGAGTTCGTTGCTGGCTGGAATATCAGACATAGCAGTCTTGTTAGACGACATCGTTATAAGTGGAAATGATGTAAGGAGTCATAATGCAAGATTAGAGATGGTGTTACACAGATTACAGAAGGCCGGATTTAAGGTGAATAAAGAAAAATGTGCATTTGCGGTACCAAGCAAATGATTTGACAATCCAAGAATATATCTTGTTCCATGTTGGCATAATAGCTCAGACACAAAACCAGAGTTTGGCAACTCCTGTCGTACGTAGGTAGAGGTATGACAAAGTGATTGGATAGTTGCTCCCATAGATAGATAGGTATAAGATATGTCACAGAAATAGTATAAACTTGTAATATTGTATAATTTCTGTGTAAAAACCACGAGTAGATATAAAGAAGCGAAGTGATTCCAAGAACAACATCAGCATTAACGATGAATTAAAAATTAAATTAACGATGATACTTTAATGCACAACATTTCGATAACATATTCGTTACCATGTAATTAGTCATTATAAAAACAATAAAAAGTACAAATCGCCGAAGTGTTAATTTTGTAGTGTAGGGGCCTTAACTAAGATAACCTTCTGATAACGCAGTTCGACATATTTATACTATTATTGTATCCAAGCGTCTTTAAAATGACGATCATAAATAACTACTTAAACTCATTAAATATTTTTTTCAAAATAGCAAATTTGTTTTTTTTCTATACTCTTCTAGTTTCTAGACCGTCTACGATTTTTTCGAGCCGGGGCGAAAACGGTGGATTGGGTTCGGTACTTCGACGAACAACCAAGTCTTATAAAATTTTGTTAGTTTCGGTGTAGTAATGTTCGAATAAACTCTTATTTATTTGCTTGCATTCATACGTATCTATAATGTACTACTTTTATAAGCCTTGCTGTAATAGCAAATACATGCAAATAGCAATAACATGCACCTGTATAAAGTTATATTTTACGAACGGCCCTTCCCGTCTTCGCACGGGTCCAAGCAGTCGGGTGGTTTTTTCTAGTATTATAAATATAGCCTATGTTACTATTTCAGTAGTGTGTAGTTTTTATACAAATTTATCCTCTTTATAATAATAGTGTTGACTTAACTGCATAACCTGTTAAATTTTTAAACGTTTTTTTATGTATAAGATTATTTCATGCATCACGATGTTGGTGTTTAAAGTCAAGTAAGACAGATTAAAATTTTAAAACTAATTAACATGAAATAAATGCTTTACTACGAGTAGTTATTGTTATTACTTTAAAAATACAAAAAAAAATATTTTAATATAAACTTATACAAGCTATCTCTTCATTTTAATTGGTACAAGATCCAATTTCTTCCAATCTTGTTACTGTGTTTTCATTCGTATATCGGATTTATCCAATGTCATTTTCGGGCGCTAGGCTATTATGAACATTTAATTTGTACTAGGTGTTATATCTTTAATGATAAACCGAACTACAGGCTATTTACACAAGCTTCGATATTTCAGCAACTGAAGCAATTATTATAAAGGATAATTAGTTAGGTTTGTAATAATCCCAAGAGAGGCTTACATCTCGCCCCGAATTGACTGTAGACTACAAGTCATCATAACTCAACGTAGACCATAAATCGTCATAAGTTGTTTAAAAAAGTGATACCGATTTCAATTCGGCACGCGCCAATACAATGTTTTCAGTTTCAAAACCAAACTACTTTACTGATTTTGATTAAATATACATATATGGGACATACTAGAAAGTTGCTACTAAAAACGGGGACCAAACATTATATAAAGTATTACAAAGAATTCTCTGATTTTGAATTCGGTTAATAATAATGAATACTTTAAAAAAAGAGAAAACTCTAACTTCGATGAATTCGGCAGGCAAACTTTTCAGATACCGAGTATCTACAAGTAGCACAAGAGTGCTGAACAAAGGCATTTCAACAATACACCGAGGCAACATCCGCTGTTTAAGCCAGCTGAATAATAGCACTATATACGCCTATACGGAGGATATTGATCTGATTTGGGCACAAATTATTCAGCACTTCGCTGTATAATAGAGTTATATCAATATTATATATCAGCATTTGAGCACAGTAACATTTACACTAAGAGCTGATACCTGATTAATCAGCCACACGTTACTTTTTATACAGCCGAAAAGAGAAATGTGTAAATTTTATGTGCTTTAACTCAGATGTTAGCGAAATTTTGGCAGGCAGTAAGTATACATTTTATTTATTTTTATTTTGACTATTGTGTACTGTTTAAAGACAATGAACGGCTACACGTGAATTAATGTCGGACAAAGATATATCTTTTTGTGAGAAGTTAAATAGTCTTAATTTTCTTCTTATATATTTGGAATCCTACTGGGGAGGTATTTTTACTGTAAAATGTCATATACATTTACTTCAAAAAATTAAGCGCTCTCATAACATCACAAAATACTATCTCAAACCTATCAAAGTCTGAATGTAAAAAATCAAATATTAATGTATGTGACCTAAAACTAGATGTAAGTATCACTAGGTGTAAATCATCTGTAATACGATTTACTTTCAGATGTTATCTATGAAAATAAGCCCTAGGGAAAAGATACATTTTCACAATAAATATCATAATATTGTAATAAAGTGGCGGATAGGCAAGTGGACAGTTTTAATTTTATCGTAATGCTAAAACCTATAGAAGTGTTCCTTTGTTGACTATAATTCAGGATTATGTAAAATAATTATTCACTTGTAAAAAATAATTCAGCAATTGATCTACTTACCTATATAAGCCTACATAAATTAGGGTTCCGCTGTGTAAGTTCCGCTAAAGCTAATCTTACTGTTTGTATATTACTTATTTAATTTTTGTTTTAATGGATGAAAGTTTTAATAGCATATAATTAAAGTTGCTAACTGCAGTCTTTGTAGTCACTTGGATCATGGATGGATCAATAAGGATAAATGGCTAGAATTCTACGTCTATTACTTGGCATCACTGTCGTTTTTAAAATTAATAGTAATCTACAGTAACACCAAAAATGTTTTATCATTTCAGTGAATGCCGTACAAAATTGTGCAAACCGTCGAAAGAGCTGGTAACCCAAAATCTGGTGGCCACCAAAAAAACAATACACATTTGTTTAAGCTAATTTGGGCTCACTGAGATATAATTCAAAACAAAACAATATTCGGATCTATGAAAAGGCCCCACAGAAAATTACATAATGAGGAGAAAACAAAATATGTTTTATTTATAAATGAATATTCTATCGTTTGTATACGAATAGTATATTGCTGTCAATATCTCATGTCGGAATGTCTTGTAACAAATAGATACGGAACGCGCCTTTGTCAATATATGATGTACATTTCTTGAATAAAACGCCTACATAATTTCATAAATTCAGCTCAGGACAAAATAGAAGAAAAATAATGAACTTGTTAAGAATGGTTCGCTGTCAAGTAGCTGCATAAAAGCCCACTGAGTTCTTATTACGCCCAGATAAATGCTAATATAGTAGATGTATTGATAGCTGATTAGCAGCGCTAAACTTCATACTTAAGCAACATAATGCATTAAATACTTGTTCAATATATATATATATGAGTAATTGATTTCGTTATAGCATTTCAAATGTTCTCACTTAAAATGCAGCTGTTAAAAAGTATACAAGTGGACTTTTATTCAAAAAACTGCATTATTTGTATTCTCCAAGTTTTGCTGATAGAGTACAGTACTACTACATGCTGAATACAGTGACATCTGTAGATCTGTAGCGCATGTGTGCTGTTTAATAGAATCACATTACAGAAGAATGCATTATATTGTTTCACGTTTTCTTATATACAGCTGTTACAGTCTAAGTGAACTCTAATACTCGTAATTCGTTGTAAATGTTGAGATTGACAATGTGGACATACATAATGCCGTTTTGTGCTACTTTCGTAGACAAGAATATTCATTAATAAACAAAAATACTGAGCCAATTTTGATAATATGTCAATCTGTGAAGTAACCTTTCAAACATAAAAATAATTATCCAAGGTGTCTCTGAGAAATCGGTGAAGATTTTGTATATCTAATTCCAATTTCATTGCGTAATCATCAAGTAAACATGTAGATTTTCTATTCAAGAAGTTCTCATATTTTCAGCCAAACTATAAGTACCTAAGGAGACTAAGGTCCTCACGTAGGAACCGTATGTTCCCGATTTTTCAAAAACGCCTGGCCGATATGAAAAATATTTTTAAAAGCTTGAAATGATTTTTACAAAAATATTACACTAGCCAGAAAAGTTCTGAATTAACACAAAATAAACAAAACGTAAAATGATACAGTGAATCCAGGAAAATTAAAGATTGACCTCATCCCCACGTCAAAGACAATGATAGTGCAAACCTATCTTCAATTCAAAGTTCAAAAAGTATCTACCTAAAGTATTATCATACAAGTTGTTATGCAATTTTGTTTCCCCGGCACTTGTTAGGTTCAATATATTTATAATTAAAAAAGTTAATAATTTGTTTTTTACTTTAATAAATATCTATATTTAGAAACCATTATGACAACTATATGTAGTACTTTTAAATGGCTAACTACTACACTAATTAAGAAGCATGAGACGATCAAAACATGTTTTTCTTTGAATTAATATGATAGAGCTAACAAAATAATACCTTATCAGCATTACTTCTTGTTAACATATAATAAAAAAAATATTACGTTATATTAAAGAATTTGCTTGAATACATCGTGAGGGAACCTGCTTGTCCGAGAAAGATTTTAAACTATCTACTTCTCTACCCTTGATAAACTTCCCACAATAAGTAAAAACCTCTCGCAATTGTATAAGTATGGTCAAACCTGTGCCTAGAAGCTGGCAAGGTAATAAGATAAAAATATAAAAAATATAGTCGAATTCAGTATCGTCTCTTTTTTGGAAGTTGTTAGACAAGTGGTCAGTAGCAACTTCAAAAACACCTGACTACAAAAACTTCAAACCAATGTATCGCAACAAGAGAAACCGCAGAATGCAACTAGTGTAGCCTATTACCATCTGAAGATGAAGACGAATGCAATGTCACTTTGCACATCAAAACCGGTCTACCGGTTTAAGCTGCAGAGGGTCACAAAGAGTTGGATATACAAACTTACAAACAAACATACACTCGATAAACGTTACCCGCCTCTTGGGCAGTTTGGTAAAAAAAATATTGTATTACTAAGAGGAGACCTATATTCAGCAGTGGGTAAGAGATTGAAAATGATAATTATATTAATTAAAATAAGAATTTATTTCAAACAAAATATAAACATGAAATGTCAAGAATATCAATACATTGCCCTGATTGTACTCTATTCTAGTTTAATAATGATTAAATAATTATATTTAACTACATACCGTTAGGAAGAAGGCTATTAGCTAGGCTATCGAAGGAATCACTCTTGCATAGAACGCTCAGTGACTTCAAATAGTGACAGAATCTATTGTTCCGTTTGGAGTTTGCATCAGTCTTTGATCTTTCTATTCTGCAGATAGCTCGACAAGATGACCAATAGTCCAACGCTAGAGCTCTTCTGTCAAGACTCGATTGAGGACTCAAAAAAGATGTTAAGTTGTTATGCCTCATTACTATGTGGTCTCTTTGCCTGAAAAAAATAGTAAATAATTACTCCAGGAAGAAAGTATGTCTAGATATGTTTATTCTTAGTTGACCGATCGAGTCAAGCGCCTCTGCTTCGGATCAGATAAATTGTCTTTCGTCTATCAGTTTGGATGTTTGTATGTCTCCTGAAAGTTCGTACTCGCGTACAGGTCGTAGTTTCAATCAACCAATCACCAATAATAGGTTGACCAATCTTGACGAAATATGGTGTATGGATTCTAAGAGATTTTTTTAGAATATTTAATCGTCGGGATTTCTGATTTTGATAGTATTTTTCCCAAAAAACGAGGAAGTTGGTTACGGCGCCTTTTACCTACTGATTACAATAATATTTGATACAAACATGCAGAACGCAACATTAAGACATATAAAAAAATCAAGAAAATCGGAAAAAATCAGTCAATTGGTTGTCGTGCTTTTTATCAAGTATTTCTATCAAAAAAAGTCTCGTAGAAAATGCACAACCCACGACGGCGATTCTATATAAGTAAGAATATTTTACTCGTAGAAGAAGGGTAAGGTAATTTAATTTAAGGTACTGAACAAATACAAGAATCGAACATATTTGTTGCCAAAGTATGGCAACAAACGTCTTCGTTTCACAGGCATTGTTATTTATTATTTTGTCAACATCGCGCATGATCCTTTTGCCATTTATGGAAGCCATTAGGAAGCTTAGAGCAATAAAAACTATGTAAAATAAAAACGTCTCTTTTACCCATACAGTTATCATTATAAGTTTAGAAGTTTAAATAATTTTTAAGCCTCAAAATTAATAATTGCATGATCAATAGTTCACAGAACAGTGGTTAAGTTAATGGCGGGAACTTAACACTTGAAACACTACATCTAATTTTTTAACTTTGAATTAATGACATTTTGCGCTGTCTGCAAATTTCACTTTGTTTTAAGATGAAATGTTTCAAATCCCTCATCATAAGTTCATAAGTCGTGATGTAATCCACTGATGCGGGAATATAGATATACCTTGAGATTTCTCAATAATTATCTATTAGTAATCTATATACAGGGTTAAAGGGGTATATCTGAGTACTAATCCGGAAAGGCATCCCTTTTCGGCTTAATTTAATTCACTCGTCAGTGTTTGTTACTAGACATGAAAATCAATTTACACAATGGAACAAATCTGGATTTTGAGATAATTGTCTACTCTATTGCCAAATAAAATAAATAAACAGTAGCCTTTTCTTCTTAAATACTCAAGTGGTTACATAGTGTGTAATACATGATGACAGACAACATGATAACCCTAGTTTAGTACAACCTTAACAATAGACTAAATAGTAGTAGAATTTAATGGTATAACATAGATTTCTATACTCTACCTTTTTGCAGACATTGCTGGAAAATCTAGATCATATCTGTGTTCTAATCCCATGTTTTCTTGAGCTGTAGCAATGGAGTTAATTAATAACTCATGACATAATTCTCTTGTTGTGTCATATTTCCGATCATACTGATCTAAACTTTCCAACTCTGAAACACTGTGAGTTTCTGCAACATACCAGGGTTGTGATGTCAAGTGGCTTTCTGTTTCTGAAGATCCGTACCTAAAATAGTCACATAAAGATATTGAATCTAGCACAACACTAATAGATTCTAGTGAAACTTGACTCCTGTTAGAGTTTTCTTCAATTTCAGTCTCGAAATTCATTTTCAATATTTTAGGCACACTTAACCAAACATCAAACATTTTCACCGAACATTTCATGTGTTTCAAATGCATGTATTCATTAAAAAAACTATGCCAAACATGGTGTGAATCTGTGTCACAAGCATCATTTATATTTTTGTCATCCACTGTGTCACGGTCTGCCCAAGACATGCAAGAGTTTTCCTCATCTGTGTTAGCTTTTACATCATTGTTTTGAGAATTTGTCTGAGAAACGGTGTCTACATTCAAAACTTGCTCCTGACTGCCTACATAAAACTGCAAACAGTTGATGGTTCTCCTCATATCTCCTTTGAAAAAATTCAGAAACTTTGCTCCCAATCCAGGCCAACACATGCCACTGTCAGCTAAGCACATTACATCCAGCCAAGTCCCAAGCATCCTTGGCAATAATGGTTGCATTCTCAAAATGTGACTGCATTGCAAAAACTTTTGTAAATGTGGCAAAGTTAATGACCCAGTCACCAATATAACTGGCCTTTTGGAACACTGCACTAGTTGCGTGATAGCTGAACAAAATCCATCATCTTGGTCAAAAATAATATCTGCATCATCAATTAGAATTAAAGACATAGCTGTTCTTGTAATTTCTTGACTGGCTGAAAGTCCATTGCTGATTTCGGGTTTTTCTTTCACAAGTTTTTTGGGTATTGCAAGATCCATCTTTTTAGGTCTTCCACGTTTTTTTATTTTCTCAGTTGGAAGAGGTTCAATCAATTCTGGAGTCTTTTGTGAATTTTCACTGCTTCCAACACCTCTATTTACTTTATGGGATTGTGTAGCCTCTTGCAAATCTTGCAACATAATTTTTCCAGTCCTTTTACTACTAGCATTTACCTCAATAACTTTCATGCATAGTTCAGCTGCAACTGCATACACTGATGAGGTTTTTCCACAACCGACTGGTCCAGACAATACAAGTAAGTTGTTATTTGATTTCATACTATCTCTGCTGTCTAGCTCAGACTGATAATAGTCTGATGAGTCAGAATCATTTCCATTATTTTGATTACATTTTGAATCATTCTCAGTCCATGTTACCAACCACTTCTTCAATTCTTTAATACTGTCAAAATTTCCAATTATTTCATTAGAATTTAAAGCCTTATATTTGTCAGACCAAGTCAGCTGATCAGGGTTATCATTTTGCATATCAATGGAACAGTTTAAGATTTCTACACTGTTATCAAGATTTGAATATATGTCGCTGTCTTTGAATTCTCCTTTCTTCTTTCCTTTTAGTAACTTATAAGTTCGGTATACCGGGAACCTAGGGTAAATATCTTTCAAGTTTTGTAGCTGAGTGTGTGTATTGACATTTTTTTTAGCATGCAAGTTGACTGCACCCTGTGATGTTGACAAATCCAACATCTTTGCAAAGGCATCAATTGAATTATTAAAAGGTAATTTTTCTAGATCAATTTCTTGAGGTAAATTTAAATCTAGTGAATAAGTAATGTTTCTGTCGAGTTGTTGAACATGCACAACTGTTGCAAAGGAATTGGCTAATGTATTGCAACTCTTCTGTATAGACATCAACTTCTTCAACTGTTCAGGCACTCCACTTTGCAAGAACTTTTGCTTAGCTTCAATAGCGGCTGCATCAGGCCGAGGTTTGGAGAATATTGGCGCTAATTTTACTGGCTTTATAGAGTTTGAATCTTTAGCTGGTTTCTTTTCTTTATAAATATTTTTTTCAATGTCAGCAATTGATTCTTTGTTTATTGTTTTAACAGTATCTTTATCATCAATAATGACGATTATGTCTTCAGATGTTTTAGATACTATCATTTCTTTACTGCCCAAGTGTTTCTTTTTTTTGGGAGTAAAGATATGAAGTTCTTCATCTGAACTAGTCAAAGCTGCATCATCAAATTTTACAGGCTTTTTTACAGTTCTTTTAGATCTCCTGCCATTAGTATTACAATCATTGACTATGGGGCTATCATTACAAGGTCTAGTTTCTTTATCTTCTCTCTTCCGTTTCCGTCTTTCCTTACTACTTTCCAATAAAGTGTCATTCTTCCTAGATGATTGCAAAACTTCTTTTAATTCAACTAAATTATCTATAACAACTTCTTTGACAACATCATCATTTTCTGTTTTCTCAACTACATACCTATGGTCTCTTTTAAGACTTAAAATTTTTTTGTGATCCTTTTTCTTATGCTTTGAGTTGAACTTTACTTTGATGATCATATTATCATTTTCAGCATCAGCTTCGCATTCAGCATCCGGATCTTTCTCTATTTTCTTGAAATAGGACAACATGCTTTCCTTCTTTCTTATAGATGGGGATAACTTTTTTAAAAACTCTTCATCTTCTTTAGAAATAGTTTTCTTTTCAGGACTTATTTTTTTATCAACAATTTCATTAAATATATTTACCAACTGCAATTTATTAGTTGATTTATGTAAAACTTTTTCATTTTTTTCTGAATCAATACTATCAAAGAGATTCCTTTCTTTTGATTTTTCTTCTATTACTTGCTTGTGTTCTTTATGCAAGATCTTTTTAAATTTTTCTGCCCTGTTTTTCATTTTCTTTTGTATGTATTTATTATGTTGTTCCTCTATTTCTCTTTTCTTTACTGAACCTTTTTCTTCTGCCATTTTTTGCAACATAAGATTTCTTTTAGCTTTGATTGCTTTTTTCTCAACAAATTCTTGTGGTTCCTCTTCATTGTTTGATTTTTCTTTCCCAGGTGAGTTAGTACCAATACTTTTGTTTCTGGACTCCATCAAAAGTTTGAAAGCATTTGTCTGTTTTTTCTCCTCAGTTGTGGGAGACACATGTACAAACTTATTTTCTTCATGTCTTGTTGTTTTTTCTGACCCTTTAGAGGGTTTAATGTTTGTTAAAGTGGTTTGCTTTCTTCTTACCATTCTAAAAAGGTAGTTCTTTGGTCTTAACTTCTCTATTTCTAGCTCCACAATGTCTTTGTCCTTGTTAGGTGATCTTATAAACAACGATGACACCAATGTGTCAGACACATCTATGATATCTTGATCTTCCCTTCCATCTGGTCTAAGTTTGTATTTTTTTAACTTACGTTTAAGATTTTTCTTGCATTTGTTTGTGTATGTGTTTTCTTTAGCTCTTAGGACATTTTTAAGTCGGTGGCATATATTATCATTACCGTCCTTGGAAACAGCTGTATACGATTTTCCGACGAGAGTATCAAAGGAACTTGTCATAACTTCCCTGAAAAGTAATAAAAGTGAGATTAGTTACCCTAGTAAATTATACTAAAATTTAGAAATTCTCTAATGGTTCAAACTCACGCGGGCAAGGGAAATTTGCGGAACGAATAGCAAAGCAATGTGTTTGTATATGATAGTGGGATATAATTTTAGGTAACTTAAACTAAATTTTCATTGAGTATAGTTGAACTACTGAACATGACAACATTGAACCGTTGCACAAATGGGAATTTTACTGTGGACTTTATGAACTATACAAAGTAATATATAAATTAATTACTCGAATTGGAAGAAATTTACCTTCTTAGGCGTTTCAATACATCATAATCTCACATTCTCACGCGATACGTACCAAAAACACAATTTCTAACAAAATTGGCGGCATTTTCACAAAACAACGTCATGTCAACTTAAATGTCATGTGCGACCGAATTAATGGACTTGACACTGACTTTATTCATAAAACATTTTTTTTCTTTTTATCTGACGGCACCATTGACATTTATATTGGTTTCATACCTACCATGGACGGCACGAGATACGTTTCATATCTTCTTCTTTTATGTTTTGCCCATTGGGCAGTCCAGTGTGGCCTTACCACCTTGTCTGTAGTTGAATTCTCTTCGTTAGCCTTCGATATTCTATGGAGATTTCCCGCGAACACGAAAACCACGATTCTTTCTTTAAATATCTTGCCCACACATGTGCGCATAAATAACACATTAATGGTGAACCGTTATTTATATACATATAACTAGCTTCTGCCCGCGGTTCTTGTTTTTCTGGGAAAAAACACACTTTCCCATTAGCGCGCGGGATTTTTGATCGTGCTGACAACGGACCGCACCCCCACCTCAACAATATTGCCCCACATCACGCGCGTCCCGCCGACGTGCGTACCTGGAGAGCCCCCCGCGTGAACTCCTGATGATATTCCAGGAGGACGAAGAGGAGAGCTGCAACGAGGCATGAGACCTATACCGGACGAGACACAGATGGCACAGGCCAACGGTGAACATACGAGTATCAGCCTGAAGACCAGATAACCTGAGGTGGCGACATAAATCTGGCAGACGACGTTGGACCAAGAAAGAAAATGGCGCGACCAAGATTGGCGGAGGACCTGACCTTGAGAAGTTGAATAAATAGAAGCGGCCCGGACCAAGACTGGAGGGCGACGTGGAAAACGATTGGCGACCCGAGCCAAGATGGCGGGTGCGCACCCGAAAGAGATCGACACGAGGACCAGGGGCGCAGAAAGCGCCCATTAAATACGCTCCCTGGGGCCAGAGAGCCCCAGCGCCCAGCATGGGGAGTGGGCTAATGCCCGAAACCCCATTCCTTGTGTCTCCCTCGCGGGGGCACAAGACGTCCCCTCGATCGATGACAGCAATTCAACCGCACACTTCACGGGAAATAAACCTTTATTGCTATAGCCATGTAATATCAACTGTCTGAAAAATGTCACAGTATTTTTACCGAGTAAACATATATTTACACATAACGGACGCTCCGAACGCATAGTTGCATATCCGTTGTTATTACACTGATGCCGCGAACGCAAGAAGAGCGAATAATTACAAATAGAGTGTATGCACGGAATGCAACCCTGACTACACGACACTATAAAGTTGCTGTCGATGTAAATATTCTATAAACGCATTCCGTACCTACTACGGGCAGCAGGGTAAAAAAAGCTAAAACACCTGAGGCATAGAACGCACCCCTGAACTGACATAAAAACAAACAGAGAACTTTAGACTTGCGCTCTGTCTCATTCTTTTCCATCGACACTGTATAACTTCTTCCTGGTTACCTCGTTAGTGTGACTGAAATGGCGAGTAAAGGCAAGTGCCTTAATTAACATTAACAAAATGACTAACTACGACAGCAAAAAACAGAACAAGCCCCGTGGACGGCAGTAGACTAAAGTTGCTAATGAAGAATTGAAAGATATTGTGGAAGCAGATCCATCGCAAACCACGTCCGAGTTAGCTGCAGGCTGCGATGTTAGTGATAAAACTGTTTTAATCCACTTGAAGCAAATTGGAAAGGTGAAAAAGCTTAAAAGGTGGGTACCTCATGAATTGAGTGCAGCAAACCGACAAACGCGCGTCAACTGCTGCGTTACATTACTCAACCGGCACAATAATGAAGGGATTTTAAATCGGATCTTTCGGATATTTCAAGTTTTCCATTTTGTAAACTGCGTGACGCAAAGAAACAACCAAACGAGGACAAAACAAATGAATTACGGTTTTCGAAATACAAATGTATGAATAAATAGCTGTATAAATTTGAAATTGGAATCCCTAACCAAAGAAGAGATATTTGAGATCAAAGTGGCCAGTACGACAAAACGCCAATTTCATATGTAAGGACCTAATACATTGGGCCAGATAAAAACCGGCACTGGTCTCTTCTTCTGGTCACGCGTCGAATCGATCAAACGCTCCGATATGTTTTGGAAAATAAGATGAGCTCCCGGTCCCTACGACCCTAAAGTCTCGACTCCAAATGGCTCAAATATATTATATTTTTCTATGTCTACCGAGGCTAGCATATTTTCGACGCTTGTGCTGTTCGGCTGAATATCGCCCCTGCCATACTCTGTGTCAAAGGAAGATGAGATGGCGCTAATGTGTCAACGCATGTCGCGTCCCACACAAGAGGCCTACCCAACTTCCCGACTCCCATTCAGAGACTGCAAGTAGGTATACAAGAGCGCTCCGTGACGCTAGTACACGTATCTAGAAGAGCATTCCGTGCTAGTTTACAGGTCGGTCGATCCCACAGCCTTCTTACAAGATGGAGATTTGGGAAAATCGGTATTTGGGCAAGCAAGCCTCCAGGCATCCTTGGCTTCGGAAGAATTACATACTACATGCTACTACTACATTAGGATGGCCTAAAGAGGGTGCGAGGATTTTTCCTACCAAATCATTCATCACTTGAAATTCTGAGGACTCCCAAGCCTCCTAACCTTACAGGCAGAGAAGCTTGCGACCATGCTCTGTCATCCATATCATATCAAAACTATAATCAATGTGTCCTTTATGATGTTATCCAGGCTCTCAAGGAGCTGACTGTGTAGCCACAGTGAACAACAACGTTAATTATACGTAAATTTTGGAGCGAAAAGACATTATCTGATAATAGGAAACGCCATATGAACGTTAATTTTGAGCAAACGGCCAGATGTATTCATGAAATTTTGATTTTTCCCTTAACGAAGGGAGAACAAGATACACTATTAGACGAAATTCGTCTATTAAAATTTGTAAATCATTCAAAACTGTGTTCGAATCGCCCCCTAATGTTCCGTCATCCAAAAGAAAAATAAGTATCAATTACTTTCTCTGTCTACGATGAAAATTGTACAAACATATAAAACAGAACAGATATCGAGCATATCGTTCCTGTCTCTGTTGTTTATATAGTATCAATTTGCTATTCTGTTGTCAATTTGAATTTGTCAGGCTATGCTCGAATTGCTCTCGAAAAGAATGAGTCGTGGAACATTTCTTCGACGTGCTTGAGATTTGCAGTGCAGGATAAATTGTTCAATTTGTACTAAAATGGCATCGAAAGCCTTCGGGAGTCCTCTTATTCGACATGTTGCGGTAAATACCACTATATTTATAAGTGTATATAGTGTATATATTTTCATATCACCAATTAATATGTGCGCTAAAATCGAAAAACTTTTCAGTAGCCCATAGCTGTCAAACCGATTATGTAAACCCATTTCGTGATATCTATCCGGCTTTAAAACTAAATATTTCACATTTTAGACCCGGGGATACGCTCAGGCGGCGCCTGCTTTCAAGGCTGAATCCAGAATTCAGTCTACTGTCCTGCCAAACAAGACCATCGCCGTTGCTTTAGATAATGGCTCGCCAGTTACTCGAGTTACTATTGCTTTCAAGTAAGTTCTGTATATTTTTTTCTTGTTTAGTGGTGCTTTATGTTTATCCATTACTTACAAGTTGATATCATGTGGCACCTTAATGCTGAAAATGTATTGTTAATTAGAGCGGGATCTCGTTACGAGCCTCAGACCGAGTTGGGCATCTCTCACGTGCTACGCTCAGCTGCAGGTCTTACCACTCAGCGAGCAAGCAGCTTCATCATTGCTCGCCAACTTGCACAAGTCGGAGCCACCGTCAGCGCGTCTGGTGATCGCGAATTTGTTTACTACACCTTAGAGGTAGATTTTTTCAATATATTACATAAAATTACGATTTTATAATGTGAATATTGTAAGAATAGGATTACTCATGTGAGGTGTTAGATGTATGACGAGAGTACTAAGAGTTTGAGTCTTTTTGTTAGGTCTAGTCTATTTGCATATTTTATATATATTTGATTTCATGAAAATACATTTAGTGGTTTAGGTGTGGAAAAGTACAGAGAGAGTAACTATTAATATAATATTAGTAGGGAGGTATGGATATGTGAGCAAGGCCTAGGAGCTTGGTTTGTCTAGTAATTCAAGAGTACATACTTCTTGCTGGTAATCCTATGTGGTTGGTCCTCTGTTTCTTCATATTTATTTAACTTTATTTCCAGACCACTCAAGAGAACCTGCAGACTGCTGTGGAGTGCCTGAACAACATTGTGTCAAAGCAAGAGTTCAGATCCTGGGAGCTGGAAGACAACATTCCTCGCATCAAGTATGACCTGGCTGCCCTCCCGCCTCAGGTAAATTATTTATTGAATAATAGGCGAGCAGCTTAAAGCTGATGTGCCTATATCATAATGTGTTAAATTTTTTTTTTTTTATGGCTTCTCAACTTATTTCCAAAATAGAATATCAATAGACTTTTTTAAACCATCTGCCTATATATTTTATACTTTGATAACACTTTTTTATGAGCTTTGTATCAATTATTGTCGAGTATTTGTATTTACCATATTTTGTTCTAATGCTGAGTATGAATCTTGCATAAGTGATGTAGGCTACACTGTTTAACAATCTTAACTACATATAAAATTATGCAAATAAACTTTAAAAGACTTTGGGACACATGCAAGTCCGACCTGTTATTACTAATATTCTCTTAAAGAGTATTAAAACGGAGTATTAAAGTAATAAAAATGCTTTATGTATTAGATAATTATTGAGCAAGAGTGTCTATTAAATACAAGGCATAATACCTAACCTTTCATGGGCATGCATGGGCCAGAAGTCAGCATGCAGAGGCCCTTTAGAATAAAAGTATAAATTATCATATAATCTTTTCATATAGGTTCGTGCCATCGACTTGCTCCACAAGGGCGCGTACCGGCGCGGTCTCGGCAACTCCCTGTTCATCTCTCCAAAGAGGATTGGCAAGATTTCCTCTGAGTCTCTGCAGCACTTTGCCTCTAACTGTCTCACACCTCAGAGTTGCGCTATTGTCGTAGTTGGTGACAACCAGGTAACTATCATTTAATAATTAATATATAAGAATTATGTAATAATAAGTAACACAACATTGACTTAAGATAGTTCTTGAAAAATAAGTAGGTTTCAAATTTCAAATTTTATGCTTTGCAGCATTTTCATTAATTTACGAGAACTTGATAAAAGTAGGTTGTTTTTTCTTCTCCAATAAAACATTTATTTTAGTTATTTATTTTAAAATAACTTTTTTATACTACTTGGTTGAACAAAATTTGTACAGAGTAAAAAATTTATCCTAATCTCTTTAAAAAAAATATAATGTGCTTCAGTAATTATGTTGCGAATTTTCAATAGAATAATTGTATAACTAGGTTTTTTTTCTTAATTTTCTAATCTAAATGTCTTTCAAATTAGTTTGTGTTTCATTTAATCACAACACAACTTATAACATTTTCGTTACATATTAATGTTAGTTTGGTTAAAATTTCACATTTGCCAATACAATTTTGTTTTTATTCCTTTTTATTTCGTGTGACACACTGCACCTTTGAAAATGCATCACATCACAATATAGATACATCAGCTTGGTACTCGTATATTATGAAATAAATAAATAATGACCACATATTGGCCAGTCACACTGACTAAACTAAAAGTTCCTAAAATTATATCCATCCTTTTCTTACTTTTGGTAACAAAAAAAGAGGTGACAATTTTAGAACTGTCAAATTAGGTTAGTTTAGTAAGTTTAGCCTGCCCGAATCTGGTCATTGATTTATGTTTTATAGGACCGCGCGAATTTGGTTGGCCAGTACCTACAGCTGAACAGTGGAAATGCCAAACCAGAGCCCTCTACTTACTATGGTGGAGAACAGAGGTAAATAAATTTCTTTAGGCCTTATTTTATGAGTATAATATTTTTACATTTTAAAGTTAGTATATACCGTCTTCGAGAATAGGTTTCTGCTCCCGATTCCCGTTCGGGGCAGGTAATTGAATTATGTGTTTGATTATCTGATGTGGGATCTGGGTGTATTGTGTATGTGTTTGTGACTATTGAACGCCATCCCTGTCACACGAGATATCCTAATTAACAAAACTAAAATATATTTAAACAACTATTTCATTTCATTTTATTTATTATCAGCTTGGGTACACAGAGTACATTTGCGAAAGTCAAAACAAAAATACATGATTAATATTTCAAATTAACATTACAATCTATCATATAAATAACTTAATAAATATTAATCTAAAATTTATACATTAGCACAATGAAATGTCAACATAAATGTATGGACATAAATTTGGTTGTGGCTTCAAAACATGTTCAGGGATTGTGTGGTCAGGGTCCAGATTTTGGTGCGTGCGTCTCTTGTACCATTTTTTATTGAAAGTTACTTTCAAAAAATGGCGATTTCAGTCTTTACATGTTCTCCATGTTAATGATGTTGAAACATTAACATCGACGTTGTTCTTCAGTTACAAATTATAATTTTTGGGTGTTTTTGGAAATAATTATGTAGGAACTGTAACAGTAACCCGTTACATGGAATTAATTAATTAGAACCCAAATATAAAAGTATAATATTCTGTCTGTGTGATTTTTTTATACTAAGGTTTATAGATGGAAAGTTTTTTTTTTAACTGTATTGTTATCTTCAACTTGACGACATCATCGTTGAAAAGCGGCTGGCTCCCAGTCCCTAAAGTAATGCAGTGTTTTTTTATGACCACAAGCTCGCACGACAACGAAAGTCAGCAACACTTTGACCCTAGATGGAGCTGTTCTAGTCTCGAATAAACTGGCTCTCAGGGAAGGTTTAAGGGAACACACATAGATGCATGGCGACAGAGATTTATCTACTTGAGGATGATAGCTAAGCAGGCGGGCGTTTAAAAAACCTCGTAACTCTCGGCAATCGACCCCACTAACTACTCCGCCATCATCACTACAAAATACTAATATGATATGTGTGTTTTAGGAAGGAAATGGGTGGTGAATTAGCTCATGTAGCTCTGGCTCTTCAAGGCGCGCCCGCTGGCACACCCCAGTCGCTCGCACTCGCCGTCGCAGCCAAAGGTAATCTCAATGCGTACATAATAAATGATAATAAAAAAAACGTTTATGTCGGACAGGAATGTACATTATTACTTAAGTTAATTTGAATAATACAAACTAGGTAGTGCTCTGAATTCCATACTAGGAAGGTATTCATACATCAGCCACTTTTGCCCCGCTGCAGGGCAAAACCATCTCTTCTCCCGCGCCACTGTGTGTGATTTGAGAGCTATTGAGGCTCATTGCATTGCAGACCTTTTTTTAAGCTTTTGGTGATTAATTTTAATATGCATGTGCAGTGAAAAACTCAAGAGGTGGAGGCATGCCTGAACCTGGGTTTGAATCCGCGCCCTTTAGCTAGTAGACAAGGCTGCTACTAAGTCACTGATATATAATAACTGTGTGTATATTTGTCAGCTCTCGGCCACGGGCCCGTCACCAAGTGGGGTTCCGACCACTCGCCGCTCGCTAAGGCGGTGGGTAACATCGGTCCATTCGCCGCGGCCGGTTTCAACGTGTCCTACTCTGACAGCGGTCTCTTTGGTGTAGTCATATCCGTGCCTAAGGACGAGGCCAACAGCGTATGTATAATTACGACTATAAAACTCTGTATTGTCAATACAAGATTGTAACAACGCCGATTGCGCCAAAACTATGGCGCAATCGGCGTTGTTATCGCTATAAAGCAATCTCTTCTAAACATTATTTATTGGAATGGAAAATTATTTTGTAAACAATTTTGTTTTTTGTATATAACAAAGACTTACATTGTTTATTTACACTCAGCGTGTGATGAGTGTGCAATAATGAAAGATAGCATTATCCTGTCAAGAAAGAGATTGGTAATTTTTGAGATTGTTTTTCGTGCCACTTGTGAAACTAGATGTGTAATTGATTGAGTGAACGTAGCGTCTCTGCTTCTGGTCTTATTTTAATTTTGTCTGTCAGTTAGAATGTTTGTATGTCTCCTGAAATTTCTTACTCGCGTACAAATCTTAGTTTCTAACCTATCTTTCATATCAAATTTTTGATTGGGGGATATTTCCCCCTAAAGTGGGAGAACTATTATTATATAATAATATTTGCTGCGGACACAACATTAATTAAGATTCCTGAATATGAAAATAAAAGTGTTTTTTATAATGTACCAAAAAAATATAGTAGTCGCTAACTTAGCGGAACTACTAGTTATAATTTTTTTATTTATGTTTTGTGTGCTTGTTGTGCTCTCCAGGTCAATTGTTCACAGAACTGCTACTCAAGTGATAATATTTCTGCAGGCCGTGAAGAGCGTAGCGAGTTTATTAAAGAAACCTTCCCTGAGCGATGCGGCTATCACAGCCGGTAAGAACCAGCTGAAGCTGCAGATCCTCAGCGAGGCGGAGGGCGCCGCCTCGC
Organism: Ligdia adustata; assembly: GCA_947049295.1. Lineage (NCBI taxonomy): Eukaryota > Metazoa > Arthropoda > Insecta > Lepidoptera > Geometridae > Ligdia > Ligdia adustata. The sequence continues at coordinate 7,394,619 of OX346225.1, read as the reverse complement.
TCAGCGAGTCGCTCGCGGCGCAGGCTCTCTACACCGGCAGCGTCGCCTCGCCACTCGAGCTGGCCAACCAGGTTGATAAGATCACCAGCGGAGATGTTTCATCGGTTAGTATAAATCTTTTTTTTATAGTTTGGCAACATATTCTTTCGTCGATCAATTTTTATGTATGGATGTTTGCCCGCAAGAAATTCGGAAAGGACGAGGTCGTAGTATCAATCTGATAATGCGAAAACTACGAAAGAATTTATAAAACTAGATTACAATACTGTGTCTTTCAGGCAGAGACACGAATCGAATATGTTCGTTGGTTTCAACGACAACAGGCCGTCGTATATTTAATAATGCTAGCTGCGTCCTATGGTGTTACCCGCGTTAATACAGGATAAAAGTAGCCCATCAGTTAATCCAGGGTATTACATATCTCCACACCAAATTTTATCCAAATCAGTTCTGCAGTTTTTGCGTGAAAGAGCAACAAACATAATTTTTGTACAAACTTTCGCGCTTATTATATTTGTAGGATGTCCGACTAATGTTGACATTTTTGGGAGCTTGATATATCAAGTAAACAGTAAATGAAACTCTTATCTATATAGTTATTGGTCTGAGTGAAATATTTTAAGCGTAAAATTATTGATTTCGCGAGGTCAACAGTAAGCAGAACTATAATATGGTATAAGTTATAAATACTATTATCAGGAGAGTAACCCTGTCATCATCTTTTATATAAAGACACTATGTATTGCAAGATTTCTTATTTTATTCGATACAAGCAATTCTGACTCTATCGCGGTCTCGAGCTTGTATTGGCCGGCACCCGTAAAGATGTGCGACCAACCGACTCGCCGATATAATCGATTTTCCTAACAAAACGAAGAGTATTCAAATAATTATTTAAGGAAGGAGATAACGAGTACACACGAAGTGTGGTAATGATTAAAATATATATATCTTGCTGCACCCCACGATGTTACTCGCCGCGAATATGTATTTAAATATCCAAAGAGAACACTGTATTTTTTTGATCAACGTATTAATCCAGGATATAAGCTATCTTCTTATCAAATGTAATGAATCCGTTCAGCCATTTTAGCGTTAAGGTGTAACGAACATACACACATACAAACTTTCGCCTCTAAAATATTAGAGTGAGAAGGTCTTATAATGTTCATCTCATCCCGTAAAGGTCTATTCCAATATCTTACGCCGCTATATTCGCGGAAACCGTGACGACGGCGTTAGGTTGGCCGCAGACGGGCCACCGACCACAGCGACGAAACGCCGTCATCGAACTATTTCCTGAATTTTTATTTTACTTAAGCATAATATTAAATATATTTTTACTATTTTTTTAGTACCATCAACTGTGGCAACATTACCATATTTTTTTATATTTTGTCATATTAATCCAACATGGCGTTGTTGTTAGGAAGGTTTTAATAGATACATACTGTTAAGAAGATCTTTTTGTATTGGTTCAGCGATTGGATTTTGCTAAATTTTGCATAGAATCCTTAGAATATCTAAAAATGTGCACTAGGCAAAGTTGACACGTTTTTGGTAACTTTACCATGCCTACAGTTTACTTACAATACGTACAGTAGACTACAAACAAATCTTTGCAGCTAATATCTTTTGCGATATAAACAATTTCTAAGTATTCTGAAAGCTTCTAATTTAACTAAGAATTGTGCTACCAACACTAAGGTAAAGTTGCCCCAGTAAAATTGTATTTTTCGTAGAAATAGGTTAATGTCGTCAGGTTTGTCGATACAGAAATTGTTAAAAATAATAAATATTTATGCTAATACTAATAAATACTCATGTTGTCAAAACCTGGTGCTGTCCAATAGTTATTACGAAAGTTATCAAACCTATTTTCTTAATAATTAAGTACCTACATACGAGTACCACTTTAAATTTAAGCGTATTTACTTTGACAACCCTAACTGCAGGTAAAGTTGCCTTCTCGCTTGCAAACGCAACTTTACCGAACCACAAACAACAGTACCTCCTCCCATAACTCAAGAAATAAACATTACATTGCATTGAATCATTACAAAAAATCATATGAGGATATATTCTATCCAATTCAATATAGACCCCGTAGCAGAACATTGGTTTTCTGTGTAAAATATCAAATTTGTTTCAATAGCGCCGCGAGCAGAATTGACCATATGAAATAAAAAATCACATTAATTGACAGGTAACGGAGTTACCGACTATTGACTCCGTAACTCCGTTACCTGTCAAGTAATAGCTAGAATCTTTTTTGGGATACCGCAAATTATCATAGAATCTACCAATATATCAATGATTGCACCAAAAGTCACAGATAAAAAAATATTTGGTAAAAACTAATTTAGGGAATGATAGGTAAAGTTGCTAATGCAAAGTAAAGATGCCACACGTAAACATGTACTGCTTTGGTCAAAAATAAACACATCTTTTGTCATAGTTTAATATATATTTTTTTTCTAGGCCCTTTCTGCTGCAGCAAGCAGCAAAATCTCCATGGGATCTGCTGGCAACCTGGCATTTGTTCCCTACACCGATGAATTGTAATTAGGAAACTTGAGTAATGAAGGTGTCAATATATGTTAAAAGTATATAATATCATATACTGCAGTTTACAAATAAATACTAACTACTTACTGAATACTGATCAAAAGCTTCAAATTTAGTAAGAATATAATCACTGTGGTATTGATTTTACCATCAAACCTACCAATCTATTAGAATAATGTGATGATGGTTATTTATAATTTTATTTATTGTTCAAATAAAAACCTTGAGTTGTAAATAGTAATGGTGTTTATTTTTCTTGCTATCTCCATATATAATTGTGTTTCATTTAAGATGTTATTAAGTGCATCTACCTATGAAAATGAACAAATCTTACTATCAGGACGAACTCTCCAAAATTGCAACTTAGAGATAATTTTACTACTTACAAAATGTTTATTGACCAATGGCAAGCTTTGGAACATCTGGAAGCCAAATCTACTATGATTACATTGGGTTGTTTTGATATAGAATAGGTTAGAGTTAAAATGAATGTAAGTACTCTTGCTCAAGGTAAAAGGATCATCAGTTTGGCACCACCCTCTTTCTCAGTCCCTGAAAAATGGCACAGCGGGGCTCCCGATAACTTATCAATACTTACATTAAGATGGAAGTTTGTTGAACAGGATCCAGGGGTCATGCTACATGTCAAGGATAAGGTACCTTCTAGTATATTGTTTAGTAGCTATACAACTGATTTAGTGTGGGTTTAGGATAAAAAATAAAAGATATATTCGCATTTCGTACATACACAATGTTTATTGTAATTTAATTCAAACTTAGCAGTTCATCACAGACACAAAAAATAGATACATCAAATGCAATTAACTAGTTTATTGTACTTCAGCTTCAGTTAACAGCATATTGGGGATTCCTTTGGTAATGGGAAATTGTCGTCCAGACTCTGGGCAGGTAAGGTATCCTTCTTCCACTTCCACTTCCAGTAATACTTTATGGGCTATCTTCAAGAACTCCTCGTTTTCTTCATATTTTGGCTCTAAAATCTTCGGTAAACCATCACTGCGACCAATACTGTCAGCTGCTCTCCACAGAACTTCCCAGTCAAGTTTAGGTATTATTCGTGATATAAACTCGCGGTTAAAATCTACCTCTGTAACTTTTATGTCCTTAGCACAAATAGCAAGAGGATATCCAGTCATAACACCTTTTAGGCACTTCGATGTAAGCATGTTGTGAGTTATGAGCTTCATTTTAAAATCTATTTGTTTTAGACATTAATTAAGTACCCAAGGGAAACCACTATGACTAACACAGTTGAGGTGCTGCTACTGTATATCAAATAAATTTAAATAGGTACTTGAATGTAATGTTTTCTGTAGGATTTTTGGATTTGCCGAATCAAAAATTATTCGAAAAATACAAAACAACGTGCGTAATATTTGAGTTGACAGTGACAATAACAACGCGTTACGTTCTCTTACTAGTCTGTGGTGGTTTGCGGTTCGCAACAACCACCGCTAATGCGTATTATGAAAGACCCAGAGTACCATAAAAATCTACAGCGTAAATCAGGCATATTATTTCTTCAGTGGTTCTTTTACAACTGAATGTTGTCAGCACTGCACATCTATCAATTTCGATTTCGGTCGTTCATTTCATTCAACATTCCATCATTTATTTCATTGATCTCGTGTTGATCTCATTGGCGAGGGCCGAGCATTGAACTCAAAATTTGTGATAAATTTTTGTTACGAAAGTAATGGGTTGATAAATTAACCGCAAGACACAAATGCGGCATTTCATTTCTTAGAATGTCCAAAATACTAACTAACCTACCGCCAGATAGCGATGTTATAAGTGGGCCATCAAGTGCACAGCTCTCCACGTCGCCACAAAATTTACAAACAAAGGGCAATGGAAAAGAAAAGAAAGAAAGTAAACCATCTAATCCACAACCACAACTTCCGGACCAAAAGACATTCAGCGATATGAAACCTGATATAGATGCATCATTAGCAGGTTTGAATATTCGTACGAATAATGACAATGCAAGCCCGAAGAAGAAAAATGCGAAGAAAAAGCAACGGAAGCAGTTACATTTAACGACGGGAATGAATGGTGTCCCAGAAACGAGTCGATCAGCACATATTCCTATTGAGTCAGGACGAAACAGGTCCGCCCATAACTTTTTTGCCAATCAAAGCAACATATCGTATGCTAACAACAGTTCCAGGTATTTGAACAACCTCTCCCATCACCCTCAGTTTCAGTATATGCCAAATGTACAGAATGCTATCGATATTCAGCAAGCTTTAAATGCAATTGCTATGCATAATCAACATGCAGCTAGTGCTCCCAACACACCTTTGATACGCAATTTACAGAGACCAGCTTCTGCAAGTATCCCAAGTTCTCCCTTGACTCCTCAGTCAAATATGCAGTTTTTCCAAAATATGTTTCAACATCCTTTACTAAATCACACATTTAATGTACAAAACATTCCCCACACTCCAAACTTTAATAGTCCAGAGGTAATCGCCCCAAATGGAGCTAAAGGAAAATCTAAGAACTCCCCAAGGCACAAGAAGAAACCCAAAACTGATGAAAATGATGCCAATGCAGAGGACAAGAAATTTGAAAACTATATTACACCAGAAGAGGCTGAGCAAGGCCTTAAAAATGGTACTCTTTTGGAAGGTATCTTGAGAATAAACCCTAAACAATTTCAACATGGTTTCATTTCAACAAGTGACCGTGAAGAACAGGACATGTTTATAGAAGGTGTTAAGAATCGTAATCGATCATTGGAAGGTGATGTTGTTGTTGTACAACTCATTGAATCAACCGGTGAACCTGAATTGGATGAAGATTCAGAAAAGAAACAAAAAAGGGGTAAAGTAGTTTTCATCAAGGAAAAAGTCCATTCAAGGTTGGTAATCGGCAATCTCAAATTAATGCCTGATAAGAGTAGGCAGAAGGCTTTGTTTATGCCTCGGGATCACAGAGTCCCCCGACTTAATATACCATTTTCATGCTGGCCTGATAATTTTTATCAGGATGCTAAAAAATATGAAGATACTTTATTTTTAGCTCGAATTGTAGAGTGGTTTGATACCAGGTTTGCTGTTGGCACACTTTTGTCAAACATTGGACAAGCTGGTGATATGGAAACAGAAGCCAGAGCGATTCTTGCCCAAAATGATTTGGATGTTACACCATTTGGTCCTGAAGTAAGACATCTCTTCCCTCGACTTGACTACACAATACCTGAAGAAGAGATACAAATTCGTGAAGACTGCCGCAAACAATGCATATTCAGTATAGATCCTTCCAACTGTCGGGATATTGATGATGCAATATCATGCAGAGAACTAGAAAATGGCAACTATGAGATAGGAGTACACATTTCAGATGTTGCTCATTATTTGACAGAGAATACAATTCTTGATCAGAAAGTATCACAGAAAGCAACCACTATCTATTTAGTGGAGAAAGCTTATCACATGCTTCCTGATGAGCTCTGTATGCTCTGCTCTCTTTTCCCTGGTGTCGATAAACTTGCCTTCTCAGTATTTTGGGAGATAACCAAAGATGCTGAAGTGCTACGTCACAGATTTTCCAAAACTGTAATTAACTCGTGTGCTCAACTGGCCTATGAACACGCACAAGCAATACTGGAAGGCAAGCCTGATGCGGAGAAAGATTTTCCAGAGACATACAACAGCTTTGAATTCAAACAAATACAGAAAACGATACAAATTGTAGGTGCTATTGCAGCAAAATTCCGCAAAAGAAGGTTCGACGGCGGAGCTTTGAGAATCGATCAGCCGAAAGTCGCCTTCCGTTTGAGTACTCAAAATGGTTTGCCAGAATCATATTGGATTTATAAGATTAAAGAGAGCAATCAAATGATTGAAGAGTTCATGTTGCTAGCGAATATGACTGTAGCACAACGGATATATGAGGACCATCCTACATTAGCATTCTTGCGATGTCACCCACGTCCAAGCGGGCACATGATGAGAAATCTTGCCAAAGCCCTGAAACCTCTAGGCATAGAGTTAGATATTTCATCTGCTGGAGACTTGCACAAGTCATTGCTGGCTTACACCGGCCCTGACTGTCTTGATATGGGGAAAGCAATGGTTCTGAACATGCTATGTGCTAAGCCCATGACAAGAGCTAAATATTTCTGTGCTGCTGGCTGTGAAGATGATGATTTCCATCATTATGCACTGAATGTGCCTCTCTACACACACTTTACCAGCCCTATTCGTCGATATGCTGATATTATGGTCCATAGGTAAGTTAAAAATCTTGTTAACATCAATACAAGTTACGATACAATACAAGTATAACAATTATCTGATAGATTTGTGTATGACGTAACCACTCATATTTATAATTCTTAATGCATTGAAGAAGTAGTAAATGGCTAAGCCAGGCTATACATGGTGTTATGAGAGGTTTTAAAAACAAAAGTATCATTTAATTTTTTTAATACTTACTTCCTGTGGCGCTACAACCCAATGCGAGTCTTGGCCTCCTCCACTATTTTTCTCCAGCTTGCTCTGTCTCTGGCTGCTTTTCTTTTTGCCCTTCCTCCTCAGATCTTACTCCACACACTTTATCCAGGTTTTTCTTGGCCTTCCTTGTGGTTGCTTTTGTTGAGGCAAGTTTGAGAGAGTTTTAATGGCTCTGCAGTTGTCTAGCCTCTCCAGGTGACCTGCCCACCTCAAACACTGAGCTTTGATGAATCTTATTATGGTTTCATTTTGTATTAGTAATTCTATCTCATGATTCATTCCTAGCCCGGTATTCCCCATCTTCATCTCTTATGGGCCCAAAGATTAAGCAAAGAATTTTTCTCTCAAACACTGCTACTCTATTCTACTATTGTTCGTCCTTTCGAGTTAGTGTCCATGTTTCACATGCATAGGTTACAACTGAGCGTATTATAGTCTTATAGATGGACAACTTTGTTTTTTTGGACATGTACTTGCTGCTCTGGATGTTTTTGCATGCGTAAAAGCACTTGTTATAATGTAATATTTACTTCTTTCTTGGAAATTCCAAATTCATACAACTTATCAAATAAGTTACTTGCTATTGTTTTATTGGAATCTTATTTTGTATAAATAAAAATTATTTATGTATGTAGCTCAACAATTTAATTATCTTTTACAGATTATTAGCAGCAAGTTTAAAATACAGAGAGAATCCTACTTGGGATGTTGACAAAGTTCGCAGCGTGGCAGCGCAATGTAACAAGCAAAAGTACAACGCCAAGAGAGCAGGAGAAATGTCCTCGGAATTGTACATGCTAAAGTACATCGAAACTCACTCTCCCGTCCTCACGGAAGCTGTGGTGGTTGAAGTCAGAGAAAAGTACATTGACGTCATAATTGCGGCCATGGGACTGAACCGGAGGATTTTCTTCAATACTGTGAGTATAAAAATATAATCCTTTCCTACCTTGCTCCAGTTGCGCGTCAGATGATTATCAGTGATTGTTTTAAACTCGTACTTAATAATTAAGCCTATCAGGCAGCGTGTTTCATTTAGGCCCAAAGGGATTTGCGGTAAGCGGTATTGTATCAATTAACCCGAAGCCGCCCCTGCGTTTACATTATTGTTATATTTGTTATGGTATTCGATGGTAAATGGTGGTATAATTTACTTTTGATGATTAAATATTATTATATCAACTACACAATAGAATGTAATACATTTTAAAGTTTTTAATCTTAATGTAAAGATATATCATACTTTTTCATGACATTAATAATTATAAAAGTAAGATAAGTATTTAGCTTATTCAGAGGTGGATTAAATGTAGAGAGCGCCCGAGTGTAAGGCAATTTCTAGGCGTCTCTCTAACAATCGGACCAAACAAAACGAGGAATCATCTCATACTGATGGTGATAATACTCGTAATACAATGTCTTGTTAGTTTCGATAATATTTATTTTCTTGCAGGATTTTCCGGGTGAATTCAACTGCGTAAAACATGAAGGAGGTAACAAGATGTCGAAGATGGATGTTGTATGGCGCGCCGAAGAAGGAAAGCCTGAGGTAAAACAAATAATAGAAACATTTTCGATCCTCAAGGTTCTTTTGCTCAAAGGCAAAGACGACGCACTGCTCAAAGTGGAAACTAAACTTTTGAGACCTGATAGCTAAATTCGTATTTTTGGTATAAAACTGTCTTTTTGAGGTATAATTGTTACCTTCCTGCTATCGCGACAGAATTTATTATTCTTGACAGATGACGCCGCGGTAGCCAGGATTATTCGTGGTACTTAGTACTTAGTTATATAATATACCTATCATATTTTTTAGATATCTACCATCATAATAATTTTACAATGTAAGTAAATTGATGTTTTTTTTTCTATGTACATGATCTTACTCAATGTAAAATAGTTTTTGTATGATGTACAAAAAGATTTTATCCTATGCAATTTTACCAATCTTTATATATACGAAAAGTTATAAAATTGATTAAAACGCATACATTTGTTGTGATTAGAGTATAAACAGTACATAGTTCGTAGTTTGTTGTTTTAACATTGTACGCGTTTTATTTAGGCTAGTGCGTGTGCATATTCTTAGAACAGTGTTTATTTTTTTTAAGTTAAAGATACACAGCAAATAATAGTGATAGTGACATCGAATTCATTAGTTTATTTGTGTATTTAGGAACTAATCACTTATTTTCGACCCGTCATTTATTACTTTGAATACTTTTAATTTGCCTTGCTCATTTTAATTGTTTTAATAGGGTCTATATTTGACAAACAATCAATTTTTTGGTTTAACTTATATGCATTTGACAAGCGCTGGACCATAGTTTACACGTCTTCTGGGAGATCCGTGCCCAGTATTCGAACGCATATGAATTGATGCTTTATTTTTTATAATGTATATATATACTTAATTGTATAAACGTTTTATCTTTGTATATGTAGTATGAAAATGTTTGACAAAGAAAACTTCTATGAAATCGATGTAAATTAACTAAATGTACCTACCTACATTTTAACTATTCGAACAAAAAAGCAGTCGTAAATCGTAGCCTGGAATAATATGGTGTGTAAGAGACAGGGGTGTAGTATTCCCAGTGACTAAGTCTGTTATTTGAATAGTCTTGGAATTACAATTGCATTGTGCCATAAAGGCTGTTTCGACATAGAATAGATCAAGAGTTAGTATTAAAATTTATGTTTTCTTCATTACCAACTGTGGCTTACGTTCTATATCAAAGCGGCCATTTTGGTACAGTGTGATTTTAATTGACAACATTAAAAATTTTGATCAACTATTTTTGGTAAGAGGAAAGATAAATGAAAAATAGCGTATCCCAATTTTTTTTTTGTATGTGATTACGTTTTTTGAGTAAAATCTAAGATTTATTCCGATTGATGTTATGATAAAAGCTCGTAAAGAATTATGTCATTAATTATCTGTAAGTTTTGGTACAAGTTTAAGGATAGATTTGTGCAATGGATGTTATATTCTTTCTTTATTTACAGTATCTTTGCGGACTAAGAGTGATACCCGGTAGTTGAGAATTCTTAAACATAGTTGATTAATAAACGTAAACAACGATAAAAATATAATAATAATGTTAAAGTAATAAGTGAACACAATTATTTATACTATCTCTAGAGCAGGATTTTAATTTAATTGCGCATCGGTTAGTACTCTGAGGAATATTCAGAGCGCTGGTAATTCGCGTGTTATTGTTCGACACTGACACTCCTCTCGTTAGAAAGTATCATAATTCTTTGACTAAAACATATACTTACAATATACAATATAAATACAGATAATTAATGACATCATTGTTTAACAAGCTTTTGACGAGAATAGCATTCTACTGAAATTTTCTTAAATTTAAAAAAATCGCTTTAGAAACGTAATTATTACTTTTCCGAATAAAATTAAAAAGCCTGATAAATGTATGCCTAGCTACTTGCAGTTATTTTTAACTAAATTATAAATATGTGGAAGCTCTGAATTCGTCGCATTCTTTCTTCTCGATTAATTATTGTTAACTACGTTTGTTTTTTTTGTTACAAGGATTATTTATATCCCAGATCGTACCATATAAAAGAAATGTTTCAAAAATGTATGGAGCTCCGGCCAGGACATATCACATGATACCATAAATATGTTAGGGGCTATTAATTAATCTATCAACCAAATTCAAAACAACGTTATTTATAACAGTGTACAAAATTAATTTAGAATCGAAATATTTTAATGTTAGTTACGAAAAAAGTTGTTAGTTTGTTGTGTACATTTTGATATTTGTGACGGGCAGTACAATTTATAGACCAATGTGACCATTGCAGTCAACCTAGGATACAAAAATCTTCCAGGGACGCCATAATCCCACTACAATTCACAGAATTTAGATATTTTTGTACACAATGAAGTAAGCAACTGATGTAGGTCTAATTAAAGCCCAATATTAACTATGGCATTTTTTGTAGACGTACACCGTTCTGGCCGAAAATAAAACAAGTCCTTTTACTAAAGTCAACTCGGTTTGATTGTACCACAAATACAAAACTTGAGCGGCGCCTCTAGCGGGCATGAATTGGATCTCAAATATCCATTTCATAACATATCTCTGCGAAAACCTTTTGCTAGACTTTCCTGTTATACCTTTTTATTTATTTATCTATTGTCCCAAACCGTTTCGCCTGGATATAAGTGTTAGGTAATGTTGATGTTGTTAGTACTTGTGGAAAATCTAGAATACGAGCCGAAATACCTTGTTTATGCTTTATTTAATCTATGTTATAAAGTCATGCAGGGAGTGTTTTAAATATATATCATTTGTATTATGAATCGTGGGACAAGTGATCACGTATGTGCACTTAATATTATAATTTATTGTACTGCTGCATGCATTTTCTCGATTTGACAAATAAGTATTTAAATTTAAAGTACAGAAAACCAAGGTGCTTATATACCTTAGCCATTGACGATCGTAATATAGTTTTGAACTTTTATGAAGTTAAATACATGAAACTAATTGTTGTTTTGATGTTTCTGTTTATTTATGAAAAATAAAAAAATAAACTTAATTGTTTTATTTTAAGAGTGATTTTATTTGATTTTCTTTACTTACATTGTGGTGATATTGCGGGGGGGGGGGTGGGCAATAATAATAATAATAATAATGGGCTGTAAATCCTAACTAATATTATAAATGCGAAAGTAACTCTGTCTGTCTGTCTGTGTCGCTTTCACGCCAAAATCACTGAACCATTCTGGATGAAGTTTGGTACACAGGTAGATTGGACCCCGGGAAAGGACATGGGATACTTTTTCACCGACTTCAAAAAAAGTAGTTCTCCATTGTATTATCTCGATAGTAAAATGGGGAACTACGCGGGTGAAACCGCGGAGCACAGCTAGTATGTGATAATTCTATCTATTATAAATTATATCCTAATGGCCCGATTTTTCATTGCTAAAAATATTCGCTTCATAGCCGCCATCTTAGTATTTTGTTTGCCCGTTTTATGTAGCTATAAAGGCGGAAGTTAAGTCTTATGACTCCTGAACAGCAATAAAATAGCAGTTAACTGCTCGTCTGAAGTTATACCTCTGACAGGTAACTAGTGTCGTCACAGAAAAGAAACGTAGCCAATTTTTTTTTAATTCCAAGGTTCCATGTGTATGTTTCCTTTTGTCTGTATTTTAAAATTAATTACACTGTTACACTAAACAATAAGTGATAGTTTTGATGAATATTTCATATTGTTTAAGAAGACGGGTTTTGACGCGTACCTAATTGTTGGAAAAATCCAACTATAGTTTCGTTCACATTCGGTGGAATTCATTAGGGATGAAATGAGTCGCTCGTGTCTGCATCGATGACACGTCTCGTACGAAAACCCTTCTTCTTAAACAAACGAATCAAACACGCGTTGATAAGTATTTATTTACTAAATTTGTTGGAATCTTATTACATCTTTATGATCAACTTAACCAATTCATTGCTAATGGCACTATAGGCGTGTCATAATTTTTTTTGAACTTGTGGCTTATGACACGATAGCGTATCGTTTTTTCATCGATTGTAAGACTCTCAAATGAAAGAAGCTATGGCGCTTGTCACGCCTTGTCGTGACGAGTGATCTCCGTCCCGAATAATGTGGCAACACTATTTTGTCGATGGTCTACGGTGCAGACGCTAATGGCAACATCTGGGAACCTCTACCTTTGATAGTGACAGATAAACATTAAGTAAGTGCATTTATGTCGGTCGTTCCAACCATTCGGTTCATTCTTGTGAGGGTAGCGGCCGGGAACACATCTACCAACGAGCACATCTACCTACGGGCAGCGTATTTCCATTTCCGTGTTCATTAGAAGGCAGTACTGCCTCGAAACACGCACGAGGTTGTCGCGCTAACTGCCTTTAAAAAATCGTGTGCAATTCAAGGCACGTGTCCTCCAATCGCGCACGGATTTGCAAGCGGCGTATTTCTATTTCCGTGTTCATTAGAAGGCAGTACTGCCTCGAAACACGAGCGGGTTTGTCGCGCTAACTGCCTTTAAAAAATCGTGTGCAATTTAAGGCACGTGTCCTCCAATCGCGCACGGATTTGCAAGGATTATGCGCCACAAATCCGTGTGTGTTTGAAGGTATTTTTGTGTACAAGAAATGAATTTGTGTTTTACATTTTAACTTTTTATTAAGACCAACAAGGTACATAAACAAATATAACGTAGTAATTAATGTTATTAGGTACTCAATGTTTTTTGGCAGGAGGCTCAATGTCATCAATATTAGATGCAATATTATGGACACGTTTTCTTTTAACAGTTTCTGAGTTGGCTGGTCGTCCTGACTGAATCCTTCCACTGCATGGTAGACCTCTTTCTTTGCGGCGACTGATCGATGTTGGTTATACACGAATTTTTCGAGATTTTCGGCGGACATTTTTTTCAACTATAAATGATATAATACTCGATGGAGTTTGTAGTTTTGACAAGTCAGATCCAAACTTTGTAAGAATGTTTGTATATGCAGCATTGGAATCCTTTGCCAAGATTTCAGTGATTCTTTCCCACTGATCTTTAATATTACGAACAGCATTGTCAAAGTTTTCATTATTGGTAGTCACACTGTTTTCCGCTCGATTTATTGGTAGTTCAAAAGTGTCTGGAACATCATCTGGTGTAATAGACTCAGGTTGGCTGTCTTAATTATTGGTGCTTGATTCACCCGTAATATTTTCAAAGAATGATGGTGATAATTGGTCACCCAGAGCGAATTTTGCTAATTGATGATGATCACAGTCACTTAACTGTAGCGACGTGGTAAGTACAGTCCCCGTTTATTAGATACTCGTTATTGTGGTATAATCGTAAAAAAAGTAGAGATATATTTGAACAAACATTTTACACACGGTGTTACTTAACGGGATCATAACGTTTCGTTGAGTTACACTGTCACTCAAAGGGAAAAAAAAGTGGCAATGAGTAACAGTGTTACTCATCGGTAGTTTTTTTACCAATGAGTAACAGTGTTACACATAGTGGTGTGACTCAACGGGAACAAACGCATGTTTTCTTTCTACGGCGCAGAGATGTTTACAAAATCGGCCCCCAGCACCATACGGACAGTCACATGTTGCCATCTCACAGTCAACAACATACAGATCAGTCTTCTCTTTCACGAAGTAGGTATTTTCATCCATATGTACAATATCCTTAATGCTGCTTGTTGCTTGACAAAATTTTTCATACGCTAACGTAAGATTTCTTGTCCGCCCATTGGCAAACTGAATCAACCCTTACTTTTAGTAAGATTCAAAGGTATTTGCAATAAAGTCAACTAACGCGCACATATTAAACACTTTACAGCGCTGCAGCACTACATCTTTAAATTTTTTTATTGAGGATTCACAGTAATTGTTTGTATTATTCCCTCGTGTAAGAATACCACAGCGATATGCTAAACACCACTCTTCACGCCGACTCTATAAACTTGTTAAATGTTTTTCAAGCTTTTTATTTTTCTTAACTTACTCCTCATTTAATAAATCAGACATTCTAATTTCGGCTTCTTGCATTGTATAGGCATACATTACGGTACGGAATTCTTTCATAACTGATTGCCGACCTTCTTTAATAACATCATGTTCGCTTTGCCACAACCAACGCCAAAGAGCTTGATTTACATGAAATATGCAAAGAAGTAATCTGCTGTTGGGAAATACTGTGCGTAAGGCATTCCTTTCTGCGCTGCTGTCATCAGTCATTATGATTTTTGGTTCAAAATCCTTCTGGCAAATCTCCTCTAATTAATCTTTTGCAGATTGAAAACAATGTATATAATTTTCCTGAGATTGACTTGTGTGCAAAATTACAGCAATAGGTAAAGCTCCAATTTTCGTTGCAGCAAATATAAATATAACACAGGCATTTGTTTGATCACAAGATCCACTGGTATCCATAAACACCATTTCATCTGCCAAACCAGCCATGAACACTCTTTGCATAATAGGCGTTATTACAACACATACAGCTGGTTCTTCCTTTAAATATATCTCTACATTAATTTTAGACAACTCAATCTTCTTTCGTTTTAAAACTTCAACTACCTATATCACCGATGTCTCGCGTACCGTAGGTTCGGCGGCGCCATTGTTCATATAGATGAATAACTTGGCGGTCGCATGGATTTTTTTGTTCATTAGATAAAGTAATGTAAGCATTTTTCTCACATCCTTCAATGATAGCTATTTCATGATACAATTTTGCTGCTGCTGCTGTCATTCCACCTTCAAAATACGATTCAAATTGTTTTATCGTGTCTTCGGAACAACGCAGTAGGCTCAATGCTTGAGCGACATTGACTCGGTGGGAATGATTATAGTTTATATCTATTAGAACATTCAGTCCCTGTTTCATTTGTTGCGAATTTTGTAACGTACTCTTTGTTACTTTCATAAATTTTATCCCAATATTTGCTTTACAATTATAGTTTCTAGTCACACCTTTCTTTTTATCTTTGGTTTTGTTCCTTTCCGAAAGATGACAAACAAATATTTTTCAAAAATCATATCGTATCTGCTGAGAATATCGTCTTAACATAATCCAATTTGTTTGCGTTGCCTCCGAAAATTATTCAATGAAATAACCACACCTTTTGTCGTAATCACCTTCACAAGATAAAGAGCATCGAATTTTACGACTTCAAAATTGTTCACAATACCACTCAGTATATTCTTCATTAATTCCATATTAATATAAAGTACACTCAAACATAACCTCAAAATGTTCTAATGTGTATCTACAGTCTATTTAATATTCATTTATCGCCATCACAAGTTAAAGTTTGTTTGTTTAATGGTCACAATATTACCAATTTATCTTTTAATAGTTCCGTAATCAAATATTTTATATATTAGATTAGCTGCACAGTGGAAAAAAACAAACGAATGCTACGAGTAAGTGCCGAGTGGCGGGCGAGACGCGACTGAAGTTGTTTGCGCGCGAACTTCGTGGCTAAGTTCCATGCATCGCATTGAACACGTGTTTGGAAGAAGAGATGGCCTTGCAAATCCGTGCGCGATTGGAGGACACGTGCCTTGAATTGCACACGATTTTTTAAAGGCAGCTAGCGCGACAAACCCGTGCGTGTTTCGAGGCAGTACTGCCTCCTAATGAACACGGAAATGGAAATACGCCAACGGGCACATCCACCTACGAGCATCCAGCTGCGAGGCGAGGCGTGGCGTGGTGAACGCGCCGACTGCCTCGGGTCTTTGTTTGCGAGCTAAGTATTTAGTATTAGACGTTTATTACTTTCATATTCGGTACTAATATTTCCTTTGTGTTCGATACTTATATTTTCCATTGTGTTCTTTGAATTCGTAATGTTTCTAGCGACATGTAATGGGATGAGGGTAGTTTTATTATGTGACCGAAGTTGTCCTACCGCGTAAGTATTGAGCCCATGTGCTATATAAATTAATGACGGGCGGGTAATTTGTATTGAGCCCATGTGCTATATAAATTGATGACGCGCGAGTAATATGTATTGAGCCCATGTGCTATATAAATAGATGACACGCAAGCAATAGGCACTGAGCCCATGTGCTATATAAATACTGAGCCCATGTGCTATATTAATGGATGGATCCGAGCTGCGTCACGATGCCGTGTGTTGACACGAGGGACTAAGGGGGAATGCATTCTCTCCGGCACGCCGCCATATGGTAAAGGGGGCTTGAGTGAGTTCTACTAGATGATGAATGTATGTCTTGTATGAGTATGAATGTTTGCCCTATTAAAAGAGAGGACGGATACAAGGACGGCGGCGGGCTAAGGGTGACTGACCGGGCCCGCGTGGCTGGTAGCACCAGTGCCCGGCGGTTGTCAGGGAACACACCCACCGGGGCCTTGATTGCTTGCGACTCCATGGTCTGACTGCCTGGTGGTCATATGACGCTCGTAACATGCGGTGACACTGGGGGTATTCCATGGAGGAGTCATAACTGTTCGAATTACTTATTTATTACATGCTAAAGAAAGTTCATATTTAAATACATGCTAAAGAAAGTCTATCCGTCCTGTTACATGTGAGGCGACCCGACACCTGAGCGTCAGCTGGCTGCATGGCTTCTTGAAGGATGTAGGTAACCCGGGGGTCACATGAGATGATAACTGACGTCAGGCGGGCTGCACCTAACCCTCGAGTCGTTTCGTGGTGATTTATATGATTTCCTACTATCAATTCTTATCCCGTTATTTCTCGTCTTTTACTGAATGCTTAGCCGCAAGTTCATTGCAATTTAACTTTATAGGCTGTACCAACGTGGTAGAGAGTCATTCATTGGACAACATATTGAGCAGATGATAATCGGGGCAACATTATATCTTGTTGCTAGTAATAAGTTCAACGTCGCCCCGGTAACCATATTACATATAGCGAAGCATGATTTTTTCTGTGTTGCCATGTGGAGATAGAGTTACTTGCCAGGAGTATAAAATGATTTATTATTGATATTACGCGGGGGCGATGACACGCCTGTCGTGTTACAGAAAATTTGTTCACGGCCATGGCGAAAAGTTTTCGAAAATGGGCGCCACAACAAATCGGTAGACTTCAAAAAATCCAACTTGTTGATGTTCCATAGAAAAAGTTCATAAGTCGTGGATAAAATATATGAATCAGTTTGGAATCGGCCCATTTTTTCTCGAATCATGAGTTGGTCCTATAGTAAAAATCATTCATAAGGATGAGTATAATGTGTTCTTTTGAGTATTATGTACTTAATCGCGTCATCAATATTCTGCGTTGTCTATTTAAGTACCATTACAGTCCGCTCCGCAAACAGCTTTTTTTTTTAATTCTCGCCACAAAAAGGACGAGGTGTTATATATTTGACTTTTTTAGTGTGAGAGAGAACTTACACTAGAAAATAAATGTCTGTGGCATTGGAGCTCCCGAACCATCCCGCACGGATAAACCGATTCAATTTTTTACCCGACTGCGAAAGAAGGATGGATATGTTTTAATATGTATGTATGAATGTATGTATATTTCTTTGGCATGCCCTAAAGCCGTTTAGGCTTGTCGTATTTTTATGTGAGTGGTGTCAATAGATTCGTCTTCACCTGCAGATGGTCATAGGCCATACTAGCGGCATCCCGCGATCCCACTTTTAAGATACATGGGTCTAAAATTCTTGCAGTCGGGTTTTTTTAATGTCACTTTTAACTATTTGTTTTCTTCTTTATCAATAACAACGGTTAAAAACTTGAACTAATGTTGTACGGAACCCTTAAAGCACGAGACTTTAAAAAAATTAAGGTTAAATAGTAAGGTTAAATAATTATTATTTCATTAAATAGTTGTAAATTCTTATAACTTTAAAATATTATGAATAACATTATCGTATTCTATCGTTTTTTTAAGTGTAGAGGAACGTGCGATTTAGTTTTCCTATCTGTAAATATAGTGACTACTAATATATTCGATTGCTGCTATAATAGTGTATTGACAATAACGTACTATTGTTATCTAGAATGTAATAATTGTTGGAATATTGAACCAGCTATATATCGGTACACCATTTAACTTGTCTATGAGACTGAGATTAGAGTAAGGATTTATGATTAAATCAATGCTTTAGATCTGTCAATGTTGTCTCGATGACACTGACAGTACTCACCTCTCACTTCCTGTTCTGAAAAGCCCACCAACATGTCCGCGCCTTGCTATTTTCTGTGATCCCTTATTTATGTGTTAATCATAATGTGTAGTGCCTAATTGTTTTTCACTGGACAATAATAACTATTGAACTAGTGACTCTGTTCGTTTATTTTCTCTCGCCGCCTGCATTCACCAACCTAACCTATCTTCATAACTGTGCATCCACTGCGTAGGACATCCGACATAGCCAAAGCTAGGCCTCCTCACATCCTGGCTGGCTCTCTGCTCTACAGGTTATGGGCCCAGTATTATACTCTACTGATTACGGGCACGATTTTGAAGAAGAGGAAGACAATCTACACTATGGTGCAGGCGAGCAAACTAACACGTGGAAGCGGATTTCATATCGTGTGCAATGTCACAGCAGCCGCAAGAAGGTACCGTTGGCGGGCACACGCCTCATGTGTCGTCAGCAGGTCTGTACACTTTCGATAAATTGGATGGGATTGGCTCGTACCACAACTGGAAGTTCCAGATGCGGATGGCGCTTATTATGGAAGGGTTATGGTCATGTATTGATGGTTCCGAGACTAGCAGCAGCACGGATCAGAAAGCTTTGGCTAGAATATGCTTGGCAGTTAAACCGAATTGCATTCAGTATTTGCGCGATGCCACAAGCGCAAAGCAAGCTTGGAAGAAGCTGCAGGATGCATTTGAGGATAAAGGACTTTATCGGAGGGTTGTGCTTCTAAGAAAACTTCATAGATCCGACTACCATGAATATAATTCAATGGGAGCTTATATCGAAGGAATAATGACTCTAGTTCAACAACTCGCAGACATCGGAAGAGTCATCGATGACAATGAAATTGCAGAAATTTTACTCAGCGGTCTACCATCGGATTATGATGCTTTTGTTTCTGGTTTGGAAACAGCAAACCTCTCCGAAACTCTCACGAGCGAAGCAGTGCGAGCTCGACTACTTCAAGAGGAGTTCCGGAAATCCACTAATAATCGCAAATCAAATGATGATGTGGTTTTATTTACGAAGAGGAAACCACTTAAGTGCCATTACTGCCAGAAGCAAGGGCATATCAAATCAAAATGTTTCAAGTTGAAGAATGATTTGAAGAAGCAAAGCGGTAGCGATGTCAACTTAGCTGCGGGGTCTAAGGACACACTGTTGGTTGCAGCAGTGTCACTCTTATCTGTTTACGGAAGCGTGGACTGGATAGTGGACTCCGGGTGTACTTCGCACATGTGCTGTGATATGGACCTTTTTAGTGACATTTACATAAATTTTAAGTCAAAAGTCACAGTTGCTAATGGAGAAGCACTGAAATGTCTGGGTCTTGGTGCCGTCTCTTTGAATCTCAATAATAGTAGTGATCTAAAGATTTTGCCAAAAGTAATGTTTGTTCCTAAATTGACTACCAATCTCATATCGGTTAGTCAACTGACAAATTCAGGTTTTAGAGTGATATTTGAACAAGATAATTGCAAAATAATTGATCCTAAAGACCAGCCTTTTGCTAATGCAACATGTTTCAGGGGTATTTATAAACTTGATTGTGTTTCTAACCTAAATTGTATTTCAGAATGTAATGTTGCTACCACAAGTGCTTGTAAGCAAGCAGAACAAAGTTCTTTAGCAGCTATTTCTAGTGTGCCATTGGAAGTATGGCACAAATGACTTGGGCATTTGAGCTTGCATGGTTTGTATGGGATACGGAGTCTTGCAGATGATGTTGTTTTTAAAGATGACTGTCATGGTAAGTTGAAAAATTGTATCTCATGTATTAAGGGGAAGATTACAATGAAATCTTTCCCTAAGGGCCAAGCAAAGAGAGCTCATGATCTTTTAGAGTTAGTACACTCAGATGTTTGAGGGCCTATGTCAATCAATAGCTGGGGTGGTGCACGTTATTTAGTTAGATTTACTGATGACTTCTCTAGGAAAAGTTTTGGTTATCTTATGGGTCATAAGAATGAAGTCATGAAATGTTTTATACAATTTAAAAATTTAGTTGAGAAACAAGTGGGTAAAACAATCAAGCGTTTCAGAACAGATAATGGAGGGGAATACTGAAGTAAAATCTTTGAAAAGTTTCTGTCTAACGAGGGCATTATTCATGAAACTAGTATTCCCTACAGTCCTCAGCAGGACGGCGTATCTGAACGCCTTAATAGAACTCTTATGGAAAAAGCCAGGTGTATGCTCTCTGAGGCCTGCCTCGACAAGCGTTTTTGGGGAGAGGCTATTGCTACAGCAATATACCTAAAGAATCGAAGCCCCACGGCAGCTTTGTCCGGCGGTATTCCTGAACAGGTGTGGACAGGATCCAAAGTGACGCTAAGCCACTTGAGAGTATTTGGTTGTAAAGCTTTTTCATTGATTCCAGAACATAACCGTCACAAGCTCGATGCAAAGTCTAAGGAGTGTATTTTTGTGGGTTATTGTGAAATGTCCAAGGGTTATAGATTAGTAGATCCAACTGAACCAAAGAAAATAATTAAATCCAGAAATGTCCATTTTATTGAATTGACGGACTCTAATGTAAAATCTAATATGATGAACTGTGATATTAATTCTAATAAGTTGAATTGTGACATGAATAATAATAATATTATTGAATCTAAAATGATGAATAATAATAGTACTATTGAATCTAAAATGATGAATAATAATAGTACTATTGAATCTAAAATGATGAATAATAATAGTAATAATTTTAATATGAATGACAAAGTTTGTGTTCCAATGTTGAACTGTGATAATGGTAATTCTAGTGAATTGATACCTCCTTCTGCAATTTCAGGTGGTGAAATGGAGAGTGGAAGTGTTGGGACTGAGGCCCCCAGCACAAACACGTCTGCCAGTGCTGATAGGTCAGCATCGCCATTATTCGTCGACTGCGACCAGGTGGAAGAAAATGAGCAGTCTTGGGCAGAGGAAGGTGATCCTATGGTGGAGTCTGAGCGCAACTCTATGCTGGATACTGAATGCAGACCGAGCAATATCGAGTTGCCAAGTCAACGTCCTATACGGAGTACAAGGGGTATACCACCTAAAAGGTATGGTGACTGCGAGTATGATTATTCTCTCTACTCTCATGGGCATATTGCGTTTGACGAACCTTCGTCATATGAGGATGCTATGGCCAGCCCTTTTCGCGGGAAGTGGCTAGCAGCCATGCAAGCCGAGTATGATTCTTTGTTAAGCAATGGTGTCTGGAAGTTAGTTAAGAGACCACTGGATAAAAACATTGTTAAATGTAAGTGGGTATTTAGAGTCAAGCAAGATACTTCTGGAAATTTTGACAAGTATAAGGCTCGCCTAGTAGCTCGCGGTTTTAGTCAAAAACCTGGTATCGATTACGATGAGACTTTTTCCCCAGTAGTCAGACACTCAACAATGCGAATATTGTTTAATTTGGCAAATGAGTTAGACATGGACATAGAGCACATAGATGTAACTACTGCTTTCCTTCATAGTCAATTAAAAGAGGAAATATTTATGGAACAACCTATAGGTTTTATGAATGATAATAATAAAGTGTGTTTGTTACAGAAAAGCATCTATGGGTTGAAACAAGCAAGTAGGGTGTGGAATGATACTCTAAATAAATTGCTACTTACTAATGGTTATTCTCAAACAAAATGTGAACCTTGTGTGTATGTTAATCATAATGTGTAGTGCCTAATTGTTTTTCACTGGACAATAATAACTATTGAACTAGTGACTCTGTTCGTTTATTTTCTCTCGCCGCCTGCATTCACCAACCTAACCTATCTTCATAACTGTGCATCCACTGCGTAGGACGTCCGACATAGCCAAAGCTAGGCCTCCTCACCTCCTGGCTTGCTCTCTGCTCTACAATAATTACGTTATTAGAGATTTTTGAAAATATAATTAAAGTTCAGCACAATGTTACTCTCGTCAAAAGCTCGTAAAAATGATAATTCTATGGAAGACACGACTTTTTTTCTTCTTTGGCTTAACTTCGTACGGACATGGACACCGATACAAAGAGTATTTCCGGCGTCCGCTGAAAAAAAATGCCTCTTTGTGTGTATTTTATTGCAAAACTAGTGATTCTTCAAGTATTGTTGCGATATTTGAATATTCAGGTGAACATAGAGCATATATAAGATAAATAGCAAAATATTCAATTTATCGATCATGTTAAATTGAATATCGGTTTTTATAAATCCAATATACGAGGGTACATGATGTGACTTTAACTTGACCACGATAACTAATCACTTAACTTGATTGATTAATAATTTGACAATAGAAAAACTTGACGCTGGCAAATATACGAATCTTATGGAGCCATATAACAAAAAACCTTAGCTTAAAATTTTATTATGTTAATTTGGATTTTGGAAAACGAAGAACGTGACACTGGCTAACTGATACTGGCTGGCACAAAGACGTGTGAAGCCATAAAAAAGAAAAAGATTGGATTTTGGACATACAACTATATACGTAGTGATAGTTCCTTTATGATTATATGATCTGTGATGTTAATCACACCTGATTCACTGTCATACAAAAAAAAACTTTGCATAGAGCAAGAATGAGTGAAAGATTTTGAGACGCTCTTCTGATGAACTTCGCCCCTCTTGCGCCATACTTCTCCCCCTGATAAAACCCGTTCATTCCGGCTGGCTGCCATTTTGTTTGTATTGTCTATCGTTCGTTGTCAAATTCACGTTACAACATCGCGGAGGTTTTATTAAGTGTTATTTTTGGCAGTGAATTAGAAATTTGAAGGCTTCTTTGCTCCATAAGTGCGTCGAGTTGAGCCCTCCGCCTTATCGTTGAGAAAACGTAATGAAAATAATTAGTTCAACATAATAAATAAAGACCAAAGGGGCACTGACATTATTCGGCTGAAAATATGTTCTAAATTACCTTTTATGCAGCAGAAAGCTTTGTAAAAATATAAAACGAAATTAAAATATAAGTGATTTTAAAAACATGGCTGTTTAATTTACTACTTGTGGCCTATTAATTATTACCCATTAAACATAGTATCCGTCGGGGATTCTGCTCCGAGAAGTCATAGCGAGTAAACGGAAAGGAGTGTTTTGTGTTTAAAATCCTGTTTTATACCATAATCCAGTGCCCAATTTGATTCAGTGTAGTGTTATTTGGTCGTGGGTAACGTATTATATTAGTTTATAGATAGATATTAATTATTTACGGAGTTTGAGGTTAAGGGACCTCAAACTCCGATTATGGAGGCCGATCCTCCCCGGCCACCGGACCCTCCGGATCAAATTAATAATAAAAGGCGTCATAATGTAGTAGAAATACAGCCTCCGGCTAAAAAAAGCAGTACTACATCTGAACTAACTACGAGTATACCATCAATAGAAACCGTTTATACCGATTCCTCCATGGTAATTGGAGCTTTGTAGATTGTAGACAAAGACAAAGGTAGACAAAGGTCCTTTTGTGGTTCACGTTTCCCGCACTGATCCTGATCTGCCTTCTGGAGCTATCCTTATACCTATTAAATTTGCAAATTTATTAAAACTCAAAGGGTGAAAAATATATGTCTCTATGGTGTGAAGAAAGTTGGTAGGAACAAAATCTCAGTAGAATTCACTTCAGCTGATGATGCCAACAATTTTCTATCTCTCCCAGTCTTGAACATGTGTAAGTATTCGGCAGTGATTCCGACTTACAGTATTGCCCGTATGGGTCTTATTCGTTAGGTTCCCACGGATATGCCCATGTCCGAGTTTGTTGAGTCTCTCGAACTTCCCCCAGGCTGCGGTAAAGTCCTTAAGGCGAGGCGCCTTAACAGAAAACATATTGAAAATGGTACCCCTACATGGACTCCAACCCAGACAGTAGTTGTTACTTTCCTTGGCCAAGTTCTCCCAACCAGGGTATTTTCCTATTATACGTCACTTCCCGTTGAATTGTGCCAATATCCAACAATCCAGTGTCATGCATGCTAAAGATTTGGGCATACCAAAACCCAATGCGGATCCCAGTCTAGATGTTTCCGTTGTTCTAAGGACCACAGTGGTGAAACATGTGAAATCGTCGAGTTAAATGCCACCTGTCTGCATTGTTCGGGCCGCCATTTCGCCACTAATAAAAACTGTCCCGAAATAGAAAGGCAAAAATCTATTAAAACAATCTTGGCTCAGAACAGCATATCATATTCAGAAGCTTCGGCTCAACTCCCTAAGGTCAGGAGATCATATGCGGAAGTATCTCAAGAGATTTTATCCCCTTCTGCTCCGGCAAATATTTCCTAATCCCTGCCAACTCGTTCTTACACCAAAACTACCTTCATTCCCTCGCGTCCAAAAGCTCCACTAGATAAGACATATGGTAAGACTGCCCACTTAAATATCATTGAAACTCCAATGTTTCAACTGTCAAATGACTGTGCATTAGGCAGCAGTCATTCTCAAATATCTGTACAGAATGAAAATTTAATTGAAACTCTAATATCACTCGTCATCAAATTAATTTCAACCAATTCCCTCCCATTACCGTCCAACGTTGCCAACAAACTCACTCAACTAGTTTTTATTCAACAACATTTATCAAACCACAATTCTACAATGGAAAGTGCGTAGCATGGAGCCTAAAAAACATGAGCTGATCTACCTTATAAACAAATATAATCCGTCAGTCATTGCCATCTCGGAGACATGGTTGGTTCCTGGCTCTCATTTTAGAGTGCCGGGATACTCCTGCCTGCGGGCCGACAGGGCTGACGGATATGCGGGCAGTGCAATATTTGTAACGCGCTCCCTCCCCTTTTCCCAAATTCCTCTCCCATTGCATCCCCCTGGCATCGATATTGTTGGTGTCAGATTCCTTAACATCTCCTTTATCTCTATTTATTTACCCCGTCCTAACTCCTCACTAATACCAGATTCTTCTCCTCTCATCGGTGCCTCTCCCTATGGTGATCATGGGAGACTTTAATGCCCACCACAATGTATGGGGATCGTCTCCTTGAGGGAGAGAAATAATAGGCTGTATGCTCTTTCCCTTTTGGAAGTATTCAGTGAGTGTAATTTATGTATAATGAACGATGGTTCTCCTACCCATAAAGTACTCCCTTCCCAGGATCCGAGAAGTGCTGTAGACCTGACTCTCTGCTCTCCAACCCTTTCTCTTCTTATTACCTGGAAAACTCTCTCTACAAGTCATGAAAGTGACCACTTTCCTATTTTACTGTCTATTGCTAATAGATTCACTCCCTCTATCAATCCAGCTCCATTGTTAAAACACAGACTTTCTTCTGCCGACTGGCCATCATATTCCTCCTCATTAGAAGTCAATTTGAACTCCTCACCCATTTTCCCTTTAGAAATGGACCCTCTTGGTTCATGTACTATGTTTTTAGATTGTATTATGGCTGCGGCTAACAGTCACATTCCCCTCAAAACAACTGCTAAGGCATTTAGAATCTCTGCTCCTTGGTGAGACGCCGAGTTTTCCGTGGCAGTGTGTAAAAGCGGAGCGAAAATATAATGCCAGCATGACTCAAGACAATTTCATAGCCTATCAAAAAGCCGCAGCTAGTTTTAAAAGACTTGCATCTAAAAATAAAAAAAGTAATTGGATTAGTTTTTGTGAACTCATGTCCCCTAAAACCTCGCCATCTCTTATCTGGCAACAAATAAAGCGATTTAGGGGTTCCTATAATGTAAAAAATATTTCATCTAACGACCCCACTTCATGGCTAGAAGCCTTCTCAGATATTCTCGCTCCTCCTACAGTTCCCTTTCTTGATTGTATTCCTTCTAGTCCATCCTTCCTTCCCTCCCGGGATAACATGGATCAACCCTTCTCCATGGAAGAATTAAACTTAGTTCTGAATGGACTCAAAGACTCCTCTCCGGGAATAGACGGCATCCCTTATTCTTTTATAAGTAAATCGTCTACTAAATCCTGACAAATATTTCTCTCTATTCTAAATTATTTCTTCGATCATGGCATAGTTCCAGAGCAATGGAAAACTCAGATAATAATACCCATCCTTGAACCAGGCAATGACCCTTCCGACCCAAAAAGTCGCCGCCCGATTGCACTTTCTCCCACACCAGCTAAAATCATGGAACATCTGATCAAACAGAGACTACAATGGTTAGTAGAGAATAAATCTATCCTGCCCAAGTCACAGTTTGGCTTTAGAAAAGGGTACAGTACCATGAACAGTTTAAGCATACTTAGATAATTGATGGAGTCAGGCGTTACTTTGCGGAAATCCATTTATAATAAGATGGTATATACAAAATATTTAGTGTTTTTCCGCCTCGTCTTGATGTCAGCGTGAGAAATCGAAAAATATTTTTGTTTTTATGGTGTGGTTCCTCCTCACCACCGCCACACCTCACCTTATTATTTCTCTTTCTCCCAGTATCCGACTTCCTCGACACGTGTTTCGCCTTAGCACAAGGCATCCTCAGGAGATGTTGACTCTTCAAGCGCTCGCTCGAAAGCTCGCTCGCGCTTTCGAGCGTGAGAAATCGAAAAATATTTTTCGATTTCTCACGCTGACATCAAGACGAGGCGGAAAAACACTAAATATTTTGTATATACCATCTTATTAAGCATACTTACTGCTGACATCCATATCGCATTCCAGGAAAAGAAATACCTTGTCGGAGTTTTCCTTGATGTTGCGTCAGCTTATGACAGTGTCCCGCTTCCAGTTCTCAGGAGCAAGCTCAATCAGCTGAGTATACCTGAGAAGCTAGTCCGTTATATCTGCAATATGTTGATAGAACGTTCTGTGGTTATTAAATCTAATCACCATTATCTAAGCCCTCTTACGGTCTGGAAGGGTCTTCCCCAAGTTTCAGTCTTAAGCCCACTACTTTATAATCTGTATACTTGTGATTTAGACTCTACTGTAGACTCATTTTGTGAAATTCTTCAATATGCTGATGATATAGTACTCTATCTTAAATCCCATTCTATTGAAGAAGTAGAAGACAGATTAAACTCGGCCCTATCGTACCTCAATGACTGGCTACTTGGTTATGGTCTATCCCTGTCTGCTTCCAAAAGCCGTGTTGTAGTTTTCACAAAAAAAAACCATACCTCCAGTTCAATTAATTATCGGCCCTGAACCTATGCCTCAAGTAATTGTTAACAAATTCTTAGGTATTAAGCTGGACTCGAGAATGTAGGGTACCCTACACTTCGACCATGTAGCTATAAAGTCTGAGAGAAATGTAAACATTCTTCGCTCTCTTTCAGGAGTATGGTGGGGGGGGGGGTTTAGTATGGGGAGTATGGTCACCCATACTCCCAAAAGTTACTCTATAATGCTATAATCCGAAGCCACTTTGATTATGGCTCATTCCTATTGAACCTTTGCAACAAGGCAGGCCAAGATAAGATCTGCAAAATTCAATCTAAATCTCTGCGAATCATTTTAGGAGCAATGAAATCCTCTCCTATTAATGCCATGCAGGTTGAATGCGGTGAGCCTCCTCTGAATATTCGTAGACAATTCCTTTGTGATAGAGTCTTATTCAAACTTATTCAAAACTCTAACCTCCCTCTCATCCTTAAATTAAATCTTCTAAACCTCTTTTCTTCTCGCTCATTAGAATTTAAGCCATGCATTCTTCAAAGCTTCATAAAATTTACCCAACTTCCTTATCCACTCAATCAGTTCCCTTCTAATCCCCTGTACCTTAGTAATTATGAATCTCTCGTATTTCAACCCAGTATTTTGCTTCATTTTGACATAGAGACAGATTCCATTAACCCCAGAGGGTTATTTAACCAGCAAATTACATCGAAATATTCTGGTTGGCGTATCATATTCACAGATGCATCATAATTATCAGCAACCAGTACTGTAGGAGCAGCTGTATGGATACCATCCGCTAGAATATGCTTGAGTTTTAAATGTCCACCCTACTCTTCTGTGTTTACTGGGGAATCTGTTGCTATTTTGGAAGCTATTCTCTATGTCAATTCAAACAACTTAAATAATTCAATTATTTTCACTGATTCCAAAAGTTGCCTACAATCTATACTCTCAAATCCTTTCCATTCTTCATTCCGCTTTCCGGTAATCCTTAAAATAAAGCAATCCGTTTTAGAATGTCACAAACAGAATATCAATGTGGTTCTCGCCTAGATCTCAGGTCATTCCGGAATTCCAGGCAATGAAACAGCTGATTCATGTGCAAAATCAGCCGCTCGCATTAGTTCCTTAGAACATTTCAGTACATACTCCCATGATCTTTGTTTACTCCCAAGATCCTTTATGTTGGAACGTTGGTCGAAGTACTGGGAGGACACAAAAAAAAGGTAAATATTATGCTGATATTCAACCCAACATCTCTATGATCCCATGGTTCTCAAAGTTTCGCGCTGCAAATAAACCTACCACCTCTACCATATGTCGACTACGGT
Organism: Ligdia adustata; assembly: GCA_947049295.1. NCBI lineage: Eukaryota > Metazoa > Arthropoda > Insecta > Lepidoptera > Geometridae > Ligdia > Ligdia adustata. The sequence goes on along the minus strand of OX346225.1, from coordinate 7,365,472 downwards.
TAGGGCATGCATGCACACCTGTCCATTTGGCTAAACTCAGGATAAGGAATCACTCAATTTGTGAATGTGGGTTGGATGAAGGAAATGTTTACCACATTTTCTTGTGCTGTCCTTTGCTTCGTTCCTCTTTGTATGACATTCTCCCTCCTTCTATTCTTCGTCCTACTTCCTTTAAATGTCTTTTATCCCTATCGTCCCATCCAGTAATGTACAACATTCTTTGTAAATATGTACATATGACTAAAATAAAACTATAATATTACTAATTTGTTAGTGTTTTATATTATATATAAAACACTAACAAATTACTAACAATTACTAACAATTTATTTTTCTAACAATTTATAATGTTATACTGTATTACTAACAATTTATTTTTCTTATGTTTTAGTCTTATTGGGACTTTTTTTTTTCATTTCAAAATTTGTGAGACTCTCTCTACAATCAACTGTTCATATTATTAGTAACAATAACCTCCTCCAAGTTTATGACACTATCATGAAATGGACACCGGCAGAATTGTGACAACCTGTCGCAGAAGCCATAAACCAAGAATCTAATCTAGTATCCGTCTATATGTACGTAGGTATGTTTAGAAAGCTTTGAGGTGCGGGGCGCGGGGTTCAATTGCGTCCCTACCACAGATAATCTTAACAAGTAAAAAGAATGTATGATGGTGAGTCGTCTGATACGTAGTATCTTATAATTAGTTTGTGATGTTAATTTAATGTCTAAAAATCGTGTTCTGTGCTTCAAAATCAAAATACTTGTATTTGAACCATAATTCGCACTTGCGCACTTCGCTCGCAGCCATTCGTTCGCTGCGGTAAGGGTGTTCTTAGATAGGTTGCATTTATTTATCTCAGTAAATTAAACAGCTGAAATGTGCTTGAAGATGAGAGGTAAAAAGTAAGTACTCTTATTTTTCTTATCACTGGTTTGTTTGTCTCATATCAATCTATCATAATAATATAAACAGGAGACCTCGCGAACAATATTTTTTGTCAACCTCTTAGGCGATATTATTTATATTTAAGATTCATACTTGTAAGTGATATGTCTGCCAAATAACAAACAGTGCCGTAGCAAACTTTTCGTTTAATTTCTTTTCATTTGAAAGAAAACATTACAAAATTGTAGAACTTGTTTAATAGCAATTTATTACAAGATATGTTTAAAATACCTCTGTACATACAAAAATACTATGAACCTAACATTTACAGGCGTCCTGATGGTTGATAGTAGAAAATAAATTATGCCTAATTTAAATAGATATGCTGCACTTGCTCTGCTCACTTAGTATATTATTTAATTATTGTTTTCCAGATAAATACACAATGTCTTCTGTAGTTGACTTAGAGAAAGAGTACAGAAAAGTTGAAAGAGAATTACATTCTGTAGATGCTGAGTTATCAAAACTGAAAAGTCATCAGCGACAATTGAATGAAAGAAAAAATGCTATCAAGAACTCCATCAACAAACTTAAATCAGATAGTTTGGCATCAATTGATTGGTCAGGTATCAAATCCAGCTGGTCAGATAAAGTGGAAAAACTTCGTAATGATGTATTTCACATTAAAGAATTTAGACCTAAGCAACTGAGTGCTATAAATTCAACGCTTTCTAAGCAACATTCCATTGTGGTAATGCCAACTGGTGCTGGAAAGAGTCTGTGCTATCAGTTACCAGCTTTAGTTCAACCAGGAATCACTATTGTTGTTTCACCTTTGATTTCTCTAATGGAAGATCAAGTTAGATCATTAACTCACAGAAACATACCAGCGAAGTACATGACAAGCTCAAGCCCTAAAGAAGAAACAAATGCTGCTCTGAATATTCTGAAGGACAAAAATTCTGATGTCAAATTGCTTTATGTTACACCAGAAAGGTTTGCTAAGAGCAAAAGGTTCATGTCAAACTTACAAAAATGTTATGCTGATAGTAGACTGCAAAGAATTGCAATTGATGAAGTTCATTGTTGCTCTCAATGGGGCCATGACTTCAGACCTGATTACAAATTTCTTGGAATATTATCCAATATGTTTCCAAAGGTTCCTATTCTGGGACTGACAGCTACTGCCACATCAAGAGTTTTGACAGATGTCCAGAAGATACTTAACATACCTGGTTGCTTGATAATTAAGTCAACATTCAACAGACCTAACTTATTTTACACAGCAATAGAGAAACCTACATCACAAGAAGACTGTCTTACAATATTAGAAAAGCTTTTAAAGCATAGATATAAGAATGAAAGTGGAATAATTTACACAAACAGCATAAAAGATGCCGAAGAGATATCACAGGGGCTACATAAACGAGGTCTCCAAGTTGGATGCTATCATGCCAATATGGATTCAGAGACACGCACTAAAGTTCATTTAAAATGGCATGATAAAAATTACCAGGCAATTGTGGCCACGGTAGCATTTGGAATGGGCATAGATAAACCAGATGTGAGGTTTGTAATACATCACACAATAAGTAAATCTATGGAAAACTACTATCAGGAAAGTGGCAGAGCAGGGAGGGATGGCTGTAGAGCAGAATGTGTGACATTATATAGAATGCAAGATATCTTCAAAGTCAGCACCATGGTTTTCTCATCTGTAGGAAGCTTGGACCATTTGTATGGTATGATAAAGTATTGCCTCAATGGAACTTACTGTAGGAGGCAGCTAATAGCTGAACATTTTGATGAAGACTGGGGAGAGACAGACTGCAATAAAATGTGTGACATTTGCTCGCAATCTGTGAACAATCAAAAAGAGATAGCAATTGATATGCATATAAAGACTTTGTATAGCATCATAGATAATGCTGAAAAACAGGACACAAAATTGACTGCACAGAAGTTGCTGGATGCTTGGTATCTAAAAGGTCCTGTGAGTTTGAGGCACAAGGGAAAAGAACCTACTTTTCCCAGAGCTACAGCTGAAGATGTCATTGCATTCCTACTTGTGGAGTATTATCTTGAAGAAGATTTTCACTTTACTGCCTATTCAACTATAAGTTATTTAAAGAAAGGCCCAAATAAGGATTTGTCGAATGATCCTGATTTTTCCATTAAAATGAAGGTAAGGAGGTTTTCTCCAATTCAGCTGGAATCTGTAGCTCCAAAAGATTTTGAGCATGTTAAAGAAAGTGCAGAAAAGAAGTCTATAAAACGGAAATCTGAAAATAGTAATATGTCAAAAACAAAACATATAAAGGCCATGGTGATTTCAGATTCAGAATAAACTGGTTACCATGATTAATACCTATTGTTTTTAAATTTTTGACCCATACCATTGTACTAATTGGTTAGATAGCTATCACACAAGAGTTATTAAAAAGATCTTAGTGAGCTGCTGGCCACAAATGTTGTTTTGGAAAGTTGCACTTATTTCTTATCTTAACAACCATTAATTATGGTTTGTTTGTGTCCATGAATGGTATTAGGTATATATATCAACTACATCTGTACTTGTAAGTTTAATGCAACAATCGCGTTAAGGTGACGTTGCGAGCGAACCAACGGGGACAGGGGCCCAATTCAGTTATTATTAAACCCTAGCTGCAGTCTGCCGTGTTACCCGCAGATCTCTGATTTTAATAGCCTGTGATAAAGGAGCTTTGTAAAGGCAGAAGAATTTTTTGATTTTTGAGTTTATTTATACATACAAAATTACAATTATTTTCTCTTTATAATATTACTACTACTTCGCATCGGTGGAGTATTTTAGTTTTCCTTAACGATAGGGTAAAAACGGGACCCTATTTAGACTTCGCTTTTTCCCTTCCTTTAATTTCTCTTCTCCTCTCTTTTTTTTAAGGCTTAATAATATCTTCCGAGTATCGAGTAAAAATTAATTTCGGCAGTAAATAATACAAAAAATAAATACTGTGCAATTAACAGCACCCACGATACGCACGATCATATAAAAATGTATGCATTTGCGACATTTTTCGACAGGACTTGAAATATTGACTTATTTTTTTTACTGAATTAAATATTTCCACCCATTTTGAACTGAACTTCAGTTTCTCTCACAAAATCCAGATTAAAAAAAACAATATCTTTGTTCCATCCAATTTCAGACTAAATTGGAGAAATCTACAAACATTTAAAGAATCTAACTGCAACGTGAATGTTTGTACCAACCCGTTCAGATTAAAGGACTACAGCCACGCAAATGCTAATTATTATAAAGTTATTCTCCGTATAAACACTTTTAAGAGCCCTTTTACGTTTTACGGCGCTGCAAAGTGTTTTTACGTCTGTCAATTTGGGAATATTTTAGTAGTCGGGGTTTTTAGATTCGGATTGATATTTCCGTGAAAAGATAGATTTGAATGAACGAAGATTTTAATATTAATTTAAATTATTTGGTTTTATTTGACAACCACACTCTATATATTGTGCCAATTTTAAGATTCCCTATTTTTTTAAAATAAATTTATTAAATTGTAAAATCGTGCCATGGCAATAGTCAAGTTAAAATGGACTCCGTTTGAGTGGTAGAGATTTGGAAGCTTAATATGTTCTTTTTTGATAAAAATATGTATTAATCACTTTTGCTATTGTATATATATATTCTTCATCGTGATATATTATAATCGAACTGAAAAAAATGTACCTACATAGTGTAATAGTAGATTAGCCCATTACTTCCCAAGCATCGAAAACATTGGATTTTTTTTTTTTTATCAATTCTTTAAATTAAGTTCATAATACATTAAGAAAATAGAATTTGACAAAAAAATTATAAAAAATAAAACTTCATCTCTGTTTTAGCCTGTCCTATAAATATGACAGTGGGAACACGTGATCAGAAATAATACAAGTTAAGAATTATAAGAAAATCAGCTTTATTTGAAAATTATATTCACAAACAGTCTAAAAAAATACAATGAGCTTATTTTGTATGATAAGATATGCAACAATCACTGCAAAGTATTTTTTCACATTTGTCACAAAAGGTTAGAGGTTTTTTTACAACCTTGTCCTTGACAACGCCTCTTTTTGTCTTATAGTGACCAACATTATCTAACCTGACAGGTTGTAAAAGAACTTCTGAAGAACCGGGTGTTGGTTTACTTGCCTTGCCTTTCGATTTTTTCATCCAAGCAAAACAAACCCTCCGTCTGAAATCTAGCAGAGGGATGGTCTCATCTTATTTATCTGGTTGTAAATAATAAAATAATAAATTTTTTACCTCTAAAGCGGATTGGATATTTAGAAATCAACCAATCATGTTTATATACTCCTCCCATATTTTTATTATAATTATGAATAAGCAATGGCTGATTCACGGCTACTTTGGCCTTTTCTTTCTTTGAGTACCTATTCGTTTTTACAAAAGGTCCAACAGAATCGAAATTAGTCAAAAGACAAACAACATTGTTATCATGCCATTTCACGTACAAAATTTCATTATTTTTATCAAAACGATAATCGGTAAAACCTCAGTCTTTCTTTTTCATCTCATGTTTGGTCATGATAGGACATTTTTAGTACTATTTTCTCTGACTGTCCCTGTTACTCTAAACCATTGAGATTTCAAATCAATCAACAATTGCATGCTGCTGAAAAAGTTATCGAAGTAGACTACATGTGCTCTGGGAGCTGTACAAACTGCAAGGAACTTCTTTACCACTGTTGCACCCAAGCCATCGTCACTACTAGCAGAGGTTTGAGCATCCTTGCCTGTGTAAAGCGAAAAGTTATAACAATATCCGCTGACTCCACACAGTGCCCAAAGCTTACTGGTTTACCTTTTATAAATTGTTTGATTCCATGGTGACCGAAGTATTTGAAGATCATTTCATCAACAGCTAAATTGGATTAAAATATACCTAACTTTCGGAATGATTCTTTAGCTTTATCGATAAAATAAATAATGACAATCGTTTTGTGTGACGAGATGTAATGTGTTCGGCGTAGACTAATCGACTAATGTAAATACAATTAAGATCCGCAAAAAACAAACAATTGACCAGTTTGAACCTGTACTTAGCGTGACAGGATTGAACACGCTTTCGCGGCAAATTGTACAGACAGATTCCCGGTGTCATATTTATAGGACGGCTTATTTTGAATGTATAACACAAGTTCACAAATTATATTTAGTTTTTGTTTTTCTTTGTTTTATATTTGGTAGAGATCTAAGAGTAAGCCTTATGTACTTTGAAGTATGTAACGTTTTTCTTTTATGGTGTATACAATCGGAACTCAATGCTCTCCTTCAGTCAACAAAAATGATCAATTTAAAAAAAATACATTATTATTATTGCGTACACATTTTAACCAGCGAAAAAAAAATTATTTTAGTAGAAAAATAATATAAAAATATGAATTTCATCAGAAACAATAAAAATAAAAGTCCTATAACGTTAAATTTTTTTTTTAAAGAAGTGTCCTAAATATATGACAGTGGGGAGGAATGGGTTAGTAGCCAAGGGCTGTAAGGCATCAATTGCAGCGAGGTCGCCTATAGTTCGAGGGTGTAATTGATGCATACACCCGAGCTAACTACTCTGCTTTACATTTCGATTGTGAGGTAAGTAAAAAAAACCGACATTACAATAATAAAACATTATAATTGCTGCTTCAGCTTCCATTTTCATTGAATCGGGAGTGCAGCTTATATCCTCATCACTTGCAGTTCTCATTTTTTTTTTCCTAATTAGCACGTAATTATAAAAAAAACCCAAAAACAAACAATATTTGAAGTAAAAGTTTTCTATTCCCGCCTTTTTTCATCTTTGTTTTTTAAATTATTTTTTCAAGAACGTAATTGAGTTTTGCCGTTCGATATTTAAAATTGATGACTATTGATCGATTTGATTTTATAATTCTTATTGACTTAAATAAAAGAAAAGGTACAAGTTATACTTAGCGTTATAAACTAAGTAACAATTAAACTTAATATTAATAATGTTTGGTAGGCTAAGGTTGCCTTTTAAAACTTTAAGCTAACAATAGTTTGAGATAATATCAACGTTCTCATAAAATCAATATTAAATATAAGATGCGGGTAAAACCCACATAAATATCAAACTACTTAATAATAATAATAATAAAGTAGTGTGCACACTACTTTGCGACTTCATATGCTTATTATACATAACACTGTTAGTATTGAATACAAATACCAACTATTATAACTTATAATTAATAATTTAGATAGCTACTTTACAATATTTATTTTATAAAATACCTAGATTATGACTATCCCTAATGTTCAACGTATTGTCGTAAACAAATCTCCATTTATTCTTAAATTACCTATATAAAATGTTAACAATTTAATTTAATCGTTTAAGTCATTGATTAAGTGAGATTTTTTTTACTACGATAATATAAGAACCACAAAACATAAACTAAATATATATCGGTGTGTTGTGCAAAACAAGAATTCAATAGGTCGACCATGCCAGGCAATAATGTCACTTATTTACTACGCACTACAGGTAAGTACCTCGTAGCATAAGTTCACACTAATGCAAAGAATCGTCGTGAGCCGTTGGGTCAAATAATAGATAGTGATGGGGCAACTTATAAATCTTGTACTTATCGATGTACGGCAGATTGTGACATCTAGTTCTACCAAGATTATTAACTAGTTTGTTTGAGTGACTCAGTTGTATTTTAACGTAGAAACTTTTAGTTATTTTTGAAATATATTCTTTAAGAAACGGTAGATTAATAGAATCATGAAGTCTTTGTAAATTGGATCGAAATGGAGTATTATAGCATATCTTCAGAGCTTTATTCTGAATAACTTGAAGTTTTATATAGTTAGACTCGCAAGTAGTGTTCCAGACAGGTGCAGCATATGTAAGGTAGGCTCTTATTAGAGTAGTGTATATGCGTAGCTTGCATTTTAAGCTGAGTTTAGTTTTCCTATTGAAAATCGAATTCAGTGCGCCCATGGCTTTTAAAGAATTTGTTCTAATATGGTCTATGTGGTGTGACCATTTAATTTTAGGATCTAAAATAACACCCAAGTATTTTGCTCTGGTGCTTCAATGTGTCTCATGGTTATTTATTTTTAGTCGTCTTAGTGGCATTTTGCGAGATTTAGTAAAATATATAGGTTCCGTTTTAGTTTCATTGAGTTTTAATTTCCATTTTGTGTAAAATTCTTGCAAATTGAGTAATGACAGCTGAAGTCTTCCAATTACGAGATCGGTATCATCAGAAGAAGTATATGATGCGGTATCGTCTTCAAAACATGCAAGCTTGGTTCTTGTTTGGATTGGTATATCGTTAAGAAAAAGCAAAAAAAGGTATGGTCCTAATACTGAACCTTGTGGGACTCCAGCTGGGATGTTTCGAGGCTCGGAAGAAGTATTATTTATGTGTACTGTGAATTGGCGATTATGTAAATATGACGAAATCAATTTCACTAATGACATATTAATATTACTAATGTGAAGCTTGTGTAAGAGGCCTGCGTGCCAAACGGTATCAAATGCTTTTTCTATGTCGAGTCACTGATTTAGGTTTAAGTGATGAGAAATATGTTCAGTTACACGTACAAGTTGTTGCACTGTGGAATGTTTTTCGGGAAAGCCAAATTGTTCATTGATTAGGATATATTTCGATTCTTTTATTACATCGAATAAATTAGCGATTCAAATAATTTACCAAGAGTCGGAAGCAAACTAATGGGTCTATAGCTAATGGGAAGTGTATCATCTTTTCCAGGTTTTAGAATTGCTATGATCTTAGCATTTTTGAGGATATTTGGAAAGTAGGCCATTCTGAACCAGGCATCAAAAATACGTGTAATGTATACTATTGCCTTACGGGAAAAGTTTTTTATTAGGTAGTTCGTTTTGGATTTTGTCGGTTCCAGGTGATTTTCGTTTCTTTAGTTTTACTACGAGAGACAAAACGTCACTTGGTTTGACAAAAAAAATGTTGTTTTTTGGGTACATACCTATCAACCTACCTATCAATAATATCATTAGACATTTTTACTTCGCCTTCTATGTTAAAAGAACTAGTCCAGCGGGTTGTAAGAGACATATTTCTGACAGGAATCAGATAATGTTTCACATTGATCTTTAACCGTTGTGGTTACCGTGTTATTGGAATTTAACAATGGTGGTATTGTATGCCGTTTGGATCGCAGGCCTTTTGCTACTCGCCAGATATCCGTGGACGGGTTATCAACTTTATCCAGTTTGTCGTTCCAGATTTTATCATTAAATTGCTTTATGCCTTTGTTGATATTAGCCTGTAAATTATTAATACTAGTTCGAAGTATTTTTCTCTCATTAAGTCTAAGGATGCCGCATCCTTACGTCGCAGGTTGTTTTTAGTCTCAGTATTTAATGGAACTTAGTGAGAGGCCCCATACTTATACAACATAGTATTAAGTCGTAAGAATTCTTCTTCTATAAGGAAACTAATTGGCAAGTGATTTGATGACAATGCAGGTACAGTCATGATGTTAGTAATTTTGTTGATGTTCTTAGATATCACCAAATCAGGCGTGGATCGCTCATAATCAGGCCTGTAGTGGACGAGAGTTGGTGTTGTTGGTACATAAATAAGAAAGTCGTGATTTGCCATATGGTTGTGGAGCAATTTACCATTACGGTTTTCTTTAGAATGGCTCCAGGTTTTATGCTTGGCGTTCATATCTCCCATTACTAGAACATTAGGGCCGAGATTTAAAAGTTTTTCTAGATCATTGATTGCAAGTTTCCAGTTAGGGGATTGATAGACTGATATAACAATAAGACTTGCATTAGTTGGCGTGGTAATTTTGATACCTACCGCCTTAATGTTAGTGGTAGCTGGGATACGAATGCGCGTATGTTGTATGTCATTTCGAACTAAAATTGCGACACCCTGACCAGAATCTGAGCTATGTTTATCTTGGCGATAACTTAAGTAACCTGGCGTGCTCAAACTAATTTTACTAGTAATTGCATTCCAAAACATGTGAATTTTACTCGTCAGAGAGTGAATTGGGACGCCTATCTTTGGGTAAAATTTCACCTGACACTTTAAGTATTTCACCCTGGTAAAATCAAAGTTGTTTTAATATCTTATAATATTGGACAACATTATCCGATAACAAAAAAAATCAACAAATAATTACAGCCGTTTCATAATAACCTACTTCTAAAAAATTTGTTTAGTTATATTACTTCTTTATTAATTTGTTTATAGTTCATTATGAACTATTTCAGCTTAATACACTCATTACTGATGGAGCCATAAATATGCTAAAAGGCTTTACAAATGGCAACACTCAAGGTAAAAATCACGCTCTGCTTCGTTCCTAAACACAATTCGCTTCGAGTAATATTCACCCTCCCAAACCTATATTATAATTCAGAAACCTGGATAATTTATGTAAACAAAGAAATGTCATGATATGTCACTGTCATAATTACAAGTCAGGGGTAGAATTTAAATTTTACCATGGATCACTAATTATTAGTAATGGCGCGTGGTTTTGCTTGCGCGATAGATACAAAAATACAAAAATTAAAATAGCGTTATAAGCATTCGACGGAATCGAATTCGAATCCGAAGGTTTTCAATAGGAAACGAATCGAATGAAGTAAAATACCCCTGCAGAACACTGAAACGTCTATGATATTTATACCCCGCATCGTTGCGGCTTTCCCTGTGTTGAGGTTCCATGTTAATTAAAAAACAAACACAACAACAAGGTTGAAAACTTAACACATATTGATAACAATAACAGACAACGATATTGTAAAAACCACATTCGACTTCGATGAGCGAGAGACGAATGAAATACACGAAATAAAATGGCGCTTATTGTCAAAATGCAAAAATTGTTTCGAACTTCTGTGATTTGCTCCCATTTTACTCCGATGATACCAGTGTCGTAAAATATTTTCTGCTAATATTTCTTCATCATTTTATATTTTTGTTAATAAAATGAAATAAAATATAATTTTTAGCACAAAACCATTGCTACATTCCATTCTATGGATATTTATTAGAAAATAAGCCGTACCTTAAGTTTTTAGAAAATTTGAGAAATCTTCTATTAACTTCTATTTCGAAACATTTTTTTTGATATGGTAACACCTTTGTTTACGAAAATTATCTAGGTTTCTGAATTAGAGTATAGTTCCAAAACAAAAAATAACTCACTTAAAATTCACTCTGCTGAAGGCGATTGGTTTTGGAACGCACCTTAATAACTAAAAAATTGATAAACTTGACGCTGGCAAATTTACAAATCGTATGGTGCCACTAATCAGAAAAAAAAAAGATTTGCGCTTTCGCTTTCGCTAGTTTAGGGATCTTTTAGCGAATATAATTTAAATTTGAAACAGCATTGAAGCAGTGTTTGTAGTCCAGATATGAGTCTTTTAAATCTACAAGACACCATCAAAGAACTGTATAGTGCTGAGGAAATTGAGAAAAAAGGATTATTTCATACGGAGAAATACGAAGTTCGGCCTCTAGATTTAGCTACTTTAAATTTGATCGACAAAGATTTAATTGAAGAAATTAAAACAATTGTCAATGCTGGAATTGCTTCTATTTACTTTGGTAAATCATTGCGAGACATTAAGTTTGTTATTCGAGAAGAAAATCAGCTTAGATTGCATGAAGTCTTTGTGAAGTACATTGCACCGAAAAAGTTAATTGTATCTTCAGTTAGTTTGCCCTACTCACCACTACAAGATACAGAATACGAGACTGTCAAAGAAATTCTTTATTCATACCAAAACTTTGTTGATAAGCTGGGTGCTTATTTCAATGAGCTTGAGAAAATAGATCAGTTTTGTACTGTAATGGAGCCCAATCATCCTTCTTTCAAAGATGACTATAGAAGAATCCTTCTCGGTATGTAAATAAACTATGTCAATCCCTTGTGCAAATATAGTATCTGCTCTCATAGGTGCCTGTGAATGGAGAATAGAATGCTGATGATCTCTGAATAATAATGTAACAAATTGACGAATTTCAACTGCCTTTGGTATATGCTACTGGTTTAAATAGTTAATTAAGGTTATATTTTACAATCATCTATTGATCACATTAGGCTTGTAGCTTTATCTACAACACAGTTACAGGAAGTTCACAAGTGCTCTGAATCACTTTAAAAAGAGAATCTTACTCTGCGCTGACTTTTTCCATGCCACTAAATAAAGAAAGTTATATGTTAATATCTCACCAGGGGAGAAAGGGAAGGGAGCATTTGTTGAATTCTATCAAAGCCATTAAATAAGCTTTAACTTCAATTCGGCAGATACTTACTTCCCTCTCCCGTGGCTACCACAAGGAGGGAACTTGGTGGCTCTCGGGCTGAATGAATTTGCTCGGAATGACCTAAAAACAATTGTGGCATCTTCTAAGACAATTTGTTTGATACTTTTAATCAAAATTGTACAGTGGTAGTAAATTATTTAAATGTGTTTGTATTTTTCAGATGATAGAACATGGTTACATGTAGAAGTGACACCTGAAGGTTCGGCCACCAACATACATCTTGTGGGACATTCTGATATGTGGTATGACAAGTTACAATCAGGACTCCTCACTTGGGATCATGATAAAGATATTGTTGATAACATCATGTCTGTCTTTGGTAAATATATAACATATTAAATTTTTAAGGAAAATAGAGGTATTTAAAAAAAACTAACACTACTGTTTGATGAATAGAATGAGCCTTAAATATAATTTTAAACAAATTTTATGTAAGATAAATATAGCTTGCAATACAAACTGTACCCAACAGTCTTTCATGAACAACTATTGAAACATACTATTTATTCTATGTTGGTTACGATAAAAGTTTCAAACATGGTACATATTTATAAACTTTGTTTAGTAGTTTTTTAACTACATGTCTCCTTCAATATGTATAAATAAACTAGTAATTATCATTTTAAAGTTGAATGTTTTTTATTTTCAGAATTAACTGAATTTCCGATATTATCACACAAACCTTTAGAAAATTGTAGAACTCAGGCAGAGAAGCAAACAGTTGAAGAGTCAACATGTGGCATATGTCTGTGTCATGAGTTGCCGGATATTGTAGGCGTGCCGCAGCCACTGTGCCAGAACACTACTTGTGGGGTGTATTACCATAGAGAATGTCTGTATCAGGTAGGTTGGCGTTTCTCTTTCCGAGGCAAGTATCAATATATGCACTGCTGGGAGCATGACTCTTCCCTGTGAATGAGTAGACCACAGTCCAACAACTAGGTGGATCCACCAGGTCTCTTCATGGTCATACTCACTCCCTGGGCAAATGTGGGTTGGGGATAGTTAAAATCTTTAAAATATTTGTTTTAAAGATTTTTACTTTTTCTGCCGTGCAGTTCTGGCCCCAACATTACACCAAGCAGGCATTGAGTATTATCTGTATAAGAGCAAAGATACACATAGGCACAGGCCACACATGGATTTGTCTGCCAACAGGCTATCATGACATTTTATTTTTTACTTACGCATACTAAGGACTGAGATCCAGGAATAATCTCATTTTACTACACTTTTTCAAGTGTTTTTAAATTCTAAGATTGGCTAATTCAAATCTGTTCACCAGAATTATACGAGAATCTGATTGACATTGTGACACTGTTATTCTAACACAAGAGTGACCATCAAGTACCTGTCTGATGTTCTGTCAAGTTTTATTATTAAAATAATTTTGTGATATTTTACAACTTTACTACTCATTCATACGGAAAGTATATATGCACCAACTGAGTGAATCTAGCAACAGAATTTGATCGTAACCTAAGGTTTCGTTTTCACATAAAGTAGTTTGTCTAATAATTCTAAACTTTATTGACGTATTTGAACTTGGTGGTTTCCATAAAATTAATACTATTAATTAGTAATCTTATAATTTTTTTCAGTGGCTTGTAGCATGTTCTGGCAGTCGTCCTCCAGCATTTGGAGTTGCCACAGGCGCATGTCCTACATGTTTGCAACCAATCACATGCAATGAAAAAGATACTTGAAGATGTATTTTGAACCTACACTCCTGACTTTAAAGCCTGCAAACCCAAAGAGGCAGAGATCTTCCAACAACCTAAAATATGTTTTTGTTACATCAAGGATTTCAAAGGTTGAAGTAAAGTTTTGTACAACTATGATGGCTATTACATAAAAAAATATGTTTCATTATTACTGAGAGAAAAGTGCGACGCAGTAATAGCTTATTCTTTTTATTATTAAAATCCCATCTAAATTCATAAATATATATGTAGTGAAGGGCTTTCTAAAAACAAGTGGTTAAAAGTGACTTCCAAAAACCCAACTACAAGATAGATTAGATCCACATATAACAAATGAAATCGCAGGATGCAGCTAGTATAGCCTATGACCATCTGCAGGTGAAGACGAATCTATTGACACCACTCGCATAAAAACACTACGTTTAGACACTAGAGCGTGCCAAAAAAATCTACATACCTACAAACACTCAAAAATACCCCTTCTTCTTTCGCAGTTGGGTAAAAAGTCATAAATGAACTTTTCCTTGTCTTAAAACAAAATTGTTGATTACTATGTGCATACTCAAAAATTAATTAATTCGGTGTTTTCTCGGTCCACGAAGAGTCATTTCTGGTAGAGCTACTAATTGAAAATCTACTAATTAGTCACAAGTGGGACTACAGGGGAGAGTTATTTGTCGTGGACCCACTTAATTCTAAATGAAATGAAATCATCCATATCATGTAACAGAAAAGTTTGATAATACTTGAAGGTATCATTGATAGGTAGTTGGACTACCTATCAATGTGAACCATTTCGAAACGGGCCATTTTGGCACAATTTAATTGTAATTCTGAGACGATTCAAATATCAGACTTAGGTTCCTGATTGACGAATCGCCGATGGCGTCTCGACGAAATGCCTGACCCACATCAGAGATCGAAAAATCGTCACTGGTCACTTCGGCTGCGCAGCCAAGGTCATTATTGGTACTACTTGCTTGCCGGGTACCTACTATAATGTCAGGGGGACAAATTACAATACTAAATGCTATTAAAAACTACGCTATTTTTGTAACTTAACTACACGCACACAACGAAACTACGCTTTGGATCTACTATCGCCCATTTGTTGCGCGTCGATCAAACCGGTAATCCATCGATCACCGGCCGTCGGCCCACGTTACACCTTGTTCGGCATACCACATGTTTACACGAGGTCTACAAATAAAATAAAAAAAATAAATCTGCCGACGACATCTTGGACAGATTTTCATCAAACATAGCTAAGAACATTCCCAACTAATTAACATTTCAAACAAAAAGAAACAATATGAAAAAATCGGTTTAACCATTCAGGAGCTACGATGACAAAGTTTAATTTCTGTTATTTGATCTGAGAGTGATGTAGTTATTTGGTGAACTGTGTTTTACTTATGTTATGAAAATAACACATACATTATACATCCTTTGTTTTGAATACCTGTTTGGGATAGAAGGGTAGTTAATTCAATAAAGATTCAGATCACTTGACGGACAGTATTACCCATGGTTGCATTGAGCGCTAACAAAAGTGATACTGGGAACTATTTAGACTAAACGAAATCGGAGTTTCTACCTTTCTACACAAAATATTACAAGGACCGAGTTGAAAATTTCTTTTAGTTTGAATTAGTTTACCTCCAACAGTTTTATAGAAATCAGTACTTTGGCTTTAAATCGAAATAAATGAAATTGAATTGGAGTAGGTTGGTAACCACTTTTTAAAATGAACTTTTATTTTACCAGAAAGTATTGTTGCGAAATAACTCAAATCATATTAGAAAAAGAAGTGGAAACACATAATATGCCTTTAATTTTTAATCCAAAAATTACGTAGGACATAATATTTTGTGGTTACATAGAATAATTCAGTATAAACAAGTTGAGAGACAATAATGCTTGCACCAGCGTTTCAGTTTTCTGTGATTGCTGATAAAACATTTTCCTTAAAACGACATTCAGCGTACTGGCAACGCCGAAAGACATTGCGACACTACTCCTGCACTTTTGTTAAACAAAAAAACAAAAGCAGTAAAATATTATTTGTTACATGCAGTGTTGCTGTTATAACCAGACTATTAAAAATAAGATTTAATTTCACATGACAATGTAAATATACATCACTGCTTGTAGTACTATAATGTTTGGTTTTACCCGAAATGCTTTATGTTGGTGGGTACTTATGTTGTCATGCAAAATAGTAATCTTATCATGGTAAAGTCATCACAAGGGCACAGTATCAAAGGTCAGAGGCCGAGGAGCGAGGCTGGTGCTGGAGCCGGGAGCTTCGCCGCTTTGTGGCCCGGTATCGCGACCGACATTCTGAAATAGAAACAATGCGTAATGTTTAATTAAAAATTTGTGATTGGTAGACTACATTTATTTTTAGCAAAGATAAATGTAGTCGTTATTTTGGCCAAATTTAACACTTTATGAAGCAGTGCAAGTAGCCTAAATGTTTGTCATTCATGTTGTGCCATATTGCAGCTACGGAAACACTTGGAGGAGGTCCATGCCCAAAAGTAAACGGCATTGAAAAAAATAAAGTGAACGAAAGAGATATAAAAAAATTAAGCTTCTCCTACTAATATTATAAACGCGAAAGTTTGTAAGAATGTATGGATGAA
Source organism: Ligdia adustata (assembly GCA_947049295.1). Classification (NCBI taxonomy): domain Eukaryota; kingdom Metazoa; phylum Arthropoda; class Insecta; order Lepidoptera; family Geometridae; genus Ligdia; species Ligdia adustata. Next base: position 7,348,856 of record OX346225.1, on the reverse strand, counting down.
TGTTTGTTGCTCTTTATCGCCACTGCAGACCGATTTAGATAAAATTTGGTGCGGAGATAGCTTAGACCTAGTATAACATTTAGACTACTTATTACCCGGTATTAACTCGGGTAACAGCCGCAGGGCGCATCTAGTATGTGATTAAAGTCAGAATAAATGTCTATTATTAAATTATCAATATAACTTAAATTATCAATTCCTTCACATTCCACCACTTTCTTTAAGTCCTCTTTTACTGTGAAAGCTGTCTTGCTATGGAACAGTCTTCCCCTTGATATTAGACGTGCTCCTTCGTTAAACGTTTTTAAGCATCGAGTCATAGTTCATTATCTATCGCTATAGCACTAATATTTGTTTAATCTAATTATTACTAGAGAATTTGTCCATTTATTTGTTTAATCTAATTATTACTAGAGAATTTGTCCATTTATTTGTTTAATCTAATTATTACTAGAGAATTTGTCCATTTATTTGTTTAATCTAATTATTACTAGAGAATTTGTCCATTTATTTGTTTAATCTAATTATTACTAGAGAATTTGTCCATTTATTTGTTTAATCTAATTATTACTAGAGAATTTGTCCATTTATTTGTTTAATCTAATTATTACTAGAGAATTTGTCCATTTATTTGTTTAATCTAATTATTACTAGAGAATTTGTCCATTTATTTGTTTAATCTAATTATTACTAGAGAATTTGTCCATTTATTTGTTTAATCTAATTATTACTAGAGAATTTGTCCATTTATTTGTTTAATCTAATTATTACTAGAGAATTTGTCCATTTATTTCCATGCCTAGTATTGTATTGTATATGTATTTGTATGTATTATATTTATATATTTGTATTAAGAGTTGTTAAGTTGTTAGTGTTATATTTTAAGGCCTCTTTAATATTATGTAATTATCTTGTACATGCTTGGTTGCCTGGAAGAGATCACTTTAAGCGATAAGGCCGCCATTTAAAAACTAGAATATGTTTACAATTTTGTATATGTTATTTATTTATTGTTAAGTTGGTTTTTGAATAAAGAGTTGTCTATCTCTATCTATCTATTATTTGTTGGAAAAATTTGTTTCTTGTAATTTAGGAGTGATGTTGTTAATACCAGACAGGTCAACTACTCATTTAAAAATTGTTTAATTTATATCTATAGATTTGTAAACTTCACTGTCATAATTAGTTATCAAGAAAAACAAATATTGATAACTACATGAAACAGCAGATAGCTCACAGTTGTGTGTTTCTTTTGTTGTTAGTGTACTTATTCTTTAAATCTTATTTAATTTATGCAAAATAATCAGGATGAGAAAGGTCACAGAAGTTAAGAAAGATAAAAATATTAAAATGCTGATGGACAGGCCATATCTTAAAAAGAGACAATGGACTAAAGATATCACACTTTGGTATCCAATAGACAGGATAAGAGCTAGAGGGTGACAAATAATAAAATGAGAGGGATAATGGCACAGATGCTTATGTCCAAGAGAACAACATGATACACAACTGAGGCTGGTGTCAACATTAGTATATAAGTATAAACTAGAATACTCAGTTAAATAAGTCTATTTTTTTTTATTTAAATGAGGATAAGTTTAGATAACAGACTATTAATGACTGCAAACCAACATGGCAAATAAATATAGTAGACAACCAACACATTTTTACTTACGTTTACTGCTAGAAAAAAGAGCCTCTAGATAAGAATTAGTTTGGTTGTTGGATACTAGTATGATTTTAGATTAGTATACAGCAAACATGTATGTAGCTATAGTCTACAGTTCAACTCACCTTGACATGAATGGAGTTCTTGAGCATGGCTGCACGCAATATGAGCATGGATGTCCGTCGCTGGTACTCCTTGCCCATAGCCAAACTCCTCTCAAATGTAGTGCTTCTCTGGTCTACATCTTTAGCATACAGTATTTTGTTATGTGAATCAATGCGGGCTTGAATCTGGCCGTCTAGGATCAGTTGCATCAACTCGTCTTCCAGTGCAGTCACCGTACGGTTGAAAGCTGCAGCCATCAGCCGCATATCAGCCGACAAATAAGGGCTGAAGTACTGAATCAAAGCTCTGTTTCTTATCTGCATATACAGAGAATTCAAGTGTGGTGCTAAATACATATCTAACATCAGATTGTCTCTGATCTCATCCAGTAACCTTAAGCATGAAGCATATTTAGATTCATAGAACTTAAATATTATGTCACGTAACTGCGGTTCTAGTTCTAGGAATAATTTAAAAGAACTGCTAACTATGACTTGTTTTTGTAACTCTGAACGGTCAAATGTAGCAAGAGCACATAGTCCACCATATACAGCCACATTGTTGCTGCTCAAGAGCTCCAAGAAATCACAGTGGTCGATACTGGCTGAGAGAAAATGTTTTGCAGCAGATTTATATTTCTTCGTTGCTAGTTCTGCCAGACCCGCTGCACATTTTAAGCAAGTTAGTATCGACTGGTTAGAATCCTTCCCTGGAACTTCATTGAAGTCCGGAGTGCCTTCTGCTTTAGACACATAATTAAGCACATGAGCCCAATTTTGCAAATACACTGACACTTTAACTACATTGAGACACATCATGATTATGTGTTTGCCACTTGTGCAGTAATCTCTGGCCCTCGAATAGCATTTCAAAGCACTGGTTAAATCTCCACAGTCCAAATAGTGGTCTCCAAGATCATCATGCCCTCTTCTGATGCTCTCTTTTATTGAATTTGTTTTGTAATTTTTTAAATCTGTGTCTAGTTTCTCCAACTTGATAGCAGCTTTTTTGGTTCTAGCTTCTATCCACAGGGTGTCGAGGACAGGTATGTCCTGTGAGCCCATCTGGACCGCTACATCTGGCAAACCAGCTGTAGCTACTGCTTCTGCTAATTTTTTGTGTAATGTTTGGTAGAGACTTACATTATATGTTGTCATGACATAGGAAATGGCCATTTTAAGAGCCTCCAATCTCAAAGATGGGCAATGATCAGCTACAAACATCAGTCTATAAAGCTTTGCAAAACCGGTGTAGGACGCGCCATATGCCTCTAAATCCAAGGTGGGATTTTCCACGACATAGCATTCCGCTTCATTGTTCTCATTATCTTCTGGTGGAAGGTCCACTTGCATAGGTTCCGCTGCGTTCTGAAAATGAAATACAAAGGAATAGTCATTGATAAAGTTCAACATATCTGATCATGAAATTGGTACTAATCGGCGTATTAACACTGCGACACTGATAGGAATTTATAGTAAAGGATAATTACTTACCATTTCAAACATTTTTAATCGTTTTGTTCGATTACTAAATAAAATACGCGAGTTCTACTGTCAACGCAGAAATCCAACCTAAAACAAAGTGTTTTATGAGTTACTCGTGAAAATACTGAAAATTATAATTTGGTACACTTTAAAATCTTCACTTACATATATTATTTTATGAAATAATTTAATTAGAATGAGAAACAACACCTAAATTATCATCAAAATACCTTTATCATTACGTTTCGTCCTGGCAGCGGCATTTTTCTTTTGACGAGGAATATGCCGATGTTGCCATTCAAAATAAAACACATAGACAATATTACTTTCCTAGAGTAAATAAAATCGGTGAGTTGCGTTATTCGTAAACGCCTGTGTATTTAACTGAAATGAAATTAACTGTAAGTTATATTTTATTTTCTCATGTATTATATTTACACAAGTCACAATTATATTTAACGTATTTTAAACTTTTATTACCTAATCATATTGAATAAGAAAGATCATGTTATTGAAGTTGTGAGTATTAAATAAGTCATGTAAAAGATTAAGATATAAGCCGTCGCTATTAAGTAGAAAATGCGTGCTACAAATATAGTTTTAGTTTCTTTCCGTATAGATTTTATTTCTGGCATCATAAAGTAAAAAACAAATTGTATAATTTTGAGGTGGCTGCCATGCATACAAGTGAAGTGGATGAATATTTTTTTACTTACCTAACTGTTTATTACCGAATAGAAAATGGAATAGAATAGGTCTTTTGATATCAAGATAAAATTTTGATTTTGAGTTTATTACCGAATAGAAAATGGAATAGAATAGGTCTTTTGATATCAAGTTGCTTGAGTACAGTAGATAACTAAACTAAAGAAATGGAATTTAAAATTTTCGGGTTGAAACACCTACTTGCAAAAATCTGACGAGGTAAAATTGTTTTCGGAACAATTGAATGAATGTAATTACTTAATTAAAGCAAATCCTAAGACATATATATAATGCTACGGTATGCGCGTTTCGACTCAAACTAGTTAGACTAAGTTATTGCTCTAAATGTTTTCGTATAAAAATAAGTGTTTAGGCTTGTTGCAGACGATGCAATAAAACTAGCACAACTTGTGATATCCGTAATTTATATGATCTAGCATGGCATTTATCCTCCTAAAGAAAGTGGAAAAAAATGCTTTGTTGTGCAGTCAAGTTTCTTGAAAAAAATATAAGTAGGTACTTAATCGTATTGAGGCACATTTTAGCGTTGGGTAGGACACACAAATATTATGAGTTTGTATGAGGTGCTCATTTTGAGAAATGAAGTAGGACGATGTACCACCTCATTTGAGGTGATCCTCAAACGGGAAGTACCTACATACAAATTGAAGTCATATCGTGTTTTTGAGTTATGAGCTAGATGAGGTTATTTCATAAGAAAAGTAGTTTACTGAACTAACATGACGTTGAAGTGTTATGTTATTTGAGTAACATATAATTGTGGAAACTAAAAACTTATATTTAACAAAATTATATACTTACTTTAAGCGGTGCAAAAATATTCTCAGTTATCTAGGTAAAATTATTTTTACATATTATAATTTAAAAATAAATACATATTAGTTTTTTTTTCGTCAAGCCTCCTCATTCATAAAACATACCCATCTCAGATAAGATATTTTATAAAAATCAAGGCAAACACATAGTTAAAAAAGTTAAAATGCAATGAAGTCATGCACTCGCGTTTAAACACGTTTATTATCAATAAATACAATATAGTGATATCAAAGTAGAAGAAAAAAAAGGTTAACAATATTTTTAAATAACAATTTATATCAACATTGAAAACAGCGCGAACATTCAAACCACAAATTAACACGAAGTGTCTCCGAAACTTCAAAAATGTCACATATATCGTTTCATTCGCTTTTAGTCTTGTTCAAGCATGAAAAGTGTGAGCAGGACAAAATAGTTCAAAACCACGCTACTACGCAACACGCGCATTCCCTTACTCTTTCTTAGAAGCTACTCTTCTTTGAGCGTGAGTGATCAACTACACGCACTACGTCAAAGAGTTAGTAGCGGTACAAAGAGTTTGTAGCGGTACAAAATGTATGTTTGAGGCGATGGGACAATTTATTACTTTGCATGGGACATTTGAGGCGCCTCACGTACGAGTAACACAACTCTAGCACATTTGAATTAATTGGCATTTTAAATATAGAAAATCTTACTTATTCAATTTAGCGTTGGGTAGGACACACAAATATTATGAGTTTGTATGAGCTGCTCATTTTGAGAAATGAAGTAGGACGATGTACCACCTCATTTGAGGTGGTCCTCAAACGGGAAGTACCTACATACAAATTGAAGTCATATCGTGTTTTTGAGTTATGAGCTAGATGAGGTTATTTCATAAGAAAAGTAGTTTACTGAACTAACATGACGTTGAAGTGTTATGTTATTTGAGTAACATATAATTGTGGAAAATAAAAACTTTATTTAACAAAATTATATACTTCAAGCGGTGCAAAATATTCTCAGTTATCTAGGTACAATTATTTTTACATATTATAATTTAAAAATAAATACATATTAGTTTTTTTTCGTCAAGCCTCCTCATTCATAAAACATACCCATCTCAGATAAGATATTTTATAAAAATCAAGGCATACATAGTTATAAAAGTTAAAATGCAATGAAGTCATGCACTCGCGTTTAAACACGTTTATTATCAATAAATACAATATAGTGATATTAAAGTAGAAAAAAAAAGGTTAACAATATTTTAAATAACAATTTATATCAACATTGAAAACAGCGCGAACATTCAAACCACAAATCAACACGAAGTGTCTCCGAAATAGAGTTGTGTTACTCATACGTGAGGCGCCTCAAATGTCCCATGCAAAGTAATAAATTGTCCCATCGCCTCAAACATACATTTTGTACCGCTACAAACTCTTTGTACCGCTACTAACTCTTTGTACCGCTACTAACTCTTTGACGTAGTTCGTGTAGTTGATCACTCACGCTCAAAGAAGAGTAGCTTCTAAGAAAGAGTAAGGGAATGCGCGTGTTGCGTAGTAGCGTGGTTTTGAACTATTTTGTCCTGCTCACACTTTTCATGCTTGAACAAGACTAAAAGCGAATGAAACGATATATGTGACATTTTTGAAGTTTCGGAGACACTTCGTGTTAATTTGTGGTTTGAATGTTCGCGCTGTTTTCAATGTTGATATAAATTGTTATTTAAAAATATTGTTAACCTTTTTTTTCTTCTACTTTGATAACACTATATTGTATTTATTGATAATAAACGTGTTTAAACGCGAGTGCATGACTTCATTGCATTTTAACTTTTTTAACTATGTGTTTGCCTTGATTTTTATAAAATATCTTATCTGAGATGGGTATGTTTTATGAATGAGGAGGCTTGACGAAAAAAAACTAATATGTATTTATTTTTAAATTATAATATGTAAAAATAATTTTACCTAGATAACTGAGAATATTTTTGCACCGCTTAAAGTAAGTATATAATTTTGTTAAATATAAGTTTTTAGTTTCCACAATTATATGTTACTCAAATAACATAACACTTCAACGTCATGTTAGTTCAGTAAACTACTTTTCTTATGAAATAACCTCATCTAGCTCATAACTCAAAAACACGATATGACTTCAATTTGTATGTAGGTACTTCCCGTTTGAGGATCACCTCAAATGAGGTGGTACATCGTCCTACTTCATTTCTCAAAATGAGCACCTCATACAAACTCATAATATTTGTGTGTCCTACCCAACGCTACTCCGAAACTTCAAAAATATCACATATATTCATTCGCTTTTAGTCTTGTTCAAGCATGAAAAGTGTGAGCAGGACAAAATAGTTCAAAACCACGCTACTACGCAACACGCGCATTCCCTTACTCTTTCTTAGAAGCTACTCTTCTTTGAGCGTGAGTGAACAACTACACGAACTACGTCAAAGAGTTAGTAGCGGTACAAAGAGTTTGTAGCGGTACAAAATGTATGTTTGAGGCGATGGGACAATTTATTACTTTGCATGGGACATTTGAGGCGCCTCACGTATGAGTAACACAACTCTAATTCAATTTTTATTAGCCCCTCAAAAGTGAAACATCTAGTCGTAGGAGACAGAAGAAAGAGGATTCGGAAGTACCGTTGACTTCGATTAAATAAGAAAAATGATATGAATCTGAATCAGGGCCATTGTTCTCTAACGAACAACGAGATTGCTTGCTGAAAACTCGTCAATTATTTTGATGATGCAAAAAAAGCGCGTAATAAATACCGTTCCACGTGAATTCTACGCGGCTATTAATTTAAAAAAGGCTTATTGAAGTTACTTTATTTTACAAAAACGAGTAATCCCGCAAGCATACGTAAAACATCCATGCTTGGACTTTTTCTAAACAGAGTAAATAAATTAAAAAAACATGGTCACTGTTCTCACATGTACCTAAATATAACGAGTTCTCGCGCATGCGAACTGAAACGTATTGATTGTCAGTCAGATTCAAACTACACGGATTATAGTTTTACAGTTATTTTTAGATAGTTTTAGCCCTATTTTAATGATGTTACATATACTTATAACTGTAAGAAATGTGCTATTTTTGTTGTACAACTACCTGACCATCTTCATCATTCGTTTGAACGGGGTTCATTGGGGCTATAAGGCGCGCAATTTTAGAAGTCGAAGTCAAGGTACGTTTGTGCTTTGCTTACATAATCAGGCAGGATAAAACAGTTTTCGTATAGATGTCTTTGTCCGGTTTACCCAAGGTTGTCTGGAAGTTTAGCCGATAAGGCCGCGGATATCAACCCATAACGTCCCACTGCTGGGCTTGGGTCTCTGTTATGAAGGGGGTGTATGCCATATAGTCAACCACGCTGGTCAAATTCATACGACAAGCATGTTTTCTTACGATGTTTTCCTTCACCGTTTAAGCTTGTGGTAATTCATTATAAGGACCAATGCACTACCAATGCTTCTAACAGTCTTTTATTTTATTTATTATATTTTGGCGTACAACAAAAATGTATATTGTATTTCACGGAAAAGTTAAAATTTCACGCAGCTATTATAGAGGTAGACAGGTGACCAAAGAATATGATACTTTAACAAGAACAGGTGACGTTCTAACTTTAAAGCTAATAACATCTGTTTTAGGTCCGAAGTCACTTAATCATTACAGCTACTAAGAATTATTCGTAGTACCTATTTAAGTATAACAACATGTATCTAATCATGGTGCAGCCCTTTGCGGTGGTAAAATAAATATTTTATTTGTAGGCTAGAGTATATAGAGAATGATACTTGATTGCGGCTGCGCAAAATTCCAGTTAGGTATACTTATATATCGAAAAATATTTTTGTTTTTATGGTGTGGTTCCTCCTCACCACCGCCACACCTCACCTTATTATTTCTCTTTCTCTCAGTATCCGACTTCCTCGACACGTGTTTCGCCTTAGCACAGGGCATCCTCAGGAGATGTTGACTCTTCAAGCGCCCGCTCGAAAGTGAGTGAAGAGTCAACATCTCCTGAGGATGCCTTGTGCTAAGGCGAAACACGTGTCGAGGAAGTCGGATACTGAGAGAAAGAGAAATAATAAGGTGAGGTGTGGCGGTGGTGAGGAGGAACCACACCATAAAAACAAAAATATTTTTCGATTTCTCACGCTTACATCAAGACGAGGCGGAAAAACACTAAATATTTTGTATATACCATCTTATTATAAATGGATTTCCGCAAAGTAACGCCTGACTCCATCACTTATATATACCTATACTTTGAACCTCGAACTGTGAGAGTAGAATACAGTTTCGGTTGTACCAGTTCTTCCGGGTCAGCTGGCGTTAAAAGAGTGTTTCAGTAGCCTGAATCAACATTATTTCCATTCTTATTAGATTTTTTTTTGAAAACGAAACTAATAACGCAAAGGTCGATATAAAAACTCATAAATGCTATTTTGTATTACTATCTATAAACGATTTTGAATGTCTTAGTTAAAAATGTTTTTCCAAGCTTTGTTTGCATAATACGTGATGCAAGATTGGATATACATTTCACAGAGGAAGATTTAGTACTAAGTTGATTTATTTACGAGCACTTTAATTCGGTCAGATTATAGTGATTCTTTAGTCATCGTTCTAGGTACTAGTATTTCTTCTGCGCTATTAGTAAATGTAGGAAATCATTAAACGCATGTCCCGTTACTCTCATAACAAAGCCCTACGATGTCAAACTATTTTGTTATCTATCATATTGCGCACGAGTTTTGGAACCGTAGGAGATGTTGGGTATATTTATAGACAGCGAAAACAAACGTTTCACAACCAATGCATCTGAGTTATATAGAGCACTTTGCGATTTGTTTAGCCAACGATGTTTTTTACATAATACTCATAAGGTTGTAGTCTTTATCGGGAAATTTCGCAATTAATCGAAAGATTATCGCGACTCTAATTGGAGATAAAGATTTGGAGATGCTAGATAAGAGAACGAGTTGAGATAATACGTATGTTGGAGATGTTTTTGTTGATAAGTGCCGTGCTATTTTAGGTGGTGTAACAGTTGGACCGGTGACAGTTATTGGGGTGGGCTGATCATGATGAAAGGTGCTTTGCTGCTTACCTTGGTGTATTTGTTGCGGTGCGAAGGTGCAGTGGTGGTCCGCAGCGATGAGGCGGCGGTGGTCAATGACCGGCCCATCATTGGAGTCCTATCGCAAGAGCAGTCTTTCTACCTCCACGGGAAATATCCTGAGGAGAACTACACCAGCTACATCGCAGCTAGCTACGTAAAAGATGTGGAATCATCCGGTGCGAGGGTCGTGCCTATCATGTGAGTTTTGTTGGTGTGCGTATAAAATTAATTTTCGATACTAAAAACGCGTGCGATAGCACGCGTATTTAAAAGGTATTTCTATGTTTTACGGTATTCATGTCATCGATGGACATAATATTGACGGACCAATGTACTCAATACTTATTAAAAAAAATTCTAACAAGCTTTTATTTAAAAAAAAAACTTAAATACACGATCCGAATTTGACGATCTTTGTGCGTTGGGTACCTAATACCTACGAAAAAAAGTTGATACTTAGAACCTACCATACCATACTATACCTATTTGACTCCTATACTTGTTTTTTGGTAACTATGATTAGGTACATGATAGTAAATTTTCCTTAAGCAGCAGTATATATCAACGGCATAAAAAGTATATTATTAATCTATATTTTGAACATTTCATTTCATTTATTTCAGCAACACATAGATAATCATTATTAGTAATAACATTTATATGGTCCCTGTTTGAGTTACATGTTGACAAAGATGTTCCTCGTATATCCGAATAGTGGATAAAATCATACTTTTTATGTTTGCTACCTACATGAATTTTTGGAGACATCTGAATCGATTTGCACAATTCTTTTTTGTTTTAAAGCCTAGCGGGGACGTATACCTTCAAGTAGCCTCAATTTAAATTAATCAAAATCGGTCTATTTAAAAACATCTTAATAATCGAATTTCACGACCGCCGTGGTCTGATGGCTAGCATGTTTGCTTAGAGATCTGACGGTCCCGAGTTCAATTCCCGAACGATCAGTTTAAACATATGTGTGTTTGTGCATGTTGCATGGCATCCCCGACACACGAAAAATCCTAGTAGGTAGCTAAGGGTGTGCAACATAACTTATTTAAAAAAAAACACTTTTTAAATAGCTTTTTTATTATAAACTACCAAAATTGTATCGGTGCCTGTTGAATTTAAGGTAACCACATTTTTTTAATTAACGAAGAAAGTTCTCACTTGCACTTGTAACGTGTCGTACTTATCTATGAGAAAGAATAAAGTTGACAGTGGGATGCGAGTTAAAACTCATATATGTGGGGTGATTCTAAATTGACTGCGTATACATTTACCACGCAATCAGCATCGTTAATATATATTACGCTAATAAAAATCATAGGTTTTTTTGCATTTTTAATTACAAATAATTTGAAAAATATGTTAATCACAGCGCGATTACACAAATGTGGGCCAGGCAAACGTACTTGTCGTCGCCGTGACATAGTTTCGGACATTGTATGCTGATACTTTGTGGCTTTTTTACAGGATCGGCAAAGACCGGGCATATTACGAAGACATCATGTCCAAAATCAATGGGTGAGTTCTTCGTTACACAGTGATACGAGTAGCCACCCGAACTCTTCCTTTCAAATCAAATGTGTTTATTTGGCATACATAATTAGATTATAAAATACAATAAATGAATCTACTGACACCTACGACGAATAGACTGACACCAAACTAGTTAAACACTGTGTCTCGGTAGCCAGTGGCTTCTCCCTTCTATTCATTGACCTTTCGCGCCGCTAACATGAGCTTTCCTAATTGCTTATCAATTCAGTGCTTATGGTTATTATTAATTGTTAAATATGGTTATTGTTTAATGAGACTGAAGTGCAAAATATGTTTACGATGTACTTCCACTTCTAGTAAAAAGGAAAGAAGTAAAAAGGAAGACTCGTAGAAGTTCCACTGCTGCACCGCGCTCGCTAGTTTGGCATTAGACAGTAGGTATTGTGTGTGGAAAATAGTAGATTCTTTCGTCGGGACTGTTATACCATTATTGAAAGCTACAAGAACCTGTGCCTGTGCTAGTGTCGATTATAGCCCGGGGAGTGAAGTTCAGAGTTTATTTTGGTGAACCGGCCACTATTGAATAAAACAGCTCAACATACGTAGTACCTGTCTGTTGTTCATGAAACACGATAATGTAACGCACTTATTACAAGAAACGTGGCGTGGCTGTAACTGTAAGTAGATACCTAGATATTATTATTTCTTGTGTCGGCCATTGGTGTCAGCCGTGAAACGAGAATGAATTCCTAAAAGTAAGACAGAGAGAGATTATTAGCGCGTTCATTGATGAACACTGACGTAGTACTCAATGTCACTATCATAACATGGGTGTTTATAATTATTATTTGTGGCAGGATATTTGTAATTTTAAACCTGATATAATAGCATAAGGAAGTATACTGACTGCGTATTTACGATGTAAGTTAAAATACAGTATATTTAAAAAAGTTGTAGTGTAGAAATTTTATAATTTATGCCTAAGATATTTATTTTAATTTTGACACGTGTGATTTGTACTTAATTTATGTAGGTAGGTTAATATATTTTGATTTTATAATACTTCTTAGTTTATTCTGTCATGTGACGTCTGTAGTGCCTAGTCTAATAATTACGAAATAAAACATGTACCTATATCTTAAATGGTCTATATATACTTAGTCATTTCGTGGTAATAAAGGCACTTGCCCTGTTGTTTTTTATGATATGAGTAATTGATAAAAAGTATTAGTAACTTGAGGAGAATTAATCATAAACATTATTTTTTATGCTGATCATTATTGGGTATGGATCAAGATAACAGTTCATCAATTGTAATTGTTCACTCATTGTAGTATACTCATGGTATCATACCCCAATAACTTTTTTTATAGTTACACGGAGTATAGTTTAGATTATGGTATACATCTATGGAGTAGGTATAATTACTTACTTTCTAGTTATTTAAAAATGCGGTCTAGTAGTTTGACTTAATAATCAAAATAATTTAAAAATGTGTATGTCGTCTACCGAATTTAAGTATTTTTTAAGCTAATATTTAACTAACTTACGCTCATTTTCATTCAGAGTGCTCTTCCCCGGTGGCTCAACTTATTTCAACCAGTCCAATGGATACGCTGACGCCGGTCAGCACATCTACGAGATAGCTCAGCAGTTGAACGACCAGGGCGACTATTTTCCCATTTTCGGCACCTGTCTCGGCTTCCAGCTGATCATCATCCTAGCTTCTGGGAGAGGAGAGAAGGAGAACCGGATCACATGCTACTCGTTTAGAAATGACCCACTTACTTTTGTTGCTGGTACGTAGGTTTTCCTATGTTACTTTTTAATGCAAGTTGTAGCAATTCTTAGCCTTATCAGGTCAGCTAAATATCTAATAGCTTTGTTATGGTTCCTTAGTGTTGCAAGTTTCTGCAATCCTTATAGTTTCGCTGCCTCCATCCGTCCGTAATTCCGCCTTTTTGAACTTCTACAAATATTATGATCCAAAATGCGTGAAATATGAACAAATACTTAAATTTACTTAAATATAGTAGTTCGTATTCCGGGCCTTGAAAGAAGTCTAAGTCCAAGTCCCTTCCGCTTTCTAAACTATCTAAGCTAACTAAAATATCTTGTGGAAAACTCTCTACGCAATTTTTTATGGTTTTGATTGAAATCGGTGGATAACTGTTTGGGTATATAATTTAAAAAACCTATAATCGTCATAAATTTACATAATTTTTTTTAAACTATGATGACAATAGCTCGGATATTTAGCTACGGTAAATATCCGAGCTATTTATAATAGTCTCGACATACAATTAACATTTTTTTTTAAGTGAATGTATAATCAGAGTCTGAGTCTATGTACCTACCTACATAGCTAGAATATGCAAAGGAACCTGAAAATTCAGTTTTACTCTATTATTTACGCTTCATATTAACTTCCAATTAATTTTGCTTCTAATGAGGTTCAAAGCATTTTTATCAAATTAGTGATTACTATGCAGAAAATATTTTATCATAAGGTAAAACGCTATCAGATCAGATATATCGCTTTTAGCGATAAGGCCGCCACTTGTGGCACTGTAATGATGTAAATTTATATTTTTGCATTGTTATGTTTTGTGTGTCTACAATAAAGCGTTGATCTATCTATCTACATACAGGGTTATCGGCTAGGGGTGTAAATGGGGTCACTATATTCATCCTAATAGTGAAATTTGTTTTTAACTTTCACTATGGGGCCAACTCTAAATTCGAGAAAAAAAAATAGCTGTTTCATACATTTTGTCGACGACGATAAACTTTTTGGTATGGAACAGCAGATTTATTTTCTCAGATTCAGTGTTGGTCTCTTAGTGAAAGTTGTTCCTTAGGATGAGTATTGTGACCCCCTTTCGGCTTAGTACACCCCTATCCGCCGTAGTACGCCGATAACCGTGTATATATATATATATAAATATATTTTTATAGTCGATAGGCTTGCTCTTGACCGCATCTCACCTGATGTAAAGTAACGATACGGTCTAGGATGTAGCGCGCTTGCCTAGAAGAAACCGATTCACTCGCGATTTGAAGAGACCGAGATTATAGCTATCGGGAAATAGAGAACTTGGCAGCGAATTCCACAACCTGGCAGTTCGCACAATAAATGTAGACGCGAAGCGTTTTGTGCGAGTCCGTGGAACCTCTACCATAAACCGGTGGCGCCTTTCAGTATCTCTACTTGTCCGATTGTAGAATGGAGATGGAGGAATTAATTCATGCAATTCCAAGGCACACTCCCCGAAATGTATCCGATAAAAGACCGATAGGCTAGCCACTTTTCGACGATGCTCGAGGCTTTGAAGTTTAAATTTGGCCAGAACCTATAAGTCTTTTAGCTCGCCTTTCAACAGACTCCAACGCTTCAAGCTGATATTTTGCTGATCCATCCCAAAGATGCGAGCAGTACTCCATACACGATCGAATTTGTGCTTTATACAGAGTGAGCAACTGTTCCGACGTGAAGTATCGCTGCACCTTTGAGAGGATACCCAGCTTTTTGGCAGCTAACTGAGCTTTGGACTCAATATACGCACCAAAATTGAGCGTTGAAGTCAGTGTGACACCTAAGAGCTCAAGGTGGTCGGTTAGGGGAACGGATACATCTCGGAAAGTAGGGGCCAGCTGGAATGGCCTCTTTTTGGCGGAGAACAGACACGCCTGCGTCTTAGCAGCATTGAACCTGACCAGATTGGCATCGCCCCAATCAGAGACTGCCCTGAGGGACAAGTTCAATCGCTCGACCATAGCTTCTCTAAGTAACTGAACTTCAGCCGCACTGGCACGTGGGGAAGAAATGTAACTCTCAACGACCGTGCTGTCGTCTGCGTACCCAAAGATGCCTGGTTTTAACAGATCGTTGATGTGCAGCAAAAAAAGGGTCGCTGAGAGCACCGAACCCTGAGGGACTCCGGCATTAGTAGCCATTTGGTCTGACGAGCAGCCATCAATGACCACTCGTATTGACCGGTCCCTCAAAAAGTTTGATATCCATCCACAGAAACCAGCGGGCAAGCCGTATGTAGGAAGCTTGCTTACAAGACCTTCGTGCCAGACCCTGTCAAAAGCCTTCGAAATGTCGAGAGAAACGGCAAGCGCTTCCCCGTATTTCTCTATGGCTTCACTCCAGATATGAGTTGCATATACTAGAAGATCCCCAGTAGACTGATTTCGGCGAAACCCGTACTGTCGGTCACTGAGAAGATCATTTGCTTCTAGATACGCCAGGAGCCTGCGGTTCAGGACACGTTCCATACTCTTGCAGAGTATAGACGTGACTGAAATGGGCCTGTAGTTACCAGGATCGGCACGACTACCTTTTTTAGGCACAGGTTGCACGTTTGCAAGCTTCCAGGATTTCGGCACTTGGCCAGTCACGAGAGAGAGCCGAAAGAGACGTGTCAGCACAGGAGACAACTCATACAAATATATATAAGTGTATACAAATATATATATATATATTTGTATACACTTACTACCTACTTACTTACTTAGTTGGTTATTTCTTATTTTGAATTGCATCCTGCTATAGATCAATGTGTGTGGCATTGTTATAACATTATCATTTAATTTATCGGTTAGATAGTTTGTCAATCTAAGTAGAACTAGTTCATAATCTATAAATACTTACCTTAGCATTTATCTTATTTAACAGTATTTTAGTAGGTAGTATATTATCGTCGTGAATATAGGTACCTAATATTCACGACAATAATATAATACGACTTCGTCCGCGTGGATTAAGACTTTAAATTTCATCTATGTAGGTTGAGTATTTTGGTACTTCCATAGAAACTTGAGTAGTTTGGGATTTAAAACTTTAGGTAGCCATATCCTTAATACGGCCCTGTCACAAAATTCTGTTAATAACTGATGACTCAAGATCACTACCTACTTAAACTACCCAAATACCAAATTTCATTACTGTAGGTTGAGTAGTTTAAGACTATCATACAAACCTTAATTAACCAATAAAATAATAAACTAACTATCTGCCGAACAGCTTGATAGGTCAAGTAGTTTTTGAGATATTATGCCGATGAATCAGTGGTGACTTTTACGTAATTATAAGATTATGATTGTCAGGTAAGTAATAGAAAAATGCGCTTACGCTTTTAGTCCTTACCACAACATGAATATGTTCTTGTAAATTTCTACCGCCGTCTCTATTGTCAGTGTTTCTGCTTATTTATTTGTGATTTGTTTCTAATTACAGACTACCGTCATACCAAGATGTTTGGCCAAGCATCTGATGACGTTATAGACCTGTTAGCAAACCATGACGTCACAGTCAATGCTCATCAGTTCTGCATTGTAGACGAGGTAATTAATATCTTTCGAGCAATCTAATTACTATAGGTAACGTAATATAACATGAAGAGAACTTTCACAACAGAACTCTTTTCATATTAGTTTCATGTTAACGCTCAAGTGTGACCTGACATACGAGTAAGAATGCTTGTAGTTACACAAAGATAGGAAACTATCTTAAACAGAAATATTAACTTAATTTCTTATTCTACCTATCGATTTTATTCTTTAGATACTTGAAGATCTTCCCGACACACAATCACCAATAATAACTAAATGCATTCTCTTAACATTAGTTGGAGGACCACGACACAGGAATCGGTGGACATACTCTTTGATGATACACTATTATTAATTTATTTGATATCTTCTTTTAATGCTGTTATTCTCGCACACGACACGTGTGTGCTTAATAGTATCAAGGATCGGCAAGTAACATTCAGTATTGTATATGAAAGTAATTGATAAACGGACAGATTTGAGAAAAGGACTAAGTACCTATGTGAGAGACAATTTAAGACAATTCATTTTCAAAAACAGACATTTCGGGAAGTTTTCTCTACGAACCAAATGCCGTAACACTAAACATGTAAGATTTAAGCACTATCCTTATAATTCTTAGGGGAAATGTATTTGTATAGGTGAAACGAACCGCCGAATAAACGAGCTTTAGACTTCAAAACATTGCATGAAATAAATGTTATATGTATCGAAACTTCGGCGAGACATCATTGGAGAAATGTAACAAGTTGTAAAGTATTTCAAAGTAGCGTGATAAACCCGCTTCTCGCTACTTGGGATATAACCAATATGATTTAAGCGCTTTGTAAACATTGGGGCGGGCCAGTCTTTTTATCCACGAAACGATAAAGACCTCGTCTGACCGTCGATGGCCGCGTTTGCTCTCAGTTTTGTTTGTGAGCCATGGCGGTTAGCCACGAACATGCTATGCGCGGTCGTTTGGCCTCTATATTGCGTTGGTAGTATACGATTTCTTTTGCGCTATCGTTTGCAGTGAAATAGGCTCGACACGCCACCGTTTGCATAGCGTCTTAATGTCTAAAAAGGCTGATTCCGTCACATTCAGCGCAAAACCTTAGGGTTTTCGATAACGTTTTCCCCTTCGCATAATCAAATTATGCTAAAGCTGGGTTACAATTTCTGTTGGTAATAGCTTGGCTATACATCGTCACGTTCATATTAATAGTTTGAATAGCGCAATTTACTTCGATCGACATAAAATTAAATAAAATTTGTATTACAGAACCTCAAGTCTCATAACCTGACACATGACTGGCGGCCCACAGCTTACACCGATGACGAATATGGCGTCCGATACATTGCCAGTTACGAACATAATAGGTAAAAAGCTTTATTTACAGTATGTACGAGTATGTTTCCATGTTATTAAATTATGTGTAATAATTAAAATAAAAGGCGTGTAGTGGGTCCGTAACTACAACGAATACCAGTATAATCTTTTTCAGCATAATGCAGTTAGGCAAAACAGTTTTAACATAATGTCTTCTAGCATAAATTATAAGTAGAACGCATAATGGTTTTATTTTAATCTAATATTTTTCTTTAGTATAAACGTAAGGGGTATAATTACTATATGACTAAAGATAATTTATCATACTCGTAACATACAAAACTCATAATACACACCAATTAAGTTATAAATGAATAATAAATTTGACGCGTTAATTCATAGCAAAGTTTGTAAGCTGCAACATTTGATATGATATTTTAATAGTGTTATTAATTTTAGGCTAGTCTTGGGTAAAATTGTAAATAAGTACGACGACGAGCGATGCGAGGAGTAGTGTTAGGTTACTTGCGACCACAACCGCCAGAACTGAATCGCTCTTTTAATTGAGTTACCTACTTGTTTTTTAATTTTATTAATATTCTATATATTATTAGGGATACACCCACTTGGCAGAATTTCATTTGCCATAATTTTATCTGTCGTGAGTTCTAGTCAACATTGTTTCATATAATATTGATTCTCATAATTTTATTATGTCATACTCATTGTTTACTATATTAATCACGTGCTAGAAACTTCGTTTCTCATAAAGTCAATTTTAATAAAAAAAATTGTTATTGAAATTGACTTTATTCGCCTCACATCAGTATTCGCCAACAAGGTCCGCAGTAGGTTCCGGTTTTTTTTAAACACTTCGAATACTTTTGCCGACAAGGTCAGCAGTCAGTTCAGGTTAAAAAAAAAACTAAAAATTTGTACCTGTTAACATTATGGTATTCTAAATTTATGACTTATAATCTTTATGCCATAGAGTGAGATGTCAATAAATGTTATGCTTAGTAACCGTTATTGTAAAAAAAATTAGTGTGAAAAATTTATGC
Source organism: Ligdia adustata (assembly GCA_947049295.1). NCBI lineage: Eukaryota > Metazoa > Arthropoda > Insecta > Lepidoptera > Geometridae > Ligdia > Ligdia adustata. The sequence continues at coordinate 7,329,719 of OX346225.1, read as the reverse complement.
TGGTATATCATTATTATAAAAAAAGTTATGGGAAAATAAAGTATGCCTAATGATTTATTCTGTTTGAACGTTATGCTAAACGAAGAGTTTGCCAAAAAACGTTGTGCACTTTTAAATTATGCCTTTTTGATTTATGCAACCCAATACGGACCCAAAGGTTTCACTGTGCAATTCACACGACGAATGTACAAAACTGTCTCTATGAGACCAAGATGAGAGGGGTACCATTGTAATGTACTGCTAGTTTTATAAGTTTATGATTACTAATAATTTGTTTTCAGGTACCCCTTCTACGGTGTCCAATTCCATCCTGAAAAGAGTTCATTCGAGTGGAAACTTTCCAAAGGTTACACTCACACTCTAGAAGCAGTTAAAGCTAACAGATACTTCATGGATTTCTTCGTAAAGGAATGCAGAAAAAACACGCATTCCTTTGCCAGTGCTGCAGAAGAGAATCAGTATCTAATATACAATTATGAACCACATTTTACAGGTGTATTAGGAAGTGCTTATCACCAATGTTACCTTTTTGAGCCTCGAGGCATTGTTTCTAAGTAAATAAAGGATTGTGTCTGAAGGAATTGAGAGTTAGAGCGAAAACGTGCTAATATTTATGTACAAACTTACTCAATTTTCATTTAATTGATTATAGAAGCTTGTTTTAAACAAGGTGCAGGTGTATTTAAAACCATCCTAAAGCATTCTCAATCAAAATATTTTCCTGAAATAGTTATTCCAAAGCCTTAAAAATTTATCTGCGATTATTTCGTTGGTGTCAATAAAATTTCCAATTCAATTATTAACAAGTTCAAAGTTACATACATTCAAATAACAGAGTTAGGCACCTGTTTATTTTTGACTTTAGATATTTAATTTAAAGTAGAGTGCGTTTTATCTAATAGTTGTTACGTCGTCGACCAACAGCTTCTTGTCTGTCAAACTCCGATATGTGTACAGGCTCAGGTTGAAGCCATTATTATGATGACACGCACTTTACTCCAAATAGCCTACTTATTTGTCCTAGGCTGTAATTAGACGACTTAATGGAAAGGACGTAGGCAAATTATTTATATTTAGTATATATTTTTTAGTAAATGGAATTTATAATTAACTGACTTAGTAATAAATGTGTGCAGCAAATCAAACGTGAGTTTTATTCCATACCTTATCAACGAGTAGATTCGTCTTCAACTGCAGATGATGTTAGGCTATACTAGCTGCATCCCGCGATTTCACTTAATAAGATACGTGGGTCTATAGTTCTTGCAATCGGTTTCTTACCCGACTGTAAAAGAAGAAGGGCTATGTTTTTAGAGAGCTCTTTTTGTATGTTTCGTGGGATCGAACTTCGTACTTTTTGCACGGCAAACGACCACACTAACCACTATCATCGCTACAAAATTGGATTATTGGCGCAAAAAGAAATGTCAAAAAAAATGTGGTATAAAAATAAATATTTTTAACGGCGATCACTAATATATAACTTAAATGTTTTTTTATAGGAGTTCGGAATAGGAAATGCTATGTTTAAGATACACCGGTTTAAAGATTTAGCAGTCAGGGTTTTTAGGTCGCTTCTAACCACTTGTTTGAGGTAATTTGAACCCGGACCACAAATTGATCAGTTTTAACTGGACGGTTTAGTTGGTCGGAGTAGAAAGACAGATTCAAACGCGGTTTGTACTCGTAGTTCGAGTCATGAACTACAGATGTCTCAATAGTAATATAAAACTTTTCTATAAACATAGAAAAGATTCAAATAAAAATAAAAACTTAATTGTAAACACTTTCTTTAGAATGTTATTGTTGATTATAGCGTAAACTAATAAAAAGAACTGTATTATCTTTATTTTGGTTGCCAATTATTTTTGTATGTTTCAAAATGTTAGTATTTTAGCTCTTCTGTAGACAAATGGATCTCTTCAGTAGAAATAAAAATTGATATTTTTTTCCTATATTTGTGTTTGACCCATTTATTTTAAAGATCAATCCTTCTTCAATGTTGTTTTCATGTACCCTATCTTTATGCAACCATGGCCGTCTATGTAATTAACAATATTAGAGAGGCGTAAACAAGATAAATATTACAGTAGTAGTTGTACCCCCTTGTTTTAGGAGACATTTGGGGAGACACCGCAACCAATAACAGATCTAAAAATAGAAGGTCCTTGTCTTCTCCGCACAAGAGAGACACGGATGTTTACTCCATAGAGTAGCTCTGGATCCTGGCAGTATCCCCTTATACCAGAGGAGACATGGTACCGAAACTTTATTTTTGTTCACTAGCTGACCCGACGAACTTCGTACCGCCTAACCGTTATGTATGTTTCTCACCTCTTAAACCTTCCCTGGAGTACGACCAACATTTCAAGACCAAAGTCAGCTAAATCGACCCAGCCGTTCTCGAGTTTTTGCGAGACAAACTAATAGCAATCGATTTTTATATATAAGAAGAAAATGCCTAGTAATGACTAGTAGTTCTGCAAACTTGTTTGCTAGAAGCACCCTAATATTTTTATTTCTGTCATCAAACAGAGATGCTTGCTTCAATCGGTCAACTACACGTCGTGAAGATTTACAGATTACCTACTTTTAATTAAAAACTGGTTGACAATTAACTAATACACACAGACAGGTATAGGTAGTGTCCGAATGGAACTGAAAGGCCACGTCAGGCAGGCAGTGTCTCGAGTCTCTATAGGCTTCTGAGACAAACTAAACTTCTACAAATGTTCACGGGCCGGCCGGCCGTGTATAGTGGCGCTCGCAGTGCGGAGCCTAGCCCCTATGTTTCCTAGGAATGCGAGCCACTAGGCGCCTTAGCAAGCCGCCTGCCTATGCGTTTCAAGCCTAAGATAGAGTTATTAAGTTTATAAGACATCTCAAAAAGTAATATTTAAAACTTGGGCAATATTTCCAACCAGCGGAGTCTTCATCATATCTATTTCCATGTAATTATACCTACTTATCTACCTTATTATCAGAATACGATACAAAAATAATTTTACATCGCCGACGCACAAAAACTATTACGTAAACATCAGGTAAAAAGACCCAATTAGAAAATCATCCCCTAACCTAGGGGCGTTCAGAAATAAACATTGTTTGTGAGAGACATAACAATTGGGGGGGTGGTAGTTGGACTTAACAGCGGGGAGTCTCTATAACCCCCTACGTCCAGCCGCTAATGAACACAGTACTAAAATAAACTGTGTTTTGGATAGGTGACATAACAATCTCTAACTGATATCATGTCATGCAATGTTTTGACTAGTTGATTATTGTTAACGAGTATGAACATAACATTATTTAGATCAATCTTAGTAGATCCATTGTCCAGATCCATGATGGATCTGTTATTGAGATGTTTTTTTTAATACACACATTGTGGATCTAAGGAGAAATACTTTTACCGTCATTCAATAGATCCATTGTCCAGATCCATCATAGATCTAGTGAGGAGTTCTTTTTTTCAATAGTTCTATTTTGAATAGTGTGGAGATACGGTAAGTATTTTTTTTATTTAAGCAGCGATTTAAATAGTACCAGTATAGTGTTTGCGTTACTGACTGATAATATACAGTCACATTTAATTTATTTAAAGCTCAGGTTCCAGATTGGCAGCCCAAGAGAGTGACCATTGATTTCGAGAAAGCAGCTACACTTGTTCTGTGAAGTTCCTTCTGTCAACAGTTGATGTTGAGATTAATGTTTATCACTACCATTTTTCAAATACCCTGTATACGATACAGGGTAATCGAAAGCTTTGGGCATAAACCTACCTAAAGGAATAGAAGGATATATTTTTATACAGTTAACTTGGATTACTTCCTGAAACTAATATCAAAGATGGCTGGGTACATTAAATTTTACAAAATCAGGACCAGCTATAATACATAATTTGTAAATTATTTTCAAAAATTCTGGAGACTAATATTATAGAAGAGATCATCCAAGTGCGTGTAGAGCAGTAGTAGCTACGCCATCGAACCAATAACAACACAGAAGGCTGGAACATAAATACAAATATTAACAAAAATTAAGTACAGTTTACAAATGCTACACATATGTACATTTATGTATGTACGTACATGTACATTTAACATTGTTTTCACTCAATTGTGAGAATGTGAGATGAAAAATAATTACCTAAACGACGCAAAATAAGCATACAAAATGATAACAGCACTTTACTTGCACAAATGCAACTTGTAAATGGCGAAGTTGGCAATGAAATTACACTTTATAGAAAAATTATAATAAAATTTTATTATATTTTCATCACATTACAATTATTAATACTAAATTTGCATAAATTTGATTGCTTTAATAATCTGTCAATTGAGACAAACCATAGTCATTATTTTAATTATTTATATACTTTTTATGATAACAGATTTTCATCTCGCTCGTATTCGTGTTCAATAACCCAAAAATAAGACCTGTCACCATATTATAAAACTAAACAGAATTAGCTATTGGCTATGACTAAAAGGGAGGATATTCCATTCGATAACTTAGTCCCTTTCTCTACAGTGAGATTTACAATGAGTTGGATTATAAATGCGTAAATAAAATATACTCTCACGTAAAATTTAATAGGGTTCACCTTTTTGTCTTCTAATATCGCAGATTGACTCACACACAGCCCAGATAGCCTAATAACAAAATACTAAAAATTATACAACCTAAAGCATATCGCAATTTTTATAATATTAGTTTTTATAATAACACCGTTATTCTAAAATGAGTGTTAAAACAACATGTTTTTGTAATTGCATGTTCTATAGTAACAAGAATTCTGGACATAATTTCGTGAAGACAAAATATTTGATCTCTATAGAACTATATAAGCGTCAGTGCTGTGCATACCCCTAGTTTGAGGTCTTTAGGCAACCCTTTTCAAGGCACGTCTCTTTAATCAATCAAGTAACACAACGACACCCAGTAGTAGTTGGCTAGGCAGTACAAGGTCTGAGCGGTCGTTGACTCAATCCGATCTTCCTTCTACGGCTGATTGATGAAGGCTTCAATTTGTTCGCATTTTAGATTAATGATTTACAAATATTAAGTACAGTTTACAAATGCTGCACATTTTACAGTTTGGTTACGTATTCGGAACAGAAATAGATTTAGATTCGTTTAAATGGATATTTTACGATTTATGTATAGTTATTATAGTTTAGACATTGGTCTTGACAAATATAGCAAGTGCTGCTTTTCTAATCGTAAAATACAGAGAAAAAAAAATAGAAGTAACCCTTTTTCCCCAAATAATTGCTGCATTTAGAGGTAAAAGGTGCACCTGCACTTCGCGGTAACTACTATACTCTTCTAGTATACATTTTTTAAAGACTGACATCGACGCTTATTTACTTGTACATGCATTAAATCGAGTTGTGTAGCAATTTTGACCCCAAGGGCAAGCTGCTGAGTTGTATCTTTAGGCAGCCATCTTTGCCTCAGCCTATACTACGTCTTGAAGACGAATAAAACCACTTCAGGCTTGAAGACTTTGGCAAATATAATTTGAAATCAGCCAGCATAATTCCTCCATTTTTAAGGAAACTCCCCACTCAAAATCTTAGACAACTAATTAAAAATTCGTAGAACTACCGTGAAAGCTTTCAAATTTAATCAAAATCAGTGCAGGTCTGAAGGTAAATCGGAACGTAAGCTTTATCTTTTATCTAGATATCTAGTTTATGGAAACGTTCGTTGCCCTTCTAACCTTGACTAGGATTTTCAGTCCATTGCCTGATTGCTTGTATATTGCGAATTAGGAAGATCAGGGGATACTTGTACGTGAGTAGCTTTCTAAAAGGGTTTGAAGGAAAGATATCAGTGACTAGTGGGTGGAGAATTTATTGCATGAACATAAAAAGAGCGTATCTAATATTCTTATAGGTTTTTACATTACTGCAAACCCTTACGTAAGGAATAATGACGTGAATAAATTAATATACGTACAAACGTTGAACTTAGAGAATAACTACAAAATTAAGATTTTATAATCACACTAAAGAAGAAAGTTGTGTGTTTGTTAGCTAAAGAGATTTAGATTAAATTTGACACCAGGAAAGCGTATGTCCTGGATTAACGAATAGGTTACTTTTAAACCTAGAAACATGCAGTGTTTCCGTGGGATAACCAAATTTCCGCAATTAACAGCAAGTTTACCTCTAAGTCGATGTAAGTTTCAACTAGTTTCTTGCGCTATATGCACAATCAAAGTTACATTCTCTTATATGTAAACTAGCTAATATTCCTGAATGATTGACTTACTGCATGACTGGTCACAATCAACGCAGAGCTTAAACCGCTGAAGCTAGAGACATGAAATTTTGAGGGTTTTATATCTTAATACACATTCTACATGAGTGTGTAAATTTTTTTTTCTATTCAATGCCTAAATTTCAAAACTCTTAATAATCCACTTTATGTCGCGTGACAGCTAATAGTTGTACCTAATATATTACACAAAAGAAGCGCCTGGTTCTTCAAGATATAACCGTCATTTTTCAATCCATTTTACTTAGAGAACGTGTATCTATTTAAATCACTAAAGGGTTGGAAGAAAACAAATGTCGTTAACCCAATGGCCTTGACTTCGAGCTTAAAGTACACGATCGTGCCTTTATTGATGACTAGCTGTACCCGCTACTTCGTTCGCGGTTGCTAACCTTTGCTAACCTAATGCACTGGCTCCCAAAGGCCGCCGAAACACACCGTTAGGTGCTTGGCGACATATTTTTCAACTTGAAGTGTTATCCTTAAACGGTAGCTCAAGATTTGCTTGCGTAGGATGGATCCTTGTACCTCTCGCACGGCAATCTACCCCCTACTAATCTACTCGGTCACCATCGCTACAAAAAATGTGGACGCTATGTGTTGATACAAGTACAATCATAATTATGCTATAACGTTTTATGTAGGCGTCCAACCAATGACTTTTTTTACGGTACATTTTAGTTCCAAATCAAATCACGCGTTACAGAGTTATAGTTAAATACTACTATTATCCCCACGGTCACAGGTACCCCACTAGTTTTTGTGCTAACAATTAGTTAATTCGAACAAAAAAATTATCATCTTACTAAGTTATAGTTAAAATACATGCCCTCTCCCACGGGACCCTCCACTTATTATCGGGATAACATTTCAGTTAGACCTTTCCAACAAAAAAAATCATCTAAATCAAATCACGCGTTACTGAGAAATACGATTTTCATCCCTCCTCCCACGGGTACACCCAGATATTTTTGGGATAACATTATTTCAGTTAGACCTTTCCAACAAAAAAAGAATCATCCAAATCAAAGCACGCGTTATCGACTTATGGTTAAATACGATTTTCATCCCCCCTCCCAGGGGAACCCCCGCTGATTTCCGGAATAAAAAGTTGATAAGATCTTACCTTTAAAAATTAGTTAAACAATCAAATAAACTCTGTGTGCAATTTAATTAAGGGTAATAAAAGGCTTTTTTATTTTTATTTTATTTATTTAAGATCTTACCTCATTGTATAAACCTTAAGCACACCAAGTTTCATTAGAATCTATCCAGCAGTTTCAGAGTTATGGAAAGTCTTGTTAATAACACCTCCCGCAAAAGAAAATTTCAAAATATATTCAATGTACAGAATTTGAACTGTTGCAGTTTTATCATAAGTATAGACTAGGTGCCCGCGATTTTTATTGACTGTTGTAAAAGTGTATATGTTATTTTTAAGGATGAATTTTATAATTTATACTAATATTATAAAGAGGATAGATTTGTATTTTTATACAAAAAATAATAAATTATGTATGCTAACTAACGCCCCAATCATACACACTTTAACAACAGTCAAATAAAAATTGCGGGCACGGTAGTACCTAGTCTATGTACAAAAGTATGTAACGAATAAACTTCAAAACTACTACAACAATTTAAAAAATCTTTCGCCCTTAGAATGCTACATTATTTCGTATTAACACAGGCTATAAAAATTAGAGATCCGTGGTTAATAACGCGCAGCCCAGCTAGTCTATATAAAAGATTAAATCATGCCCGACTGATTGACAGATATTGGAATTAACGACATAAATAGAGACATGAAATTTTTAGGGTGTATATATTGTAGGGTGTAGCTTACTCCTAAGGTAAACTTTTAAAAGGTTTTCAACTCTATTTCCATTATTTCCAGCAATAATCGCAACCCATGAGATGCGATTATTCCTGGAAATAGTTATTGTATTTTTCCGAAATTATTTCTGTCTACACTCATCCATTGTGATCTTTTATACAGGGTGATTCTAGATTGAGTGCGTATATTTAGTATGAAAGAGTATTAAAAAATAAAATACCTACCTGTGTTTTTTGTATTACTCACTTTAGTACAAAAATATTGAGAAAACTTTAATGGAAGTCATGCTATGTGAACGCGTAACTCATGGACACTATAAGCTGCGGCGGTATGTCACGGCGACTAAAAGCAAGCGTTCCCATGGTTGTGGAATCGCGCTTAGGTAAACATATTACCCAGATTTTTTGTAAACAAAAATGAAAAAAACATGTGATTTTTGGTAAAATATATTATATTAACGATGCTGATTTCATGGTAAAATTATACGCAATCAATTTAAAATCACCCCGTATAATAAAACCCTTTACGTTTGGCACTTTATAGATATAATCTTGACAAACGTAACTTATTCTTATGACCTAGTCTTGACCACCTCCGGGACACCAGTTCAATAACCACTCTTTTCTTACATTGATCCAAAACACTATGAAAGGTACTAATAAATAAGGTAAACTGTTAATAAGGCTTGAAAGACCCAGGAAAACGAAGATTGATGTAGACAGAAAGATATTGGATAATTTATCTTAAAATATTTCTATTTAAATTAAAATTTATTTTGTAGTTTAGAATATACATAGGTAACGGGAAATACACATAATATAAATATTTCATGTTTTTCCGCTGGTCCAATGTTAGATCGAGAGATAAACAATTTAAATAAATAATCCATGTTTTCCATGTGATTCCGATTCGACTCTTTAATACACCACCCGCCCTATATATCTATGTTATTATGAATATCTCTTTCAGACCTTTAAATGATTCTTGTTTTACACAAGACATCCTGATTAATTACAACATTAATAACTGTGAACAGTACTGTGAACTGTATCGCAACCACACTAATTGTGCGATTTCAAAAACATTTCAAGCTTTCTAATATCAGATCTATGATAACTCTGTAAAAGAAACTCTTTGCCTTATGAAATAAGATACTGAATTTCAAATCACTTCCAAAAAATCAAAACTGGCATCTGATAAATTGACGGGAATTAAATAACAACTTTGGTAACCATATTAACTTCTTCGATTCGTGTATTTCACCACATTATTTTAAAGTTTGGTTTATGAGTTATAAAATTTGCTTTTATAGAATCATCGTGGTGTTTGAATTTTCGACGAAAATTCCCTGTTTTTTTAGAGAAATACCGGATCAATTCAAAATACCCGATGACTGAAAAAATCGTAGAACCCATACACCAAGTTTCCTCAAGATTTCCTGTACGCGAGTACGAAATTTCTTGCGTACAATTCACACATATAAACTGACAGACGAAAGAACATTTTGCCAGACTCGAAACAGAGACGCTTTGCTCGCTCGGTCAATCATTACTCGCCATCGTCGTCGGGACAGCCATCCTTGTCATTTAAGACAGCTATAGACCGCCAACTTTCCATACAATAAGATATAGCTTTTTTCTACCTTTAAATGTTGTCCGATTCCAGTGTTTTTATTTCACATAGCTAAGACATTATTTACTAGGCTTCACTGTTTTACTTTTTTCTGTCTTTTATATCACTTTAAAGTTACAAGCTTTAGGTGGTGAAAAGTGGTGTAGGCCTAGGCCCAAGAAATGTTCATTTATTTTAATTTTACCAGAAACACGAAAACATTGATGGGTCGGTCATACTTTTAACAGCTTAGCGGCTAACTAACTAAGATTATGGGTTACTGATACGAGTTTAAGCCAATTAGTGCATAACCCAATTTTAGCATGATTATTTTTAAGCCAAGCAGGGAGAGTTACGGGAACAGCTATTAGATGCCTAGATGATACCTGGTAAAGCCTACTGTTATACTAATCTGTACGCTTACAAAGAAATTGTTAAAGTTAGAGTTAAAGTTGATTATTCTTTTTTATTGGAAAGGGTATAAAGGGGGTGTGGCGGAGGCCCAATATAAATTGGAAAAAAATCCAACCCCAGAGGTAGTAAAACAGGGGACGATTATTGGTTCACTCATTATTGCTCCGCGCTCGCGATGCGCTGCGGTGAATTCTGTGGCTTCTGCTGAGTTTTTGACATTTTTTGACGCACTCGTCACTACAGTGGTAATAAAACACTGCTTTCTCTAATGGTACGTGTTTATGTCGTTATGTATCACTTGTCTTATCTTTGTTATTATTGTTGTAGTGTCTCAATAAACGTCTTATTTCTTTCTTTATATAGGTATATATATATATATATAAATATATATATATTTATATATAAAGAAAGATAAAAAAAATAGTATGTATATTTGTTCAGGTATAAATGCCTAAAACTAAAAATAAAAAACAACAAGGTGGTAAAACCTAAACTTTACGGTTTAAACTAACAACTAGTAAGTACTATATTTATTCCCCTTGTGGAATATGAATATATTGAGGGGTTGTCATAAAACCTGTAAAGTACGGTAAAAGACCGCTTTAATTCAGGCTACAATTCAAACTGAATATAGAATCAAAGTAAATTGACTTAAATTCTTTGTTCAGCTTGAATTGACAGAATCAAAAAGACAGGGCCAAAAATATGACCGATAGCTAACTTTCGAAGACATATGATACACGCATGAATTCCCCTGCGCTAATATTAAATAAAATTTGTACAGGACCTTGATTTATGGCTCCAAAGGTCAATAAACGAAACAACATTCGGTAAAATACCAAAAATAACTCGGCACTGAAAGTTTTCCATAAGGGATTAATGAAAACGATATCCGCTGTGCAAAAGTTCATATATCATATACAGAAAGTCTTTGCACTAACATGAATTCTGTTTGAAAGTCGTTGAACCTAAGTATTTATTATGTTTGTTCATTACAAAATTTCCAACAAACGTGATTTACAACTGAGATAATGATTTCCAATTTCGATGAACGGAGTAAATGAGATTTAAATGTCTCCTTTCGGACGGATATAGATTTTATTGAATACCACGAACTTATCAAAATAAGAGTTTGTACATAATCATGGAAAAGTAATTACCTGGAATTTTAATAAACAGAATAAAGACAGATATTAAAATTCTTAATAATTTACTCTTTGTACTTACGTAGAAAGTCAAATTCCTGAAAACCTTAGCTGAGCTGTGTCTTTTCTAGGTATTTTTGATCCTTTCGATCTTAAGAAATACAACCCTGCAATGAAAAATCAGTTGCTGGAAACCGAAAGTTAAAGCAATCTGGCTGATACTTCATAAATGACTAAATCAAAGTTGTTTGTAAAGTTATAATGTTCTTTTTTCATCATGGTTAGGCCGGTTCGCGTCAAAGCTGAGGTTATTCCACGGTGACTGACTTCACCTGACATTTCATTTCGCGGTCGGATTTGTTTTGCACTTCATTCGAGTTTTCTGGCCCTAATGATGTCGTAGAAGGACCCTCGGGTACCAAAACTTAGCTGGCCTACTTATTGGAGACGGAAGGTAAACGACTCTATCGGCCGTTGACACTACGAGACAAAAATGTTGGAAAGGATGATCACTATTAATAGTTGGTCATGTTTACTACTTTTTGTACTAGCGACACCTGAGACTTAGTGGCATATTATCGGGTACTCGTATATACTTATCCATTATTCCAGCGTCTCATAGCTCATATTTACAACTAGCGAACCCGCAACCTCTCAACCTCGCGAGCACGATTTTTTTGTAACTTTACTTGACAAATAACATTCAAACAACAGTAAAAACATTCTAGCTGTACCCGCGACTTCGTTCGCGATTGCTAACAGTGGGACTTAAAACATTTTAAGAGAATTAATTTCAGTGAAAGTCTTATCATAGTGAAAGATAAAATAAGATAGCAGTGTTTTGAACTGTAAATTTGATTAATTTAAGCGGTACTCAGAAGTTCGCACAATTATATTCAGTATTAGTGGACAATTCCGAAGAACTAAAGACTCTGCATAACATTAACGCCTATTTAAATTTTGCGAATTCAGCTCTCATTTTATTTTTTATTTTTTTTACCCGTAGTATTTCTTTGCTAATGTATGTATTGCCCATTTATTTTTTATTTTCAGAACCAACTCGTACGCACCACAGAAGTCAGCGACGTTGTGGCCCCTAGATGGAGCATGCTTAGTCTGGAATACACTGGGTCTCAAATAAGGTCGCCGCAACACACTGTTTGGCGACATATTTTTCAACTTGAGGGTAGTAGCTAGGCAGGAAAGTGTTAAAGATGCCCTGCCACTATGCTATGATTCCCACACGATGTTGTCTTTCACCGGTAGGTCAGGCTCTTCTTGCGTATTTCGTGGGATCGAAAGTCGTACCTGTCGTATGGCAATCTTCTCTCTTTAATTCTGTCTGGTCGGTTGGCGCAGTTGGTAGCAATCCTGCCTTCTGCGCCGCTGGTCCCGGGTTCGATCCTCGGACAGGTCAACCATTTGTGTGCATAAAAATGTCTGTTTGACCTGTGTCTGGGTGTTTATTATATATATAAGTATGTATTTACGTACTTGCATATAAGTATGTATATCAGCATCAGGTACCATAGTACAGGCTTTGCCAAGTTTGGGACCTGAAGACCTTTGACAGACAAAAATTAAAAAATATAGATTTGGGGCCTGTATTATTAATATCACGAACAAAAAAAAGTATATATGATGTTTCGTCAAGATCGGTTGTAAGCTATGAACTGTACGAAACCTCAAGAGACATAAACATACAAAATACAAACATCTTATATAGCCGTCAGACGAAAGAAAAAATCGAAACACCGAAAAATAGAAGCTTCGCTCGCTCGGTGAAATAGTTTCCTCAAGCGAACTAAAATTAGAAAACTGCCTAGTTTCATCAATGGGAAAGTATGACAGAGTTGCATAGAAACGAGCAGGTTAATGAAATCCATACAGCAGGTCCTACTTAAATTCACTTACTTACATTTTTTTATGTAATTCTGTCACCACTCAAGCGCAGGTAGCGGAATATTTCCTTAATTCAAACTGAAAATTGAGCCATAATGTGAGTCCAACTCATTCATATAGAATGATACCGTAGACCAAACATTCTGCAAAATATTCAAGACGCACACACAACTACAGAATAATCTCTTAATTCTACCTCTTCAGAGTAGATACTCGTATCTAAATATTAAGTGTCAGATATGGTTTCATTAAACAATTGGGCTGTTATTGAGAATTTTTTTATTTTATTATTAATAATCAAAGCAAAACGTATTTTTATGTTGAAATTAATTTCTAGTAATTTTAGTTAAATTCTAGTAATACCTTCTATGGGAATATTAGAATGCCTTAAAAAACAGAAAAACTTGTATCTCTTGACCATGTTATTGCTACAGAAACGACCTCTGCGAGTAGACCCGACGTGCATACGTGACTAAAGGAGCGTAGCGCTTTTGGCTGTTTTTTCCATTGTTCACAAGACGACCTTCTACGGGCCCTTGAGTGTATTTTCTTGGTTTCTGTAGCAAAAAAACAGCAAGAAAAGTGTAAAAGATGGGTACTACAGTAGTACAGAAGTACTACCTATGTTCGCAATTACTTTAGTGAAAGATAGCGAAGGTATAAAGTAGCAGTAGATCGTAGGTATTGGATCATCACACTGTTTTGTATTTGTTTTTTTTTTGCATAAGTATGTATTGAATTATATCCCCTCATCTTCCCTTATATTCGTGAAAATACAAAGATATAATTTGATGTCCTGCAATCTTATTTTTAACACACTTCCTCGTAAAAGTCTTCTTATAGCTTAGTGGTGTTATACCATTACACACTAATACTCTTTTCACTTTAAGTTACCTAATAAGAATAGCTACTTATTTTAAATAAGCATTTTCTTTGCAGCTTCGGCTTTCTAATCGCATTCTTCTACGGTTCGGGCGATACTACCGCCTCAACTTTAATGATCAATTTTGCAAACTTGTATCATAATGTACTTACCTACGACCAGAACACTGAGAATATCGAATGAATAGAACCAATCATGGGAAAGATGTATATATTAGAAGGCTATGCATCCATTCATCCAAACCACTGAACTTTCATGCGGTCACTTAACTCTGCTACAATTATATTATCTAAAGGCTAGGGGGTGATAACTTAGGGTGTTAATGGCTACCAAAGGCGTGACGCGTCTGTGACGTAGATTCATTTAACCCTGCTTGGGGTGCACTAGCGTGTTATCTGAAAAATAATAAGTCTATGTTATAAAAATAAATATAAGTATTATTACTTTGTTGCCACTGGACTTAACTGAAAGCTTGTCTAAATTAATCAGTTCAGATAATAGATATGGGAGAACTGTTAGAAATACTGCAGATGGCCCATTTATTTTATTTTTTACACATTTCCAAAAAGGAGGATGTACTCAATTCGGCTGTATGGTTTTTATGTTTGTTAGGCACCTGATTTCTCGGACATAAATCTTTTTTGTTTTCAAGGTATATACTTCAAACTATTAATTTTTTATCATTATCGGTCCAGACGTTTGATTTTAAAATCGAAGTAACTGAAAAAGTCCTATCGGCGCCTACCGAAACGGAAAACATTATTCACTTTTAAAAAGAACGTGTAAATATGTGATAATTAATATAACGTTTAATTCCCGCAAATATCTCACAGTTTTCGTTTAATTCCCGCAAATATCTCACAGTCACCTTTATTTTTAGCTAAGCGTAAGCTTCCTAAATGAGCAAATAACGTAATTTCTATGAAAATAACACGTTTTCCAAGTGGTTATTTGTTTGAGTTCCATTTGTTGAACAGTTGAGTTTGGTTTGGTATTCCAGACTAGGTATGCTTCATCTAGGGCTACAGTATCGCTGACTTCTGTGGTCGTGTGCACTTGTGGTCAAATGCCTAGCTGTGCAGGTAAAAAAAGACTTCCCGAAAACAGCCAGTGCTGAATATATATTTGTGTTTAGAGTACTACTTTTCTTCTGTGGCGCTTGTTTCGCTATTTATGGCCAGCAAAGCATGTTTTAATAAACCTATATTTCTTATTCCCAATTGATCTAGTCCTATTTGCTATCTGGTATATAGATAGTTAGAACTAATTACATATCCCGGAATTACTTGTTTAAAACGAAATTACTTAATCGAACAATAAATCGTTAGTACCTTACATTTTTATCCGCCTTCCAAGAGGAGAATTTCTCAATTCGTCGGAGCTTTCTTATTCTCAGGAAGTCTAATATGGCCGGAAAGATATAAAATATTTTTTTTGGTTCGATAGGGTTTGGTTCTTTTCATCGGGTCTCATATAATTATTACCAATATTGAACTAGTAGTTTTTTCTTTGAGTATACATAAATGATATTTTTGTTATGTAAGTTCTGCGTATCGAATCAAAGTTAGTTTTCACTTTTTTCAAAGTACCTACTACAGTTTAACAATCTAACATAACCTACATTTCTCATTATTTTTTTCTTAAGTAAACACTAAAATAAAAAACTTTTTCAGTTATTTCGATTTAGAAACAAACCTCTGGATTTTGATACAATTTTAGTTAAAAAATATATGAATAATTTTTAAATCGGTCCACCCATCAAATCAGGTAACAAACATGGAAAATACACCCGTTGCATTGAGTAACTCCTTTTTTTTGGGAAGTCGTTAAAAATTGTAAGTATTAACCATTAACTTGTCGAAATATCCGTTCAGTGTAAACTAGTAATAAATCATTATGCATAACTTTTGTTCGTAGTGCCTACACCGAAATAGCTAAGAGGTCTTTTGGTTGACACCGTAAGTTTATTGACCTTACACAAAATGTATGAAAAAAAAGAATATTATAGTTTTGTTATTGCAATTTTTGGGGTTACATATAAAAGTAGATAATACTGATCTGGTATACTTCTAAACAATGCTCGTTGATCATCAGACCACTCGGTATATTAAAGTTCGAATTGACTTTTAAGTATCACTACGAATCGATTGTATGGGAGTACAGAAAAGCTTTGTTTTTAGAGTTTTTCAAGCTCTTTTAAATTTTTCTCCCCGTAAGAAGCATCCTCGTACTACAAGGAATATTCTAAAAAAAGAATTAGCTAAATAGTTTCAGCTGCTCTCGAGATTTACGATGAGCGACACATCTAGCGATTCATTTTTATATTATAGATTATGTAAAATTGTAATTTTCAAATAAAATGGAAACAATTTTTCATATCAGTCCAGGGTAAAAAATGTGGAACACACATTAAAAAGATTTAGCCAATTGCGAATCTCCTACTTCGTTGAAGGGAAGCATTCAGATAGTTATGTCCACAAGTAAAATAGCTTCTTTATACATATAAAATAATTGTTATAATTTTCTGCTGAGATGTAGGTACTTGTCTTTGGCCAGTATAAATGTAAATGAAGTGTTATTCTGGTCAAATTAAACTATTGTGGGTTCAAGAGTTCTTGAGTTCCGTTGACCAGTTAAAGGAGAGTGAATCTTTTACTTGTTTGAGTATGAAAAATATTTATTTGCGTAGGTAAGTAACCAATAACGATTGTTTACGAACACCAATGTGAGCTAACTGCTAAATGCGGGCAGTTTTTTTAAACGCAAAATTGTAAACTTTAATTGTTGGAATATACCAAATTTTTCGCACTGCGTAAAATACGTACGAGATACAATAAAATTACAAAAAGTTTAGTGTATTAAAGAAAACCTCAATTCGTTGTCACAACTGTTCTGCGGTTTCATATGATAGCTAAGAGATGAGCGAGTACTTCACGTATTTTACCAACAAAATGCCTATTCTTGCCGTATCGTATCAAGTTCTGCCTTGAGTTCTATTAATAGCAGTGTGACATTTCGAGCAGCAGGGGCTGCTGCTCATTGACGCCGGAACATCGATCGGGGCTCTGCCGGGGGTTGCAGTGGCTGACCTAGTTCGCGCCTTCAATGGACTGAGGGTATGGGGTGGACGAGGAAGCACAGTGAAGTAAGTCAATTGTTTAAAATTTTGGGATTCCGTATTATGTACTATGGTGTGGTGTATAAACACTGAAGTATACTGTTCTGTTCAAAAACTTGTGTAGCTTTTTCAAGTTTAGGACTTCTACTTTACAGATAGCTCAATATTCAGCATTGATATGATAATTAAGGGGTTTTGTAGAATCGAAATGTCACCAGATTTCAAGCGCTGGAAGCAGGCTTGCTATATGATAATCATTCTTGTGCTTTTATAATAGTTCTGCAAATTGTTGACATAGTGTACACAATTAATTTGTGACAATGAAAAAAAGTACGATCATTTGTATAACATTTTTAAAATTTAGATTTCTAATGTATGTAACCCCATTTTTGGGGAAAGTAGCACCACTCAATTTAATATACTAGGAGACTATGAACTCCAAAAAAATTAATTTAGAATTTATGCACATTATTTCGTTAAGATTCGTAAGAAAATCTAACATGTACGCAAGTACCAACACCCAGAAAAAAAAAATTACCAGAATCGAAGCGAAAAATCTCTCCCGATTCACTTGCTAGGGCAATGACCTAACCAAACATAATTACGTACCAGATGCACTCGGGCTTATACCAACAGTGCTTACTACTCGTAGTAGTAACTAGTAACAATTATCTTACCTTGGCCTATTACTGCTGTCTCATATTATGTCGAAAATTGCGATTTTAGAGTTGTCTCCATTTGGGCAAGCCTCCAAGGCTTCTAAGTACATGTTCCTGACTGCAGTACGGGGTCTATGACCGCGCGACCCACTTTCAGATCTGACGTCACGGATACGCCTCCCTTACGTCACGACGAGCCTCCATTCAAAACTAGAACACAGCCTCGCTGCCACACCACCTTGCACATATATACACACACATACGTACTCTCTATATACATAGGCTATATGCCATCAGTCGAGGACGTTGCCTCAAATAGTGGCCTAACCTTTTTGCTGATGCGGTTGCTGTTTCATTATAAAAAAATAAAGTGTTTTTTTCTCGATATTATTATATTGTTAAGATTATCATTTAAGTTTGAGTTCTATAACATAGTAAAACTGCAAACTAAAGATTTTGTGAGAAAAAATGGTGTAGTTTGCCGGTATAAATATAGTGGAGAGATATTTAGTTTGCTACACTGTAGGGAATAACGAAACCGATTGGGATGATGATAACGTTAAATTTGTGGTTACTTGTAGTGTATCCAGGATTTAATAAATATCTACCTTTAATTAATTTAATTCAACGCTGCCAGCATCCTGGGAACTTTGCCACAAGGCAGTGAGTTGGATGGGGTTTTTTAATTTAAGT
This sequence comes from Ligdia adustata, assembly GCA_947049295.1. Classification (NCBI taxonomy): domain Eukaryota; kingdom Metazoa; phylum Arthropoda; class Insecta; order Lepidoptera; family Geometridae; genus Ligdia; species Ligdia adustata. The sequence continues at coordinate 7,311,166 of OX346225.1, read as the reverse complement.
GTTTAGTTAAATTTTTATATTTATGCTTCGTTCTTTGTTTTATACACTGTAATATTTTTATAATAAATTGTCAATTAATGTGTTAAAATATATAGAGTGATATGTGATGGATAAAAAAAAATTCATAGAAATATATAATTTACCTCCTTAGAAATTACTTTAAAATAAATTATTAATATAATTGATATCCTTTTAAATTTTAGTTTTTTTTAAATGCCTTTTTAGTAGAAGGATTCGTTTAATTTTCGTATTGTGATAATCGATAAGGTAATGCCGAGGACTGTCCGGTGACTGACTGGTACATTTTTGTTACATTGCATTGATGTTATTTACAAACATAAATTGTGTTTATTATTATTAACTAAGCTTCAATTATCATTGTGACCATGGTGTACTTTAAAACTAGTAATAAAAGTGTTTTTCAACATACAACTCATTGGGAATTAGAAGCAGAAATTATATCAAATATTTATATCATTTATGTTGTAATAATCAGACCAATGTTATAAAAGCAATATTTTGTATGTGAATGATTGTTACTCCTTAGGAAAATTAATGTTTGTTAGTCCTTCCTTAACACATACTTAGGCTAGTTCTTTATCCCATAAAAGTGAAGTATTACCTTGGTAAGATCAAATATTCACCGCGGCGCGGGTATAACCACGCAGTGCAGCTAGTCATATCTCATAATTTTGGACCAAACATAACATCATTCAATTTAAATATTTACTGATTTGTACATATTTTTGTTTATTGAACAATAAATAATAAAAAAATAACTTGCTTATTACGTAAGCAGTAAACTAAATATATGTATCTAAAACAAGGAGCGAACATCCTTGACACATATCTGGGGTCGTGCCCTTTGGTGGCGCAGCGAGTACCGGCAACTTTGAAGGTCTACACTTTACAAAATATCAAAAATTAACAATTGGATTTGAAAAGGTTACGCAGGTCCAGGAAATGCCTTCAAAACACAAACGAACTGGACACAAGGACAGTCCCGAAGGTTCAATACGCGAAGGTTTAAGCGAACGAAGGTGAAACGAAACAATGCCATATTTGACAGGCTTTATTTTTTAACACGCTGAACAGGAATATCAAAGGTAATTCTGTATTGTAAAAAACGATAAACAATGAAAAATTTTTCATTTATCAAGGATATTCAATCAAGGTAAGAAAATGTCAGAATAATTTGTATTTATTTCAAAATAATGTTTCTGGAAAGCTTAACTAGATTACATGGTTGAAGAGTAGATACATTTCACTGGAACTATGCTTTTAATGACCAGGAAAGTTTTTGGATGTCATTGAACTCCTTGCGCTGTTGGATGATGTTGTATTATAATATATTTAAAATAATAAAATTGGTGTAGTTGGGTTCAAAACGATATAGATCGCTCCGGCCGAGATACGCTTTCTTTATGCCGCTTTCTTTATGACAACCTGTCATATAAAACCTGTTAAAATATCGTCCCGGATTACTACCGCTTTCCGCGCGGGAGCCTGTCCGGCTTTAGTCACAGAACATATAATTAAGCAGTATTAGATCATCCGTATGCCTAAGGTTGGTATAAAGCTCGGTTAAAATATCACGAAATCTTGTACTAGCTGCTACCCAATTCTTCCACCCAGTACCAAATTACGCTCGAAAAAGCTGCAGAAAATGTTCCTCGGTCGGTATGGTTCGTTAATCCCTATCTTGTTTTGCGCCTCACTTTTATCTATCTAGGTCATGTGGGTACATAATACTAGTTGAACATTTTAATATTCCTCGCAACACGACCTAGTCCTATTTATTTGCTTCGTCATATCGTAAAACAGTCTATTATAAGATGTTATAGCAGTCAAGAAACCATTATGACTAAGAGGACGATCGTCTAGGCTAATAGCGACTTTAACGATACAATTGCTCATTTAGAATCATATTGATTCAGATCCTTGCGCAGTCATCTTCAAAGCAAGGCTCCGATTTACTCATCTTCACCCACCTACCTGTCCACGAATCTCTTACTATTCTTCTGTGCACTTTTGACCTCGCGACTATAATTAATTCAACAATCCGGGATCTCAAAAAGTACTTCACGTAAACTGTGACCATTATGTATTACCAACTGACTTCCTCACCAGTTGCCACGGTTACGATAAACATCTTTAATTAGTGTTTTTAATTATTTTTTCGAGACGATTGTCACAGTATTTTAGACCTTGTTCCAAGAGTAATCAAATCTATATTTATGTCGAAGTTTTTGCATTTTTACAGACTTCCCAAAAAGGAGGAGGTACTCAATTTCACTTAAATTAATCAAGTTTACTTAAATGTGTGTGCCCTGATTTTTGGAGAAGGCTGGATCGATTCGAACAATTCTTTTTCTTTCAATAATTTTCGGGCACCTTTTAATTTTTTTCAGGATTGGTTGGTAACTACGACCTGAATGCGAGTACGAAATGTCTTGCGGACAAACATCCATACCTACAAACTAACAGATACGAGTAAATGAAAATTTTGCATGACTCAAAGCAGAGGCCATTCGCTCGCTTGATCAACAAGGTTACCAAGAAGAGATCACTTTCAGAGATTTTGTATTTTATCTCGCCTTTTGTAAGTATAGTTAATTCAAGACGAGTATTAATCTATCTGTTGTAAGTTTTCTGCATTTTTTTCTTGTAGGCAGCGCTATTTAATTTACTTAAATTATAAAGCGAGATCTCGAATTGATTAACGCTTGTAATCAAATACGTGATCTCGGAGATAACAACCTATTGGTATCTTATTTTCGCTTTCGAATGATATATAGCCGTAAACAACGAATTAAATTCTCGCAATTGTCAATATCAAGATTACAAGAGGCTCATTAAAAGTTTCAGTTCATTGAACGGATGCTATGGACTGTGTCGAACCATTTCTGCTTGATCGTGAACAAAGTGGTAGCTTATATCATAAATATAATTAAGAATCTCTGACAAAGATTATATCTTTCAAGGTTCATTGGGCATTTGCACTAATTGTAATTAAACCACTAGATTTGCACTGAGGTACTGCGCTGAATTGTATGATTATCTCACGGTAGCATGTTTGTTATCGGATTTAATAAAATTTTAGTAACACAAAATTAGTATAAGTGCTCATTAAGGTTATATGTTGGTATCAAATTTTATTCGAAACAATTCAACCGTTTAGGCGTGTAAGAGTAACGAACATACACATACGAGTACGCACTTTCTCATTTATAATCCTACCAGTACGGATTGTGAGTGTGACATGACATACCCGCGACGCTATACGCGTAGTTGTTTTAATTCTTAATGTAAATAGTATTGTGAATTTTGTATCTCATTTAGTATCTTTTAAGAACGTTCAAGTGCCTCTATTAAGAAAAAAATATTAAATGATTATCTACAATAAAAATAATCTATATCAGATGGACTACCTATATAGATTGCCTATAGACAACTAATTAAAATCTACAGATAATACAAATGCTCCCAACGAAACGCTTCGCTCGATTGGTCAATGATCGAAACTATAGTCAGACAGTCCCAATGCGTAGGTATATATAGGTTGGTATGTGAATGACTTTTATATTCTTATATAAATCAGATTTAAATTGGTTTGACATATTTAAACAAGACTTGGTTGAAAGTGAAACAGAATAAAAAAAAATGGTATGTCCAATGTATGGTACTTCAGAAAATATTTTAAAGTAATGCTTTTATGGAATAGTATGGGGTACGAGTAGCAATGATGTAAAATATTAATATTCTTTCTACAAAAGTAATAAAAATAAAATAATATAATTAAGCGGTCACTAGTATCTAGTATATGCTTGCCTTGAGATCAGGAGGTCCCGAGTACGGTTCCTTGCTGAGGCAGCTAATTCGAGTGGTGAATCTGACAAGTACTCTGCGTCTGGGTGTTTTATGAATTTTGCTGGCATGCTTCGTGGCGTGTATGTTCTGAGTGTGTGTCTGGCATATTCGACACAGGAACAACGATAGTAGAAAGATGATACTGTACAAGCGTTATTTCATTAGTTGATATTCAGTATTGTTTTTTTTCGTCTGTGACTGTACCAACAGTAACATTTATGTATTTTTAGCATCAGAAATTTTCATTTCATACTAATAACGGTTCGCTAATAGTCAAAGTTGTTACGTGTGCATACACGAGTATATATATATCTTAAAATAATATTTCTTGAACATTGTTTTAAGATCTAGGTTGCGGTCTAGCGAGGTCGTTGACTCAAGCTACCTACGTCATAGACTCCACTTCCGGTATAACCCTTTTGCAATTTCTGAACAAATAAACAACGTAGGAAGTTTTAGTGTTGTACAACAATCTCATTTAATATTTGCCGGAAATCTTATGGTATATAGTATATCTAGAACTTCTGATAGTTAGAACCTTGTCCAGGAATCTACACTTCAACACTAAAATAATCTATATCTATACTAATATTATAAAGAGGAAAGATTTGTAATCTTAATTAAATTAATTAGCTACTGGACAGATTTCAATTATTTTTTTGCCGTATAACACAGTTGCTTACATTATCAATGAGTAACATACGCTATAAGTATTTATTACTCGAAAAATCACAGATACGCGGGTAACACCGCGGAGCGCAGGTAGTATCTACAACAAGTGAAGTAACTACAATGACAAATAATGAAAATAGTAAAATTAAGGCGGTAATTTTTCGTTAGTCGAGTTGTCATATCTATCCAGTTTTTAACATATTACTGGGATCAATTTAATCAATAAAATAGTGTCATTTTTATCAATATTTGATTACTAGATTCACCGCTTACTTGCTCTCTTGGCTCAAAAAAAGCTTGCTTGCTCTCTTGGCGCCAATCTTATATATAAAAATCAATTGCTGTTCGTTAGTCTCGCTAAAACTCGGGAACGGCTGGATCGATTTAGCTGATTTTGGTCTTGGAATGTTTGTCGTACTCCAGGGAAGGTTTAAACGATGAGAAACATACATAACTGTTAGGCGGTACGAAGTTCGCCGGGACAGCTAGTTTAAAATAATTATCAAGTCTTATTAAAAGATATCAATAATCAGTAATTAACAGATATACAACAGAATATTCAAGTGGCGAAAAGGGTATGAAACTCAACTAGGAAAGTGGATAAAATATTATTAGGTAATAACCACTTATGAACAGAGAAAAAAAACTATTTTAGCAGCTGGTTATGAAACATGGTTACAAAAACAGCATGTTCGCAGCAGCAAATTCCGTTATAATTACTGGTTATCAAGCAAGAATAAATTCCATATTCGTATTTCGTTATCAAAGATCAGTTACGAACGTGAATTAAGGGAAAATATAGACTTCACTTAAAAAAAGTTATAGATAATATCAGTTAGGTACGTCGAGTTATGATAACTAACAGAAAACCATAAATACATCCTTGCTTCTGATTTATTCAGTGGGAGAGTTTCAAAAGCGCTAGTAGCTTATTACTAGTAGTATAGGAGTAGTATATGAATTATAGCATCAACAAGCCATTCCTATTTTGTATTTTGTACTTACTTATAAAAGAGAGAGAGAGAGTAACTTCGAACTTTGACGCTATGTAGCATCTACTACTCCAAAACCGTTCTATTTTGGGCACAATAGAATAAAATATTTTTTTATTTCGGAACCAGTCCATAGTCACACATACAAAATTATATAAATGAACACCAAATTAAATACTCAACTAAATAAAACACATCACAATTCTTCAAATAACAATATTAAATAGAATCGTTAAATTATTCCTAAACTACATGAAAACATCACAAATATAATAGGGTTCATCGCAGTCTATATTTAGGCATGTATCCAGTGTGCTCAACATGGTGATCCATCCTCGAGGCAAATAGCTGAAGGAAGCTTTTGGAGCTGTTCCGCAGGCGATGCATCAGCGACGCAACGCGTTTGCAAATAATAGCTGCATATGCATGCTTTTAGGATGTTGTTGCAGCAGTGGTTCTAAAAGCATTATTGTACTGGACACGAAGGGCATTGTATGATTTTTTGGTGTGTGTGACCCATAGGCTGCTGGTATAAAATGATTGGCAAAAAGCTCTAAACAATTTAACTTTGACCTCTGCAGTACATCGCGCAAACCTAACGAGCTAACATGTTTGACCTACCACAGACAATGCCCTTCGCTTCCTCTTGATATCGGCATCATCCGTAGGCGTATCGGTATCCCAGTGGCCCAGATACTTATATTGTGACACTTTTTTGAGGGCACTTCCATTTAGTATCACCGGAGGAACAGTGTCATTAGAATTTGATCCTGCTTTAAACACCATAAGCTCTGTTTTACTGGCGTTGTATCTAAGCCCATGAGCCTCCGCATAATGCTCGCAAATCGAGATCAGCTTCTAGTGAGCACTGATCGATGGTGCCAGCAACACCATGTCGTCTGCATAACTGATGTTGTTGATAAAAACTCCATCAATTGAGCAGCAGACACCAGCGCCGCTAAGCTCATGGACCAGCCGTTCCGTGTAAAGGCTGAAGAGGGTCGGCGATGTAATCCCTCCTTGCCTAACACCACATTTCAACCTGTACTTGTCCGTAAGTGACCCCGACCACCGCACGACATTAGTCTGATTGCCATACAAATACTTCAGAAGACTTGTGCACTCAGAAGGAAGGTCCGTATCACATGCCAATTTCTGCCAAGTCAATTTAGATAAATCTTGGAAACAGGCATAGACAGGTGTGCTAGTACAGCGATTTTGGTTGACAAGCCTGGTTTAAAACCGAATTGCGCATCATGGATTTTAAGATGCTGTCTGACTGAATGACTGTGGCGAGCGATATGGGCCTGTAGTTACTTTAATTTAATTTGGATTCGTGTCCTGTCTTATTTTATACTACAGGCACAACAATCGTTCGCATCATTGGATCTGGCAGGTATGAATGGTTTAAGCAGAAAGTAAATAACATTGCGAGGACCCTGGGCAATTAAACATCTGCATGCTGCAATATTCAGGGAATCATGACCTGGAGATTTTCCACGCGTCACGTTTTCACCACCTTTACCACTTACTTTGCTTCGGTTTTGCAAAAAAGTGCTACACGTTCCTGTCTCCGTATTCGAGGGTCCTAACGGGGAGTGCACCATAAAATGCTCTTTGAATAAGTTGGCAATCAGATTCACGTCACTGATACCTTCAACACTAACGGGGACACTCGGCATCGGGTTCGACTGATTGGCCTCTTTCCAAAAGTTTTTGTCGAATGATATGATGCTAAAATGTCCATTTTGATTTGCGTTTCTTTATCCTTACACCATTTCAGCTTACCTTTAATGACAACTCGCGATCTTCGCATTTTGTTCATAAACATGTCCAGTTGTTTGATTACCCTAGAGGACCTAATCATGAAACCGAAGCCGAGCTTCTTCATCCACTTTTCTACAATATTTGTTTCAGCTTATCACATGTCTTCTCTTATTAAAATTATTTTCACAAAGTTTACAGCCCTCAGAAGCAGTATGTCGAAGTGCGTTATATCACTGTACAATTTATCAATAACCTGTCTATGTCCTAAATTACAACATCAAATCTGTACATTCATGTACAATGTTACAATGTAACCAGTTATATGTTAATAGATCATAAGAAAAAAATCGGCACTATTTCGATTCTATAAAAGTACCTAGTCTGTGTAATCATGTGATTAGAAAAAGTTTGTTAATCTTGAATGTAAGCTTCACCCATATTTTTCTTTATCAAAAATGGTTTAGCAGTTGAAGAACTCAGAAACAAACATATGCCAAATTTCAGTTCTCGTTATTAATTAAATAACGTCACGGCTCATAAAAGATCATGATATTCATGCTGTCGACTGAATTTTTTGTTTCCACTTCAACGTCAGACCCTTGCCAGGAGTATTATAAATATTATCTCTGTTGACGATATAAACAATTCAATTACTACTGTTAAAGACTAACCATTTTTTTTGTTTTCTTTGGTATTTGTGACTCCAGGCCTCTTAGTTTTCTAAATGACGGAAATCCTAAAATCGCGTTAGTTTATTTTTTTTGGAAGTTAACATTCAATATTTTTACAACATTGCCAGAATATTCTCAGAAAATTTAAAGATTTTGGTGTAACATTGACCACTGTTTCGAACCCTATGAAGTGTTTTTGTTCTGCAAAGTATTAACTTTCTATGCAAATAAATGCCGTCCTAAATATATATAAGATGAAAGAAAACTAAACTTCAACTATCTATTTGAACCCTACGGTACCAAAAAAGGCAAACAGGTTACAAAGAGCTTAATAATTCACAACTAAAAAAAAGTAAAGCTAAACAGAGTAATCGGCTAGGGGTGAAATAAGTCTGAAGAGGGTCACTACACTCATCCTAAGGAACCAACTCTAAATTCGAGTGACAAAAATCAGCTGTTCCATAGAAAAAGTTTATCAGTCGTCGACAGAATGTATGAAACAGCATTTTTTTTATCGTATTTAGAGTTGGTTCCATAGTAAAAGTTATTCCTAAGGATAAGTGACCTCCTTTTGGCTTATTACATCCCTAATTGATAACCGTATACAAACTTAACAGGTACAAAGTTCAAGGTGGACGAAGAAAGGGTTACTCGCCGTACGTCTGAAACCTAAAAAAATTGAAAAAATGTGAACCTCCACGTGACTTGATCTTACTTAGCTATTTGTCTAGAAAACGTGGTTGTTATCCAACGGTTCTCAACGTAGATACGTGTCGTAAGTGGTTTATTGTAAGCTGAGGCATGACTGAGATTAACTGACTTTCATACATGCTTATAAGCGCAGCAATTTAATTTCAGTTGTTTGATTTCATTTTTAGGCTTCTACCCAGAGGGTAAAAACGAGACCCTATTATCTAGACTTCGGTGTCCTTCTGTCTGTCTGTCACCAGGCTGTCTCATGAACCGTGATAGCTGGACAGTTGAATTTTTCACAAATTATGTAATTTCTGTTGCCGCTTAATTGATTTTATTCTGTTTTTTAGTATTATAGAAAAATACTAAAAAACAGAATAAAATCAATGTATCTATATAAATATAAAAATACAACAAACGTGACTTGTTTGCTGTTTTTTGTTCGATATTAATAACGCCAACATGTAGACACTTGAACTGTTGTTGAACTTGAAATGTTGTATAGATTATTGGGTACGAAACCACTGGACCAATTATTAGCCATAAGCCCTATATAATTCAAGCCCTGCTTTAATTACCAAAGGACCAAAACAGACACATAATAAAACTTATATTTAATTTCAATGTTACAATATTAATTTATTATGCCACCCACATTACAGTCTACCCCTGATGATCTTTGTTAAGGGGGAAGGTACAAATCAGTTAAGGGCCCTGGAGCAGATTTACTACATATTTATATTCATTAATTATTTAAGTAAAATCAGGACTAACACAGTATGCAGTGGATCAGAGAAGAAGTACCTACATTTAACTACAAAAGTATTTAATTGTGTATACGCAATATAAATATCTCTTAAAAAGACTTATAACAATTATAAGTTCAAAACCACACAATAAAGGAAACTTTAAAGTGGAAACCTACAAATGGGTGCACAGTTCATCACGCCGGCCAGTTTGTGGTTTGAGGACTTCACTTGTCTTCGAAATCCTGCCACAAGCAGGTTTTCTCACAGGATGCCTTATTTCACAGTTAAAGCATGTCATAATTATTTATAATATTCACATGAGTTATGATCTCAAAAATGCACACGTGGGTACAAACCTGCGTCCTCACGCTTCAAATGCAGCCATGTGAAGAAACATTGCTACGTAATGTTTTGTTCTGCTTGTGTATCTTTTTTAAATTTTGATGTACCCAGTGTCACTCTCACGACTAAAACAACCACCAAATAAAAATACGACCAGCCGTTAAGGTTAAGGTTAGGGTGTGACAAAGAAATATACATACATACACTCTAAAACAGAACTCTCCTTCTTTCGCAGTCGGTTAAAAATAATTACTCACTTTGTGTAGTTATCCGATATATTACGTAATAAGTCTTAACTTATTTTCCTAGGTAAGAGCAGTGGAGCAGAGCGCGTCCAAAGTGAGTCTTCATCGCGTCCTGTCTTGGGTTTCATGCTTCATTTCCGACTCAGCTTCGCAATTAACTTCAGCTTATAATGGCAATGCCTTTCGTAGCATGTGGCGTAGTATATTATATCCAAAGTTTTTTTATATACTCGTATCAATTAAGAAAATTACTAGACCGATTTTGCCAAAATTTATTTGTGACCAATTGGAAAGTGTACCTTTCGAACACAAGTAAAATTGGAAGTTACGAAAGGCCCCGACATTTACTGTGTCAGCTATTTAAGAGTTGAAATTAGCATAGTGTATAGTATTCTATTAGTCAAAGTACCCTTACATTTGATATGAATATTGAAGGAATTGAGAAAAAAAATGAACTCCACCATTTTGTAGCGTCGGCCATCTCGAACCGATTTTCATCAAACATAAGTAAGGAAATTCGCGACTAATAAAGCTTGTAAACAAAGAAATAAAAATCAAAATGGGTCCATCCCTTTGGGAGCTACAATGCCACAAACTCAGTCACGTCATACTTATAACACGCCGTCGTTTATGCGTCGGAGGTTAAAAAAAAGATTTTTTCTAATTGGCAAAATCATCTCTGAGAACGGGGAACGTACATAAAAAAGTTCCAACGAATTGAGAACCATCTCCTTGTTTAAGTCAGTAAAAATAGTAAGTAATCCTTCTACATAATATCATTTTTCACAATTGTAAGAAAAAATATTTTTTTCCCCTTAAACTCGTCAATATCCTGTTATCGTAAACAACATTATTATGTGATGACTTTTCCAGAAAGTGTATCAAATAAAACGACTGATACACGAGCCTTTTGAACCCTCTTCGACAGGTTATCCTAGAGAGTATCTTTGTGATTACATTTTACATCACCGTCTTATAATATAGAAGCAAATCCAATTTATGCAACCAACATTTGTGTAGATATAATCTGTATTAGCTTTTGGTTGAACTCATGGGTAAAGTTAAGTAAGTTCAAGTAGTTCAGGACATGAGTATTATGTACATAATCGGGAACGAATCTGTGTATCAGCTTATTCGGTTTTTGACCTTTTACCAAGATTGTTCGTAAATTATCTTGTATCTGTTACGGATGAAGTATATAGTATAATCATTCACAAACCACGCATTGCAAGAGTCGGTGTAATTAGAAGTAGAGATGATCATACTAAATAATATATAGCTAATTAGACGAGGCTTATATTTAAATATTTTTGTATGAGTATATTAAAGAATATGAATATTTAGTTAAAGCCTGAGCGTTATCTTCTTACTCTGGACAATATTAACACAGAATCGAGGCAGATGGTATGAAATATATGAGAGAGGCCTATACCCAAAAATTAGATAAGGAAGGCGGATGATGATGATAGACTGAAAATGTAACAAAAATACACAAGCACATATATTTGTATTTACAAGCTGACAAGGCTTTATTGGCACGTCAGTCTTATTTTACTATTGTTTGATACCTTGCTATAGATTAGATCATAAATTCCATTTCAGTTATCAAGGTCTTATTAAGTCTAGATGTACGAAAACATTATGTGATGTAAATGTGATTACTTTCACCAAGAGAGCGAACACAAAAAACTAAATTAAAAAATAACTTGAATGGATAGAAAACAAATGATAAATAGGCAATGGTACGTAGTAACCATTGTCTATATTTTTTTTTGCGGTGCAATAAATTTATATTCGTCCATTTATTCAAAACAAATCAAGTTATCAAAAGTGTTCAAGCTTGAGAGCCACAGTGTTTCTGAGATAGTGCGCTTCCCGCGTGGAAGAAAACGAGACCGATGGATCGAATCGTATCGGCGCATCCACGTAACTAAAAACCCGGATAGGGTAGCCGACAGTGTATATGACAAGGTATCATCTTGCTTGTCTTGTTCGTGAAGGCTTTAAACTGCACGGTGGCTGGCACGGGGACTAGACGATGCCCGGAGCGACGCTACCTCACGTGTATTGCCACATTTTAAGTTGGAATTTAAAAACTAAACTGGCTACTTTTATTGACATGGATGGAGGTGACAGCGATAAACAAGCTTTTTAATTCAAAGGGTATTTTTCCGAGATTTTGATTTGCGATATTATACTATTATTATTATTATCGTGTTAGGTTTTATTATCAATATTTTGGTGTTTAATAAGTTGAATAGAACAAAATATTAACTTTAGTTATTTGCAGTTGCGAGAACAAGTAATAGATGCAATAAGAGAAAATTAATTTTACATTGAATTTTGACATTCAATCGGCAATAAATCTAATCCGAAGCTCCAAAAAAATTTAAAATCGGTTGATATAAATAATTTCTTTAGAACATGAAAGCATGACAATCTCATTTCCTTCTTAAATTTTTTTAAATACAAATGTATCCCAAAAATAGAAGATTATCCTTAATTTGTAATTCGTCTGTCGATTTAGCTAAATTGTCCAATTATAAATGAGTAACACGTACGCAAATGTACCACGTCAAGGCTGGTTTGTCCTTTTTCGCCCACGATAATGACATAAAAATTAGGAAATAACGATATAAATATGTCTTTACCAACATTTTTACATTATTTTTGTAATTTCATTGACTATCAAAGCTTCATATAACGAAAATGTATTTATGCAGAACATACTCCCGACCTCTGTGATAAAGATAAACCTAACAAAAACCCTTACTTAGTAACCCTTACATCCTCTAATGAATACTCTCTTCATATTTTATGTATTTATATTCATCGTTTCAGACTCTGTGCTGATTGTGACCCGTCAGTCAGTCTTACTCTTTCATATATATAGATAAATGTGCTATTGTTATTTAGTTCATAATGAGAGTCTTAAGGTGGTCGGTAATTTGTGACGTCAATACCGCCTACTTTGATCATCTGCGATGTTCGAATCTCATACATTAATGTATAAGATGATAATTGTATCCACAGTTTGGTGGAGACGAAAACTAGGAGAGCAGTAATTCCAAGTCTATATCCAACTTATAGAGCTAGAGATGGTAAGTGAAAAAAAAAACTCTACACATCTAGCTGATACAAGAAATACCAGAGAAAATATCAGGCATGCGTGGCTAATAACAGTCTATTTACTTTCTTACTGAAATAGAAAAGAATTATTTTGATATTCAAATTTGTTTCGTACTTTTTGTTTCTTAAAATAGTATTTCCGTCTCAAAAAATAAAACGTCTCGATTCTTTACGAATTTAAGATGGTACTGTAGTATATTATAATGTTGAATGACAACGCAGTAAGTGTGGGCGTTTGTAAAATACACATCACTGCTGCCTCACAAACATCCGTAGGGCGGATCGGCTAGCGCGTAGAACATCTACGCCGTAGCCTCTTGCTACAAATAACCGAGTTAGGGGAGTATGATAATATTACTTTTGTGTTCCTTATCGAATCTGTTTACTTTGATTTTTGCTGTTATGGCAAACTCTCATTGTTCATAAGTGCTTTACATAAATAGAAGCGCATAATTAACAATTATCGTAACGTTCTTTAACATTAATTAAAATATTGGGGCTAAATAATATCTATTGAGTGATTGCCTTTTTTATACTACTATATGTACCCGCGGCTTCGTTCGCTGTTGCTAACCTTGCATAATTATGTCAAAGGGAATTAAAAAGTTATTAAAGAGAATAAATTTCAGTGGTCCTTCAAAAAGGCTTATCATTATAAAATATATATGTTATAAGATAGAAGTGTTTTGAACTGTAAATTTGATTAATTAAAGCGATACTGAAAAGTTTACACAATTACGTTCAGCATTAGTGGACAATTCTGAAGAACTAAAGACTCTGCATAACATTAACGCCCATTTCTATTTTGCGAATTCAGCACAAATTGTTACCCGTAGGATTTTTTGGTAATGTGTGTATCTCGATTGCTAATTTATTTTTTATTCATGACAGACAGTTAGACATTTGACAACCAACTTGCACAGAAGTCAGCGACACTGTGACACTCTCAAAGAAGGCCACCGCAATACACCGTTAGTTGTTTAGCGACAGATTATTCAACTTGAGGGTGGCAGCTAGCTAGGCGAGTGTTAAGAATGCATCTACAAGGGTTTTTTATAAAAGTCATTGTTGATAGTATATCGAAAAAATAAAATAAATATGATCTACAATGCTGATGTCGTTGTTTTTTTATTGCGGTACAATAATTTCAGTAAGTCCTTTCTAACAAAAGAATAACTAACTATGCAAATTAAATGTAATAGTAAAAACTTCTATGTAGGCGTCCACAAAAGTTTTTATAAAAACGACAAAACCGACGTAACGTTTTTTGCGGTACATTTTAGATAGAACTATCTAACGAAAAATAGAAATGTTCAAAGTAGGCGCTCCCGAGTTTTATTTTAGATAGACATTTCTAGCATAAAAATAATCATCCAAATCGAAACACTCGTTACCGAGTTATAATTAAATAAGTTATAAAAAAATACAATTTTCATCCTCTTTCCCTCCACTAATTTATGGGATACCATTAATTTTGGTTATTCCTTTCTAACAAAAAAAGAATTACACAAATCAAAGCACGCGTTACCGAGTTATAATTAAATACGACTTTCATCCTTTTCAGCTGGAACCTCTGCTGATTTTCGGAATAATAAGTGAATAAGATATTTTCTGTCATCACGGTAAATACCTTAAGCATACCAAATTTCATTGAAATCCATCCAGCATTTTCGGAGTTATGGAAAGTTCAGAAACAGACAGACAGACAGACAAATATGAAAAAAATATAGATTTGGGGTCTGTATCGTTAATAAAACGCCCTGCAAAAGAAATTTTCAAAATATATACAATATACAGAATTTCACCTGTTACAGTTTTATTGTAGCTGCGAGGTCGACAGTTCCCGGTACTGCTAGTCTTGTTCGAAATATTTTAGTTTCAAGCCACAAGTTTTCAATAACAATTGTATTTGAAATTTATTTCTTTAAATACACTCATTGACTTCTGACTGTAACTAGTAGGGTACCAAACTGTTTGACCTTGCAACCACACTAATATTGATAGAAGCTTTTTAATTGTCATCCCCGTTACCATCAAGCTTTGCTTTCATTTTTAACTGCTTGAGCTGATACATTTTTTGTATAGGTGTAAAAAATAGCTTTCTAAACTAAATTTGAATTAATTTTACCAACTCAGTAGAATTTCTGTCACAAGATTCGCAACTTTCAAACTTAATTGGCAAAAAACAAAATTGGTTAATGACTTGTGTATAAGTATTGGTAGCATATATTCAAAGGCAACTGATTGAATGTTGGCTAGGTCGTGATCCCACCATGGGGTCTTATTTACAGTACTTACGGTCATTGTATCTCGATAAGTACCTTGACAGAGACGAGACGGCGCGACAGGTTCAAGCAGACCTCCATGTAATGGGATTCTTTGTATCTAATTACCTGGATTCATAAATATTGGAGTTATATTTACCTGATTCGGTTATTTTTTATTTGATACATTATTGGGCTAACTAAGAAAAAATTGAGTCAAATTATGGTAAGTTGGTTATTTTGTTAATTTATATTTTTTATCATTTTGTGTGTAGGTATACTAATTCTAACTTCATCTGTGAACCCGTTTAGGATGAGTGTAGTCACCCCTTTCCAGCTTAGTACACCCCTAACCGATAAGCCGGCATATGTGTAGATTTGAATTATTGATGTATCTTTAAAATCCTTATATCATTCCAAGTGACAGCGATTAAACTAACATAAAAAGTATCCAAGATAGTCATTTATTTTAATAATATTAATTTAGATACATAATAACAAAAGCTTTTATTATATACGAGTAAATCCCATATAATCAGTCAATTTATGTAAGCCTATAATAATTTATGTTCCTCATCAGCAAAAAGGAAATGGTTCTTTTTTAATGAAAACATTTTAAGTAACGGCTAAAAATAACGAGACTAAATATAAAATGCGACATTTTGTCGACTTCTTAGCTGCGCGTTGCGCGTCACAGCGAAGCCTGCTGACTGTTATTCTGATAAACATTGTTTCGAATTTTTTTCAGGGAGCTGTAGCGGCTGCGTGACTTTGTGGTCACGAGGCAAGGAACTTGTTTGAGCTTGGAGATTGTTTTTCGGTTACTAATTCAGACGTTGGCTTGCTTGTTTGACGTATATAAATAATAACGTGAAAAGTATTAAATTATACTCATGACTCAATGCTTCAACCCGAATGGTTAGGTATGTATTGTTTAGAATTCACTACTGTAACAATAGTCAGCATCGTATCAAATTTACTTCATCTCAAGACAAACCCACAAATCTGCGAAATGGAAATGATATGTCTGTCCTACCCATACCGCTTCAAATATCGCCTTGGCGTTCTAAGAAAAATGTCTAGCGATGCTGGAAAGTGATGCTTCATATTGTTTAAGAAAACGTGTTTTTACGCGTACCTGACTGTTGTACAACATGAATCAAACACGCTTTAAAATTGATGCTTAAAATAATTTTATCTTAACGTTTCGGTAGTTGAAAACCTATCTAGACAGTTTGGTTATATCATAGGTTACCGAGTGCTAAGTTATACTAAACCAAGTAGCAAATCTGTCGAATCCAGAATCCGTCGAAAAGCGAACAATCGACCGCACTAAGCGAGACGACCTATAGGGAAATAAAAATATCAACTAGAACTAGAGATTGGTCTTGCCTGGTGTTCTCCTACATGTACCTTAGAAATTAACCATCAAAAAACTACTATTATATCCTAGCTAGTTATTATAAAAAAAAAATGTGTCTATAAAATAATATCAAGGCTAGCTTTTGTCAAAGTTGGTCATTCAGTTCTATTAAATAAACTACAGTCAAATTTTTATTTAGAAATCATATTTTTAAAGAATATTGTCATTTATAACTATATTAACTATTTTTGTTATTTATACGTTATTGATACAAACTGTATTAACATTTCTCATGAAATTAATTTTTTATTCAGGGAATTGTTAAACTGGTAGTTACTATTTTAATGTGAGAATACTGATCGTCTATTGTTTCATATATGTGAGAGTATCTATACATACTTGTACGTATTTTTCTAGACTGTTCTAGACTATTAAGTATCGTAGCTGCCATATACATTTATAATATTATAGCCACTCATAAGTTATTAGATAAGCGTATGAGCATTGCAAAATACGTAATTTGTTATGGTTTTCAACTGTTAAATTGTTTTGTAACACGATGATTATAGAGCAGTTAGTAAACTGTAAGCTGTTTTATTATAATTGTTTGTTTTCAGTATACAAGTTGAGAAAGATACTACGCAGCAAAGAGTTTCATATATAGAGTAGAGAATCTCCTTGCCGCGCGTCGAAAAAAGTGTAACCGTTTTGGTGATGCGCAGTTGAACATACGGTGCGGGTTAGTGTATAGAAAAATTTACCCTAAAGAAAATTAAAAAGACTTATTTTTATACGTTTTTTTTTTATATTTGTGATTGTCTGCAACTCGCCCGATGTAAAGTGACGAAGTGGCGTAAGATGTAGTACGCTACGATGTAGCTGTAGTATGTTTGTATGCTTGCATAGAAGTTAGAAATTAAATTTAGGACTTGAAAAAGACCAGACATTATAGATATCTGGAAATAGAGAAACTGTTAGCAAGTTCTACAATCTGGCAGTTCGCACAATTAAAGTTGACGCAAAGCATTTTAGTGCGAAATATCCGGAATCTCTATCTTATAACCAAATAAATATTTTTAAGCGTGTTTATTCATGGCATCCATCTACTGGGCACCGATGTCCATACAAAGGAGGTGTAGACCAAATTCTACTTATTTTACTATATTAAGGTTTTATCAAATTACTTAGTAGAAAGTTATCCTAAATTTCGTTGAAAACATTCATTCCTAAGAACTTTTTGCAAGGTATTTCAGCGTCAAAAGTTTTCTACGTAAAAAAAGGAAATCAGACAAATATAAGAACTAATCCCTTCATATTTATTTTAACAGAAAAACAGATGTAACTAAGTAATTTATTTTATGCATTGAGATTTTTCCATTATTGTGGGAACCCATCCCGATGTTTTTAAGGGCTTCACCAAATACTGAATAACATTAATATTTTTTGGTTTTGTTTTATTTACATTAATATGCTCACAAAAACAATAAACTTACCTGTGGAAAGTAACCTCGATCGATTTCTTACGTTTTTGAGTGATTGAGTCACATGCTTTTACGACGCATTTACGCTTGGCCTCACACCAGGCACTGATTTGAAGTGAGCTGAGGTAAAGGGTGTGGCCTTAAGTGAAGCAGCAATGCGATGAGGCGGTTAGTACGCATCTAGTACATGTACATCAATGCTACGCTGTAAATTTAATACGTTCCTGCTAAGTACATAATTATTTTTTTTTTTACATTTTCTCTACAGTTTAATTGTTTTGTTTATCACAAAATAAAGAATTTCTGCGAACCTTCAAAGTATGGCCTTATTCTGTCAAAACCGGGTAAAAGCAATAAAAAACTGCTTGCGAATAATTGATCCTAAGAAAATTGATTCACGGTTACTTTACTAATAATATTAATATTTTTTCCCTTAAGGAAACACTTCAAGAAAATTGTACAAGTTCGTTGTACAAGTATTAAACAGAATTCATCTTGATGAAATGATGGGTTGAAAATTAGATAAAACTATACTTAATATTGGAAATTTTCGTAGAGTTTACTGCGATACATTTGAGCATGTAGCTGTATCAAAAAACTTTTAACTCAGTACAAGATGTTAAGAAAGTTGGTATGTAAAGTTGGTATGTACTCAACGTTTCCACTCATCTTAAAATACAGCACTGAAAGTGCTTCACCATGAACCTCTAAAAGGATAGGAACAGCTAGGTGAAACTAATTTTGTTAACATTTAAGTGCATTTTGGTAGATCGATGCTGGCAGATAATGTATGTTTGGGGGAAAATTATAGGTATGAACATATTAGATGTCCTTAAGAGAGAGAACTGAACTTAACTAAGAGAAGAAGAAATGCAATTTAGAAGATACTACATGGTTCATCGTCATCTATCTGGTTTTGATAAAGCAAACATGAAACTTTTTTTTTCAGAGCTCTTGATTTTTGTAAGATTTTAAATCACTATTGTGATATATATATTTAAGTATATAAACATAACGATCACCTATGTGTTAATAAGTAATTGGCCATTCATCTCATCTTTTTTTAACTTAGACCTGGGTTTTCAGCGGAACAGCACTAGCGGCGAAATATGCTAGCCTCGGTAGAGTTACATATTTGAGCCTTTTGGAGTCAAGACTTGGACTGTACGGACTGGGAGCTTACCTTTTCCAAAACTTATCGGATGTTTGCCGACTGTGTTTATAAACATTGCCATTGAGCGTGGTAATGCCGCTAGCACACTAGGCACGCTTCTCTCCGGTGGTGGGTTTGAACATTTAGTTTAACTGTAGAGCTTGATTGGTCTTATAGGTAATCCAATCCAATCTGCAATTTTTATTTAGTAGTTTTTCTTAACTTAAATAGTTTAAGAGATCAAATTTTATTTGCATTCTAATTTATCACTTACCGTGAAAGCAAGTTAGCAGCCTAGAAGCAAGTTAGAAGCCTATATTTTTTATTCACGCTGGTAATTGGAAGCTTTATTCGAGTCCGTCAGTATTTCTTTGGCGTAGCGAAAAAGGCAAACGTATCAAGTGTGGAAATTTCCCGAAGCTTAACCGAAGGGCGCCATAAAAGCTTATCCTTGCGTAGTGCGTTTGAAACCAGGTCACGGATGGATCATAGGGATGAAACCAACTTTTATTGAGAAGATCTTTATTATGGTGCAAAGGTCAGCTGCATTGAATTTATGACAGTAACTTTTATTGCGGTAATCATAGATGCCTTCCACCTGTCAGCAATAAAATAACTTTTTACTGAGGTCTCTTCATTGAAAAGCACTTAAACATTTGCTTACTTGCTTATTTTACTTATTACATTAGCACTTTTGCTAGTGGGGCAAGTACCCAATGCAGGTGCAAGTATAATTACAGACTTCCATTACGGCAGGCAAGCAGGCAGGCAGGTTGACAGAACTTTTTCACTTATTTACATTTAAAAACCAAACCGTTGAACTGATTTTGATAAAACCAATAAAAAATTGTTTTAAATCGATCCAGCCATCTCTGAGTAATCAGGTAAAAAAATAGGAAAGTCGGTAAAAATACATTGAATTACAGTGGCATTAGAGCAATATATATTAAAAATTGTTGTTTTTGGATGCTAAACTTCTTATAGGTAAGTATTATTTTTATAAAATGCGTAGATTGAAATGTTATCTTACGTATTAAACATAGTAGTAAACAATTTTGCTATTTCGCCTTCGTGTAAATATCAGATTACCTAATTATCTTTGTATTTAATATTTTGCGTCTTAAGTTATTCTGAGAGATTATTAACTATAACCTACGCGTAACGTTTGCTGCATAATATGCTGTACCGTAAGCATGACCCAGTTGGTTTTAGTTATAACGAATTAAGCTATTCATTCATCATTCACGAGGGGCGCTGCGGGGCCTAAGGTTCGCAATGTGACGTCACAAACGGCTTTAAAATTACCACCCGGGTAGCACTACCGCTGCAGTCCTTTCTCGTGACCTACTAACCCAAAATACGATCGCGTGACGTAGGCGGTATACCTCTGCTGGCAAGTTGAGGGGACGAAGCGCAGGCTCGGGTTGCGGGAACAGCAAAAGCTATTATCAGAAGTACGGTTGTGTTTTCAATGAAATTTACCACGCGTACAGGTGTACCGACGTCGGTACACACGGGTTGCGTTGTGTGCGCCGGAGCCGACCGTACGGCCGTGGAACCTCCCTATAGCCTTCACGCTCAATATAGACCACCAGGCGCAAATGGTACGTTGTTTTAATTTCACGGACCAATTCTAATTTTAGCCAAAGAAACGGTCCGTTGCAGATTCACGGTATTTTCTGTTTCTTAATCAGTTTTAGCCCTGCATTTTCTGCGACAGTCACTGGTATTTATGCAGAAATAAATTATTATTATTCTAATTTAATTATAAGGCCTTGTATTGCTATGTGTTAAAAGCAAAGCGTTCGTCTCTTTAGGTTGGTACTGTGTCTTTAGGTTTAGGTTGCAACTAAATACTAGTATAGCTTAGACGTTTCGATTTAAATATTAGGCACATTTTTTATGTTTTTTCACAAATACACAATAAATAATTCCAATGGAAAACTGGATGCGAAACTTAATATATTTCTAGGCCTCAAACGTGGAAAACTAAACATGAGAACCATTTAATGGGACGTTATTTTGTTTGTAAACATATGAGTTTGTTTATAAGGAAAGCTTTTTACGTTCCATTTATTTCAGGGGCGAGTTAGACTTATTTTTCTTTAACTTTCGATGGAGAGCCATCGAAAGTTAAAGAAAGTAAGAGTAGTATTCTGACCTGTAACAAATCAAACAACTTAGGTGGTTCAGCTCTTTATTGCAAGGTTCTTTAGATCTACGCTGAGGTTAAAGGACTTGTGTAGCTACTAGCAGTGTACAGTCGTTTATTGAAAACTTTAACTATGCGTATTTAAAGTAAACAACCTGGTCAATAGTGTTTCCGCTGTAAAATATAGTTTAGAAGTAAGAATTTATTGTTATTTTAAATTAGTATGCAGGTACTGGTGTATCATTTACACTAATGGCAATAATCGAAACTTGACACAAAATTAAAAATATCGTAAAATTCTTAACAGTAACAAATATACAACACATTTTTTTTTTACTGTTCTAAGACTGCGTAATTGGTTCCGTTGATCTAAGTGTCCGTCATCAATTTAACGTATATTTTTTAAGACTTACGAAACACATCGTGAGTAAATCTGGTTATCGGAAAAGTAGCTTTTGAAGTGAAGTCCTTAGTCTGCCACTAGGACAGAGATGTTGTATATGATATAATAACAACAGTATATTAGTACGTAAGTTTTTATCAATCGAATAATAAATAAAAAAACGAATTTAGTTTTTCCTAAAGGCTGCGAATTTCATTACTACGTCGTCAACAAGAGATTTATAAATAGAAAAATATAAATAATACGAGAAATATCGGACAACATCCACACAAAGGTCTTCAGGTCCCAAACTAGGCAAAGCCTGTGCTATGATATATATAATAAATACCCAGACACAGGTCAAACAGACATGTTCATGCACACTAATGTTTAGCCTGTCCGGAGTTCGAACCCGGAACTAGTGGCGCAGAAGGCAGGGTTGCTACCAACTGCGACAACCGGTTCCAAATCTTCATAGAGGACACCCCTGAACAACTGAGAGACGTTATATGTTGATATATAGAATATAATTTATTGTATCAACAATAAGATGCCGGGCAATGAACCCATCTAATAACGTGTATTGTCATAGGCACAAAATATCGATGTGAGCGTTCAAAGCAATTTATTTGAAACTGATATTGTTAGACGCACATTATATGTAATGTGCGCCTAACAATATTAAAGTAAAATTAAATTATTTTAATAATAATAAAGAGTAATCAATTTAATTATTCCGTCGTTACTAGAGAATCAAGAAATACAATTTATCATGTTCCTTTACGTTTTGCAGACTAATTATTTGTTATTCCGAGTTTACTTTCTTACAACTATTATTCTCTCCCAGAATTCAATTTTAAGCAGAAGATGGTTGAAATAATAACATTTAAAGTATTAAAACCACTAAACTAAGCTTCATGAAAAGTTATTAAAGAATACGACCAATATTCGGAACACCTTGGAAACAGCAAAACAATTTTAGCAGACTCGAATCACAGACTCGCTCACTATCTACCAAGACATAACTACAGTTACGGCAAAACATTAGTCTACAAAAGTGTTTTAAAATAGTACAAACTTAAAAGAATGCTCCTAGCTTTAAATTTTGCCCTCGACACTAGGTACATAAAATTTCCCCCCCCCAAGGGTGCCCGCATTGACGAGGCGGGGGGCCTCAGTAACCGTAGCCTTGCCATCCTCAGTGAAGCCAAGAGGCATGAGCCGCTCTACCAGATTTTGTCTTCTAAGCCTGTGTCGGAGTGGCGACATGAGGTACCACCGTAGAATGTGACCCCACCACGTGCACCATTCTACGGTGGTGACCCCACAGTGGTGTTTATCTGCTGCGGCCCCTTAGTGGCAGGCGGCGGGGCCACTGATGACCCATCGCAGGAGAACCTCGGGCTTCCAGACACGGGGTCGTCAGACTCCCACATGGTGGTATGGTAATCTAGCTGATTGCAGTGCGTCATGTGTCTGGCGCACTGCAAGCGGAGGCAACCTCGAGGGATTGCTTCGGTGACGGACAGCCGTGGCAGGTCGCGGATGAGTGCTTTAGCGTTCCCGTGTCCCGCCTGTTAAGCGTCCATACCCGATTATTCGATATCACTTATTATGATTATTTCGATACCACTTATTATGTATTCATTGATGTGATTACCTATTCTGGAAGATATAAATTACATACCAAAATAACTTAAATATTGTCATAATCCTATTATTTATAAAGAATGAATGTAAAAAAATACTAAATTTAAAAAAGTAAATAATAGGTATCACATTAGATACCAAACTCTAAAGAAATTTGTAACTTAGGAAAACAGGTAAGCTGGCAAGTTGTTATCGTTAGTATTAACAACATTCACATGACATTTGATTGTGCCATAAAATCAAATAGTTATTTCGGTATATTCCACGAGCTTTTTTTATATGTAATACCTAGGCGTCATGATTAGAATAAATTTTCGTAATAATATTAACATCAATGTAGTTATTTATAAAGACACTTGCCACAAAAAAATTGGTATTTATGCAGCTGATTATGCACACTAGCGACTGCAGCGAGAAGTATCGGAATTTTGTAGGCCCTGATGAGATCGATAGTTGCATACCTAGAATAGATAGGCATCCGGTCGTCGACCTATAACCCAGCGGTGGTTTCAAATATATCTCGACCTCGAGCCCCTGCTCACTCCTGCCCTATAAATATATTATTAGACACTGCAATGCAGCTATTTTAAATGCATCAAGGTAGTTTGGATGCAACTTAAATCCGCTTTAGCATGGTTGGTAGGTTTATCAAAGATTTAGACTACTTTATTATGTTTATTTATGTTTTTATCTACCCGAGACTTAACATATATGTATTGTTAAGTTATGAATTTATAATTTACTGATAACCCGGGCACTTTAACAATAATATCATCTTCATATGTTGAAATGTATGAAAACTACTAAAAACTATTATAAATACTGCTGATTTAAATTTTTTGATTGTAAGTATAAAAACTTGAAGAATAAAAACTTTAATTTACTTAATATGCTGCCACATGTGGTGGCGTTATCGCTAAAAGTGATTTCTTCCAGGCTTAATATCACTGTTAATAACTATTCTAGCTGTGTTATAGTAATTAACTAGTGATAAAAAAAAATACTTCAAATTTTGCTTCATAACGAAAACCTGAAGTTAGTGCTCGCCTCGCAAGCGAAAGGGCGCGGGTTCATTCCCAGGTTGAGGAATGAACCTCTGAATTTTTCAGTCATGTGCATATAAGAATTATAATTTAACCTACTTAAACGGTGAAGGAAGACATTTTAAACCTGCGTGTTAGCTTTTAAAGACTAGTAGAGTCCCCAACCCCCTAGAGTGATGGACTAAGGCCTGCACCTCATGCATAGGGGAGACTCGTGCCTAGTTTGGATTTACGTGATATGTATACATAAATCTAATAATCCAGTTCACACAGATATGAAACTTATCTGACTACTGGAATTAATTTAGGTCACAGTATGAGTTTAGGTGTAGTCTTAAAAGCTTTCAATCTTGTTACGACGATTCTAGGATTGTCTTATTTCACCGTTAGAGACTAGAAATTCAATTTCTTTTACTCATTTCTGATCTGTAAAGATCTGGTGGAGGCGGGTCTATTGAGATGCTATCGCTTAGCTAAGCTAATAAGTTGGATCTTCAGAATATGTCACTGAATAAGTTAGGTACTTTGCTATTATTTTGTTTATAATATTCGGTAGGTAAAAGGCGTGATTTTAACACTCAGACTCGTATTTGTGCTTATTTATTATGCTAAAGTGGAATTCATTGAACAAGTGACAAAATTACGCCGAAGCTTACCAAAACCGGTTTCACCATCATGTCAATGTCGAGGCTATCCAGCTCCTCGACCACACAGACATGACTAGAAGATTAAAAAGAACTAAACCGTTCGAGTTACTGTAGTGTTAAAAATAAAATAGTGAAAGTGCTAAGACTTAACAACACATGAAACACAAAGTGTTTTCGCTTTAACAACTGTAATACGAAAAGTGCCGATGGACAAATTCTTAGAGACATAATTTTGTAGACGATTATGTTAAACTAAAATTACTTATTAGCCTTAGGTTTAGGCTAGATTATAATAATATCAAGGAAAGTCTACGGGTTTTATATTATATACCTAACCCAAGATCATTTCGTTTACATACCTAATAAGTAGGCCGATTTCGATAAACATCTAAATCAGCCTTTTCCCAAATCGGGGATATTACAATAACATAAAAAGCGCTTTTTAAGCGTCAATAGTAACTACATTATTATTTGTAACTAATTTTACTAGTATAGTTAGTTGCATTTCACTGGAAAATTTAGTCACGTGTATTCTCGATTATTTTCATCGCACGTTACGGTGTTACGAGGCGTGGGCGGTTGACTGCAACTGAGTAACAAAAGGCTTCTAGCAAACATTAATAATTATTAATTAGGCTAAGGCTTCATACGTAGGTAGATGATAATTTCTCTTGAGAGTGAGTTCCAGAGAACTTAAAAAGATTTGTTAGATATACTGAATATAAACAATGGTATAACTTCAGGATGCATTAATTGTGTTAAATTAATTGTGAGCTATATTTATATTATTTCAACATAAAACCAAACTCGGTAAAACTAAACTCGGTACAGTTAAATTGGGATTTACGTCACAAAAATGTTGAAACTAATAAGCTTCTGATTCGTGTAAGCCTTCACTTGAATATCAGTTTCTGAATAATCCTGTAACATACATTCGGGAATCTGTAACTTGTCTTTTGACCAATAGTAGCGCTCAGGTCTGACCAGACTTTGCGGACCTACAATCCTAGAGTGCCCGAGCTTGAAAGCATCCTCTGAACTACGAATAATTAATATTTTTCAAATATGAGGAAGTTCCATGGTACCTACTAGTATTTTTGGGTTAAAAAGCTGAGGAAATAAACAAAGAAAAAAAAAGTAAGTGATAAACATTAAATTATTCTTCATTATAGTTTATTATACGAAAATCTTATAATTAAACATGACTTACGACTATTTAATTCAATATTTTATACTACCTAAGTAATAATACTTAGGTACAATTTGAATATTTATAGGACAATAGTAAATTACAGACAAATAGTCGTATAGATAGATATATCAAATTCGATACGTTTCCATAAGTGATGATGAAAAAAGGTACTTTGTGTGTTTTTTAACTCTGTAAAGAAGGTACTCGAATTTCTTAAAGAACTGCTTGTTGCAAGGTATGCAGTACTATGTGTAATAGTATACGTATTTTTCTAACATTACTAGTTTCAAAACGTGGAAAGGCACTATGCTTGAATAACGGAGGATACAAACTGGTGTATGGTACAATTACTGATTTTAAATTTTTCGTACATGATAAATATTACTTAGACGTTGATAAAACAACTCATCCGTGACAATATCGCTCGTAAATTTAAAGTGAATCAAATGTGAAACAAGAATACAAGTCCCAACTACATTAATAAAGATCCGTGTCTAGAGTGCATTTCAATAATGATAATGTCTAAAAGTCAATGTCGTGTTATCTAATATTACTTAACAGATCGAATAACAAACTCCCGATCATTTATACAGTCTTATATATTGTCCCTTATAAAGAATATATCGAGTCACAGCCCACGGCGCGGCGCGTGCCGTACGAGGCGCTCTAGACGCGCGACATCCGTGCTATGCTCCGCCACGATCTTGGTCCTCGGTACATACATACACATCGTTACGGCTAGTCGCTATCCGCTCAGCAAATATCTACTGATATGATGAGAACTCGTCCCCCCTAGCGTTTTTTTTATTCTACTAAAACATAACCAGTCTTGATTTCCGCCCGTGTTCGGTCCAAAAGTGATTCGGAACGCTTTCCTTTATCGGTTGAGGCCCATGGTGGCGCAGCAGACTGGGTGACGTGGGACTCTCTGGGTCGGCAGGCCGGACAAGCCGCGAACGTACGTATAAGTAACAGGAGAGCGAAGGATTCTCTTGGGTTGCTGTTGTTTCTTCGGTGGGCGGGATCGTTCTGTCGGCGAGCAGGACTGAGATCGAGAGGATAAGCTTAAGCTCTGGAAGACGCGCCTCAAAGACACGGTGGAGCGGTGACGGCGATTACGTTCGGAGACGTCGCTGCCTGAGTCACTGGCGGAGCACGATGAGCGATCGTCGGTCCTGCCTTGCTCGCCGGACATACTCTCGTTGCTGCTGGATGTCTCCGCGGAGTCGGAGTCCGTGGCACGACGAGAAAGCCGCCGGCTAAGCGCTTTCAGCAGGCGTCCGCCGCGCGGAGTCTGGATGGGTTCACTCATCTCTTCACTCGGAGGGCACACCACGATCTTCGGCGTGACGGATTCGCGACGAGCTCTCGACTTCAGCGTACTTTGCTGTACTTCGCCGACAAACTTCTCGCACGCCAAGAAGTTAACTTCAAGCTTATTTTTCATGAGTACGATAAAATCACTTTTTATTTTGTTAAACACCGGCTTATCACTGATCGTAATCAAATGTTGAGTTTTGATTGAAAATGAGAATTGTTTTAGTTGTAAACTTTTCCGTTGGTCGCGTACTGGTTTACTTAGAGCGCAGTAATGTCGCTTCACAAGGAGTGTTGCGAACTGTTAGCAGGCGGGAGGCTTCGAGGTTTTATATAGGGAAGTTGGCGCATGCGCGACAACCCACTTCTATTCTCCATGCAACCGCTCACGTAATGCACACCCGTCGCCGCAGGGGCTCCGGCCCACCCCCTCTACAAACCTACCTGTTTTTTTGTTGAATTACCTTGTACTTAGGTTCTTTGGAAGATGCGTTTAATTGTCCACAAGATCTGTTTCCCTTTTTGCTATTTCGGCATTTGTTTTTTGAATTGAACCTACTACCTAAGTTAAGTCTCTAGCACCAATGTAGGATGTTATTTAATACAGTGCTCTGTTTTTTACTGATATGTAACTATTATTAAATTTATAAAACTCAAAAAAAATTTTACTCATAAACTATAAAACATTATAAATATAATATGTTAAAATAACATGGACGATTTTTGCGCATTATTTGCCTATTATATTAAACGTTTTTTATTTATTATATTGAATGTTAATTAATTATTAGTACACTGTTCCTTTATGACAGGATTGGTATTGGGTGATCTCCAATCAATATCTTACTAATAAACAAGCTTTTGAGTAGCGACAACACGTGACACACGTGAGACACAGTTTGAGATGAAAGCTGATCATTAAATTAAACGCCTCCGAATTAAATGGAGCAAAATCACGACTCGTTCAATAGATACTGAAACGTCTAAGGAGCATAGTTGAAAAGTCGTTGAATGAGCACCCAATTACTACAAAATTAATTAACACTAAATTATTTCTTTGGTGTCAACAGGCGGTGGGACCATTGACTTGCCTCATTATGACATTGACTCAAAGATAAGCGAATGAACTTGTTCGATAGATGGTACAGTAACTACTTGAACCATAGCATAGGCTTAGGTCAATACCTCGGCGCCTAAGTGAATTGTATAATTATATTTATTACTATTGAATAGATATGCCGCTTGGCATACCCGATTTTTGTAGCTAGTATTGAGTGGGACGTGCAGCAAAGGTTTTCAGATAACTTAATTTAAATGCAATTCTTCACTTGGTATACCTATAATCGATGTAAAGACAGGCTGGGGTATTTTGATGTCCAAGGAATGTCTACGTTCACGACTATAGACAAAATTCACTAGTATAGAATCTTTCACTTTATAGAAACCGTTTAACTCTCGTCACTGCTTCTCTTAAATCTGTTATATGTAGACAAAAGACGTCGCCATGTTAATGTGTGTGTGTAGCATTCATCTCGTGTTTGACGTAAAGATAAAAGAACAGTGGAATAGAAGACCGAGTAAAGAATGCATGGGTTCACCTGAGTTCAATGGTGTTATCAGTTCGGTCGTTTACTCTAATGGACCTTATTACGCCCTTTGAATTATATCCATACAAACGTATCCAATTGCAAATCTACAGAGCCTCTCATATACAATATTTACAGGTCTTAAAATACATTAAACGATAATTGAGAACAAGAGAACGAGAACATATAGGTCTAACTAAAAATGACATACCTAACAATTCGTCTTTGGAGTTTTTGTATGGCGAAGTATTGCAATTACATTTCAAAAAAAATCAACTTACATTGTGTTACATCAAAATGTACCGACAGACTTTTCATTTTGAATAAGAAAACATAAATAGGTCGAATTAATACACTATTTGGTTATATCAGTTCTAAATACTTCAGTCGCGTGCCCTAACCTTGTAACTTGGCATGTGGCAGCATATAATTTTGATCGCATTTGATAATGTTCCCATGAATTTTTTTACTTTATGCTTTCTGAATCTCGTTCTGGTGTTCTAGATTACTGTAAATAAAGACAAGCACGTGCACTGATGTAGGTCATGCTTCCACTCGATTACGTAGACGACTCCTGTTCAGGTAAATTAGCAAACGGCTCACGACACGAGTCTTCGACGGCGTCGGCCACAAAACTCATGGATCGAGTTAATTAGTGTAATTTCATTACCACTAGCTATTTGAATGAATAAATAATAAGTACTATTACGTTACCAGAAATAAAAACTATAAGCAAACTATAACTAGAATGCAGTAGGTACTAAATTTTAAGCATTTTGGTGTAAAATAGATAGCGATACTGTAATAAAACTTTTTTCATAATGTTGCATAAATTTGCAAAAGTACTAGTTAGTCTATTTGTGATGCAATTAAAATACAATGGAATTAATTATTCGCGTATGATATAAACACCAGCGCTCATTTGATGAGATATGGTATATTTGCTGTGGGCTTATGAGTATGACGTAAACGATCCTTTTGTCGTAACATTGCAGGGTTGCTGCTATGTGGTCCCCTAGAGGATTACGTTATTGTATGTGTGTTATCTGCCTACAAGAACGGCTATAATAAGAATAAACTTTTTATAATATGTGATGACCACGAAACGTTTATCGAATTGAAGGCGGGTCATTTGGACTCATGATGCTAAACAACTATCACTGGGACCGTCTTTGAGAAGAAAAAAGTATAATCTGTTTTTAACCCCCGACGCAAAGACGACCAAGATGGCCGTTGCTACAAAATGGCGGTGTGATTTTTTTTCGGCTGTGCTCCTCGGTCAGCTTTCACATGTACGATATGTGAAAGTATACAAAAATAAAAAATACCATTGTTAAGGTAAAAAATAATAGTTTAAACTATGCAAAGACGGACTTGCGAGGTCTACAGCTCGCAGAGCCTAGTAAGATTTAGCAGCAGTTGGACAGTAGTTTGGGTTGATACGTCATCAACTTACTGGAGACCTTATAGAGGCCAACATAGCTAAAGATGGATTATGCAAAGGGATGATGGCCGAGATGTTGTTAAGCATTCTGAATAAGCATTGGAGTACTTGGATTAACATGTTAGTTAAACCTAATCTGCACATAGAAATAAGTGCAAAATTATATATATCTAGTATCGAAACTCTCTCATGTAAGACGCAAGGCCTTTGTTTACCGACTAGTCTAACACTAACAAATTTCTTATAAAAATATTTGTATATATTGGCAATTTTTTGTATCATCACCTGTGCTATATATATTGTAAGTGTAGGCTTTTGAAATTGCCAATTATCGTCGTCGTCGTCTTTCCGAATAATTGACATCCGCAAATCACGTGCTTTTTTACAGTCAGGAATTTTAAACACGCCTTCTATTTTACATCACGTTTTCCACCCACGGTAGAGACGCACGCAGGTCTCAAGCTGCGCACAGGATCAAAGTTTAAATCTAATATAAATTACATTTTGTGCTGGCTAATCCTGTCGTCTATATAATTTTTTCAAAGAATTTTTTAAAAGTCTACATATGTATATCGGTATATCCTACAAATTTTAAGTAGAACCTACGTATTTATTTTGTTGAATATATTTTCAAAATATTTGATAGCATACACTGGTCATAGCAATCCTGGGAAAAGTAAATTATTTATGTAATTGATAAGTTTTTATTCAATAACTATGTAGTTCCGCGCAATGTCGACTTCGCGACCCGTAATTAACGTTTTTATCCTCATATCTATATGAAATATAATACACATCGGCCGGTAAATGGCACTGTAGCAAACTTTCACCCATTTTGGGAGAAATGCCCCTCAATCAAAAATAACATACATAAATACCAGAAATTAAATAAATTCAAGATATAAATTACATCACTAGACTGACTAAAAATTACGTAACTTATCGTGACCAAAAGGCATCAAACAACAAATCAATGACAATAGTTGCAAATAGTTCCTGAATACTTATTTGTAGTTAGATAAACATCAGTAAGTTGGTATTTGTGCGGTCGCGGTGCGAAATAGTTTGTCCAGAGCATCATTATTCTATACGTAGCCTGACGGCCGCAGGGGATTGGGCTATTTTTACTAGTACTGCCATGTTATATATTAAAAATTCCCTACAAGAAAATTATTTATCTTTTTAGGAAGTTTCTTGTTACAGTAATTACACATAAGCCGATATTAAGAGTTGCTAAGTCGAGTTACGACTTTTGATGTACTTCAATAAACAAGTGGTTTGAAGCGACTACAAAATAACCTAATCGTATTTTTTTATGACCGCAAGGTGAGAAAAGGGTGAAACTGCGAGTTGCTTTTGCCTGTGACCACCTGTGTAGTTAATGACACCTCGCACATCAAAATCTGTCCACCGGTTTATGTTGTACATGGTCACAAAGAGTTAAACATAAGTAATTACGTACTAATTTACAAACATACACTCGATAAACATTACTCTCCAGTTTTAGCAGTTAGGTAGCAAAAAAAAACATTTTAACTAAAGTTTTATTAAAAAGAAAGCGTCAGAAAAATGTTCAGTTGCAGCATATATTAGGTATGTTTGCACTTAACAAAATGTTAGGGAATAAATGTAGTTATTTCATGCTTTAAAGCCTTAAAAATATCCTTATATGCAAGCATTTTATAGATTACCATAAAAAGTACAAAGTTTCAAATAAAAATTTCCATTAAAATGGGGAATATATTTAATGTGGCAGTTATGTATTAACAGCCACGCATTGTTTGCAATAGCTGGCCTACAATCCGCTCAGATGACCCGAGGGTTCTGCCGACGCATACTGATGTTGTTTTGTTAAACTACCGCAATAGTTTTAATTTTTTTTGGTACCTATTAAATATTACCTGTTCATAAATAAGCAATCCGTATAAAAGATAAAAGAGTAAGTACTTACTGACTTACTGACTGGCTAAGAGGTTACAATCATCGCATAGCCTAAATAGCTGAAACTAGAAACTTATCATTTGGAGGTGATGTACTAATAAAGCCAAACCTATACCGTAAGCTAAACCTAGAGACATGAAATTTGAAGGGTGTATTCATTATAGAGTGCAGGCACGTACGAACTCAGGATTTTTGGAAATTCTACCCCTAAATAGGGCAAATAGGTACTTAAATTTAGAAAATTCTTTATCGTTGAATTTATGTGGTGTGCAAGTGGCAGTTACCAGTAATTATATAAAAGAGTTAATACTGATTGACTTAATAACTGGCTCATAGATCACAATCAAAGCTAGTCTGAAAAGCTTAAATTTAGAGGCATGATATTTGGAATGTTGATTATTATTAGAGTGCAGAGATGAACTAAGCAAAGATTTATAGAAATTAAACCACTAAGGAGGATATATAGGGGTATAAAGTTTGAAAACTCTTTACTTTTTAATTTATTCAATACTTAAATACTCTTTGTTTTAAAAATGTAGAAAATTCTAAAATCCAAATAAGTTTATTTTATATTTCTGAACAAATTAGAAAATAGTGTTATAAACTTTGGCACCCGATTTGAACCTTTTGAAGCGAGTTTTTTTTTCTTTCAAAATCTTTATTTTTTAAGCATCTACATACACTCCTAAACATATTTCCTATAATTATTTCTGTAGTAAATGAGATCCCAGACGTTTTAGTTAAATAAATTAAGGTACTTTAGAAAAACACGTGAAAAGTTATTTTGTATTTGAAATATTCATTCAAAATTTTTACAAAATTCTTCTTAGCATAATAGAAGATGTTGTATTAAAATTTGATCCCCGTTTCGAACCCTTTGGAGTGAAATTTTTCCAAAACCCTTTTTTAATAGTCTTTCGAAACATATCCCATAAATATTTAGTAATAATATCTATAGTATGTTTATATATACTTAAACACGAGTAAGTTTATATTATTTTTGAGGTCTATTACAAAATTATACCACCTCGAAAGAATGGTAGTGAGTTTTGGACCCCTAGGAGTGTGATTTTTTTCCTAAATTTAGTTTAATTTTTTTTTTAATCCTTAAGCACGTCTATGTTTATTTTTTCTTAAATGTCTACATGTCGAAATTTGACGACCTATTATGAATGTACTCGGCAAAATAGAACGTCTAAACGTTGACCATCGTTTTATAAAATCCTTTCTTAGTCTGCGTCAACAACACTTTTTTAACATACATAATAAATTTCAATTGTCTGCCTTCAGCGGTTTATGCTGTGCGTTATAAAAAATATTGCTATTATCTCAAGTATGACTTAAAAATATTCCTTTAAATGATACTTCAGATGATAGCAATAATTTAAATTTATTGCGAAATTGTTTGCCTTTCAAAAGCTTTATGTCAGCTGGTAAATTATTATTATTAGTATTAGATGTATAAGCAATAATTCCTTACGCAGTAATTTTCCGTTAATTCTAATATGGATCCAAAGAGCGCTTAATTTGTCAAACTTAAAATTATAGAATAGGCCTTTCAATTCAAATAGGTTTGTGTATAACTATATTCTAAACATCGTCACCGTCAAGTATGTACGTACGTGGTGTTAACTTGCGCAATGAAAACGTGACTAACACGAGAACTGGCACAACAATCGTCAGAAGTTCTGCCGTTGACGTAGGCGCTAGCTTTAGGTAGAAGAAAACCTTTGATTCCTTTTAAAAGGAATAAATTTCGTCTGTGTTTGTTGAAAAATACAATATGCGAGTACAAACATGCACCTATGCAGATATTGGAAATATTTTTGTTCCAGACTCGAAGACACTTTCTCTGAGAGCAAATGAAATAGAGACAATTATTTCAAGGCACACTTTGTAAAACAGTGATAGCTCTATTTTGTCCACCCAGAATTTCATCCATATTTTATTACTAGGTACTTACCTATTCTAACAAAATATAGAGGGAAATGACCTAACTGACTTAAACGACCAATCTATGTACCTAGATAATAATACAAAAATACAATAAATTGTGTAATCTTGGTATATGCTAATATGCGGCCTATAAATATACTAACTTCATCTAAAATTTGTCTTGTAACATTAATTTTAGCTGTAACATTATTCATTATTAACTTAGTCATACAAAAACCTGTCCACATGAATGCACTCTTATATTAAACTCTAAATCGATTGCCATTCTGTCTACAAATAAAATGAATAAAACAGATAATTTAAACTACACCAAGGCTATTAAATATAGCCATACCCACTGGACTAAATGTTAATGCATTCATTTTCATGATGTATTCACTTTTGCTACCTGCATGGATCTAACTATACATGACAACGTAGGTACACTGACTCACTGCGACAAGCGAAACTTTACATGTAGTGGCATTTATTTCTAACGGTAAAACTAATAAATCTTAGTCATTTAATTTGTTAGTTTATATTACTACTTAATACTAATTTATTACATACGTACGTATAAAACATATTTCGACAAATTGAGAACCTCCTTTTTCAATTTTAAAATATCTTTATTTAGTATAAAATAGTTCAATTAATGAAATCGATCAAAAAGGTAAGAAATTACCCTAGTGGTACAATAATATTACAAGGATTGGGATAATTCGTTTTCCAAGCTCGTAAACTTATATAAACTTTAAAAGAATGAAAAATGTGCAGTTTACAAGATGTACATTGAGAAAGCATAGGTATGAATTAATATGCAGTTATATCATATTATATCACGGGCTTTAGAAGAACCTCATTTAAGTCGGTTATTAAAGTTTTTAAACTAGCCATCTTCAAAAATCCGACTGAACAGCTGATTAGAACCTAAGTGCTAGAAATTTGAAGAGTTCAACACAACGTTACATCAAATTGAAGCTGCGAGCCTGCTCAGTCAATTAATGTACTGGAGGTATAAGTACATTTGAAAATATAACGTGTAAACACACGGTTAAATTTACGTCAGAACTTAATTCTAGTGACAATTATAAAGTCTGCGGCAAAAAGACGCACTTATGTATCAACTTAAAATTTCACGGCAACGCATCCTAACAATGTCAATGACGTGCTAAAGATTTTCAATATTTTTGTAACTGCAATGTAATAATTTTTTGTTTGTTCGGATTTCATTTGAAGTATGACATGTGGTTAATTGTGTTAAACACATTAGGTATTTTGAAAGAGGTGAATTGCATGTTTTCTATTTTATTATCCAACAAAAGTAAATAGGATGAGTTTCTCAATTCGACTGTATTTTTTGGATTTACGGGAATTGTCGCACTGTATAGACAGATTTCTCAGAGACGATTTGAAGAATGCTTTTCGTGTTTAAAAGTAATCGTTTACAGTAATCAGTCTTAATTTGGTTTTAATCTATACTTATAATAAAACTGTAACAGGACAAATTCTGTACATTGAATATATTTAAAAAAAATCTTTCTATTAACGATACAGATCCCAAATCAATATTTTTTTCATTTTTGTCGGTCTGTCTGTTTCCGGACTTTCTATAACTCTGGAATTGCTGGATAGATCCTGATGAAACTTGGTATGCTTAAGGTTCATATTATGTGGTAAGATTTTATCAATTTTTTATCCCGAAAGTACCAAGGGGCTCTCGCGGGAGAGTGAATGAAAGTCGTATTTAATTATAACTCAGTAACGCGTGCTTTGATTTTAATGATTCTTTTTTTGTTGGAAAGGTCAAACTCAAATGATGTTATCACGAAAGTTAGTGGGAGTTCCCGTGGGAGGGGGGATGAATGTCGTGTTTAGCTATAACACGGTAACAAGATTTAGATGATTTTTTAGTTAGAAAGGTCTACCTGAAATGATGTTATCGCGAAAATAAGTGGAGATTCCCGTGATAGTGGGATAAAAGTCGTCTTTTACTATAGCTCAGTAACGCGTGCTTTAATTTAGATGCTTTTTTGGATATGTATGACTGTACGTGTACGAACACAGCGTCCACATTTTTTTACAGCGATACGAACGAGTAGATAAAGAGGGTAGATATATATGCGAGAGATACGAGGTTCAATCGATTCTATCGTATTGTATCTTTTACAATTAGAGGACTTTCAAAAGGACCACTGATATACATTTTCTAATTTTTTAAGTCCCATTGATATATTTATGCAAGGTTAGCAACCGCGAACGAAGTCGCGGGTACAGCTAGTATCTGAATGAAATTGTATATTAGGCTGCTAGATTACAGTCGGTTGTCACTCTTTTAAAAGTATTATTGTTTTATGCTTAAATAACTTTTGGCATCAGTTCTTCTTATCAATGGCGGAGTCTATCGCCCACATTAGATCTTTTATAATAGAGTTTTAAAAACATTAGCCCAAGGGCCTCTGATGACGAGGCATAAACGATCTGATTCCATTAAATGTAACATCGTATTATATTGCTTCCGAAATGTATCTGTCAGTGATGTGACAGATCACATTTAGCCGCTCGCCTCCAAGATCCGTGTTGATAGAGTCATTGTATTTTGAAGTTCAAGGCTCTGTTTTTGTTTTTTTACTTGTAAATTAGTTGTTACACCTAAAAGTAGATCATAAACACCGCCTATAATAGTACCCAAGCTTCAAACACTGCTATTTAAAATTGTATTTTTTCTTTCGATAGGTACAGTGACTCACCCTAGTGTTAGTGCTACCCAAAGTGTCTCACGTGGCTTAGAATTGTCGTTTTCCTAAGCCAAATAACCGAGATCTAAAATTTAACGTGTCACCCAGCCCATGATCCCATGTATGTAGTCTTAAATGAAGTTCATAGTGACCTATATAAGAATTGTTTGTTGATGTCGCTAAACTGATGTTGTCCCTAAGTACACGGTATTGTATTAAACTGCTAGATCGGTTAAAAATATTTGTAACAAGGTATTCGATAGATTATATAGATTGTAGAAGGTATTAAGTATTTTTTTTGGATAGAATTAGCCATTAATGTCTTAGCCCTTATTAGACCTTATTTCTGTTAAGTATACGTAACTGTGTTGTGTTTTATATAAACGCATAATCTAAGCGACTGCCGCGACATGTATATGTCATAACTATATCACAACTTCTAATCAAGGTTGTAAAGACACATCTTTACTAAATTTATAGCCCGCTCATTAGGAGAAGTGATATCATTACTTAATTGATTAGTCCACAAATATCTAAAACAGATTCATAAAATTTTATTCACGACGATGTAACATTAATATCTACTTATTATTTAAATGATTATTATTTTTGCCACTATTCAATAGGATAGTAAGGTACAGTAAATTCTGTAGATAATGTGTTGTCTAAGCGTTAGTTTTTTAAATGGGCGTATAGGTAAGTACCTACCATATCTGTCGATTTTCCACGCATCTGTTTGAATTTATATGCAAGAAAAACGTCTTTTTAATATTTTGTATAGCGTAACAAGGTTGTTACCGAGGCTAGACGAAATCACTTTATAGGTAGGTATTAATATACAGGTTACAGACATGATTTTATAAAAGAAATACCATTTGAGACACTCAAGCTA
The DNA here is from genome assembly GCA_947049295.1 of Ligdia adustata. Lineage (NCBI taxonomy): Eukaryota > Metazoa > Arthropoda > Insecta > Lepidoptera > Geometridae > Ligdia > Ligdia adustata. Next base: position 7,272,856 of record OX346225.1, on the reverse strand, counting down.
TGCTATTTCTTAACGTTATAATATTTTACAAGTTTATTTTCATAAAACGTATTTTGATTGAGGTCCCTTTCAGAACTTCCTGAAACAGGCATACGTGTGAGCTAAACATACAAACATATCGAATACCGTTATGTATGTTTAACTCTTTGTAACCCTCTATAGTAGAGTGGTAAAGTGATTTTGTCCTCATCTGTCAAAGGCTTACTACTCGTAATATCTTTTTTGGTGAAAATACTAAACGAAAATGTAAAGCTATTACTAAGTATTCTATGATGACAAAAATAAAATTAGTTACAGTCAAAAAATATCTGCAAATTCATGCGTTTTGCCTACAATAAGATAGAACGAAATTTAGAGCTTATTGTTGTGAACAGATGACAGATGACGGTAGCCCAAAAAAACATGTAGGCTTACATTTTACATTGTTTAACGTAACTCTATTTTTTTACTATATAACTAGTTTTGTACCTATTAAAACCCTAAGTAAAAGCCAGAGATAGAAATATACAATATAAATTTTGATAGTTGGAGTCAACGTCACCTTAGAGCTCAAGATGGTCTTCTTTCACTTCAAAAAATATCTTACAGATTATTTCTTAGTCTGAAACGCGTATTTTTCTTAATAAAGCAAGAAAGTTTAAGGAATATTACGGTAAAGATTAATATTAGACGTAATAGAGATAATTGAAAAAAGGAAATAATAATGCGACATTTATTTATGCTTTGTTGAGGATGTGAGAGAGGGAGTTGAAACACTGAATGTGATACAAGAGGTGAATTTAAATTAGTATATGGTAAGTTATTGTAGTCGATCGTTTCAGTGTGTCTACGTCATTGCAGTGAATATGGGATCTATATTCTGATGTATTTCTGCCAAGATACACGAGATATACGAGTCTGAGTTGTTATTTACGTAATGATCTATTTGTAGCGTGATATTTCGAGATTATAGAGCGATCGGTTTTTTATTTTTGCTACAAAAATTTATTGTCATCTAAGTGTAGGTATGGAGAAGAATTTTTAATGAAGCGTTATTGGAAGAAATCAGACACTTAAAATAGAACAGCTAAACTTACCTACGTGGTAACATGATAATTAATGAATTCGAAATGAGTTTGGACGTACTTTTGTCCTTACGAATTATGTTACCTAGCCGTCAGTCATATTTTGAAATTCTAGAAAAAAAGGTATCGAATTGCTAAATAGACAACACTAAATTGGCACTGGGATCAGTCGACTGATGGCCTAGATCAACTAATCCCGCGGGATCGGTTCATAGCATAACGTACGAGTCATGTGGAATTTGAAATAAAAACAAAATAAACTGTTAAGTTCAAAATGTATTAGCCATATAAGATTGAAAAATTGCGGTTGTCCAGAATGTTATAAGGTTTCAATTAATTGCCCATTTTATATACCTAAATTGACAGTTATTGAAGCACTGAAAATATGTAATCAAAACCTTCGTAACAAAGCGATTAGAGTCTCATTGCGTGAATTATTTCTTCAGGTATTCGACGTATCCACCAGGGTAGAGGCTAGAGTAGGGGTAGGCAGAGTAGGGAAGAGCTGGTGCGGCGGCAACGTACGGGGCGGAGTAAGCAGCGGCGTAGGGGCTGACGACCGGAGAAGAGTAGAACACGGCTTGGGGTGCCGGCTCAGGCTTGGGGGCGGCAAAAGCCACAGCGATGAGGGCGAAGAGGGCTACCTGTAAAATGTTGCAAATTAATAATTCTTCTGTAAATATTATATACATCTAAAATACAGAACTCTATACCTATTATATTCAATTAACTTAATATTTTAAGAAGTATTGCATTTAATTAGCACTTACAATTTTGCCAAACATGTTTGTAAGTTTGTGATGCAGGGTACTGAATCATGTCGTAATTCAGCGCAATGAGCTTTATATACCGAAATTTGAGCCTTGATCTTTACAGTGTATGATCTGTTTGTTTTAGATGACAACCTACTTTACAAAAGCGGCGTACGATAAGGTTGTTGATCTCTACTCTAGCCTACGTGAGTGCGGGCATCCGTATCCTGACACCTTGAATGGAGATCGTTACAGGCGTTTTGCATAATCACGTTGACTTCCTTTTATGACGTGGGAAATACGCCTGAAATACAGAGCTTAATGAGTTTCCAATTGACAACAAAAGAGTATGTCAAACTATGGCTGAGTTTGGAAAAAACGACAAAGAATTTGCTAAGCGAGGTTTTGCCAAAATCATTCTTTTGTATTTTGACTGTGCAATTTGAATGAAAAATTATGTTCATATTGAAACTATTTAAAGAGTCAATAACTCAATTAGATTATGAACGTTACATTTTCAGTCATTTAAATCAAGACGTGCCATTTTTCTCTTCATTCCGGTTTTTCCGTATTTGAATAATCTAAATTTGCCTGAAAATTATTTGATAACTTGTAGATAGAAATAGTTAGTTAGTATAGTTATTAGGAACTGCAAAAATAACCTTTATTACTTATTTGATCTGTGTTAAGGTAGTGCCATGCCGTTTTCAGGTATAACAAACTACTAGCTATTTAAACTACCAAAAATGTACTCGATGTAATAAACGTAGACGATACATACTTTATTTTCAATACTCGTCTTGAGTTTTAAAAGTCTTTTTAGTTTATAAACAAAGACGGACTAATTTTTATGTGACTCGCGTCCGCAGTACGTTTGTCTGTGCTCATAATTTACATTGGATTCCCAACAGAGATTCTTATGTATAGGTTTTCCGTTATTGTTCAAGCACTTCCAAGGACAACACTAGCCTATAAATGTTGGAGGAATAATAAAAATTCGTACAGTACCATTTCCAAGTTATAGTGCAACAGTTCTGGATCGGGAGAATAATACGAAATAATCATGATTGCTAAGCTAGTAAGTTATCTATGATACCATATAAAGCCTTCAAGGACTTTGCTGTAGTTGCTTGAATTCTCCTGATAGCTCTTAAGTACCCGGTCGTTACCAGAGAATCAGTACCTCTGTTATACTTTAGAGTGAATTTATTTAATCATAACCATAAAGTGAAATTTTTCAACATCCCATAACATTTTTCGTTCTTAGGTGAACAAAGAGAAAGATACTAGATAAATAAAACAATAGATGAAACTACCTGTCTCCGAGTTTATTGTTATAGTTCTGATCCGTCTAACAAGAGAGTAAGAAATATTGTACAATGGTATCTTGTCTTTTGTAGGTGTTGCTCTTCGCGCTCTTCGCTCTTGCTCTGGCCAGGCCTCAGTTCTATTCCGGATACGGGTACAATGGATACTCCGGCGGGTATCCAGGGTACTATGGATACTCAGGGTACCCAAGCACCGCGAGCGTGGGCTACGGATCGTACGGGACATACGGAGCCTCTCCCTACAGCAACTATGGATACGGCTTTTACTAATTTCGGTTGAATTGATTGCGTCTCTCCACCTTTACTTGCAAACTGAGCTTAATTCCGAAGGGTTTGAGTAATAAATATAAAATTTCTATAAGTTTGATATTGCAGTGTTAAAAATTGAGAGACGGATGTGGTTAAAACGTGTATAAAGATGTGTGATTTAATTCACGTTTTTAGGTTTTAATGATTACTAGTGGTCACGTCTTCAATTTAGTATATTCCGTTTTGAATTTTGAAATTTGTTTTATTTAAACTAAGTCATATATATATACGACTTAGTATAGTATAGTCGTCACACAACTTAAAAGTCCTATAAATGAACAAATAGCTAAGTATTTCCGGTATGTTGTGACACGGACATTCCTAATAAATACGAGTAGATCATAATAACTTACACAACTTATTAACGACTAACATTCTACACGAGCTAACGCAAGAGTGATTTGTCAGTGTTGATAAAAATCTATACATAATTTACAGAATTTGTTTGCATAAAATAATCAACCTTGTGGTGATAATGTTAAACACTTAAACCGATAGCTATTTCAACTAAAACTTTAGTACATATCTATGTCTTATTATAATTATTGGTGGTTGCGTGGGTCCATTTTACGCTGATAATGTTTTTATATGATAACCGAAATCTTTAAGCTCAATTAAACAGCCATTGGGTATCACAATTGCCATTCAGTACAATAATATCCTAGACAAAAAATAAGAACTAGTTGAGCGACATCTTAAAAAACGATTATTATGTTACGCAAGTAACCTATTGATTTATGTCATTTGCACGCTATTTCAAATAAGTAATTAACAAAAGTTCACCCAATTAGGTATATCATGTTTGCATGGTTATATAAAATGTCAGCTAAAATAAAACACTGGTTTTATTAATCGGATAATAGAGCAGGTTTTCTTTTAATAATCCAATCAGAAACTTTTTTTGCAGTATATTCGTTAGAAATGAAATAGGCTAGACATACATATAGGTGTACATACCTAACAATTATATTTATATTCATAGAACGATTGAATACAAATATTTAATCCATTGTAATCTCAATTTATTATGAATTTCATTAGATTTATGATTTTTTGGGACGACATAAAATAAGAATAATCTAGTAGTCCAAGGTGAGTCATGTTTATCACATTAATGTCATCCTTTATGTCCTAAAACTGTATGGGCGGTCTCAGGGTGGGTGTGAATGCTACTATTATAATAATAGATGGGTCCTGAACGCGGATGCGATATAGATTACTCACTGGTATACTAAGTACAGGTATCGAGTACGCAGATTTGAAGATCAAGGACATTTTTTGTGTGACAATATTAGTTACTTAGGCGTGGTCGGTGTAGTGTCTCTAAGTATATAAACCTGGACAATTTGATTAAGTGTATCACTTGTGAAAACAATCTCAGGTACTCATACAACATGTTCGCCAAAGTGGTAAGTGTATTTTTATTATTTGAAAAAACTTGCATCGATAAAATGTGAAAGTTTGGCAATAAATCATCATATTATCATTTGTTTACTTTTCCATTGTAATATGAGTGTCTTGCAGTTTAATCATTTTAAACTATTCGGACTTTGTTCTTCATATAAAGGGTTTATATATGCGTGTTAATTTGTATTACATATATATTATCAATTGAATACACCTCTTCCTAGGACTGTTCTTGATTTGTAACTAACAATTTCAAACAAATCTTTTTATTTATACCGCATAAGAACCATGAATGTAATAAAAATAAAGTTACAGGTAAAAATATACTCCAACTAAATTCCTGGCTGTCTCGTTTAAAAATAGATGCGGGCATACAATTAGGTGGTGAGGTTCGGCTGTTACTAAGCGATTCGATCTCGTTGCCCTTGAAACAACATTGGAGCCATCGCCCTGTAGGTTTTCTGATGCCATAATAAAAATATCTTGGAAATGTGGATCAATACTACTCATTGTAGAATTTAATTATCAGTATTCCTCTATTACTTTTGTCTTTTTTTTGGGTTTTTTACAAAGAAAGATTAAACAAATAAGTTAGATTTTATTGCTAGTATAGATAGTCAACACCTTGTAGCCACTCGTGTAACTTAACATAAATAATTAGGCTAGCCGTTCACTCGCAAAGTGCGATTTATTCAAAGCATATAACCGATTCTATTGTTTTGCTGCTACTGACTGACTCTAATGACCCTATAGTTCAAAATCACCTGAAAACGGTAGTGTATTGTTGACCTCTTTCAAACTCTTCTACTTGCATAATGAAATTTGCCCTTTATAACCCTTTTAGGTGAGGTTTTGTGTACTACAAGGGTGTGTGTGACCTTTGTTTGATATAACAGTTCAAGTGAATTAGCTCAATCACTTACTTAATAATGAGTTCAATAGCAGTATAAAGATTGTGTAGGTGTATTGTTAGTTAATAATTGTCCATTATTATGCGTACACTTTCTTATTCCATTATGGTAATTGTGCCCCAATATTTTGACCCCGAACAAAAATTTGTGTAAGTACAATAGTCTTATGAGTTAACAGAACAGGTCATTACAATCTGAACAATGGCAAAGAATTCGAATTTCACTTCTAAGAATAAGTCGTAGCTCATAATATATATATGTAGAATTATTTTATTTAACTGAGCAACAAAAAGTTGGTGCTTTATGATAATAGGCAAATAACTTGACCATGCGTGTTAACCCTGGAATAGAACCTGCTTTCCAAGTAAGACAAAAATAATTACGTTTCTGCTATTTTATAGAGTGATCATGATCACACTTGATTGTAGCAGCAGTAGGTACCTACCTTGTTAAATATTCTTTCAGCTGTTCTCTGTTTTTTTTACAGAAATTTCTGGAACAGCAGTCCTATCGACTCCAAATTTTATGTTAAGAGAACTATGTAAGACAAGTTAATGTAAAGGGAATATTTTAAATAGAATTGTTTTTCAGTTTGCCCTCTTCGCCCTGCTGGCTGTGGCCTTCGCCAGTCCCAAGCCTGATGTCCTGACCTACGCTGCCCCCGGCGTGGTCTCCGCTTACCCCGGCGCTCCCGTGGCTTACTCTGCCTACCCGTATGCCGCTGGTGCCGCTTACCCTTACGCCGCCGCTGCTTACCCCTACGCCTACTCTTCTTACTACGTCAAGTGAACACAAACCCTAGATCATGTATTACGGACTCCGATTCCTTTGCGATGTTAATATAGTTAATTAATGCATTAATTTGGCAGTTTTATTTAAATGTTAAATTTGAAACTTAGAAACCTTAATAGTGATTATTTTAGTCTAATCTGCATTACTAAATAATACTTTCAATGAGAACTAATTTTTGATAGTTGTTATATAGGTTAGTAGCAATATTATGCGAAGTTAATTCCTTCAAAACAATTAGTCTAACTAAATTATCTCGACTGATTTGCACTTAATAAAAATGTATGGCAGCCTCATAAATTTGTGCCGAGCATATAAACTGGGGCCCTCACATAAATTCTGTTAAACCTCCTTCATTATGTCATCATTAGATTATAGATTACCTTTTCCCAAATTGAAAATCTCGCGTTTTTCTTCCTAAATGTCTCTCTGACTTCTGTATCAGAAACAAGTCATTCACCTACCATTTTTTTACGAGTATACCCTCATTACCTATGTGGACGACATAAGCGAGGCGGAGAAAAGACCTTAGTAACTGTGATTAAAAATATTAATACCCTGTACCTGATTTGTAAACAATCTGGAACGTTTAAATATTGCTTATTCATAAGATGCGATTTGGCTAACTTATTTGTGTATTTAGTACGACTTCTTTCGTAGCATTATAGCATATTTGATAACTTAATTTTTTATGACATCTTAAAGTACTCACATATATTCGTCAGCAATTGCAATCTGCTTTATTTTTGAAAAATACCTATCTATAACTAAAAGTAACTGTATTAGTACACACTAAATTATATTCGGAAGAATATTCCTGATAAAGAATATCAGCTTCATAATCTGTCTACAATGCATATTCGCAGACTTGTCTTTTTTAATAAGAAATTCAGCATTACGGTCTCCACTTATAGGGACAAAATAAAAAGATAATAGTCGGCGGAATGATGTTTATTGCCTTATCTCTGCATCGAAATCAATGCGGATTAAAAGTGACAACCTTCTTGTTTAAATTGTTTTATATGTCGTAGATTTTGTTATAGGCAACTGAAGCAGGGTACGCGGGATAAGCTGGGTAGGCAGCTACTGGAGCGCTGTATGCCAGATGAGGGTATAAGCCTAGAGGCTGGTTGTACAGCGTAGGAAACGCTGGCGCGATGAACGGTGCGCCTGCCTTTGCTTCAGGTTCCGCGGCAGGTGCCGCGAAGGCAACCGCGAGAAGCAGTAAGAACGACAACTGGAAGGAAACCAAATTTTCATTTCAGTGAAAGAACTTACTTATTAACTTAGTCGCATTGCAAAAGTAAATTGTACTTGACTTTGTGTCAGTAACTGGCACGTCGTCGATACACTCGTGTGACGGTTTATGTGTCTCTCATTTATACCTTTGAATATGATTTCAGACTCGATACATTTGATGTGGGAACTCAATATACCAAAAAAAAAAAATTAGTTCACATCAAATCTTAGTAAGCAGTGACAGAGCAATGTATTAAAAGAGTTCTAGATTAACTATAGAGTTAAAGTAGGCTCAAAATGACAAGGCAGTAACTTTGTTCATCTCACTATGCACTACTGGCTCATAACGCTGCCTTATTGTAGCCCATTAATTTTTGTCTAAAAAATATTTATAGAAACAGTAACGCTCTTTCTGAATTTACTAAAACGATGTATTAATTATTGAAAAATTATGGACACAAGTGATGTCTGGACATTGTTTGCAAGCAAATATAAAATTTAGCTACTCTAAAATATTCATTATCTTACCAGCTTATACATGATAGCAAGTGCGGTATCTTCAAAAGGGCGAATGATGCCCTTCTAAGGGAACTATTCGCTTTTATACTGATTCTCCCTGGAATGGCATTGAACTAGAACTTGAAAGAACCGATGCATGCAAGATGGAGCAATGTGCATTTATAGTTTACTTGTAAAATATGTGAAAATATGTATAATACGAAAATAGTTTATAACGATGGTGCGTGTTAATATACCAAAATGCATGCTTAAAATTTATTTGGTAGTTAATACTACCAAACTTTGAATTAATTCATCCATACGAGTATAAGTTAATTCAAAGTTAATAATAAAATGCCAGTTATTACCTACAAGATGGTGTAGAACCGCCATAAGATAGTATGAAATATCTCGCTAATTAATGTGATCTATTCCTAATCCAAACAAAACAAAAACGATAAGTAACGAAAGAAAACGAATAACTAAAAAAAAATATGCAAGTTTCGTTTAGAATATTGGATATTATTTAGACATCTGGAAAATCCGGTTTCTGCTAAAACTAATTTACTACCTACTTAGTTATGATTAGACTTGGACAACCTTTGGAGTGTGAATTACTAAACAAAAAAATATTATGTATCGAATAATCATTGAAATCGATTCGTTGATATCGATTGTACATGAGAATACATGTTTCTTAATTGCAGAAGAGAGGTTCTCTAATCTCCTCTTTTTAGCCGACTTTAAAAAGGAATTTATTTATATATTTTTTTTTGTTCTCAATTTATCGGAACCCTATTCTATTCTTTTTAATTTATCTCTTTGTGAAAGAATCTCTCTATACTCTTTGTAGTTGTATTTACTGTTTGTAGAATCTACGTAGCTGGACTATTTGTCCGAGGAAGTTATAGTGACCAACCACTTCGAGATTATCGTTTCCAACAGCTACCGGTACGTTTACAACATATACATTGGACATAATTTTAGTCTTTTCCATGTTTATTTTAAGATCCAAATTCTACTCACTGACATTTTAACAGAGAAACTGTCAGTGAAGGATCACTGACAGTTCCTCTGTTGAAATAGAAAAGGTTGTGGAAGTAGGAACTTAACAACCTTTTCTAGCGTTCATGTTTGTTTTCTATGTGATGTGACATTATGATATTTGTCACTGCATACATTTATAGGATTGTAAAATAGTCGAGTATCGTCTGTTAATTATTAGCTATGAATAATTTATTTGATTATAAGTAGTGCATAATGCGGACCACGACCTTGGTCGTTCGTATGGGAGACGCCTACAAAACTAGTTCACCTGACCAGTTATTGCTCGTATATTATTTATCTGTCAGCTATTTAGAGCATGTACCCTTTATAACAAACGAGTTTTATTAATATCAGTTTTTTATGATATTTGCAAAATTGATTTAGATTTAGATATATGATGGGTGTGTATGTTAATGAATACGAGTATATCCGATATAGTTAAAGACTAGATGAAATAATTTTTGATGATGTAATAAATAAGGATGATTTACTTGTGATCCCGAAAATTTTATAGTTGTAGGTAGGTATATAGGCCCTCAGTGTAGGTACATCTTGACGAGCGTGGCGGAGATCCGTGCCCAGCTGTGGGACTGTGTATGTGTATTAATACGTATTTTAGAGGTAGACACTTTAGCTAGTCGAGTCTGCTTCTCACTACTTAATTCCTAAAATAGCATTGCAAATTAAGCACTGCGCTTCTTCTTGTATGTCCAACGTTTTAAAATAAAACAAATAAATTGTTTCATTTCAACAGCAAAGTCTATTTGTATTAAAGTCTAATTTATTTATCAACCTAAGTCTAATATAAAATCGTGACGAATCATGTTCTTCAGAACGGAGACTATTTTATCAGTAAGTCTTCATTTCAAGTATGCAGGGTAGAAGAATGGGCTATAGTCTAGTGCTGGTGCGTAGGCAGGCCAGCCGGCGGCGTAAGTTGGTGGAGCTGAGTATGCGGCACTAACTGCTGCGGGCGCCGTGTATGCACTGTTGTAAGTCGTCCCTGCCGCCGTGTAGGCTAATGCTGCCGGAGGTACATAAGCATACCTGGCGAACGGATCGGCGTACCCGTATGGGAACTCATAAACTAAAGGTTTCGCTGCGCTGACTGCGATGAGAGCCAGAAGTGTTATCTGAAAAAGAACATTTCGTTGCTAAGCTTCTTATGTTTTATTGACGACAATATTTTAAGCTATTAATAAAACATAGAGAATCAATAAAAAAGAGAGAGAGGTTATTTAAGACATCATAATTGCACACGTCACTATTTCGTCATTAATTATGTAAAAAACGATAAGAGCAAAGTATTGTTAGTGGAATATGAAGTTTCTTACCAATAACTTTGCCATTGCGGCTTATAGATGACTAAGCTGGTGAGAAGTCGGTACACACTGAAAATAATGAAAAATTTTTATCTTTTATATATTTGGACCGTCTGAAAGTGAAACATAGTAACAAAACAAAATGGGGATTTCTATTCAAAATTAATTCAATAGTATTGTCAAGGTCTCATTCAATAAGTAGTATATGTAGAAACAAAAGAATATTTTATGTACATTTGAGTTGTCACAAAGTTTGTTGAAAAATTACGATATTTCTACCAGCATGCAAATGTAGCGAAAAAAGAATACAAAAGTTGTTGCGAATCCATTATTCACTCATTTTAGCTCCAGGAACTAGTATTTAGGTATAATAATTTTAAATACAAAACTAACGTGAGCCATCTTTAATATTTTTAGTATGTTTATTACAAGATTATCTTAAGGATCTCATCTATACCTTTCCTTTAATTTTTTATTTTCTAGTGTATTTATAATGTAGAGTACAGGTATTGCAATTTTTGGATGCTTTATAAAAAATAAAACATGAGTTTACTAAACATAAATAGGCAATGAAATTAACTAGCAGTATCCAATTCTCCAACATATAAATTTATGAATAATTATTTAACATATACATTGTATATATATGTCGACATGTCAGGTGACCAAAGATCTGGCACTTACCTCTACCAGCGAATAAGTTTGGCTGTTCAAACAGCTAATATCGCTAGATTTTTGGGCACCTCATTCTACTATCTTATTTAATATGGTTACAATTCATAAAATTACATATCAAATTATTCATAACAATTCCTAAAATACAAACAAAGGATTAATTTAGTTATATGTTTTATTTAAATTAATGTTATCTTTCATGTTTTAATTAAGTAACATTAAGCAAAGCATAATACTCGTAAAGCTGACTAAAGGGATATATCACGAGAGCCAGATACAAGTAGACTTACTGTCTTGGACAAAACACAAAGACCTTTCAAAAATCATCATGTATCTGTGTAACATATTATTTTTAAGATGACTGATTTACCTGAAAGTTTTTACTTATTATTCCTTTAATTTAACTAGCTTAATAGGAGAGCGTTTTTTGTTTTGTAAACTATATCCATAGCGGCGGGTGCGATCGGATCTGGGGGCCAATCGGCTGAATTAGGCATGAAAGAGATGAAAACAAGAGCAAGCAATGGCTTCGATATTTGACAGTTAGCTGCTTCAACACTGTCAAAACGAAACCAAGTTTTTTTGCTTACACTTCTTTTATGTTTTACTGTAGCTGAAAAAGAAGCTGGACGTCTCTCTGTGACAGGTTGCAACAATAACACAAAATTAAACATCATAGAAAAATGTCGACTCGGATCGCTCCTTCCCGCGTAGGTTGGCGTCTTAATTCTTAACACAGAAAAGAAAATGTAGAGGATGTAGGTTCACATTTTTTACTATGTTGCGGCTATTATGACGTAAGCAAATAGGGAGAGCTAAAAAGTGTTTTAATAGGACAGCAATTGACGTGTGGATTTTTAACAATCCGCCCCATATAATAGTTATAAATTGCCACCAAAGCGGACGGTAGCGTGAGGAAGTAAATTTACCTACGCATAGCTAGTAGAGGGCTGTCACGAGTAAACTTTGTACTCGGTACTCCTATAAAACTATGTATGTATTTAATAAAAAGCCGTCTATTTTTAACATCGATAGTAGTTTATAGAGTCTTCTCGAAAATGAATATTATGAGTTCTTTATAGCGTCTCAGTGTCTCGTCTAACCAAAAAGACGATGATTTGTACTTGTTGGTAAATAAATCCGGTGACATATTATTATGTATCCAGACCGGTTTCCTAAACACTGTATAAATTAGGCGAAAATCGACGTTTTGATATCATTCAGTTCGAAACAGTCTGAAGATTACTAGCCAAAATGTTCAAGCTGGTAAGTCGACAAAACTTAATCAAATCGTATTATCTCATGTAAACGTAGATAAATGAGTTTTTATTATTTGTACAAGATAACACTACGAAAATAAGTTTATAGGTACGATAATCTGAGTGATTGCTGGAAGGATTAGCTACAGTTAACTGTATAGCCAATGTGTAAATAGTACTTACTGCAATAGCCGTAGTCGTAGCTCTCTTTGTAGAGCAGCAGTTTCCAAAATATATTGTGAATCCTTCTATAGGAAAAATAAAAATATAAACAAAGTGAGATATACAAGTGAGTAAAGAAAAATATACACAATAGTTTAGGAAAGATAACACTGGCAGAAAACACAAGTAGGCCTTCAATTTTATCCCAAAAATAAAAATCTGAGAAGAATAGAAAACTTGATATGTCTTTAGATTAGTAGTTAATATTTGTTACCTTTTACTGAGATAAGCACAGTCCCATACCGTCAATGGACCACCATGGTGGACTATGGCTTACAATATTTTAGGGAGACCCTTGCACAGCAGTGGGACATAATACGAGTATATTATACTTTCAGTTGATACACACGTTATCGCTTTATATTTGTATGTGTTACAGTGTATCGCTCTTGCCGCTTTCCTGGCCCTCGCCGCTGGCAAGCCTAGCTGGCCCTTGTCTTACTCCGCGCCTGTGTACTCTGTGGCTGCTCCATCCTACGTTGCTCCCGCTGTTGCTGCCACATACTCCGCCTACCCCGCAGCTGTTGCCGCGCCCGCAATCGCTCCAGTTGCCCCTATTGCCCCCATCGCCCCCGTTGCTCCTGTCGCCCCTGTCGCTCCCGTTGCTCCCGTCGCTCCAGTGGCTCCAGTGGCGCCACTTGCCCCCGCAGTGGCTCCTGTAGCTGCTGCCTTCCCCTACTCGTACTCAGGATACGCTAGCTACGCTGCTCCCTACTACTATAAGAAGTGAACTTTCTAAAACGATGAACAATTATGTCAAAATGAAATATTTCTTTAAAATTTAATTCCTTGATTTTTATTTTTTTACAACAATGAGGCATGCATTTGCTCATACCTGGTACACGTATATGGTTTATTAATTATAAGCGATCAGGCATCAGTGATTCACATATAGGTTTTATTTAGTCGAATAGTTAGCAATAAAAGCATAAAACTTTTCTACTCGTATCGCTAACTAGACGTCACTCTTGAATGATAACTACATTGCAATGCATCATACTCGTGATTGATCGAGCGAGGCGTTTATGATTTACGTAATTGTGATTAATTTATATAATATGAGAAATATAACTAAAAAGGCCACACTTTTTGTCTATGCACTAGTTATAATAATATTGTTTTATCCAGCCATGTTGAAGTTCTCAAGGTGTACTACAACGAGGTGGGTCACTGAATAAAATCATGCTTGTGCAAGTCAGACTCGCGCGCTAAGAATTATGTGCCATTATCTATACATTTTAGTATTTGTTGTTATAACGGCTGCAGAAATACATAATCTGTGTAAATTATAATTGTCTAGCTATCACTGTTTATGAAATACAGCCAGGTGAAAGACAGACGGACGGACGGATGGACGGATAGACTACGCAGACTTACTAAGACTTCGGTGTAGTTAAAAGAAACTGTCTTTTAAAACGATCCAAGAATACAGGCACCCGAGAGACGGGATATTATGGCTAGCATTAGCAGTAGCCGCAGCCAGTGCATTGCAAGGCTTAAATCAAAGTTTAACAATGACATTTTAAATATTCATATGTTCAGTTTGCTATTTCCAAGTTTACAGCCCCTTACAAATATACAACATGTAACAAAAAAGTTTGGCAATATATAATTAGTTAGTGTGTTAGTCTACCCACTGAAGTGAACCCATTACACAACAAAATTTTGTAAAATTCGAGAAAAAGTTATTGCGTTCTCCATACAACTTGACCACGTGACCAATTTTTTATGGAGATAATAATATATTTTTCTCGATTTTGCTAAATTGGTTCATCTTGATTGGTAGGCTAACACCCTTAGTATTGTTGCACATTTCTATATATATATAAAAACATATATGTACATAAATGTAAAACTTTATACGTTATATGAATGAAGCACCTTATATATTCGTATATTTACACACACACACACACACACACACATATATATATGGTTGATTGATTGATATATCAACCATTATCAACTATTTATTAGAAGAAACTGCTTCACTATAACACTTAATAGGTTATCTGAAACTCTTATATCTTGGGGTATGCTTTCGTCGTGATAGTCGGCGATCAATTATAATAAATTATACATTATCTCACGGCAGTTTTCAGCGACGAAAATAAATATATGAAAATGTGGCTTCGGGTCCGTGTCCCCCCTGGTATCTCCTTGAGGGGAGAGAAGGGGATACTGTTAGGGTCCGTGTCTCCCCTTAGCGGGGGAGACAAGCGGCTTCCATTTTCATACACGTTTTTAAGTGCCTGTGAATAGCATTTGTCTTTCTTTTTAACAGACTTCAAAAAAGAATAATTTCTTCTATCGCCGGAATTTATATAAGTAACTATTAATTTCCTTTGACTATACATACAACACATACATACTTACTATTTTCACCGATAATTCGACGGTTGCGGAGCCGGTTCTATTTAAATGTTAGGAAAAATCAGTCAACAGGTTTGATTTTAAATCGAAATAACAGAAAAAGTTCTGTATATTTTTTAAAAGAACTCATTAACTTACTCTTTTTTATATAAAGTCACAATAGATTTATTTCAACAAATTTTATTTTAACCTTCAAAAAGTAGGAGGTACAGAAGGTCTCTCGAATTTAAATCGAAAATACTAAAACCTTCTATCGGCACCTAACGTAATATAAATCGGTAACCACTTATTTTGAAGAACTTGTTTGAAAAGAAGTTACTTTTTGATAGTGTTGTACAATTGTAGATATTTCATTGTAATTGCTTTAATTGGTCAGGGGTGGGTTTTGATTAGGGGAAATTTTATTGTAACGTGAATTTTTGTATGTTTAATTTAATAGTAACATTCAAGTTAGACCGATAATTAATAATAATTTTGCTTGTTGATATTTAGTCCAGAGATTTATTCTAATGTCCTTGCTGAAACAGGAACTCGCAAAATTGTGGAGTTTAGGTAAGTTTGTTAATTCGGTAATTGTTAAGACTTTATAATTTAGTTCATTTTTTCGCTGCAGACTGACTCATGAATCACTGTAAGATTAGGGTGGTGAGCATAATGCGCGAGCGCGACAATATTGATAAAAACTAAATGTGGACGATGCTATACAAAATTTAGTATAGTGAAAGATAAGATTTTATGTAAATATTTTATAAGATCCTGTGATATCAGATGCATTTACGATTATAATCATAAGTTGTAGTTGTAACAGCAATGTATAATTGTAATCGTATTGTCTAATATCACAAGATCTACTTAAATCTTTACATAAAATCTTATCATAAATGGAAAACATATAATATATTATTTTATGTTTTCCATAGAAGTATTTGAGAATTTAAAAATTGGGTCTCTCCTATAGGAAAAGTCCAAAAAAAACCTATTCAGTCCCTTTAAGTCATGCTATATTGGAATATTGACATAAAAACCACCATATGAAGGACAACAAATAACTTTATTCAATTATGTATTGTCATATTATTTTTTTTGTTGCGGACAGTCCTTAGAACAGATTACTTCTTCTTGAAGACGAAGGGGGCGGAGTAGCCGGAGTAGCCGGGGTACGCGGAGTAGGCAGAGTAGCTGGAGTAGGCAGGGTAGCCGGAGTAGGCGGGGTAGCCGGAGTAGCCGTAGGAGTAGGCGGGAGCGGCGGCGGCGTACGAGGTGGCGGCAACAGCGGGGGCGACGGGGGCGACGGGGGCAACGGCGGCGACAGCAGGGGCCACAGGAGCGACGGCGGCGACAGCAGGAGCCACGGGAGCGACGGCGGGAGCGGTGTAAGCCGGGGCGGAGTAAGCCGGTGCGGAGTAAGCCGGTGCGGCGTAGGCCGGGGCGGAGTAAGCCGGGGCGGCGTATGCCGGGGCGGAGTAAGCCGGGGCGTTGTATGCAGGGGCAGAGTACACTGACGGGTACGCGCTGTAGCCGTAGCTAGCCTTGGGTTCGGCGACAGCTACTGCCATAACAGCGGCGAGGGCAATGCACTGAAAACAATTGTAGTCATAAGAATATGTTAAACCTACGCCAATACAACTAAATTTTCTAGAGGGAACTGATGGCGAGCTATATTTATTATTTAACTTTAAATTTTGGAGCTTTCGATCGTTATGTACTAGATGAGAACGTAAGGGTGGCCTCTTATTTGACCATCGAGGTCATAGGACTACTATATTTAGAACTCTGCTATTTGTATTTGTTGCGATTTAGATTGCAATAAATTTGTATTTTCCATACATATTTTTTAAACCTATGTCAGTGTTTACAATATAACCATATTATTATCAGTTTATGAAATCATTGTTAATACTCAAAATTATTTAAAAAAAAATTAGATCGCTGGTAAATATAAAAAGGTGCATTCCTTTCAGATTGTTTAACTTTGTGATACAATAATTGCACTCAAACAACGTGTTAAAAAATAATCACAAAATTTCGTGTATGCTATTTCAGGTACTTACAAGCTTGTACATTTTGGTAGGTTGTCTAGGACTGTCTCAGGATGACTGATACTAATTCACAAATTTTCACCTATTTTATATCAAAATCCAAAACCGGAATAGTCGTTATAGTTTATTTATTAGCACAAATTAATGACACGATGTTTCTGTGTATCCAGCCAGTGAATATATAATGTGTTCGGCAATAGAATATATTAGCTAATGCAACTGCTAGCTATATACTGAAGTGCACATTTACTAAAGCACATTGATTTTATTTACCTATCCCACTTATTAAAGCAATTTTTCTAAGATTATCGAATTTTAGGTAACCTTATAGTAGCATCATAATATCGACGAAATATTAAAAGTCACAAGTAAAAAGTGAATGCAGTTGGCAGCTTATCGTTCGGAATGGCGTTCTAAGGGGGAGGCCACAATGTTCAGCAATGGACGTCTTTTGGCTGATGATGATGATGATAGTATCAGGTGCTTGCAACCAGCACCTTAAGCACGGTTCTCTATCAATCGCTAGTTATGAAGTTCGAGCTGGTTATCCTCATTTCGATTATTATCGAGGGCTTAATACACTGGTTTTAAATATCGAACACAAGGACTCAAAAACCGTTAAACTGACGTTTGATGTCAAATGTATTAAATAGATTTCTAATCAAATTGACATGAATCAGTAATGGATGACAAGATCTGTTCTTGCAAAAAACGTTATAGTACTCGTATAACGTTTTATACCTATCGAAAGAAATGGCAAAAGATATTGAGACCGAATAATGTGCTTTTGTGTTAGCGAGAAATCTCCATAGAAAGTCTAGGAAAGTGTTCATCGCTTTATTAGGGTACATAACATGACTAGAACTTGACCATAATGACTTTTGTCTTGATATTCCACATGAACTTACTAACTTTAAAAAAATCTTAAACTTGACCATCGCAAATATACAAATCGTATGAAAAAAACTATTAATTTCAGGAAAACTACTTTTTTCTCTTGAGAATTTGTGTAAGTTTTAAGATTGTTTAGTCGCAAATATAGCTGTTCGATAGATTTCCGCTCCCACGTCTTAAAAACGTTATGGTGTGAAAAAGGGGTCACTATACACATAATTGTGATCAACTCTATTTCATAGTTGATCCTACATGGATACTTTTGGAGAAAATTATCAGATACTCCATATTTTGTTAAAGGCCAGTAAATGTTTTCTATATTACGGATATTCTTAGGGTTCTATACAGGGAAAGCCCATGTAGTTTAGCCCTGCGTTCATCCCGCCTGTGGCCCTTCTAACGTTGAAAGTTATAGACTATAGATAGATTTAATTTTTGGCATCATAAAATAATATTTATTGTACAAATTTTATACATGGTGTTGAGTCACCAAACAGGTGTTCTACAATCAAATGAAGGATAATTACATATTTTTTTCACAAGCTGTACTATTGCAAAAAAAAATTAATTGGTTTCTGCTTGGATGGAACTAGGAGACATAAAAACATTTTTTAGGCTGATATACCCTGCAAAAATCTATTGAGAAAAAACGGGTTTAAACTACATTTAACGTTTTACTTTAAAAATAATTTAAGCTACACTATGCGTATGCGCTTTGATGAACACGATAAAAAAAAATTCATTCAATAAACTTGTTCATAACGGTGGAATAGTGATCCCCTTTCAGCTTACACTTCAAACCAACCCTGTATTTTTGCAAATATCAGGGGTATTCTGGAAATATGGGTTGAATTTTGAGATAATATTAGAAGAAAAGACCATACCAGCTTCTAAAATGAAAAGAACAGTCAATGATTAGTCAGTATCATTTTAGGCATAGTTTTTTTTGGATGTGACACTTAAAAAGCAGATATTTACGTAAAAACATCATCAAGTTATCAATCTGACTAATTTGAATAAAAAATGATCTGTTTCATTAGTTTCATAGGTCACACATTCTGTCATTTTGTTGTATAAGAATAATATATCTATGCAGAACCGGTTGTCGTAGTGCTACACTTGTTCGATGTCGATGTGCAATATTTTTTTTAATACAGTATACGAGTAATTCGACTGTTGAAATAGAAAATGAAGAAACTAGAGTATTATTTATAACCGAGTAAATTAAAAATTAAATAAATCAATAATTTGTTTATACGTCTTCCTGGTTATATATTGTTATTTATTTTGTGTAATTCATCTCATAAAGTGGCATCAAAGCTTTTCTTATGCTTCCATTTCTTAGTTTGGCTCTGTAATGAGCCTAACAATACAAAGTTTATCCCTTATAATGCCTACTTTTTATGGAATTTAGAGAAGTTTTAAACTTTTGAACCCCCATTTGACCTCTTTAGGGATTGAACTTCAAAAAATTCATTCTTTTTACACCTCTATACTCTATACCCTATAACTCCCTTAATACACCCTCAAATTTCCTGACCTCAGTTTCAGCCATTTAGGCTCTGCGTTGATGCTTAGCGAATATCAGTCAGTCACGGCTTTCTCTTTTCGTCTTTAATGTATTTATTTTATTATTATTTTTATATTTCCCAATTTGGTTCTGGAATTAGAACTCTTTCTGTATGGTGCGGTGTGCTCGGGTTGAATGAATGAATGAATAAACTCTTTATTGCAGACACACAAACATCAAATATACAGGGAAAACCTTACATCTAGTGTCACATGTGGCGGCCTTATCGCAAAAAGCGATCTCTTCCAGGCAACCTTAGAATGGAGATAATTTGCAAATTAATAATTTGGTTGCCAGCTTTCCTGGCCTCAGCGCATATAATATTTCAGTTTTTAGATTTATTTCATGGGCGAAAATGTGCAGAAAATTACAACACATCCACACTTTAAAACATCGTTACGATACCTGAAATAGCCATATCAGTTAAGGTAAGTAAGGTCTCAGATTTTTTTTATCAGAGTGGCAGGCTATTCCTTGAGGACTACACATGTCAAGGTTGATAGACGCATTTATTCTATTCTCATGAGAAATGATTACTGTCAAATACCAAAATTACCCAAATAATTTACGTACACGTTTATACCTTCTGGGACGTCTGACTTAGATTAAAATTATTCGAATGCATTACATAACCTTCCAATGATATATAGTATAGTATGTAATACGCTGATGCTTGTCTCGTGCTTGTTAGATCTTTGATGTATTTTCATTTGACGAGAAGAAGGATACTAAACTAAACTTGCTAATTCATAATTTCTCACTAATAATTCGAAGAAACCAAAACGATCCAACACATGACGGTGGTGGCATACGCTTAGTGTGAATGCTAGCTTTATAAAAAATTATAATTCTCTTATATATGCGTCATAATTAAGCAATCTATATTAATTCATCATTAAACGCAAGCAAGCAGCCAAATCAAACGGCGTTTTGGAAAATAAAATAATTAAAAGGTTCACTAGTTGTGCAAATTTACATTGTTACACTTGAAAGTCAGTAACTTCTTAGGTAAATTAAAATTTATAAACATGGCTAAAATTTGACAACACCAAGTAATTACCATGTACAGTTATGCCCCTAAATATGTCCATGATATCTTGATATGCATGCGACTATTGCGCTTTCACCTCACTTTTCTTACTTACTACCTCGTAGTGTTGTCAATTAATGTTGAATCTGTTCCAATGTGCTAATTATGATGAATTGCGTGTATCTGAAACAATATCACGAAATATACAAGTTTTGTAAATTTTACTGACAATTTGAGAAGCTGGTCTTTCAATTCTCTGTGTCGGCATAAGACGAGGTAGTTATTTCATATCCAACTTATTTATTTTGTTTATGTCCTTGTACTTTACTAATAAAATTATGAAAAATGATCCCAATGCAAAATTGGAATACAAAAAACTTAAAACTCATCATACACAGTAAGACCTCGAAGATGTCCTGGTATCCTAATCCTATTCGTCCAAAACCTAAAATCTGGTTTTATGCAATTAAAATAACACCTATTCTGTCAGTTGCAACATAATTATTATAAGTTTAACCAAATTTATGATCTCATCAATGCTCCCTGATGTTCTTTTTAGATGTGCTCTTCTAACGAAATTTTTGGTTCATTTTATTTTAGAGGTAGGTCCGGCTTAAAAACAGTATAAATTGGACAAATATGGACGACAATGTACCATTCAACAAGTGACAGCCTGTAAGATAACCGCCAAAATGTACAAACTGGTAAGTTACTAATTAGACACACATTCTTGTGCTGTAGGCGCTCCAACAAAAGGCTCTATTGTTCGATGATTGTGTAATAACTGAGTTTTTGTGAAAGGATATTTAAAGTGGCTTAAATAAAAGCAATAATGAGGTGTCTTTCAGTAACTGGAAAGTATTTATTATTTACATAATCAGCTTGGTTTTGTAATACTGAATAATCATCGCTAGTCTACAGCAAGTATACTTTCTAGTTTTATGGAAATCTCATTAATTACAATCCAACGGGCTTTGCATTGTTGTTTAACCATTAAGTTAACTTGTACCATCTTTGATACACCAATGCCCTACTTCTTGTCGAGTGACCTAACTGCGCCAGCGTGGATATTATCTTCGCTTGTAAATCGCCAAACGATAAGAAAAAGTATGTTACGTATATATGTATATAAATATATGTATGTATGTTGCGTTTGGGTTAATCGATTAGTTTTATACATAAATAGTGACCACCATTTCATTTTATGCAATTTTATCAATTTTATCAAGTGCAATTATGTATAATAAAATTTAACACTTATCTTCTAAATTTCAAATTTGCCTTCATAGTGTTGACTTAAATCACTCTTTTTATGTATATATACGAAAAGTATTAAGCCTTGTCTCCATTTTATTGTCTTCGTATGTTTGTTGCTCATAAAATATTTTGTCAAGTTTGTTTTAATCAATTTTTACGATACCATATTTTTGCATCAGTTTATATTCGACTCTTTGTTTTATATGCTTGTTAAAATGTTGTGTGAGTTTTATATATGATTATTTACTTTGATATTGTGTACCTACATATCTTTACATAATAATGTGCCCACTGAATGAAGTAAAACTGCTGAATGTGACGTGAGTGACGTCACCACCCGGTTCCAACAGAAGATTAACGCTGGTTGTTTCAACCAGCATTGTGTTGAGTTGAGACCGGTTTGTGACAGAAAACAGTAATTTGTAACTTCAGTCTGACTATACATTGTGTAATCGAGTGTGTTTTCTGTTTCAAATATTTTATATTCTTTCTTTCTTTCTTACGATATGATCTTGCAAATATTAATTCGTATTTACGTCCTAGTTAAATTGCTTGTGAGAAACCTTCGTTTACCCTGTTTATTTATGTTTCAGTGCTTCGCCGTTGCATTCCTGGCTGTCGCCGCTGCTAAGCCCGGCTGGCCCCTCACCTACTCTGGAGTGCAGCCCGGTGCTTACCCTGCCGTATACCCTGCTGCAGGTCCCGCAGTGCTTCCAGCTCCGTACCGCCAGTTTCAGTACCCAGTAGTCGCAAAGGCTGCTTCCGTACCTGCCCCAGTAGCGTTCTCTTCCTCTTATTACTCCTCTCCTGTTGTTCCCGCTGCTCCAGTCGCTGCCCCCATCGTTCCTGCCCCATTGTCCCGCACTTACGCCCCAGCTGCCCCTGTAGCTCCTCTCTCGTACAGCTACCCCGCAAGCTACGGCTACCCCGCAAGCTACGGCTACCCCGCAAGCTACGGCTATGGAGTTTATGGAACCGGTCCCGCTTGGAAGAAGTGAATTCTTTTACAAGTAACGTCCGAGTAATGTTTTGCGATTAAACTGATCTGTAGCTCGAAAACGCATTTTCAATTTCTGATTTAACCTACATAGTTAAAAAGCGGCCAGACGGTGCCACTTTAGTACCGTGGTGTCTCGGGAGAACCTTAGTTTGGGACGCCACGTGTGTGGACACGCTCGCGCCGTCGCATGTCGCCAATTCCGCTCTTAGTGCTGGGGCCGCGGCAGAACGCAAATATTCAAACATTTGCGCAAATCACGAGTTCGTTGCTCTGGCTGTAGAAACGATGGGCCCATGGTCGTCCGATATGAATTTTTTTTGTAAAGAATTATCTTTAAGACCGGTCCTCGCCTCGGGAGATTCCAGGGCTGGCACTTACTTTGCTCAAAAGTTAAGTTTAATTATTCAGCGAGGTAACGCTGCCAGCATCCTGGGAACATTGCCACAAGGCAGTGAGTTGGATGGGGTTTTTTAATTTAAGTGTTTAGGTAAATTTTTATATTTGTACTAAATATGTCACTAGATAATTTTGTATTTTGTGTATTTATAATATTTTTACCTACATAGTTAATTTATACGTAGTTCTAAGATGCATATATTATATAAACATATATTACATATAGAAATAATTTATTGCTGAGGTTCGGTTTATTGCACTGGATACTGGATCTTAGCAGTATTGTTAGAAGTCCAACTATTTTTGGAATTGGATAGTATTATGAGACAAACTGCGCGGCACTTGTGATTTCTGTAAGTAACGTTACAGTGTGATCTGTAACGTTGAAAGCGTTATTGGCCGCTAAGAACAGGTACTAAATTTAATTTTACCTTAGCAGCATTTTTACACAAGTTTACTTAATATTTAATATTCAAAGAGCACTTACGAAATTTGTAACAACGTTACAAGTACTGCGAATATATTATCGAACAAGTCTTTTAAACAGAGTTTTATTTTCTACTTGTATTTAAATATAGATTTGCTTTTTAATAATTTTTATACATCAAATTTTGAGTTAAAATTACTAATATAAAAAATATATTATATTTTCATGATATTGTGTAGATAATTGACATAAGTTTCGTCAAGTATTTTCATTTATATTTAGTTGTAGCTTTATGCAGGCCTAAAATTTTGTTATCGCAATATCCATGTTCTATCATATCAATCATCTATCTATCATATCTAATACAATACTCGTAGAACGTCCATTATTCGAACGCCAATTAACCGTGTGACCGTTTAGCCAAACTGCTCGCCCCTCTGCGATCGCTACTTCAGCCCCCGCCATCTATATACATACTGTCCGATTATCCAAAATTGGTCATACAATAAATCAGTCTTACAAACATTAATGTGCGAATTAACGACGTATGTTTACGTTTCTTTAGACTTTTAGAAATGACTACCTGACATTTTAGACATAGGATTGCAACGTGTGTGAGTGTGTGCGCGTGGAATTATGCAAGAAAGTATATAAAATGTAGGATTTTTATGACTTTAATAATTAACTCAGTACACATTGAGACCATGCTTTTTTAATGCTCGACTAGAAAATAATGACTGTTAGTTGTGACGGCGCGCGTTGATGTCTTTTGTATTAACATTTGGAATTAACCATCCATCCATTCACTGTCCAAAATCTATCTTAATTGGAAATCAAGGAATATTATCATAATTGGCCAAAATATGCGACCTGTAGAAGAACACCAACATAGTAACACATAAAAGCAAATTCGGCGAGTCATTGCAAAGACGCTTCGATCGCTGACGCTCACTTGGTTAATTACTAATTATTTCTTATATCAACCTATAAAATGTTGTAATAATACATAAATCTCCCTATTGATCTCTTTAATAAATATAGTGACTAGGCAATTGATCACAGCGTAATAATGTCTATTCTTATACAAAAGAAAACTTGTAATATAAGCGTTTTTGCCCATATTTATTTCAATGTAGGTACCTATATGGATGACTATTTAGATTACCTAGTAACCTAAGTAAGTAACCTTGCTGTGTACGCTTACCAAGTCACTATATTTATAAAATAAGTTAATAGTTATAATACAGTAGTAAAATAGGATAGTAGTTAGTCATTTTCCTAATGTTAACAAAGGCACTTACACGATTTGAAAAAGTAAAAAAAAAAGTTATTATATTGATATAGTTCCTATAAATTTTTATTAGCTAACTAACAAGGTATTAATTTATGACATAGTGGTTGGATTGTTGCTTCCCATGTAGATAGGTAATGAATTAACCAACTTGGTTTACATTCGATTTCCCATACAGCTTTTTGGCGGAAAAATTGCGCTGTGTATAATTTATAATGAAGTTTCAAACTTGCAATTTTCATTAGGTGTTGTATTCCCATTATACATACTGGTTGTGCTCTGGAAACGTGGCTGAAGAATGCATGTATTCCAGATTGTACTGTACGTATTGCAAATCTACGGAGAAAGTGTTGCATCACTGTTCACTGACGAGATAATTTCAAACAGTTTTTATCCAAGCGCGGCTGTTTGTGAAGCATGTACCATATCACTGCTTTTTTTCAATGCATAATGCATAGATAATCATGCACATAACTTTGGAAGACTGGACTGAATTGCAAACTTACGATATGCAGATGATGCTACCCTATTTGATACTAGTGAGAGCCATGTGGAAGACCTACTTCTCAAAACAGAGCTTGTTAGCCTCCATTTTGGAATTGAGATCAACATCCTTATGTTGATCCAAATAATGATTATGAAAACCAAAAACATAAATTATATATATCATACAATATATATGTTATTTAACATAAATATAGCGAAACGGATATAACAAACTTGGAACAGTTAAGTTTATATAAGATATTTTTGTACTTACAAGAAAGGTTAATCAATAAACAAAGCAGTATTTTTTGGGCTAATGATGTAATCACAGTAACAAAAATTATAATTTGTTTGTACTTAAACAAACATAATTTATGTTTTCTTTAATACTAATATAGTCGATTACTTCTTCTTGTAGACGAAGGGGCTGCCGTAGGCGGAGTAAGAGTATGAGGGGTACGCAGCGTACGAGTAAGACGGGGCGGAGTAGGCGGCATTGGCGTAAGAGTAAGGAGCGGCGTACGAGTAGGGAGCGGCGTACGAGTAGGGAGCAGCGTAAGAGTAAGACGCGGGGTATGAGTAAGAGGCGGGGTAAGCCTTGGCGTAGACGGGGGCAGCGACCGCGGCGGCGACGGGGGCGGCAGCGTAGCTAGAGATGGCGGGAGCGGCGACAGCGGCTACGGGAGCGGCGGCGACAGGGGCAGCGTAGCTGGCAACGGGGGCAGCAGCGTAGCTGGCCACGGGAGCGACGGCAGCCTTAGCCACGTAGGGGTAGGACTGGTAGTAAGCAGACGAGTAGACGGGGGCAGCGGAGTACACAGCGGGTGCGGCCGAGTAAGCGGCGGCGACAGGGGCCGCGACGGAGTAAGAGGGAGCCGCGTAGGAGACCACAGGCAGGCTGGGCTTAGCCGCGGCTACGGCCAGGAGGGCGGCGAGGGCAACACACTGAAACAAACAATGACCAAGTGATTAATTACTATATTGTTGGGTATAGCTACTAATGTTGATTCGAAAAATTATGTTAAGTAAGTTGACTAATTATATGAATTATTGACAACTTTGAGTAATTCAATTGTTTAGAAATATTAAAAACTAAACATATTAATGTAAATATTCTTTTTAAAATCAAAACAAAATCAAATCAAATGATCTTCCAACTCACCAGCTTGTACATTTTGGTAGGTGATTTTCAGGCTGACTTAGACTGAATGATGAGAATTCATACATGTTCACCTATTTTATACGAACGTCCGAAAACCGGACTTCGTCCTTCGTTGCTACTTTATGTGGAACAACATTTTAAATTAACACTTTTATTAGATTATTCTTTATTCTGCAAATGACTTATGTCACATTTTGTCTCTTTCATTAAACGTTATGTAATGTTACTGCTGTGTCCATGAAACCCCTGTGTTTTTTTTTAAATTCTTTTGGTTCTCAAGTACCTTTTATGGGTTAGTACATCTGACTAACTGTTATAGAAATTTTAATAAACTATATAACACAAATAGGTATTCTGATAAATTATAATACTAATAATAATATGGGACAAAAGGCACACACACAAAGGTCTTTAGGTCCCAAACTAGGCATAGCCTGGTCCCTGATGACTGATATACATACTTATATAATAAACACCCAAACACAGGTCAAACAGACATGTTTAGGCACACAAATGTTTTACCTGTCCGGGGATCAAACCAATCAATCGTTAACCATTTAATGAAACCATAATAACACACGAAGCACTAATGTTTTATTTTTATTTTGAATTCTGAACCCTCTCTTTTAATATTTCTTAGTTTAAAACACTTATTTTAAAACTATGTTTTGATGTGATAGCTTTCGGTATTTCAAAATTAACTCCAAAATCAATCAATTTTGTTTATGAAAATAAATTTACAGTAATGAAGTACTAATTAAATTTACAGTATTTTCAACCTTTCTTACCGAAACTTGGTATTTAGGTTCTACGAGATTTTAGTTTTTTTTTGGTCCTCAGTGCTTTTTTGTTAGGGCATTTCCTCCACTAACCTCAATGATTCCAAATAAGAAAAAAACTGTACCAAAAGTGGTGTCACTTCTTTTTATAAAATTGCTAAACAATTGTAAACTTACCCATATATTAAGAAGTTCCTTATCAATAAAACAGTGAATTTTAATTATTTCCTAAAAACTAAATACTAACAAATTCTGGATTCTAGTTAGATAAAAAAGTGTCGGAATTCTTAATCATCATACAAAATAACCTGAATATAGGCCTCAAAAATGTCCAATGTTTATGCTGTTTAATGATGCGATATAAGTCTATTGCGGCTTGTAAATTACAGAAAAGGTTTGGAATTGACTTATTAAAAAAATCTGTTGGAGTAAGATTCAGGGAGTACGGTGAATATCGGCGTAAAGGTGCATTCCAGGTGCAACTCCTCTAGAGTAGTGGGCGTCCGTTGTGCAGTGTGTGATCTAGCGTCGTCCTAAAACAGCAGTAGCTTAGAACGATTGGCTAGGATCGGTTGTTTAGCAGCTACTTTTCCATTATGGTTTGCAGTTGCTGACAATAAATACCTGCCGTAATTTTTTAGCCAAATTTAAGAAAGCTCATTGCCGGTGTCATTTCCTAATGACAACGCCAATTACGCATCAAACACAAGTAAAAGTGTTTCACTTACTTATAAGGTTCCTATTTTCGAGCTTTTTTACTCATTGATTCAGATGGATTAAAACAGATTAGTCACTCACACCTGCCTGAAGCCTGCACCCAACTATAAAGTTGTTTGTGATAGATCCGCTTCCTCAATAGGCTCTAATTCTTTATTATCTACCTTTGTATCTCCGGCCGCCCACACGCTTGTTCTGAATGTTGATATATCCAAAAGGAAAACGTTGGAATCAAGAATATACCGTGTTTTTGTTACATCAGAGCCATATACATCCTTAAACATCCAAGCTATTTCTGCAGCACTAGGGCTACGGTAGAACTCATACTCGGATATAAAGCTATATATCAAGTTTTCATATTATTTCCAGCCCCCAGATACCACCCAGAGATATTTACTTATTAACATTTCTTTACATTCTATTCTATGCTTTTTACGTAAACTGAAAAGCTCTTATAGATATATTTATTTTAAGTATAATTGCTACCTTATTTGTCCCTTAAATTTACTGACTATAGGCTTAAATTATTACCTTATTTCTAAACTTAGTGCTAATGTTAGTTTAATTAGACATGCAACTTCGCTCACTTATTTTATCAATCAATTTAAGTCAAATAAATATCAAATAATAAGCCATCATAGTCAAGTTTGAAAGTCACATCATGTACCCTTGTAAAACGGTGGACACTTTACCAGGGTTTCTATGGAGATTTCCCGCGAAAAATCATCGAGTATGTTCAATATAACAATAAATAAATTAAAGATAAAACATGGCAACTCTTTCCAGGGTCAACAGATATCAAACTTCAAGTTAAGCAAAGTTACTAATCAAAAATAAAAAACAAAGATATTTATTTTCGAGCAACCAGGACTAATAAGTGTTATCTGTCGCTCTATCGATAGATTTTGGTGTGATAAAAGGAAACAACAACCTGCTGTTCAACCTCTATTTGAAACTAAGTTCAAAAAACAAATTGACAATTCATAAAAATATTTAATTATTTATAAAAACATTCAGTTTTTTCGTATTTAATTATGATGTACATATAGCTAGCTCAAAACAGGTCAACCAATTAATTATAATTGAAGTGCCTTGTTGTAGCAAATAAAAAAATATTTAAAAAAGTCCTTTACTTTTCTCCGCGTGACAGGGAATCCTAGTGTGGAGATCAGTGTGTAATTGTTTAAAATATAAGTATTTCTTTGTGTAATAAAGCTATTTGTAATTTGTTTGTACTAGTATCATTCCATAGGTAAGTTGAATTCATGATTATTGTACACTACGACGTATAGAACGAAATATTGTACACCATAGTTTTATTTTTGTAAATTAGTTAGAAATTCTACTAATAAATTCTGGCAAATTTAGTGTCGTTTTACAGTTAGTATGTTTGTATCTCTTTGGAAATTTTGTACACGCGAACAGGTTGGATATAGTTTCCAACCAATCTTGACTTAACTTGCTACAACGCCGTTGATTGGCCGTATTAATTGATAAATTGAGACTTGGATAAACATGCGGAAAACAACATTAACGTAAATTTCTGAATTGAAAGTAGTTGTAGCTTTTTTTAACGTCGCAAATTTCGTGGTATATAGCTCGTGGTACTACTAGTTGGTGTTATGTTCCCCATACCTGTACCAAATATTATGTAAATTAGTCAAAATAGCACCGCAGCAAAATTATCCACTAAACCTATTACTCGATAAAATAGCAGTACCCGTACACCAAGATTCGTCGAAATTGGTTGGACACTACAACCCGTACACGAGTACGAATTTCAAGAGACACACACATACTAACTAGAAGACAAAAGAAAATTAAATGATTGAAAACAGACGTTTCGCTTGATCGGTTTATAGATACTAGAATAGTGACTTAATGAACAATATTTATCACTGACTGTCTAAAAAAGAGGAAACACTCAATTATATTTGTGAGCGATTACCGACTTTAATTCGGCAGGCACCAATACATTTTTTCTTCAGTTATTTGGATTTGAAAACCGAACTACTGGATTGATATTGATATTTACATTGGACCACTACTAGTCCAGAAACCCTAAAACATTTTTGCACTTTGATTACTATCAAGCAAATTCTCCGTGAGCAGTTTGATTTGATGAGACGCCTAGCTATATCCTGTATATAACTCTCAGTTCTGGTAGTTAACAGAGATAGCAAGCATGAAATGTGTCGATTTGATGATTTTCAAATATGTATTACTATTTCTTGTTTTGCTTAATTTCAAGATAATTATAAGAGTTATTCAAAAAAATATTTGTCATACAAAATCTATGGTTTGATCAGAGTCCCCTTTTTCAAACATGAATCGATAACGAAGTCATTATAAATGATTACTAACCGGCAGATTTTGTTTTTTTTACTAAGTTAAAATTTATATAATTTAACAGTCATGTTGTCCTACAAAATGCGTGGAACGTTATCCAAGTCCCACGAACTGAAATTGACTGAAAAAACCACAACACCATCTTACTCATTACTAACTTCAGATATTGGATTCTTTTTATACATATAGATGCGGAATTTATTATGAGTCTATATTTTATCCGAGCCGGGTTTTCAGCTAGTCTATTTTGTGATGCCATTTAAAAACCAATCAGATAAAAATTTGTGAATGGCTTTCTTAAAAGCCAAATTACAGTGATATATTTTATATATTTTAAGATTGTATAAATTCTTAATCAAACAGCAAATATATTAGATATAAAGTTGAAAGTTTAAAAAAATGGGAAGCAATATTTGAAGCCTCTTTAAGAGTATTAAACCTTCCTTTGATTTAAGAAAATTTCTTGCGAGAGAGATAAGAGAGATGAGATTCCAGATATATCGAGAATTCATACAAACTTTCAGTTCTAGCAAGGACTGGCTCCTAACAACTAGAAAAATAGCTAAATATATTACTTTTACCACAATGTTACATTATCGTCCAACTAAGATTGAAAACGCACAATTAGGCGGCTTTCTAAGCGCCTGGAGTCTAATCAGTCAGTATAGTAAAACCAACATTTAAAAATGTTTGCGGCCTGCCGCACTGCGAGCCTGGCGCCTATTCACCATGTTTTCTTGGAATGCAAGCCACAAGGCTGTAAGAATTTAGCAAGCTGCCTGTGCGTTTCTACTCTAACTCTATTCAAATATAGAACAATAAATTTGAAATACACACTAATTTTATCAAGGAATAAGCATGAATTAATCTAAAATCCAAACAATATGTTGTGGACTAGGTCATTAACAATTTATTAAGTATACTTAGTCATAGTATTGTACATTTTTCTTGAATAAAAAATCAAGTCGTTCACTTCTTCTTGTAAATGAAGGGGCTGCTGTAGGCGGAGTAAGAGTAAGACGGGTACGCGGCGTATGAGTAAGACGGGGCAGAGTAGGCAGCGTAAGAGTAAGGAGCGG
The DNA here is from genome assembly GCA_947049295.1 of Ligdia adustata. Taxonomy (NCBI): domain Eukaryota; kingdom Metazoa; phylum Arthropoda; class Insecta; order Lepidoptera; family Geometridae; genus Ligdia; species Ligdia adustata. The sequence continues at coordinate 7,241,185 of OX346225.1, read as the reverse complement.
CGTACGAGTAGGGAGCAGCGTACGAGTAGGGAGCAGCGTACGAGTAGGGAGCAGCGTAAGAGTAAGACGCGGGGTAAGAGTAAGAGGCGGGGTAAGCCTTGGCGTAAACAGGGGCAGCGACCGCGGCGGCGACGGGGGCGGCGGCGGCGACAGGGGCGGCAGCGTAGCTAGAGACGGCGGGAGCGGCGACAGCGGCTACGGGAGCGGCGGCGACAGGGGCGGCGTAGCTGGCAACGGGGGCAGCAGCGTAGCTGGCCACGGGAGCGACGGCAGCCTTAGCCACGTAGGGGTAGGACTGGTAGTAAGCAGACGAGTAGACGGGGGCAGCGGAGTACACAGCGGGTGCGGCCGAGTAAGCGGCGGCGACAGGGGCCGCGACGGAGTAAGAGGGAGCCGCGTAGGAGACCACAGGCAGGCTGGGCTTAGCCGCGGCTACGGCCAGGAGGGCGGCGAGGGCAACACACTGAAACAAACAATGATCAAGTGATCACAACAGTGTTGGATATAACTTGCATTCACAAAAAATATGGCGTATAAATGGAATTGTAATATAATATTAATCCTAAGTTCGAGAAGAAGCCAAGTGAAGCCACTCATACTAAAATAATTTATCTAAATATACATTAGCTTTAAATTAAAATAAAAATCATAATTTAAAAAAAAAATTGTTGTAACTTACCAGCTTGTACATTTTGGTAGGTGATTTTCAGACTGACTTAGACTGAATGATGTCAATTCATACATCTTCACCTATTTTATACGAACGTCCGAAAACCGGACTTCGTCCTTCGTTGCTACTTTATTAGAAACAACATTAATAATTTGGCACTTTTGCAGAAGATTTAAGATTCATATTGATCTATAAAACCGGTGAGCTCTGAGAAATGCAATAAAATCGATTTATTTATTCAGATGACACTGGCCAAGGCTAATTTGGAAAACGAGTCTAATGTTAAAGTTAAATTTTAATTTTTTTAAAAATATTGACTGCTTTATCAGCAGTCAATATTTTTACGCCAAATACCTACATAAAATATTGTGAGGAAGTATGTTATCGGTGCGATGCAACACACATTTTAGCAAAGATTTTATTTCTCGGGGCATTTGTAGTTCTTCATTGTGGTGTTCAAATGTTATCAATTTTGCCTTAGGGTATAATTTACTTGTAGGTATCTATTGATTAATATAAACAGTCCCTTGGCGTCACACATTCATCTACTCGTATATATATGTATATATATTTTTTATAAACTGGCTCATAAATATTTCTTTCTTGCATTCTTAATTATGTAATAATTTTTAAAAAAGATCATTAAAAAAACAACAGGCGCCGATACAACATTTTCAGTTATATCAATATAAAAATAAAATCTTTGGACTGATATTGATACAATATAAATGAGAACACTTGAGAAGTATAGTTTACAACAAAAAAAGAATTTTTCTAATCAGTCGATCCGTCTACCAGAAATTAGGTATTAGATAAAAAAAAAACCTAATGTCGAGTTTAGTACCTTCTCCTGTTTTGAGAAGTCGGTTAAAATACTTGTAAAACACCATTTGTAATTATTGGAAGAAAAACACTTTTGTTAATATTGAAATGTAAACTTGAATGATAGCATAAGGTTTATAGGCACATTGTATAGGTAGGTACTGATAAAACTGAATTTACTTATTTTACTTATTAGGTTCATTAGAAAACAAGTTTTCTTTAGCAGGGGAATTTTTAAAAAATTAGCACTTGGTCTTGTAGGTTGTGTCCTGAAATTTTATACTCGCGTGCAGGCCGACTCCAATCAATCTTCACGGTGCTGTGTATGGTTTTTACGATTTTTTGTTTTTTTTTTGTCATGGAGTATGTTTTATATTATTTTTTGTTTAAAATTATATAATTTTACCTGGAAAGTCTATACTTTCCAAGTCTCATATAAACAGTATCTTATTTTAGTCACATCGGTCCTGTAATTGGTTTTGTAAATAACTGTGACATTTGTGTATGTACTTGACCAAATTAACTTAGTTATCACTTATATAAGGGAGAACTAACTGCATGTAAAGAGGTCAGTTATACGAGTATACAGCCTTTCTCCTGCCAGTATAATATTAAAAAATAAATAACTGTTCAAGTGAGCGAATCTCAAAGAGTTTTCTTTCAGCTCACATAGGTATGGAAACCGGTACTCGTGTAGATATCGTATTTCGTAACTAGTATCCTAACGAAACTTCGTTAACAGTTTCAACGATTTTATAATATCGTTTAATGTTTGGGAAGCATTTATTGGATATATTATATTTCATACAGTATTCCATTGTGCTCTTTAAGCTAAAATCTGGGGGCAAAGGAGTGCCCTCGCCAAATCGAGAAAAACAAAGGTACGATACCATTCTTTTCTCGAAGCGATTCTGCTATATAAATTATATATGATATAACTTCGTGAAAATAGCTAGAATCTTCGAATAGTGGCAGTCGCTGGCGTTATTCATTCTTGGACTATTCTTTTTTGAGGTATTTATGAGGTAGTTGCTTCAATATAAGCTGCTGATATTATGGACTTTGTACTGTGTATTTATTTTAATGAAATCAGTTAGTATGATGCGTCGCCTAAAGCGTCAGAAAAGATTGTCTTCAAGAGATCTTCTGTTAACAGAAATCGATAAAATATTCAACCAAAACTAAGATAATCATCAAACCTAAGGTTAGATGCTTCTTGTAAAAATGGCGGGATATTAATAAATTGAAGATCAGTGTCAGTGGAACTTTTGATAAATTATACATTTTGCTAGAAAATGCTATTATTTTTATTGAAGTGTTTTACTAAAATATTCAAAAAAGGCTAAATAGATAGACATCTACTTAGAGCTGCTCTTGATCAATATGATACTTGATTGAGTTGGCCTATAAAGATCTTAATGAGGACCGAGATGAGCTGTGATTTACAATCTTACCATCAAAGTATCGCCCCGGGCAATGATGTATGTGTCTACGTAACTCTTAACCTTTAAATATCCGAAAATAAAACTTTTAATATTATAATGCGAAATGTGTCTCTTAAGTATCCTAATTAAATTACAAGGATTCTTGATCGATACAATATTGTGATTAATTTAAAGATTTTTGTGCATTTTATATGCAAATATAGTTGGGTATCAGACGATTTGATTTAAATCTACCTATAAACATCTATTACCTGCCTGAATTATAAGAACAACATAGAAGTTTAGTTTAGCGCAGAATTTTACTCCTATGGGTGATAATAACTCATTCAACGCACGTAAATCATTTTTATATAGGTAAATATATTTAAAACAAATTAAACGCATTGTATTTAAATTTTTTAAAACCTTCTAAATAACGAAATTATAGCACTATAATAAATTGGTAATTACAATTAATAACACAGTTAATTAATCAATGATGTTTATATTTAAATAAAGCTTAGGGCTAGATCACATAAATATTTCGAAGTATATTGGACTCAGGCGGATGTTTGAAATTTCTAGATGTAGTAAGAGTAGGGAGATGCGTAAGAGTAGGCTGAGTAAGCCACGGGAGCGGTGTACGCAGCTGAGTAGGCAGAGTAGTAGGGCGCAGTGTATGCAGCGGCTACTGGGGCCGTGTACGCCGCGTAAGGAGTAGAGTAGCTAACTACCAGAGGCTTCGCCGCCGCGAAAGCCAGGAGAGCGAAAAAGATCAGCTAAAAATAAAAAAGAACATACATTATTTATAATGAAAACATTCTGTCCCTCCGAGAACTTGTAACAGGCATTTTTAAGAATCATGTTAGAAATAAAAGTATCGAGATATTAAATAAATAAATAACTAAATAAATATGGGACAACAAGCACACAAAAGTCTTCAGGGTCCCAAACAAGGCAAAGCCTGTACTATGGTAGCCTGTTGACTGATATACATACTTATATATATAATAAACACCCAGACACAGGTCAAACATATTGCGTTCTTCTGAGTTATTTCATATGAAACGGCAACGCCATGGGCAAAAAAAAAATTGCCTGTGGTACACCTAAGTGATGCTTGTGAGTGTGTTTTAGATGCTTCACGGGCAAGAACCTGTATCAGATATATCCTCTCACAACAATAACCTTATTTCTCAAGGCAGAAAGTAGTTTCTTTACAGAGGTTCAAATATTCTTTAAAGTTCCTCGATGTTACATGACAAACACAAAGATCGAAACATGGCAACCCTTGCCAGGACAAACATCAACTGGTGACGTTTACTGCTAAAATTCGGCGCAACGCAACTAAGTAAATTAAGATGTATTAATAAAATTTTAGCTGATGAAATTTTTATTTAAAATGTTTAATCACTGGCGCACTATACGGTATCTTAATTTGAAAACAATTTTACTTTATGAAACTAATGCTATAGAACTTCATAAAAAGAGTAATAATGATTGAATATAACTCTACTCACGTATTTGAACATTTTGTTTGTTTGTCTTCTGAGTAATGACTGAGTAATGATGGTGCATCCTGGCTATTATATAGGAGCTGATAGTGACCTCAGCTTGTTTGGCATCGGCGCGAGCGCCTGTACCTTGGCAGGTACGTGCTTCATCGGTGCTAGGACGCGACTTGAATTATATAACTTCGAGTTCCACAGGATGCTATTAAACAAAATTTTAGTCAGATTAAATTTAATAATAAATGACCGTTACCTGTCATAAACCAAGATGATTGAAGAGAGCCCAGCTTAAACTATGATACAGTTTTCAGGTTGTATATTATAATAAAATTGTTCCATATAATCGGAGTGCAGTAAACTTTTATTGTGTAAACTGCCAGTTGCCAGTCTGGAATTTGCTGCCGGGCTCTATATCTCTATAGCTATAATCTCGTTCTCTTCAAGTCTCGATTGAATCGGTTTCTCCTAGACTAGTCCTCTTAGGCCGCATCGTCACTTTACATCGGGCAATTACCAAGCAAACGCAAGCATTTAGCTATAATAAAAAAGTTTAATGCATGTGTTAGCTCTAGATTTACCACAGTTATTCAAGTAACTAAGTAAGATATAAAGAACCAAAACTTGAGCTTAATTTCATTTATTAAACTTTCAATATTCTTAGAAATGTGACCAGGACCAGCTATATCTAAACGATGGAATATAATTAATAACTACTTAGATGTAAGGTTAGATATAAGGTCAAAACAGCTTACACACCCTGTAGTTTGGCAGAGGTGCAGTAGTTCTAATCATGACGCTATCAGTCCATGTGTACCATACAGGTGTAGAACATTCTGTAAGCGTCTAGATGATTCGTTCGAAGTGACAAATGGAATTTATATGTACATCCTTTTTGGTGACCGAAGCTCAAGGTCGATATTATTATCACTCTGAACTTGATCCTGGTTTTGTTATTTTGGTTCAATTTCTATATATATGTTTTATTATCAAACGTTATTTTATTTCAAGGTACTTCGGTAAGAAAAACAAAATTTTGTAAGTTATTATGTACAACGAGAATTATGTGTGCCTATCATATTAGAATAGTATTATAATGATATTTCGTCCACTATATTGGTAAGGTTATTAATTTGAAAAGTAATAATTCATTTTTAAAAGAAGTAGCACGTTTTCTCTAATTTTGTATTGACTAGAGTTATGTAATATTTACCTAAATATATCTTTAAGCCACCAGTCGTCCGTGTGATACGTTATTTATTACTATTTTATTGATGGAAGGAAGAGATAATGTATACAATTAGCATTGATAACAAGGTCCGTGAAAATCCGTAAAGTACCTATCTTAAATGTAAACCAGTTTGATACAAAGTAGGTAGTGTCAAAATTTATGACATACAGGGTTATAAGTTTGTCATGTACAAATTCGCAAGTCATATTGTTAAAATTGTTATTTTTTGGTATGGAGCTTAAAATTATATGTAATCGAGCAAGTTTATAGTCCAAGAATAACTAGTATTTGCGTGGCTGCGCGGGCCGCATGCGGCCCGCGTTTATATCCTTTTACCTATAGGATTAGGTCAAGCATTTTAGTCGCAGTTGTAATCTTTAAAACTTTGAAATTGATTAAGAAATGTTGTAGATTTCTCAATTCAGTCTGGAGTTGGGTGGAGATTGAAAATAAAATTTTTTTAATATGGATTCTGTGAGAGAAATTTAAATTCAGTTCAAAATGGTTGGAAATATTTAATTCAGTCGAAAAAAAAGTCAATCTTTCAAGTCCAGTCGAAAAGTGGGTAAAACTTACAAAATAAATATTTTTTGTATGAAAGTATGAATACTATACATCATTGTACGGTCAGCAACGGGCACTGAAGCTCGGCCTGCGGCCTCGCTTCAGCACCTTCGATAATCAAACGGTATTTATGTTTGATTTACTGTCGGGCACTGAAGTTCGGCCTGCGGCCTCACTTCAAAGCCCTCCGGACTCGCAAGATGCCATAGCTCGGCCTTCGGCCTCACTATGACACCTTGCTCGTCGACAATTAGCTCGGCCTACGGCCTCGCTTTAGTTACTCGAGAACTCGTAAGGTGTCATAGCTCGGCCTCCGGCCTCACTATGACACCTTGCTCGTCAAACGTTAGCTCGGCCTACGGCCTCGCTTTAGTTACTTGAGAACTCGCAAGGTGTCATAGCTCGGCCTCCGGCCTCGCTATGACACCTTGCTCGTCAAACGTTAGCTCGGCCTGCGGCCTCGCTTTAGTGACTTAGGAACTCGCATGGTGCGTCGTTCGGCCTTCGGCCTCACTCCGACACCATGCTCGTAAATATGTATGAGAGGTAAAAAAAAAAAAAGAAATTCCATAAACTTTCATCAGAAATGAAATCAGAGTCCTTGAAAACCCCCAGATCTTAAATTTCATCGCAATTGGACCAATATAAAATTTGATCCCTTCTTTGAATCCTCAGGGATCATAATGAATAACCGTCGCTCGGCCTACGGCCTCGCTCCGGTATGTAGAGACTCGCAAGGTGTCGTCGCTCGGCCTCCGGCCTCGCTCCGACACCTTGCTCGTTTGAACCCCACTTTGAACCCTGCCAAAAAAATCTCAAGAACCGTCGCTCGGCCTTCGGCCTCGCTCCGGTGTGATGGGAGACTCGCAAGGTGCCGTCGTTCGGCCTTCGGCCTCACTCCGCCACCTTGCTCGTAAGTTTGTATGGGGGCTATTAAAAAAAAAAGAAATTCCAAAAACTTTTTTTAGAAATGAATTCAGCGACCCCAAAAACCCCCAGAGCCAAAATTTCATCCCCCTCGGACCATTTTGAAATTTGATCCCCGACTTGAACCCCCAGGGGATCAATGAGACCATTTTAGGTTGGTAGCGCTTACCATCCCCTATGACATTTGGTCGAACACTAATTAAAAAAAGTTTACCGTTCTGAAGTTATTAAGGGTCAAACTTTGTATCGGATCGATGTTTTTTTGTTTGTGACCCCAATTTTTTTTTTATTTTTTGGGAGGGACTCATGGTTCCCAACAACTTTTGTTCAAAAAGAGGGGTTCCAAGTATTATAGTTTAGCCAGGACGTTGGGGTACTCCAGGGTCTGTTCCACTTTTGCAACTTTTCGGATTTTTCCCTAGGTCACATAACGCTCCCCTATCCAGGAGTACCACTCTTCACCCCCCCACAAAACTCCTTCTGGGAGAACAATTCTGTCAATCAGTCAATGGTAGTTTAACTTTATATAATATAGATAGATATACAGGGTTATCGGCTAGTGGTGTACTAAGCCGAAATGGGGTAAGGAATAACTTTCACTATGGGAAAACTCTCATGTTTATACGTAGCGAAGCACATACCGGGCAGCTAGTTGTTCATATATTTAGATTTAAAAATCAAAGCACTAGTTGAAATGTATTAAATTTATAATTGACATCAGAATAATCTGCTAGAGTAAAGCATGAGAAGATGAATAAAAAAAATATTAAAGGACTCTTAGTTTAGTATTGACAGTTTGTTGTTAAAATGAAATGAAGTTTGGAATGAAACCTTCAAACAAATAAGCATTTTTCATACGGATCTAGGCATATTTTAAGTTAAACGGTTAAACATAGATAAAAGAAAGAATTCGACAAATCTATGAGGGCCTTTTGAATGAAATAAAAAGATTTTAATATAATGTAATGACTCTTTTACAATCAAGCGTCATAATTTGTTCAATTAATTTGCAAGGTTGCTCCGTTAGTACTTGCTACTATTACTACCTTTAGAGCAAGCTAATAATTCTGTATAGTAGGTATCGTTCATATGTTTGTCGTTTAGCACGGAAAAAGATTTTTTTTAGATACTACTATCTCCCCGGGGTTTTGCTTGCACTAGTTAATATGTTTTAAGGTAAAAATACATCCTTTATTTTTCTACTCAAATATCACATAAGTTTTCAGTCGGTGCTATTATATATTTAGTCATAATATTATCACATAAAGCTATCTTATATTTAGTCATATAGCTCCGGAGAAAACAAATAAAACTTCAATGTCTGCAGTTTTCACATTGTACAGTACATATGTACCATCTCTAACTCAAGGGACACGGGACTGGAAGAGAACGAAGTTATGTGAACTAAACTTCACACAACCTAATAGAGATGTCACGGAACGAGCAGTTCACTCAATAGATGCAACTATTTTATTGTGTGAACTGTCAGGCTGTGCAAAGACTATCTAACTCGCGTTTAAAAAATCTAGAATCTTTAATAAGTCGAGATTGACGGATTCTTCTAGACAAGTGACCTAGATTTGCATCCATCATTTTCATGTTTAATTAATGCGTCTGTAAAATGTTGTTTTTAAAACGGATGTTTCAAGAAGAAAGCAAGCAAAGCAAGAAATTTTGTAACCGCGTACTAGTCTTAGTTTCCATCCAATCTTGGCGAAACGTCGGGGAGTTTAGATTGGGTTGGTATTTCGCCCAAAATGGGGGAAGTTTCGTTGAAAATGCAAAAACCTTGACATATCTATAAATGTGGATTTTATATATCTCAAAAAAGGTCTAAAATTTGTAGCAATCGAATCGAACAAATTCTAAACATCAATAGAAAATGTTTATCTGTAGTCGTGGCATAAGGTGTGGAAGATATATCAGCTATTATTGACACAGTTTACGTCAAGTTTGACATAATTTGGGATCTTGATATACTTAATATAGTTCTCAGATCTAGGCTTTTCTATGTTTCGAGTCAAAAACAATCATACATACAACAGTACCTTACTTTATATATTATTGTTAGTGACAAATATCGTTGTCGTCGTATCGATTTAGTTCATGTTTAACAAATTAAATATTCATAAAGCACATAAAATAAAACTACAGTTGGCTTGGCTATCAAAGCAATGTCAACATATAAGTATGAGCTTACCTATCATAATACACCTTATAGACATGTAATAGGGTCTAATAATATGTATTTTGTTGAACATAAGTAGATGTTTAATAGCAGACAGTTTATGTAATAGTATACCTAGTAAAACTAGTAAAAAAGAATTCAAAAAAATAATTTTGAACTTAATCAAGACATTTTTTAGTAAATCATTCAGCGACGTTTCATCAAATATTACAAAATCAAAAACAATTACACAAGTAGCTTAGTTTTACTACACTAAACCATAAAGTTAAAACTTTATGGTTTAGTCTAGTAAAACACATACTTAATGTGATTGATTCTAAATTCTATGGTGAATATACTTCCATAACTGTGTTGTTATCCTGATCTTAAAATTATGCTATTCGGTTTGCCATATTGAGCATTAGTTTCAAGAAACCCTAAACTCGATATTTTATGTACGAGTTTAGTAGTGAGTTAGTTTAGAATTTCATAATACAACTTTTAAATTTCTCTGATAGAACTCGGATGTTATTCTAATAATAATATTCATAAAACAAGAATTAGTGCATTTTCTCACCGATGACATTATGATGTTAAGTCACCAGGTGGTAGACTAGAGGTCAGCAGACAAGGTCAATAAGTTCAAAGTGTATAAAATTTGTCTGCCGGCTTTACTTTAGGATGATTCACAGAGCGATTTTCCTAAAATGGTTTTTGACTTATCAAGTGACATTCTATCTAGATTCGCTATTTCGTTATCAATGTTTAATGTCATTTATAATCAACATGTTTATGTAAGTCGCATGGAAAATGGTATATATAAATCGTTCACCCGGATTTAGTGGTCCGGCGCGGAATGTTGTTATAGCTATAAATTGCCATAACTAATCAATTATGTTGCTCCTATCAATATTCGAGATAAAAAATATGTTTCTTTTTTTGTGTGGAAAATGGACCACGCTAAGCTATAGTAGGTATATAGAATTGGAGTAACCGCTGAATTACTGCCCTAGTTTCTATTAGCAGACAGCTTTGTTCTTAGTTTTTTTAAGTTCAAGTTACCTAGTTTTTTCTATCATTTATTTATTTATGACATGATAAACCGCTTGAATATTCGTTTTGAAGCAAATTGTTATTCTCTACATACCTCTATATTTTTAAGAAGGCTTAAATTGTTATTTCCTATTCTATCTAAAATGTGTATTTGATCTACGAGAATATACTTGTATATTCCTTATTATAAAGTCAGGTAGTAAACTAGTTGTGAGTATCTATAAAAGTAATTTAACATAGAGCTTCTTATTAGGTATTTGGCTATTACCCTTGCCATTGCTGAGTATGATGCAAGAAAATGTATTGATGACATACGCAGATACACATTGTATATTGTTTGTGATTGGCTATATTCCTAATTTGGATTGTTTCTACCCCAAATACGTCCCTCATTATTCAGTTGTGATGTCATCAGTTTGACTATGAATTGCAGATAGGTTTAATTGTGACTAAGTATTTAAGTTACATAATAATAGGACAGATTTGAAATCGGGAAATAAGTAGTCGTGGAAATAAAGGGTGTAAAATGACTCAGTCAGTATATTCATATAAAAATAAGATGTGGAAGTTAATATTTGGAAATAAATTACTTTTTAAGGTAAAATGGGGCTCTGTACGCTGCTGAGACGAGAGGTGCCGAGAACGCTGTTACTGGAGCAGTGTAGGCAGCGGCAACAGGAGCTGAGTAGGCAGCGGCAACAGATGTGTAGGCAGAGGCAATAGGCGCCGTATAGGCAGGGCCAACAGGTGCTGTGTAGGCAGCGGCAACAGGCACTGTGTAGGCAGCGGCCACAGGCGCCGTGTAGGCAGCATAGCGGTAGGGAGCGGCATACGCAGCGGCGAAAGGTGATGTATACGCAGCAGCAATCGGTGCTGTATAAGCCGCAGCAATAGGTGCAGCAACCAAACTAGGCTTAGCTGCAGCAACAGCCATTACAGCAACGAATATGACCTGCAATGAATAACACGATTACAGTATCATCAAATATTTATTACTGCATTAGTATACACTTTTTATAAACTACTACTCTACTACAATGTATCTGTAATACTCAAAAAATGTTTTATGACACCTATAAACTACGTATTTATAATTAATTACAAGAGTAACTAATAAAATATAAATCGCACCTTTATTTCTTTATTTCTAGATCGAGTTTTTACAATAGCCGTTTCTATATTTGATATGAAACTGTTTTTTAGCAGGAACATAGAAAGCCATGCTATTTGAGATGTCGTACATAGATAATAGCGATAGGAAAAAAGATTTTGTTTCTTAAATCTGCATATTTTTAGTATATTTTACTTACACTTAGTATATTCTCAAAACAAATTAATAAGTAAAAAGAATTAAAAAAAAAAAAACCATTACCAGCTTGAACATTTCAGTTTCGTTTGATAGTCCCGATGAAGACAAAAGAAGCGAGTGATACTATTGTGGTGGAAATGGTCAGTTAAATACTAGTTTGATACATGTGAAATTTTCGCAACATCGTTGAATTTGCTAACCACGCCACGCTTGCCAGGCTCCGAAGTGTTCCGAATTCAAGATAACATTGACAGTACTTGAGCAAGACTCAATCTACTTACAATTTCTTTTGTTATTTTTATTGAAAGTATACACATATTCCCTACCAGTAAATAGTATAAATTCAATTATGTATTCCTGTTTGTCACCTTAATTTGTACCCTTAAGGGGAAAACAGGAATATAAACTCCTCTTTGTTCTCTTATGATTAAAGAGGTGACAGAAAGGAATTTTTGCTAATGTGGTCTCCAAACTCCAATTGTCACATTGGTCTATGAATCATACAGCCCGTCACAAATGTCAAAATTGACACAACAAAACAACGCACCTCGCTTTTTTAAGCAACTCACGTCGAAATGTTTTTATTTGAAATTAATATTGTACACTGCGATAACTATCGTTATTTTAAATTTGGTTAATAGATAAAAAACTTGTAATCCCTAAAGTATTTATGGTATCATGTACACTGCCCTGGACGGACCACCATACATTTCTGAAACATCTCTTTTCGATAACATCGGTTTTGTATGTTGTCACCTAGGATACGGCGCCTACCAAGAACGAAGTCTAGATAATAATGGTTACTTTATAAATCGAGTGCTATTCCATAATTAAATCTCGATAGAAATCGTATAGTTATATACAGTGAGAAATAATTCATACCTATTATTTCTCACTGTATATCTTGTAATACAACAAATTTCAAAGCTTATATATAAGCCTACGAGCTTGGAAAACGCTCACTTATCATAGTGATATTTTAGTACATCAAGTAATAATTAACATTATTACTAGCGCTTGTACTTTAATTAACTATTATATGCTAAATAAAGATATTTTAAAATTGACGTGCGAAGCCAGTTTTTATTTTTTGAAGATAAGCATTTTGCACGAGATTTACTATTTGTTTTAAATCATGCAAACTGTTTTAGGATACTGATAATGGCTTGAAATATATTTTATTGATTGGAACTGATTATGTTTGCAATGCAAATTAGGGGTAAACGACATTTTTGACATAATTAATAAAGACTATCAGTTTTATCGTTGCCAAATCTATATATTCCTTCGTTATATTTTTGTAGTATAATTAGGTTATTTGAATAATGTTTGTTGGGGCCTTGCTCTATATTACGAGTATACGCCAAGAAGTTAAATAGTACCCACCAATACTAGATAATTTATGTAAATTAGCAATCTATGGAATTGTTTATTTTATATTTGTATATTAAGTGGTCTTAAATTACCGCAGGTAGCTATAATTATAAAGTAAATGTGGCTAAATGAGTTGTAATTATTATCAACTAGCTGCGCCTTGCGGTGTTACCCGCGTTAATATAAGTTAAAATGGAGCCAATGTCGTAATCCAGGGTTTAAACATCCCCGTACCAAATTTCATACAAGTCGGTTCGGCAGTTTTTGCGTGAAATAACAACAAACATACATCGATACATTCTTAAAAACTATCGCGTATATTATATTATATAAATTAAATAATTAAATAAAATTTTAGAAGTGGTCAAAATAATATATGATATATTAGACATATATCCAAATGATGTATTTATACTTGGTATAATAATGGTTATTCGAGATTAAAGAAAAGTGAAAAATTTTTCTTTACTTAACAGAAGATGTTTAAACTTGGCTTTTTAAATAGTAAAACGGAAAGTTTTGGATAACCCCCGACATTTATTGTGGCAGTCATCTTGGATTTGTAATGATTATAGTGTATTGTATTCTATACACTATGATCATTTCAACTACTACTTCAGTAGATCTACTAGTCAAGATTTTTTATTTTATACCCATATTAAGATGTGAAAGAATTGGTTCCGCCAAATTGTGACAGCGGCTATCTTGGACAGATTTTCAACAAACATAGCTAAAACCCGACACACAAACACTCCCGACAAAAACACCATTAAAAAAAAAATCAAAATCAGGCCATCCGTTTGGGAGCTACGATGCGACAGATAGACACACACAGATACGTTAAACTTCACCAACACGTCGTCGTTTTTATGTCGGGGATTAAGAATTCAAAAATAAGTATATTGAATAATGCATATTAAATACAGTCATCTTGAAGTTAATATTATTATTACTTTTATTTATTAAACACATTACATAATTTGAACTTATAACTTTAATATGTAAAGGTTATTTTCATCTCTTAGTACAATTGTAATAAATGCCGCTAGAATCATAGCGCCGTTGCACAGGGCACCTTTTTGGGGCATCAAGGATGGGTTATTTCACTGGATTAAATTTTAATTTAATTATGTTTATAAACAAGATTCCAAGAAATATACTCCGAACATGTTTTTTTTCGATACACATTACAATTACTTGCAGTCAAGCTAAGCTCGACATTGTACACTGTACATTTTATTATGCAGGATGCGAGACGATATTGCGTCAGAGGTCATACGGCGCGTGCGCACAATCCCTGTGGTTCTACTAGTAGATGCACGAACTGTGGAGATCAATGTGCCTGTTCCACTGGGTGATAGTATAATAATTATTGTAAACTGACAAAAATCAAAAATCGGTATCTTTTGCACAATGAACGTATTTTAGGACACAGAAGAAAGCACATTGCGCGAGTTGTGATGCTATTTGTTTTTTATTATATATGGATATCAATTACACAATATTCAAACAAAATTAAAAGTGAAGTAACCATTCACAAATCTTCGACAACATTGGTTGGAAACTACAAACTGTGCGCGAGCACAAAATGTCCAAGATACATACGCACTAAAGTAACCGAAAATTAAAAAAAAACACCAGACTGTATCTATAAATATCAAAATCAGTGTACCGATTTTGGCTATAAAGGATCACAAAAATGTAGTCATCGTGTCTTACATACTTACATACAAACATACGTATCGTACATTTGTAGCGATGATGGAGTGGTTAGTGGGGTCGACTGCCGTGTAAAAAGTACGAGGTTCGATCCCACGAAACATGCAAAAAGAGCCTGAGCTACCGGTGATGGAAATATCGTAAGGAAACCATAGCATAGTGGTAAGGCGTTTCCTATTGCTCGCCTGGCTAGCTATGCTCAAGTTGTAAAATCTGTCACCAAGCACCTAACGGTGTGTTCCGACGGACTTGCTTGAAAGCCAGTGTATTCCAGACTAGGCATGCTCCATCTAGGGCTTCAGTATCGCTGCGTCGTGCGAACTTGTGGACAAATGCCTAGCTTTGTAGAATTTAAAAAAAGCACTTCAAAATTACCCTCCTTTTGGGCAGCAGCGTAGAAAGAAGTTTTTTATTCAACCCTAGAGAATAAAAGAGAAACTTAACTAACATAAATATTTATTACTTGCTTATGTAAAGTAATTTACTGTCATACTGTCATTAGCTCCGTAATACAAGCGTAAATAAAGAAATAAAAAAGCAAATAACTTTCACATGACTCCTATTCTATAATATAGATAGGAGTCACGTGAAGGGGTTTTACCCAATTTTCTAGAAATAGGCAATAGGCACAATAACAAAACTTAATCAAACTTTATCGCAGACGTCTGATAAATTTTGTAGTAAAAATCTCAAATTGTTAAAGTTGAAAGAATTGTAAAAACTGTAATTAGATGATGACAGTAAATTTATGATAGGAAATAATTTTAATTATAATTTTTTGCCAGCCTTCGGGTTGGTTTGATGATGAATAAATAGGTCAAAGACTCAAATTATGACTATTAGCAAGAAACGTTGAGTAGAGATAGATAGATGGGCAAGTCGTACACTATGTATGAATACATCTTCTTGGGTCAAGTAGTCTCCTTCAACAACAGACAGGAAAGAGAAATCCAACGTCGTATCGACAACGCCAGAATCTAGAAAAACATCCAGAAAGATGGGCAAAGATTGTCACTCAATGGGAGCCTACAGAGACCAACCACGAATTTCAACACAATTGGTCGGAACTTGCTTGCTTGCTTTTAATGGATACATGGAGAGATATGGGGAGACCTTTGCCTAACAATGGGACACAACTGGTTGAGAAAAAAAAGGTAGGTTAGGTATATATTTCAATCTTATTTCCAATCACGATTTGTTTTGGTGACGGAAAAAACATAGTAAAGTAACTTTAAAGTCCTAAAAGTTATTGCTAGTATGAAGGACCTTGACATAACCATAACGACTTCTATAAAGTGATTTAGAAGAAAGCATTGCTAAGATTCCTAGTCTCGGTGCAATACAATTTTAATCCGACTGCGAAAGAAGGAGGGTTATGTTTTTCGAGTGTATGTATATTTCTCTGGCACGCCCTAAAGCCTAAACAGCTTGTCGTATTTTTATGTTAGTAGTGTCAATAAATTCTTGTCAGTTGTGAGAGCGACACTGGGTACATCCAAATTAGACAAAATATTATAAGGATGATACATAGTACATGCGAACTCGCTTCTAGCCACTTGTTAAAAATAAACAATTTATTTTATGAAATAAGGTATTAATCTTACATATAACAAAACATTAAGTTCCAAATGGTTTTAAAGTGGCATCTCTTGTGTTTTTCTTGGGAATTATATAACAGCTTTACATTCGGTTCTTCAATGCCTGTATGTTTTTTTTTTTGTTATAGCTAATAGGCGTGCGCTTCACCGCAACTCGTCTCAAACTGGAAAGCAACGATGCGGCCTAGGATGAAGCACGCTTGCCTAGAAGAAACCGATTCACTCGTGATTTGAAGAGACCGAGATTATATCTAACGGGAAATAGAGCATTTGCAGTGAATTCCACAACCTGGAAGTTCGCATCGAGTCCGTTGAATTTCTACCATATAGCGGTGGCATTTTGCAGTATCTCTACTAGGTTTCTACTTTAGACCTTATTTCACGAGTCATAAAATCTATTTTTAAGGTTTCGTCGTGGTTTTTTGTATTTTAATGCAAACTTTACTGTTTTAGAGTAAACATACCCTAATCATATTCATATTCTATACATTTAAACTGACCGATGGAAGAACAAGTTATCAGACTTGAAGCAAAGACGATTCGCTCGCTTGATCAACTATTTTTAACTTACCTCATGACATCGGCTCTATTTTTTAGAGAATTCTTATAAACTAGTAAATTATAACGAATATGTTTTATTCACAATTTGCTTTATTGCTTAAATAATAATACTGTCATTGTTTTTTTTTCATCGCTTAACGGCGCAAGTAGTAAGAAGCGTAGGGAGATGCGTAGGAGTAGGCGGAGTAGGCAGCCACGGGAGTGGTATATGCGGAGTAAGCGAGGGGCGCGGTGTACGCGGCAGCGACCGGTGCTGTGTACGCGGCGGTGTAAGCAGGCGCAGTGTACGCCAGGGGAGCGGCGGCCAGGATGCCAGGCTTGGCGGAGGCTACGGCCAGGAAGCACGCGAACACGAACTGGAAGAGAAATAGTAAAGTAAGTGGTTGATTGACACAATGAAGAAGAATTGCTGTTAAATAATCCTATTGAAGATTACACATATCTCTTTCTAATTTTTCCTTATATCTTTTCGTTGTAGTGTAATACAATTCTTTTATTACGCTATTATATTCATAATTATTCGCATACTTTAATACTGTGTGTATTGAAATAACTTTAGTTAAATGTGTTAAGGAAAGACCTGTGAATTTATTAAGCTCTCTTACCAATTTGAACATTTTGATTGTTGATTTCGGGCTGCTTGAGCTTAATGATACCTTGTTGCTCTTCACAGCATTCTTTATACTAAGTATTGAAGGACAAGCACTCCATTACGAGTACTACATGTAAAACATTCGGATCTCGATGTTCAGGCACTTCTTGAATAATGATTGGTATTGCGACATTTGCGACTGAGTATTGAAACCGAATTAAGACGCTTTTTCCTTAACGTTTGTATGGCATGTCTTTACTTGTGTTTAAATTATGGGATATATAATAGATCGAGCGAGCGAAACGATCTCTGCTTTGGCACTGGCATTTGTGTGTTGGTATGTCTCCTGAAACTTCGTGCTCGCTTACAAATCGTACTTTCCAACATATTTACGAAACCTGGCGTATGGATTCTACGAAAAATTTTTAGTCGTTGGGAAGTTTTTATTTCCCATAATAAGGTTAGTTTGCTGCGGAGATATTCTTTGACTTATTTTGATACAAATTAGCTAACCTTGAGTCCTTAGTTGTCACACTAACTCCAATTCTAATATTTTTACCATGTAGTAAACGTTATTCGTAGTGTAAACTAAACAGCTTTGTAGATCCGAGACCAATTTTCTAAACCTTGTGGTACTAAACCGTGTTTGCGGATGTACGTTTTGCATATTTTCATTAAAAACTAAATCAGTTAAAATACTATCAAGACTGCAAGCTCAAGTAATCAAAATTCGAAGAGTGAGAGTTCTGTACGTGACTCGCAAGGATATCACGGGGCAGTATTGTCCTTCATAGCTTACTATAAAGTTCTTAAGCAGAATAGGTATGTATCATTCAGCTCAGCAGCAGCCAAGTGTCAACAAATAAACAAGATGTTTAAACTAGTGAGTGAACATAAATACGTTTTAAAAATAATAGTTTCTTATAAGTTTGTATTTGAATTTATTTTCTATTATTAACTTCTTAAATTACAGAAAAATAATAAATATGTTGCTATTTTTGACTTAAAGAAACTATCGATTATTTTGCTTATTTTTTCCAAGGTTGGGTAAAGTTAAAAAGATCTTGTCTATCTTAAGAGAATTAAAGATGATCACCAAAACATTCATATTTTTTCTTCCAGTTCGTATTCGCATGCTTCCTGGCCGTGGCAGCCGCTAAGCCCGGCATCCTAGCAGCCGCTCCTGTGGCGTTAAGCGCGCCTGCGTATGCTGCTGCGTATACGGCGCCGATCGCTGCCACGTACACCGCGCCCCTCACTGCCGCGTATACCGCTCCTCTCACATACTCCGCATACAGCACACCCTATGCTGCGTATTCTGCATACCCTTACGCTTCACCCTACTCTGCATACTACCTACGCCGTTAACTCAGTAATAAATAAAATTGTATGATATCGAATTCTCTTTTTATTCATTGAATTTTAATTGTAATCTATAAAGCGCAAAATCTATATATTAAAGCGCAAAATCATTCACACTTCAGTAAGTGTGAATGATTTTGCGCTTTAATATATAGATTTTCAGATAGAGCTGATGTATCAGTATACATCAGCAAATCTCAAAAACTTCTTAACCTATCAAGATGAAATTTGGCAGATAGTTTACCTAGGTAGGAGACGTCATCTAAGAACGATTTTGAAATGAGGACGTATTAAGGAAGAGCTACCTAAATTTTGTATGAACGGCCCAAACTACTCAAATAACAGAAATTAAATTTGGTATTTGGATATTTTTAGGAAGCAAACGTTAATTATAAACACTGTACTAAAGGGTTGAAAAGGCTACCTAAAAGTTTTAACGACAGACATTCAACCTACAGTCAAAAACTTTGGCATATGTATAGTATGTAAGTTGTTAATATCAGTAGTAACCAGATTTCGCAGCGAAGGCGTGCTAAGAGGGTCTAAGAACCACCTAACGTTTGTTTGAAAGTCCCAAACGACTCAGCCTATAGAGATGAAATTTGGCGTATGGATAGTTTTTTAGTTGTAAATATCGGTCGTGATCCGATTTAGATATTGGGGTGTACTAAGAGGAGCAAAGGGCCACCTAAAGTTTGTTTGAAAGTTCCAAACTACTCACCCTAGATAGGATAATACGGATAGATTGTAATTTTCCCTCATTATATATATAAACGTCATCCCTAAAGAATGTACAATAAAATAATGATATGAAATTATCATTATTTTATGAAACTAAACATAAATTCTATATGCAAAAAATTGTACATATGCGTGATATTAAGACCCAAAGACGGACAAAACATTCCTATTATTAATTGCAAGCTTGCATCCTAACATACCCTTATAATTTGGACAACGGCAACGATGCTTCTGTTTGCTATCTGTTTCTCAGAAAGTTTGAGTTTCGTTTCCTTTTCTGTTTCCACACTGACTTGGTTCATAAAATCATATCTCGAAGATTAGTGTGTGTGTGAAGGTGTGCGTATGTACCTTTAATTATTATTTTATTTTTTTACAGGTAAAAGGAAACATAGACTAACAGCAGCATTCCCTCAAGTATTTAATTTTGTATAGGTGGTGAAATTAGAATAGGTCAACTGAAGGTGCTGTACTCGCATATTTACTAGTATTGCAGTTTTTTTTTCTTTTTGGGTTTCTTTCCTTGTCCAGAGGTGAAAATGCCGAGAGCAAGATTCGAAACATTGAAACACCGACATTGCCGATTTTTTTTCTCGAATTTTGAGTTGGTTTCATAGTGAAAGCCGTTCCCAATGATGAGTATAGCGACCCTTTTTCGACTAAGTACACTCTTACAAATAACACTGTACATTGGAGAGTTATATTTTTTATATGATATTGTTAATTTACGGACTCAAAACAAAAAGTACGTTTTATGGGGTTCTAGACTTCAAACAAATGAAAAAACTTCTCAAATATGTTTTGCTAATTTTAGTTTTGCTAAATCTCAAGATAATTATTAAAATTATTCGAAAAATATTTGTCCTACATGTATCGATGACGAAGTCATTAACAGTCATATTGTCCTGCAAAAAGCGTGGTCCGTTATCCCGGTCCTACGCTCTAAAGTAGTAGAACTGATCCTTGATGTAAAAATAAAAATTATCAAGCTGAATCTTCGTGAATAGCTTTGTTTCGATGAGACGCCCAACATTTTGCTGTGCGAAATTGTGGTAGCTAACAGAGGTAGCAATGATTAAATACACGAAATAAATGTTGACTTTTTAGTAGATTTTATTCAACAAGAAGTTAAAAAATTAATAGTTGTAACTTAAAATCAACAAAACTAATCCAGAAATGAAATGGAATGAGTATTTATTTCACAAAAATAGGGTAGAAGAATAGGTGATTAATAGAATTTTTGTACAGCCTATTTTGCCGAGACTCGACATGTGAAAATTTCAAAATTAATTAGATTAAAATTGAATACAATTAATGATTGATTCAATGCAATTATTAAATATGTCAGGTAGATACAAAAAAGTCAAAATTAAGTAATTACTAATAATATATTTCAGTACAAAGACATATCACAGTTATATGGACAAAATATTTTAAAATAGTCAAGTATGCCATATGTAAAATTATAATTTATTACTTATGTAATTACAGAAAAAAGACAAAACAACTTATTAAGAATTCTAATGACGTCAAGTAGTAGTTGATAAATGTTCTTTTAAACAATAGAACTTCTTTTCCAGTAACTACTATTTTAACTTATTCCTTATATATATTAACTTATATTAGAATTTATAATAGGGTAGATGCAGATCGTAAAAACTTCTATTCCATAACTATTTTTACGATACAGTGCTAATCTCAGAGGATGGCCGGAAACAAGCTTAAGTCTGTCTCTTGTATTTTTTGGTCGCGCTTCTTTAGTTGTAGTGAATATTTCAGAATAATTACGAACAAAAACTGCAGTTTCAAAAATATACATGCAAGTTAGCGTTAAGATTTTCAATTCTTCAAAGAACAGTTTACATGATTCAAGCGGGCGAATCTACACCTCTTTTGCGTTAAGAATACTTTATTTATATCGGTAGAATTACCCCAAAGGAGGAGACCATACCAAAGCACAGAGCTTACATAACCATGATATGCCATTAATACAGTCTGTCACGATGATGGTTTTCTCTGTTTATTTAGAACGTTTATTAGAGCACAAATCTATTTACAAACATTTTTTATATGTTCCTTCCAGTTTACATACTGTAGTTATACCTAAAAATTTAGATATGTCAATTCGCTTAATTTTGTGTCATCATAAAGTATCCGCATAGAATCCAATTTAGATCCATGTGTTAGAAATAGGACATAATTTGTCTTTGTCAAGTTAACTCTGAGGTTATTATGGTTAAGCCATTCTATAATAGATTTTAAAGTATTATTGATTGTAATGTCGAATCTTGTAACTTTTTTGTCAGTTGTTAATGTAATAGAGATGTCATCTGCAAATAAAGTACATTTATAATTAGTAAAGTTAGGTAAATCATTAATATATAATAAGAATAGTAACGATCCCAAGATACTGTCTTGAGGCACACTATATGCATTTATTTTGTATAGTGACCGGTTATGGCATATTTCGGAACTTTTCATTAAATTCGAAATTTCCACACATTGTTCTTGGTCCGAAAGGTAGCTTCTTATCCAATCTAAAGTAGGCCATAGTATGCCGTAATTATCTAGTTTCTGTAGAAGCAAATCGTGTGAAACAAAGTTGAAGGCTTTAGACATATCAAAAAAGACATCTATAGTTTGCTTCTTTTTGTCTAAATTTGTAAGGACGTTATGTATCAAATGAAAGGCAGCTAAACTTGTTTTCTGTAAAGATTTTCTTTTTGGAACCCATTTTGCTCTTTCTTAATGAGTGAAAACTTATTAAAAAATGTGTTTATTCTTTTATACATAGCTTTTTCAAATATGTTAGACATTATTGGAATTCAAGTAACTGGTATATCAGCACTATCTCCTTTTTTGTAGAGTGGTTTAACAATAGATTTTTTTTTAGCAATTGAGAAAATGTTCCACTTTTAAAAGAGAGATTAATTAAGTGTGTAAGTATTGGCACAATTAATATGATACATTATTCTTCTTTTGATCTTTACTATATCCGTCCTTATTTCATCATAACCTACTGAGAATGTATTACTCGTATTTAGAGACATGACTATACTATTCTTCTTCTGACTTCTGTACAACTTAACGGAGCTAAGAACATACCACAGTTTACGTGAGTTTTATTTATTGCCCACCTCAAATTACCACCTAAAATTATTTAGTGTTTTCTGTGTCATCATTTATAAGTTACCATGCTGCTATACATTTATTTTACGAGTTAGCTTAAATATTAATGTCTAGTTAGATT
The DNA here is from genome assembly GCA_947049295.1 of Ligdia adustata. Taxonomy (NCBI): domain Eukaryota; kingdom Metazoa; phylum Arthropoda; class Insecta; order Lepidoptera; family Geometridae; genus Ligdia; species Ligdia adustata. The sequence goes on along the minus strand of OX346225.1, from coordinate 7,218,313 downwards.
TAAAGAATGCTGCGATTTGTAAATACACCGCCTCAATAAGTTTGAATAATTTTCATAACACCGCTTACTTTTTGTTGTTGTTTTTGTCTGTAAAATTTACAGCGGTGTATCCTTTTGGTTTGACAACTTTTGCGTAATCCCTTAGTTATCTATTTAAGGTCTCGCCATTTATGAGTTAAATTTTAACTTATGAAAACAAAGATTGTAAAACAAACAAAAATCTTCATGAAATCATAATTTATATCTTCAGAAACTTAGGCTAAGGATTTCAGGCTGTTAATATTTTTTTTTACATTCTCTGTACTAGAGTCTCGCTTTGTAACATAATAAACTGTAGTTGGGAGCACTCTCTTTTTACATGGTAGGCTAATGGTAGAGTCCAAGTTTTAGTATTTCGCTAACATTTCCTTTAGAATTGCTTATTATATGGTCCTAAAATGATTCTTGTCTTGTCGGTTCATTTATACGCAGAGTTAACTTATAGTTTTTAATAGGTTAGTTAAATTTGTAACCGTTATACTTGGTTTTCAAATTCAAATTCAAATTATTTTTATTTGCTAGGAATATGGTAGTAGGTATAATACATTCAAGATCTTAAAGTAAGGGTAATGAGTGCGCACATTCCTTGCCAGTCAGCATGCAAAATGAAGAAAACAACGATATTGTTAAATTAGTAGCTTACCATAAAATATGTACTTAAAATAAATTCACATGAACACGAGTATTTCATTTTGTTCACCGATCATAACAATTATATTTTACAATAACGAATCTAAACATGATACAAGTAACTTATTCTAATAATTGCTTTCTTAATAATTATATTATAAATTAAAATAAAACTTCAAATTAAAAGTCCATATTGAAAATCATAATATAGTTTCCGTGTAGATGTCAAATTTGTCAAACTATCAAACGCTGTGCAAAAGGTCTATCACGGTCATTTTCAATGGTCAAACTGTTATTATAATAATGTCATAATAATGTAAACATTAATATTGTAATACTGATAAATTCCGACACACTATAGTACGCTTTCTCTTGTAAGTAACTTTTGATTTTTGATTGTAAATATGAGTTACTTTCAAACTTGTGATACACTTTGGCAAACGATTATAAATTAAAGGCGCCATACATAAAACACTACTACGAAGTAACGCTGCACTACATAGAGGTAATTTAACATTAAGTTCATGTCGCTCACTTTTAACATTCTCAAAAATATTGGAGTTACTACGCACAAACATCGCACACTCAAAGACGTACATGGAAGGTACTGTTAAAATTTTTAGACTTTTAAAAAATGGTTTACAGCTACTTCTTGGTCGCAAACCGCAAATAGCACGAATGCATTTCTTTTGCGCCTTTAATACAGAGTCAATTCCCACACAATTACCCCAAAATATTATGCAATACCTGAGTAATGATGAAACTTGACCATGGTATGCTGTCATGGCCGTATCTTTACTCACTATTTTAGTGAGCATATACAGTGCATATGAGCATTGATTGAGCTTTATGATTAAATCCTGAATATGTCCTTTCCATGTTAATTGGCAATCAATATTTAGGCCTAAGAATTTTGTCATTTCTATGTCACTTATTTTGTGTCCAGAATTACTTACGTCCATATTATTCAATTTATTAACTCTATTTCTAAATGTCATTAAGTATGTTTTGTTAAGATTAATTTGTAAATTATTTGTACTAAGCCATTCTATATTGTCAAGTGTTGTATTAATGTCACATGAAACAGTGGTTTTATCCCTTCCCGAAAACAATACAGTACTATCATCAGCGAATAGTATAGATGGGTGTCCAGTAACCTTAGGAAGGTCGTTTATATATATAATAAAAAGAAGAGGACCAAGCACACCGCCTTGTGGTACGCCGTACTTTACCAACCTATGTTCTGAAGAGTATACCATTTCTTTTTTTAATTTTGGGCATATTCTACTTATTTGAGTACTCTGTTGTCGATGACTCAAATATGATTTTATGAGATGGTGGACATTACCTCTGACTCCATAACTTTGCAATTTATTTAATATTAACCTGTGATCTACAAAATGAAATGCCTTTGTAAGATCCATGTACAATGCACATGATGGTATCTTTATGTCTATGCTTGTAATTACTGTCTGTAAGAACGTGTATATAGCCTGGTTAATCGATTTGCTTTTGCGAAATCCTACTTGCTCTTTCGCGAATAACTGCTTATCTTCGAAATATTTAGAGATGCTTTTATGCATTAATTTTTCTATTACTTTGGAAAATACTGAAATTAGAGTTATTGGTCTGTAGCAGCTGATATCGCTTTAGTCATTTTTCTTAAATAGAGGTTTTATAATAGTTTTTTTGAGTCTTTCAGGAAAGACCCCGCGCAAAATGCATAAATTAATGATGTAGCTTAAAATTATCAATATGCTGTTAGCCACCTGTTTAACGATTTTTGTGGATATGCCATCATATCCAGAGCTATTTGTGTTTTTTAATGACTTAATTATACAAGCTATTTCTGGGGGGATAGTTGGAGCCATAAAAAGTGAGCCCACATTAGATGGCACATGCAACATAATAATACGATCCTAATCATTTCCCGATACTTGATCAATAAAAAAATATTAAAAAGGTTTGCAACTTCAAGAGGTTCGCTAATGAGGTTACCATCAATGTTAAGTTCAATTGTGTCTTGATGAGTTTTACGAAATTTCCCATTAATGACTTCCCAAATTGCTTTACTTTTATTTGGAGCCGATTTTATGTAATTATCATTTTGGGATTTCTGCGTCAGTTTGATGATCCGCTTAAGCCTTGAAGAAAGTTCTTCAAATTTTAATTTATTTTCTAAGGAAGGTTTTTTCCTATAAGTCCAAAGTGAAACTCGTTTTCGATTGCAACATTTTTTTACGCCTTTTGATTGCCATTTCGGACGTTGTCGAGACAATATTTTTAACTTCTCACTGGGAAACAGAGTTCGTAAAATAGCGTAAACAGATCAGAAAAAGCATCAAAAGCTTCGTTTGGTTCACTTTTTTCAGTCACCTCAGAAAACTTAGTGAGTTGAGACAGTAATGGAATTTATCTACATTTTCTTTACAGTAATCACCTCTTTTTATGAACCAATACTTAATCGAATAACTGGGCTTAACTGGACACGTAAGAATCTGTGCCGTGTGATCAGATAACGCAAGTTCTACTACTTTTCCCTTACACCCCCGAATATTATATAAAATATTATCCAGACAAGTGCCACTTTTGATTCTTGTTGGTTCATTGACCGCAAACTTAAAGTTATAGTTACTCACCAACTCTCTAAATTCAGTAACCTTATTAGTTTCACACAGCATATTTATATTGAAATCCCCACAGAGAATAACCCTTTTTTACCAAAACAAAAGTCTTGAAGTAGTAAGTCAAGTTTACAAAAAAATTTATCAAAGGAACACAGTTTCTTTCTAGGGGGTCTGTAGACGCAGAGAATAATGATTTTGTGCTCAATTAGTTCTATGCCGGAGCATTCGATTATACCATCTATGCAATATTTCTGCAACCCTGGAATAGGCTTAAATCTATAGGAACAGCGAACTAAAATGCAAGATCCTCCTCTACGATTTGTCCTGCAGTAAGCGGAAACTAGGCTAAAATCATCTACTTTAAGGAGGTTTATGTCACCTTGTTTCATATTGTGCTCAGTAACACATAAAAGGTTTTAATGTATTAATATTTCCACAAAGAATTAAAGTTTTTTTACTTTTGTATAGTAGTTTAAGAAGGAGTAATTTCAGATAATCAAAAAAATCATCGACATTAGCCTTACCTCTTCTATAGACACTATATTAATAGCAGATCATTTTTCATTATCTCATCTCCACTACACTCAAATGTACCGTGACGTGCGTAACTTTTGATAAAGCTTATTTCTCTATATTTTTTACCTTTTCTAATATAAATGCACCTCTAGATCCTAGTTCATATTCCTTTATTTTAACAGTACTTTTTACCTTCTTTGATATTCGACTTGGTAAAGCATAAGCAATCTGGGAGTTTTTTTAGCTATTATCAAGTCTGATAAAGCAATTTCCAAATCATCTAATTTGCTATTAAGACCAGCTATGTTTTGGTGCATTATTCTTAAGTACGATTTATTATTAGGAAAGAAAAAAATATGCATTGTATTACGTTTTTATTAACTTCTACTAGTATATTTCTCAAACATCTTTACGAGACATTATGGCTTAATCTCTTATTTGTAACTACCGGACGGACTAGCACATCCATGGGCATCACAGATATCGATCTTACAGAATACTTATTTTTATACTTGTTGGGTTCAGATTTTGCACGTGTTAAACTTAATAATCTAATTAAACCATTGTCCAATGGAGCCTCCAACATTGTATTTTTAACATTATTAAAATTATTCTTTATAAATGACAAATCAATAAATTTACAATCCGGATATTGTATTTAGCCACCACAGATGCATACGATGTGGCGCTAGTGTCTGGCCCTCTGGAGAACGTGACGGTATGTGAATAATCCATGGATGGCAGGTGTCCCTTGCAAGGTGTGGAGAAACGTGAGTTCTCTGCAGCCAACATACTAGAAATTTTGCGCCCACTCTGGATATGGCTGCGCTGGCCTTGCCTTGGGCTTTTGCAAAGTTTTTTGAGGGAAACAGCAGAGCGAATTAGCAGCAAAAACTAAAATTAGCAACAAAAAATTTGTGCCGCTTGGGTAAGTAGTAGCAAATACAGAAGTATTTGCTACTACTTAGCTGAGTTACATCAGTACGGACGCGCAGAGCGTTGCTTTCTGTGTATTAGATGTCCTGCGATGGTGTCAACCATAAGCTTTTATTAAATAAATACACGAATTTTTGTACCTAGTTAACTAAAAATGAAGTTATTTAAATTAAAAAAAAAAAATTTATTGTATCTTCTGTTAAAAATAATCAACCGAAAAATACAATTCTTGCCGGACTAGTGATACGTACCTGTTTTCTTGTAGGACATTGTATAATTTGGGCAGAGAATACACTTTATGTAATATTAGGTCCTTACATATGAAATTGGCGTTTTGTCGTACTGGCCAATTTGATCTCAAATATCTCTTCTTTGGTTAGGGATTCCAATTTCAAATTTATACAGCTATTTATTCATACATTTATATTTCGAAAACCGTACTTCATTTTTTTTGTCCTCGTTTGGTTTTTTCTTTGCGTCACGCAGTTTACAAAATGGAAAACTTGAAATATCGCGTTTACGAAACTGGTTTCTTTTTTGTAGCCAATAGGCTTGCGCATGACCGCAACTCGCCTTATATAAAGGGACGATGCGGTCTACGATGTGGCACGCTTGCCTAGAAGAAACGAATTCACTCGCGATTTGAAAAGACAGGGTTTATATCTATCGGGAAATAGAGTACTTGGCAGTCAATTCCACAATCTGGCAGTTCGCACAATAAAAGTTGAAGCAAAGCGTTTAGTGCGAGTCTGTGAAACTTCTGTCATATAACGGTGGCGCCTTGCAGTATCTCTACTAGTCCGATTGTAGAAAGGAGATGCTGGAATTAAATTGTGTAATTCCAAGGCACACTCCCTGAAATGTATCCGATGAAAAACCACTAGCCACTTTTCAACGGCGCTCAAGGCTTTGGAGATTAACTTGGGCCAAAACACCATCAGTTTTTTAGCTCTCCTTTCGACATACTCCAACGCTTCAAGCTGGTATTTAGCTGAGCCGTCCCAAAGATGCGAGCAGTACTCCATGCACGATCGAACCTGTGCTTTATACAAAGTGAGCAACTATTCCGTCGTAAAGTACCGCCGAGCTTTTTGGCAGCTAGCTAAGCTTTAGATTCATATATGCACTAAAATTGAGCGTTGATGTTAGGGTGACGCCTAAGAGCTCGAGAGGGTCATTCAGGGGAACGGATACATCCCGGAAAGTAGGGGCCAGCTGGAATGGCCTCCTCTTGGCGGAAAACAGACACGCCTGTGTCTTCACTGCATTGAACTTCACCAGATACTGCCTTGAGTGACAATTTCAATCAAGCAACCATGGCCTCTCTCAGTAATTGAACCTCAGCTGCACTGGCGCGTGGGGAAGATATATAGCTCTCAACGACCGTGCTGTCGTCTACCGGGTTTCAACAGATCATTAACATGCAGCAAAAAAAGGGTCGCTGAGAGCACCGACCCCTGAGGTACTCCGGTATTTATAGCCATTTGGTCTGACGAGTAGCCACTCGTAATGACCGGTCCATCAGAAAGTCTGCTATCCAACCCCAAAAACCAGTGAGCAAGCCATAAGAGGGAAGCTTGCTAACAAGACTTTCGTGCCAGACCCTATTAAAAGCCTACGAAATATCGATAGAAACGGCTAGCGCTTTTCCGTATTTCTCTTTGGCTTCACTCCAGATGTGAGTTGCGTATACAAGAAGATCCCCAGTGGACCGATTTCGGCGAAAGCCGTACTGTCGGTCACTAAGAAGATCATTCACTTCTAGATACGCCAGAAGCCTGCGGTTTAGGACACGTTCCATACTCTTGCAGAGTATGGACCGATTTACTTGTGATATAAAAAGACAAAACTTTAAGTGTACGAACTTCCATTTTGTATACGACCGTGGAACCTTTACACGTGTCAGTGGCATCTCACAGTATCTCTACTAGTCCGATTGTAGAATAAAGATTGGGGAAATAAATTTTATAAATCAAAGGCACGAGTACAATATTAAATTTCGATATTATATTGATGCGTATTTAAATGAAATTTACACTTTAATTAAACAGTGTTTAGCTCTATTAACTCTCGAATGATTGATGACACTTCAAGAATTCTTCAAATCCTTATCATAGCTTCGGTTATTCACGGATTTGTCAGAGACTTTAGATGGTCTGAAACACTATCGCTAAGGCAAAATCTACTCTATGATTCTTGGAGTCTTTATATTTCAAAACTATTAGCTTTTGTTGTAGGCGGCATTAAAGTTCCAAAATTCAACTTTGATAATTTTAAGTTCAGGGTAATTAAATATATTTTTTGTCAGCCAACAAATTTATATTATCGCTTTATGATTCATTCTCAATGATTGACTGGTTTAACATGTTTGGGTTTTGGTAGGTTGTTCTTTATTCAGCGGCGCAGGTAGTATGCGGAGTAAGGTGAAGCGTAGGGGTACGCAGAATACGCAGCATATGGAGCGGTGTATGCGGAGTAGGCTAGGGGCGCGGTGTACGCGGCAGCGACCGGCGCCGTGTACGCAGCAGTGTACGCAGGAGCGGTGTAAGCCAGGGGAGCGGCAGCCAGGATACCAGGTTTGGCGGCCGCCACAGCCATGAAGCACGCGAACACGAACTAGAAATAATAGTTTTTTATATAGTGACTGTCTCTTACAAAAAATGATAATTAATACACGTACTCCTTTCTCCTAAGGAGAGTAAGTCATAATCAACAACGCTGGTCAAATGATGAATGTGAGGGTCCCATAATTATCTTTAAACAGTCCAAACTTTGCCAGAAAGCAAGTATCTTAATTATTACAGCAAGAACGGTAATAAAACAGAAGATATAAAAAATATCCTAAACGCAAGCAAATTCAGTTTCGATTTTTATGTCCACGTCTTTCAAAAATTCAGGATCCTTCACATTGTTAAAAAATTTGGCCCGGTTACACGTTACTTTTGTACAATTCTTACTATTATTATCGTATTTATTATTGTATAAAACTTACTAGTTTGAACATGTTTGTTAGGGTAGTGATGACTGTTCAACTCAAAGCAGAATGATATCAGTGCATAGTAAACAAGATACTTTATACTAAAGGACGAAGGACAAGCGCTCGCAATGCCAGGTTAATCAGATGCCATTACGTCGTTTGAATTACGATTAGTTTACCTCATGAGAATCAAAGCATGTTCCTTTCTTCACGTTTCATTGATAGTACGAGATGACCTTCACTTTCGGATGCAATAGTGTTTTAGTTAGGTAACTTTCAGGTGTGCAGATGTAAAAAATTACAACTAGTAAGTAGTTCTGCGAACTGTCGACCTCGCGAAGAAGTAGGTAATTTAATTTTTAATTTATAAAAAATTAATGATATTAGCTAGACTGTTTTTTTTAATATATATATCATTAAAATCGTCCAGGAAATGGCAAGGACAGTTGTCAAAAACTCTGACGACTAGAAAATCCTAAAAATCCGAATTACGTTTATCACTAAATTTTGTTAAAATTTTGATTAGAAACTACGATCTGTGACTCTAATTTTGTACCGCTCGTATAAATTCAGTACTCGCTTATAACGCAACAAACGTAGTATTTGCAATAAAACGCATTCTTGACGAGACGCTTCGATCGCTAGGGCAAAAAATAAAACCTACGGTAGGTAGAGCAACCTCAAGTGGAAATATAGAATGAAGACGTCTTTACCTTGTCCACCAAGAAGGGTATTGTTAGACAGGATATTTAAAACAAGTTTAATATTTTACTTATTGGTTTCTAGTTCAACAGTTTTGAGTTTTCAAATTTTTCAAAGTATATTTGGCTGTTCCATCTGTGATCGTTATATTTTGTTACGTCCTTGCTACTTAACTGGATGAAATTCATTAACTGATAAAAATCTTGAAATACATGCTACTTTTCATTATTCAATTTTCAATTCTTGTATTATACAAGGAGTGAATATATATTCTAAGGAAAAGAAAGACGTTTTTAAAATGTATATTAATCTTTACTTACAACTTAACTCTTGAATTTTCCGCAATAAAAAGTAGCCTATGTGTTAATCCATAGTAAAAGCTATATTCGTACCATATTTCATCCAAATCTGTTTATTTGAGCGTGAAGGAGAAAGAAACAAACACACACACGCACGCATACAAACTGTTATTAGTGTGTTTCAGTATTCATTATTTATTTCCTGTATGTCTTGCAGATCTCTCGACCCTTTAGCGGGCCAGCACAAGCAGATGGATAAAAATGCGCTAAAGTCTTCCAAGTTGGGGTGCTTTTAATTATAATTTAATTATATGCTTATAATATTTCTATGAAGTTGGTTAAAAATAAAAGTAACTATACACAAGTTATAACAGTGCAAAGTTTAACATATTTTTGTTTATAATTATGTTAAAATAGTACAAGGGATTGTTATCATATGAAACTCTTAATACACAACAGGTTTCATTGAAATTGAAAAAACACTCCGGAAACCTAATCACCGGAAATATAATCACAGCTAAACATGATTTTTTTAAATACTAATCGCTTGTTATAACGCACTAATGAACTTCTTACCCGATAAGAACGTCCCGCAACAAATTCTTTAGTTCTTGTGAATCAACACTTAAGTATAAGAGCGTTTAGGTTTTCAGTCTATACTCATTCAAAATCTTAGACTAAACTGTTCTGTATCATCATGTCAAAAACTTTGGTAAGATTTTTATATTTGCACAATTTTGTATCATTTTACTTGTATATGATTATAATTTACAGGTATTTCTTATATTTATATTTAGTGCTGCAGTAGTAAATACATGTACTATAGCTCATATTTATAATTTCTGGAGAGTTCTATACCCTGTATACAGGGTTATTAAAAGGCGATCATGTATTATTTGTTTCAGGGTTTCATTATGTTGTCACTTATCACCGCTCAAGCATATGTGCTTCCAGGCGGTATGAATGCTGGAGGATTGAGTCGTGGAAATCTCTACAACGACCCCCTTAATAATTTTCCAGGCGGTATCGGAAGTTCATTGAGCGGACTCGGTAGTCCTTTAGGTTTTGGTAGTCCATTAGGAGGGCTTGGAAGTCCTTTCTCAAGCCTTGGAGGATCTTTGGGAGGTATACGAGGTGGTATGGCAGGCCTTGGTGGTTCTTTAGGTGCATTGGGCTCCCCATTAGGAGTTCTAGGAGGTTATCCAAGACACGGTGGATACGGATCACAAGGAATAAGTATGGATTACGGCATCCTTCGTGGTTAATTTGATTTTAAATAAGTTAATTTATAATTTGAGTTGAATAGGGGTGGATTGTTTGACTAGATTTGTATTCCAAATGTCTTAATGTCTGATTTTTATTTGGGTGTAAATTATATGTATGTTTTGGCTTTTTAAATAAGAATTATACAAATACAACAAAAAGAAATTATTTCATATTGTTACGATTTATTTATTGAAATAAAAAAGTACTTAACTTTAAACCATATATTAGACAAGAAATTGGCAATTTTTATTTATGAATCAACTCAACAATAGAGGTCCATATTATAGAAAATACAAATCACACACTACATCCTATTTTGAGTAAGCTTTATATTAACTTGTTCTGCCATATTTCTATAGCATATCTATATATTTTTAATATATCTTTGGAGAAGGTATTTTGTGACTCATAAGCTCTTAACAACGTTATTATGCAAATTAATGGCATTTATGAAACACAGATGGGCAGATCTAGATTTTGACATTTAACTTACCATTTGCATAAATGTCGGGGGCGTAGCATTATTTAAATAATACCAACGTGACATGCAGGCGACCGCGACGATTGTCATAAAATTTTGCAGTATGAATAACATCCTACTATTAAATTTATGGCCTGTACGAATTAATGCAAAGGGAGTGGGAGTTTACTAGATGTTGGTGCACTTTTTCCCTACTATATTATTGATATACTTCGGTTATGCAGATTTTATATGTTGGACTATATTTTTTTAATTAGTAAATCGTATTCAGATGGTCATTTATGTTTTGCAAACATGCGTTTGCAAAACATAAATAGTTGATAAAAGCAGCGCTTGTTCGATGTCTTGTGTGACCAGAATATCAGTGTTTATCTGTGGTAACGCCGCTAGTACTAAGTACGCTGCCCTCAAGGTGGGTTTGAGCATTTGGGTAGGTCTAGTCAAGACACAAATGAATCGGTTTCTTCTAGGCAAGAGTGCTACAACTTAGGCCACATCGTCGCTATGTTGTAGCATGCAAATCATTAGGCAAGTTGAGGTCGAACCAGAGCTTATTTTCTGTAACAAAAGTGGATTCTGAAGTGTTCTTAGACCTTGGATAAAAACATTTGGACAAGTTTTCGTACATAGGAAGAAAAAGTTTAATAGTAGAAAATATGTAACGTACACCTAAAAGAAAGTGTAAATTTACTGTGCGTTTTAACATAATGCTAATTTATTTCATCGTACATATAGAAGTTATGTAGTAGGTACTCAATACTTTAAGATAAAAAAATTTCTTTCAAAAACAATACATTGATAGCATTTCCTATATTCTGTGACTGAATTATGTATACGTTAATAATTGTCTAGTCCCAAAAATTTAACATGTTATGTACCTATCAACAGTTAGGTTGGTTTCTGTGACTATAGTATTTTTAAATAAATATCAATAATGCTAGTCTATAGCAATTACTAATAAAATAAACTTGCCAGTCGACAAAATAATCTCAGGCGCCTGTTATATTCGTGATATTTACTCCTAGTAATGTAGCTGTCTATGTTTATTTTATATTGCGGCAACGCATTTTCCAATGCCAAACAAATTTGATTTCTTAAAGAATGTTTGACATCCTCAGAGCCAGTGTTAACCTGCAAAGTTAGTCGCTGTATTACAATATGAGTTACCCAGGCCGTGTAGTAAAATGTTATAGTAAGTCAATGTTATAACATTGGACCGACAATATTACAGAAAATGACAAAAGGTAATACAGAACTGGAATTATTGGCGAAATAGAGAGGAAGGTTACATGTTCTCCAGTAGGTAAATTGAGTTGTTCATAGGAAGAATTGTTGAGGGTGAGTCAAGTTCTAATATAAATAATGTGTTTATGAATTTTATTGCGAATTATAATATGTATACCTATACAAAATACATAACTAAGAAAACATATTTTATAATCTAAACTACGCGTGCCAAACGTACTAGAAAACGATTTTCGAATAGGTTCACTATCACTAGCTTTTATACCTTCTTCGAGATGATATTATATTATAACTAGTTTTACAATCCCTTTCTATCTTGCATTTATTTAGCTAAAGACTCAAGATTCAATAAAAAACAGGAAACCTAAATTATGTTATGAAGGTCAAGGAGTAAAAAATTAAAACGTACCGAGTGTCATGGTAGTAATAACATAATTTATTGTTGCTGTTCAATAATCATCATCAAAAATTAATATCACATCTTAATTTGCGAGCTTTTTATAATTAACGGCGCAGGTAGTATGCAGAGTATGGTGAAGCGTAGGGGTACGCAGAATACGCAGCATATGGAGCGGCGTATGCGGAGTAGGCGAGGGGCGCGGTGTACGCGGCAGCGACCGGCGCCGTGTACGCAGCAGTATACGCAGGAGCGGTGTAAGCCAGGGGAGCGGCAGCCAGAATACCAGGCTTGGCAGCGGCTACGGCCAGGAAGCACGCGAACATGAACTGGAAGAAGTAATGAATAGTTTTTTATTAAAATCGTACATAATGCAATCTATACTAAAAAGACATATAAACAGACATACGAGCTTGAAAGCCATTTTTATAAGAGCCATCCTGAGTTTAAATTATAGCCCTCATTGTGGTATTGCAGTGCACTGCAATGCAACTGCCTTTAGTAATAGGGTGCTATTTTGAACCTTGATGAAATTCGCACAATGTTAACGAAACATTAGTCAGATACATGTGAAAACTTTATTATAAAACATTGCACTACACTAGTTGTTTCATAATAACAATCAAATTTTACTGGGTAAGTCTCTAGCCCATGTATAAAAGGTCATCTTCCAGTAAGAAGTACTTTATTTTTATGTAGATTATTTTAGAAAACATATTTTGACTATGAATTTCATCCAGTACTTATTCCAAAAGATGGACTTGATACTCGTATTTTTCATTATCACTACCAGATCATTTGTAACTCACCAGCTTGAACATTTTTCTTAAAAGTTGTTTAAAAAAGTTTAAAGAAGAAATAAGCACAAAGCCAATCGTGAATGTGGTGTCCTGTAGAATTCGTCGCATCGTTTTATACTCAAGCGATAGTGCCTTGGCGTGCCGTGAAGAAACAGCCTTGCTGTACATGTCCTGAATATTCTTTGGCAATTAAACTCTATTTGGACATTGATCGTGTACTTGGGTGTGTCATATGAAATTATGCGGAGCTGAGCTAGATTTTTACAAAAAATAAGATAAACTTTTGTATGAAAAACATATGCAAATTTCACCAGTAGTTCTATAAGGTGAAGAATTTAAGAGCACAACTTTACAACTTTTAAGTATCATCAAAACAAATAAATATACTAATAAATATTACTAACAACAAAAAAACTGCAAACTTGTAGAACCTTTCCAAGTTACATCAACATTTGTTATTAACTACAAAAAGTGCACGTGTATGTAGAGTTAGTAGACTAACATGTAAACATATACCTAACATAGCACCCAAGCATATTACAGTAACAGAGGAAAGCAAATTTTGCCAGGCTTGGACTAGACTGGACTTGGACGCTTCGCTCGCCGGTCAGTATACATATGAGTACTAGATATACGAATATAATACATAGTAGGAAGAGAGAATATAAGACCGACAGGTCACAATAAATGCAGATTCTAAGCCGCTAAACCTAGAGAAATGCACTGTGGAGGGTGTATTCATAATAGGATGTGTACCAAAAAATGTTTTTTGGAAATAAAAAAAACTCTAGACAAATTCAATGTAATGAGTTACATTGAATTTGCCTAGAGGTTTTTAAAACTCATGACACAGACTTTAAGAAAATTAGATGCAATTTGAATTCGGATTAGACTACTGCATAATTTACAAAATATAACGTTATAATGTATAAAGTGATATTTTGTAAATTTTACTTTATACATTATATTTGTATTTTTTTGTGTATGTATATTTATAATGTATGTAGTTGCGCGGCTTTATGGCTTTAGACGATAAGGCCGCACAATGTACTTCCAATGTTTTGTTATAACATATTTGCTGTTTTTTATTTCTCTTGGTGTGCAATAAAGATATATTGTATTGTATAATATTTAGATAAATTAGCTGACGTGTTTTTATTTTCTTGTTTTAAAAGTTATAATACATAAAGCATTCATCAAAAATCTCCAGCTGCTAACGACAAAAACCCACGGAAAACATGTTCACCAAGTTTCGTCAAGATAAGTTAATAACTAAGTACCGACATGTACTCAAACAAACCTTACTCACATACAAATAATGTGTGACTAGGCACAAAACTTCCCTTCAAAGCAACGCTTTGCTCGCTCGGTCAGTTACATAACTGCACTTGGAACTTCGACGAATAAAATTTTATTATTGAACTTACCTAAATATAGTCAAGCAGCGGAACCATGGGCGAAGCTTCAAAGAAATTAAGCCAGTTCCTTAATGTTGTTACGAGTATATTGTTTCAAAATACGAGTCCAGGTAAAAATAGCCAGGTTATTCTTGTCTAAAGTATTTTTGGAACAATGGTTACAAAGAAAACAGCATTACGACAGCTGAAAGAAGCCGAAAAATGATTGTTTTTAAAACAAGATAAGTTTAATTTTTGTGCACGGCTTAAGTAATCAATATTGGGGAAAAAATTAGGAGTGTTTTAACAAAAGACCTTATAAAAATTATCTTGAACATGGTAACCGTTTCAGTCGTATATTCAATCATTATTGTTTGTATAATATTTCGGACAATCTTACTATATTTTAGTAAGATTGATCTTCTTCATACTGGTACAGTGGTCAAGAATTTTCAATACTCCTAGAACTAAAATTGTTGCTTATGATCATCGGAAGCTCTTAAGAGGATGCTAGTTGATCATCAGTAACCCTAGGGTCTAATAAAAGTGACCTAACATTATTGACTTGGCCCACGATTTGACACTCAAAACCATTTGCCTTGGTTGTCGCGTATGAAAAGGAAACTTGCTCTATTCCAAGTTTAAAAGTTTATAAAAGAAGCTTTCCTTATTCTGCTTTCGTGTTCTACAATACTACAGCTTCCCATCTCAAATTAGGTCTGCCTCTGGATCTTCAGCCAGGGAGGTAGCTTGTAGTGCTCATGATTAAATGGATCTTTATCATGTAATATCATTTTTAAAAGCCACAAGAACAATTCAAGTACAATCATGTCACGCATACCTATATTATGTGCACAACGGTTTCATAATCCTTCTTTACAAGCAATGTAACACCATAAGATTAAATCTATATTGTCCACTAGTCTAAGTCAGACAATGTCCTTGATCTAATACTCTATTTGACCGGTCAGTAAGCAGTGTCGAGGACAAGGCCGTACGTGAGCATACTGCCTAATCTCCAAAGAGGATATTAGACCAGTTATCCGGTTAGAACACCATACAGAATGCATTCGACGGGGATATAAAAAGAGGAACGGGCACTAATTCATCATTATACTCCTAGTCCTGAACTTATCTTGTACTGAACACAAGAACTTCATTAAACTACAACACAATGTTCAAATACGTAAGTATTTTAGTTAAAGTTATTTAATTGTTAAATGTAGCTTGTTCATTACATCTCATTTACTACTTTATTAATAGGATTTTTTTGGTATTGTTGGCACGTTACCTTTATTTTAGTTAACTAAAAAAAATTCAGAGCGCTACCTAATCAGCGATATTTGACTTGGTATCAAGTGTATTATAACCGCCAGCTTTCAAAATCTTTATATTATAGCTATTCTTTAAGTTTTTATCTTTAATATTTCCGTAGTAGCCTTATTGTCACAAAAATCAGACATATTGTAAGACGCTGGTTTGTTAAACACAGTCTTTTCTGCCAACCAAAAGCTATGTAGGCTCCATATTTTGTATCAAATTTAAGTTTCAATAAATACTTGATTGATTCATTATTAGTTAGTTACGTAATACATTTCTAAACTATGTGTTGTACATAATATAATCATACTGTAAAAAACCCTTGAAACTTTGACATTTGTATGATATTACAAAAATTAATACTTTAAAATAGTGTTAAATGCTTTAGATACTTTGATTACCACTGTATTGATTTTGGTAAAATTTATATAAAGTTTACCAAAAAGTATATTCTTGAAAACATTTTTTTAGGTAATAAAAAGATTCCGACATATTGAGAACCTTTTCTTCTTGAAGTCGGGTAAAAGTACCTCATGTTCAACAGTTTTTTCAAGAAATACGAGACTTAAACTATGATTTTATTACAGCTGTTATTCGCCGCTATCCTGGCTTTCGCATCCGCAAAGCCGCTAGTAGTGGAATACCCGGTGGCATATTCAGCACCCGTAGCAGCAGCTTATACTGCTCCCGTGGCGTATTCAGCTTACAGCGCTTATACCGCTCCTGTGGCGTACTCGGCGTACTCTTACTCCCCCTATGCGTACTACGTGCGTTGATTACTGTACCAGATAGATCTCACCTGATGAAACTCGCCGATTTTCGTTAAATTGATAAGATATAATTATGAATCGATAATAAATAGTGTCATATTGAAATGTAGACTTTTCTTTATTTTTGTTCCGGTAATTTCTTCTAGTTGTAATGTAAGATGATATTGACGGTGTTCACTTTTCGATGAAAGCCGTTCCTCGCCATCAAACCTTCCACTAAGTGGCAAACTATAAACAAGAAGATCAGCATAGTAGTAGAAACCCAATCAGCATAGTAGCTAACCACGTTAATTAAGTTAAGTTAGTTAATAAGTGACGTTCATTTCATATGACATAAACGATATATAATCAAAATAAAAAAACTTATTTGCATTATGTCATTTATAAAATAAGGCAATGTGTAAAGAAGAGACGTACACGTATGAAATTATAAACTATTGCTGTGTTACGGTCTTCATATGTAATAGACTTGATTACATTTTGGCAATGTAATAATATTCTCTGATTAAATGTTTAAATTACAGAATAAGGTAAAACCTAACACAACACTTATTTTAAAGATACCCTTTCCTACTACGATTATTATTTATTATCCTTTTCCAACAATTTGAAGAGCAACTGAATTGACACTTATAATTTAGTTATTTTTGACACTTTTGCACTATACAGGGCTAACTGTTAGGGGTGTACTAAACCGAAAGGGGGTCACTGTATCCTAAGGAACAACTTTCACTATGGGACCAACGATGAATTCGAGAAAAAATAATCAGCTGTTCCATACAAAAAGTTGATCGGTCATCGACAAAATATATGAAACAGCTATTTTTTGAGTAGGTCCCATAGTGAAAGTCGTTTCTTGGGATAGGTACAGTGCCCCCCTTTGGCTTAGTATACCCCTAACCGATAACCCTGTATACTATAGAGACAATAACACCGACGTGAATTCAGTCAGCTGTACCTTTTTTTAAATTGCCCGCTTGTCAAGAGCTATGTAGTCCACTTTCAGGTACTAGATCATGTGACGCTGATCGAATTTTGCTATGAAGTTAAGATTATAGCCAAATAAGTTTTTGGTGAAAATGAATTTGCTATTTGATTTCAGGTGAACCCATTCTCACAGTGAAATCTTTGCTTTATACGCAAGTCAAATTATTATTTTAGACTAATGTCCTCCGCAGGCTTTAAACTATTGTAGTACTAAATTCAGCCATTCAACCCTTCTATTGCTATTGTTTTGTAATAAAATGTTGTAATAACAATAAGTGAATGAGCTCACTGAACAATCATTCATTCACTTTGAAACAATTTAACCTTTGACATGTTTAAAATTCTTCAATAATAACGTTAACCAGTATTCTATAATAAGGACAAATGCCTTTTACGAAAAGCACGTTTCCAATGTAACACAACTTATCCAATAGCATATTATGTATTTGTATGAGCTCTTTGAAATTTACTATTATCGCATTATGAAGTAAATGGGGCATTATGAAGGCAATGAATTACAAAAGGTCCGTGGCCAATACTCGTAATTGTTATGAATTTAACCTCCAGTACATTAAGTTCCATTATTTTAATGTTATACTCGCAAATACCATAAATTAGTAAACACGTGAGCTAAATCAGTCTATGAATATTCAAATACTGACTATATTCATAATCTACCATTCGATAAATTTCGATGGAGAAATAAAAAAAAAACAACGTACAACAGAAAATTGAAATAATTTTTATGTTCTAATTCATGTATTGCTATTAATATTTTCGTGGCGCTATGATCATAATCCAACATGATAAAAAATATAATTAAGATATAAAAACTGATTTTCTTCGAGATATTAAGTAATTTTTAACAATAATTTTGTTAAGAGGAAATTGTTGAAAATATTTCTTATTTAATCTCATTTTGGTGGCTCTTGCCCCTACTCGAACCGCAGCAGCTGACGTTTGCAAGACTTGTTATATCTGCATCACACCAATTAAAGCTAGAGAGGAAATTATTAATAAATAATTTACCTGCCTCCTGGTCTTTCACAACTTTGATAAAATATCGAGTGCTTTGTTAATAAGCCGCCTGTTATAATTGATTTTCTTGAAAAGCGATCCATTCCCTGCTAAACTTGGCTGTCACAGAATACATCACGTGACTACACCTACACAGAATATTTTATACTCACTACCACCTTTGCTACTCTAAGTGATTCGGACGGTGTAGCGGCAGTTTCCGTGCGTTGATCCACTGTTTGCCATGTTGTTGCAAGGGCCTGAATTGTATGTTAAACTTCCTGAATTATGTAAATCGACAATGCGAAAGTTTAGGCAGGGTTAAAATACACTGTAACCTTTGATTGTAATGGGGGCATGTTATGGTAGAAAGGACTATAGCACGAAAATCACACAGTTAGTTTTCGAGAACTATTCGATTGCCGAATATAAAATGTCCATGTCTCCACTAGATTAATTTTTCAAGATTTTATACCTGTTCTAGAAAACTTTTCAATAACTAGGTGTGTGTTATCCCCAAAAAAGACACGGCAATAAAAACATGCAATTCATTAGCAATATACGCTTTATCTTTAGGTATTTTCTTCGCTTGGTTTTCAATTATTTTTTTTAATCGTTGTTTCTATCGCATTGATCTCAAACTTATCTTCTACTTACTTCAAACACTGAAGTATCAGTGAATATGTCGTTTGGATGTTTATTTTTATGGAGGCAATAAAAAACTAGTTCAAATCTAGAACTAGTTTTTTAACGCTTAACAATATTCAGTTTCTAAATGTCGGCTTTTATTTTGGGTCAAATCATGGCATGCAACTAGACTTCAGGAATCTTTCCTTTCTAGTAGTGGTTTATTATTGGATTATATTATAATTATTTATATTGATGAAAATGTTTTTATATTTGTTTTTATTTGTGTCTAAATACGGATTTTCTACGCGTAGCTAAGCGTTGAAAATATATACTATAGTACTATAAAAATTATAAAATAGAAATAAAACAACATTACATATTATTATATCGGGCTGTATAGGTGTTAGAAAAATTTCCAGTATCACTCTTCCACCGATGACAGAAAAGCGTTTTGCACAATGTTTTAACACTTTGTTCTTTAATTCTTCGTACAAATTCAATTGCGATTCATTGTGCTTCCAAGGTAGTAGAGGCGTGGAAAACTCTCTGTCTTAATGACGATTTCTCGAAGGAACCAAATTGTTAGAAACTTTGGGATTTTCCATTAGTTCAGAATACCCGCGAAGCTTTAGTTCAAAATTCAATCAGTGATATTGACCACGCAAGTCTTCTTGCTGTCTCAGAACACGAGTCAGGGCAATTTTTACTAATTTTTACGTCTTCTAACTTAGGAATAATTTTCGACAATGGCAGTTTCTGTATTGTTGTCGGCCTCCGTTTGGGTGCTGCCGAAAGTCACCGATGTCCGTGTGGTAGTGATGTCGATAGAAGAGGACTCCATGGACTTTTCTGCAAGCGCAGTGCAGGCAGGTTTTCTCGCCATGGCTCCATCAATGACATCACCAAGCGTGCGCTTGCCACCATCAACGTTCCATTGGTGCTGGAACCAGTTGGAATGGATAAACGGAATTAAATAAATGATGCGTGATGATGGCAAGCGCCCTGATGGCTTGACTTTGATCCCTGGGAGCGGGGTAGGGCTCTCGTATGGGACGCAACTTGTGTTGATACGTTAGGACCTTCCTGCCTCAGTGGAAAGGTAATTCGGACTGGAAAGTTGCCAAATGCGTCTCTTTCAAGAGACTATATTTTTGTCCGTTACGCATGCAAATTTTTGGTCATTAGGATCCTGGTACCAAGAGTTTCTTAAAAACATTTTGACCTAAACTCATCGATGCCACTAGGGACAAGAGAGCTGGCTCGTTCCTTGCTCTAAGGATTTCTTTGGCAATTCAACACGGGAATGCTGCCATTGTTCTTAGGACTTTGACACACAAACATAATGAACGATTATAAATCATTTAAATAGTTTAGGTTCTTTTTAAATTAGTTTGTGTATAAGAATTATATATTTAAGTTATCTATAATTAAATATAACAATTTAATTTGATTGAGAATCTTTGTTATAATAACTAAAAATATAAAAAAAAAACATTTACTCGAATCAAGAAACTCATATTTATTATGTTCTATTTATTAAATAGTACTAAAGTTTTAAATTCACCGAATGTGAACGAAACTATAGTTGGACCTTTCGAAAAATCAAACACACATTTCTTTTTTAGAAGAACATGTATTTTATTTTAAAAACAATATTGATCTAAGCCGAGACTTGACTAGAACTGTTGTTCTTTGAAACCAAACTTTACGTTACTGTACTAACTGCCTTTTTAATGAAGTACAATAAGAATGGAGTTAATCAATTAGACTGTATGTTGTTAAATTGTGTTAACCGCGCGAATACTCCGCCAATAACGACTTGTTTTTAATGATTATTATTTTATTCGATAGGCCATACTTCTGATATTGTGTATAAATTTTATTAATATCGGATGAGTGGTTTTGTTTTCAAGTCAAAATAGCAGAAACATTTGTATACTCGCCTACCGAATCGTTTAACTGTTGGATGTTCTTATTAGCAATCTTGTGTCAGAGGTATATGATATATTTAAATTGTTATCGATTTATACGATTTTGAGCTACAAATTCTTACAAGTTACATAATGACAAAAAGAAAGGTAAGTTAGCCAAGTGCGTCACTCGGGAACTGCACGTCATTGAAAGCATTTTGATAAATGTGCCGCAGAAATAAATAACACGTGAAAATGTTTTTCTAGAACATGTAATCTGCATAACCTTTCAATCTAACATCAATTATTAGGATTATTTGGATCATTTTCATACGTATGAGTTTAGGTATGACATGTATTTATGTCTGTGTACCTTATTTTTTTTGCGGTACAGTGTACCTTGTCTTTTTTTTGGGATACCGTATCCAAATAATAAAAACCAGTCCCCATTATCTCCAGACTTCGCTGTCCATCTGTGTTCGCTGTATTCTATAAGCGCTACAAGCTTATTCTGTATGTCTTCGCTTTATTTTATGAACCGTGATATCTAAGCAGTTGAAATTTTCACAGATGATGTATTTCTGTTGCCGCTATAACAACAAATATTAAAAACGGAATTAAATAAAGTTTAGGGAGGCCAAGGAGGAGGTTACAAACGAGCAAAAATGACATTTTTTATATGGTTATAAAATGTAATTTTTGACCGTTTGTCACAGCTGTTTGTAACGCTTGAACTAATTTTTTTATAGATAATTGTATGGAATTGTAGATTATTGAAGAAAAAGCATGTTGTTTGCAAGAATTTTATATTTCAAGTGCCAATATCGAAGAAACAAAAGTGCAACAAAGAGTTTTAATTGAGTACATAAATAAAAATAGGGTTTTATTTACAACAAACTCATTCATGTCACTTCGGAAAACCATCTCAACATTCACATCTCTGCTGCAAACTGACTGGTATTTGCTAGGAATCAACGTATAGCCTAAACCTCACAACCTACTTAAAGCTAGAGACATAAAATTTGGATAGTCTCTTCATACAGATTACGATGTAGGGGTGTAAAAAAGGAAATTCAACCCTAAGGGGTTCAAACTTTGAAATTTCTTTATATTTCATTTTATGTCGTGGGTAACTTCAAAAGTCGCTAGATAAGCTGCTTTAGTTACTTACTATCATGTTTTGTTTAATGTGTAAGTATTTCGGTGTTTATATATCTGTTTCGTGAGTATATAATATATGCGCTTAGTCGAAGGTCTAAAATTACAAACAAAAAGAATTTTCTTTCTCGGATATAAAACCGTGCATGCAGATTGCAAAATGCTCTGTAGATATTATTACCTAACTTTTTTTACTAACGTTATTCTCTTATATATTTTCTTCTATTATGTGTTGTAGTAGACACGCCCTTTAACGAGTGTAACCGTGGGATGTAACCAATTAAGCCTGTGACGATCCGCGAAACACATTATCTTCCTTTTTGGGACAGACGGGTAAAAAGCGCCTCCGCGAAACACATACCTATCCTCGTTTTGGCATAGATGGGTAAAAAGCGCTTCCGGAATTGTAGTCGTCACTTTCGTGGTTTCTATTTTTTTTATTAGGCTTATAAAAATTAAGCGCCTATAGACCAGACGCCTATAGGCGCTTTCTATACGTTACTGGTGTGCCCTGAAAGTTTCATACACGCGTCTCCTTGGGCCGGCTCTTGCGTCAACATCCTTTGTTCCGTGGAAATCAACACTCTTGTTTGTAGTTAGTTTTAGCCTTTAGAAAGCATTTGAAGGCTATTTGTAGTATATGAGAAAAAGTTAATAAAACGAACCAAACATCCTAATTTTTCGGTATGGAATAGTATGAACTAAGTAGTAGTTCTGGAAACTGTTTAGCAACTAAAAAATATGGAAAAAATAGTGCCGTATCCTAATTCATCTAAAAAAAGAGCACAAAGCACTTACACAAATTTAAGTCAGGATTGGTAAAAAACACGACCTGCACGCGAGTATCTACATCTAAGCCTTTTGCCAGACTTGAAGCAGACCCTCTCTCTCTCTCTCTGATGGAGAAGAATAGTCAACCAAAAAGGTTGACCATTTTTAATCTAAAATGGTGACTGCTGTTTTTTTTCTGATTTTATTCTCAAACACCAGTGCTTGCCAGTTTATTTATATATTTCAAGATAACTAGCATCTATACAAGACTAAATAATTTCCTATGAGACAAGAGAACCTACACTATACAATGAAAATCAGGTAGTTCCAATCAAACACTAGAACATTTATTATAAGAATGAAATCGTTGCCTCTGTTGGTTTCCCATATACTGCATGAGCATGTGATCCAGTATCGCGGCGGGTCCACGTGGAGCATTCTTCAGCGACACTATTGTTCCATAGCGCGCTTTTCACAGTAGGCGTGTCAAAGAAGCCGATTGACAGGAAGAAAGAGAAATCGTACCAGGTTTTAACTATATTTAAAAAAGCATACTTCAAAAATACTGTTGACTGTACTTTTTTTTTCAATTTATGTTTCTACTTTTTAAAACGCTGGTTTTCTATTCTTATGGGCGAATATGAAAAGGTACTTAAAAGTACTAAAACTATTTTAAAATGAAAATGCCGAATTAAAGTGTAATCAGTTTTTGAATTACTGTTTTGGTATTTTATATGAAGCCATCATTTGGTAGATGCTACTCGTATGAATGACATTAAGTGACATTTTATATTATCTATAAGTATAAAACTTACTTGAGTTTTTGACTACCCTCAATGTATGTTTCATCTGCTCACTACGTTGATGACATTCTGTTTTGTAAGTTTAGCCTGCCGAATGGCAGTCGGTTTTTATTTTTTATAAAATTACCTACTCATATGTCGGTGTATAATTTAAACCAGCTGCACCCAGCAGCCAGCAGAAATTCCCAGTCCCAGTCCCAGCGGAACATTGCATTTTTCCGGGATAAAAGTAACCTATGTGTTAATCCACGGCATAAGCTACCTTGGTGCTTAATTTCATCCAAATCCGTTCAGCAGTTTTTGCGTGAAAGAGTAATAAACATACATACATTCATACATACAAACTTTCGCGTTTATAATATTATTAGTAGGATACTATCAAGGTAAGAGTATTGTAACTTAACATCCAGTATAAAGCTTATATAAATGAGGCACAGATAGCAGTAGTGGGCGCATATGATTTGGGTGGGACGTTTGTTTTTATTATGACGTCTTTAGCATTATTGACCGTACATGTATATATTATGTAACATTTTCCGTATAAGGTAGGCAGCATAAAGAAGCGTCGAGGATGAGTTTGACACCCTTCATAGCCACCTGCGGATGGCATGTTATTATGTTGTTTGTTCGACTCCTCACCAGTTACAGGAGTTTCAATTGTGACGTAAATGCCTCCATAGGGAAAGATAGAAAACGTAGCATATGTTTAGCATATTGCGGAATGTTTTGAAGGTTTTTAAAAGCCTCTTCCATGAGACTGAAATGTTTCAGATTATTAAACTAAAATGACAAAAGTGGAACAAGAGTATAAATACAATCAAATACTGTTACGGAAAATCCAATTTCTTGTTGTTTTTTATTTAAAAAAAATTGACCCCTGTCAAGTTAGTTTTGAAAGTCCTACAAAACATAAACACGTGGTCTTGCCAAAATAGATGATTCTGATTTGAGCATTGAGCCCCAAGTTGAATTTGATTTTCCTCTTGAGATTTGATTTTCCTAAATACTTTCTTAATATGAATGCAATTCTACAAGTTTAGTGGTTTTCGTTGTGCGTTGTCTGTCAGTCAGCCAGTCAGGGCAAAGCCTTTCGTATATATATTCTATACTCAATACTTACCTATCCTCATAGAAGGTAGATAAATTGAGATAAAAAAAATCCCCTATAACTTAATAATAGACACCTGAACGGGATGTAGCCGTTGCTCTTATCAAATAACAAACAAAAAATACAGCAGAATTGAGTACCTAGTCATTTATTTAGGAAGTCGGTAAAAAAAGTTACGGATACATACCGATAAGCCTATTGCGTTTAGTGTCATGCCATTTAAAGTTAAATAAAGCCCGAGAGCAAAAACTATAAACTACTAGCTGACCCGGCCACGCGTTGCTGTGGCTAAAGTTTTTATTATATTACATTATAGTAAACAATCTAAGAGGAATAATAAGAGAACATCAGTTAACAGATAATTGTGACTGTCAAATAATAACAGACAAATAATTAGCAATAAATTAAAATTGCGACTATAATTTGAGATTTAAACTATCCTATCTCTCAAGTTGGATCGAACTGCACATGGTGTGCGAATTTTATTATAATCGGTTAAGTGGTTTAGGAGTCCATTGAGGACAAACATTGTGACACGAGATTTATATATATTAAGATATCATAGCAAATGAAATCGCAGGATACAAATGGTATATGTGTATAGTATAGCTTATGATCATTTGCAGATTAACACAGATCCAATGACACCTGACATCCATACATACTTATCACACTTATTATGATTTTAAAATCTGTAACAAGTATTGTGATACGTATGCGTTACGGTTATATATGATACAAAGTTTGCCTATATCTCTCCTGGGAATGTCACCATTCAAACTAACTCCTATTACCTACATACATTATGGTCTTTGTAAATGTATATATAAACTTTGGTTATTCTACAGAATAAACCTCTTTTTGAGCAGTCGGCAAAAAATACTTTATCATTTCTATTTAGTCTAACTATTTTTCATATCTATTTAGATAATAGGTAACAAACGTTAAATAAGAAATACAATTGAATTGAGCGGTTTATTGAGAGGTTCCTTATTGGAAGACGGTAACAAGAAATGAAAACTCTGAATAAAAAAAAGATTTTCCTATATTTTTTTGAGTTTTTAACAACTAACTTAATTATTTTTGTAATATTATTAAGAAAAATGTTGTAGGACAAATTAATTGTAAAATACAACGGATACAATGCTGAAACAAACCCTCATATTGAATTACGTAATCGCTTACCAAATCTGGTTTTGTTCTACTGTCCATTGTATATTCTATTCAAGCGTCCTGCATTAACAATTAGTCATTATTAGTCTGCGTGGGATATGGTACTAGTCTTTTGTTGCTCTCTTGTTTCTATAAAAGCCATACAAGATTATAATAAGTTACCCAATGCTGCTTAGGTTGATGTCAAACGGAACTTTGCAATGAATAAAGCTACAACAAAGGTACCCCGACATAACTTAAGCGTCAGAACTTGCATCGTGAAGCAAAATATCAGGATACCTACGTCAATCAAATGAATAGAGTGACTGATAAACTAAGCAATGTTGATCTGTCTTGATAACTATACTAGCTATGTCGTCATATTTTCCAATAAAATGACAACGTTAAAACCTTTGCGAACAATGTTAGACAGCAATTTGCATTCTCCTATTTGACCGTGATTTTGGAATGACAATGTACTCTATAATACATATAAAAACAAATTAAAAAAAACGAAGCAAAAAAACTAATGAAATCAATTTCTTCTCATGTTATTTTTTTAATTCCTTCGAAAAAATTGTTCGTATCCTGAAGAGAAGTAGCATCTACTGCACAAGACTTGTATGTATAAGTGCTGTGCACATTGTGATATGAATAATTGTACTTAATTATATGTTAAAGTCCTAAATCCTTGTACTTACTTATATCTTATTTAATTATAATTAACCGACCCTTAATAACTGTACAAACTCAATTTATAATATACTTGAAGTACTCGTAGTCGTGTAAATACGACTTCGTGAGTGACATAAGAACTGTCGCAGGATCATCCTGGAGACGATTGGCACAGGACCGAGGCTTTATATTTTATGAGATAGACATATTCAGCATTAGGATAAAGAAGGCTGTGGATGATGATGCGTCATGTAAACCATAATTAAATGTTGGTAAACCATTCGGGAAATGCATGGACATGACATTTAACCCTAAGTGTGTACAATGAAAATAGTTTTTCCGATTATTTCATATTTAACCGTCCGTCCGTTCTTTGTCGTGGCGCGCGACGCACGCGTCAACATGATGCGCTCACCTCCAACAACTGCGAGTGCGCGTACAAAAAGTATTATTGTCGATGCAAAATGTGATCAATGCTCAGTAGTGGTCAACGAAATGTTAACGTTTGTTAGCAATAAAATAGACACTATACCGGAGACCGGGATCGTCCAGATCTGCCTGAGTGCATATAATCATGAAGAGATAGAAGATGCGAGATGCCTTGCACACAAGCTACTAGCGCCCACCAAGAGATTTATGAGAAGAAAAGAAGAATCGGACCCGAAAAGCGTTCAAGAAATCATAAAACTCGTTAAGGAGTTTGAGCCTGACAGTTTACCTACTTTTGTGGCTAAGAATTTAAATAAAATTCCCCCGGTATCATTTGACTACATTGACATAACCACATTTCTTAAAGAATTAACGGTGTTAAAAAACGACGTGGCTTCCTTTAAAGCTAAATCGGACATGAATATTACAAATGCAACCTCAACCTCGGATTTGGACCATATTAAGAAAGAAATTGACGACGTAAAAGTGATGATAAAGCAGCTTCGTGAGGCTCAACCAATCGACAACGACCAATTAAAAGACCAATTTCTTAGGCCTTATCATAATGATAAGGATACAAGAAATACACCCGTAATTGACATCGTAGGTATTGAGGACTCGAACGAGTCAATCGAAGCGGCCGGAGCGAGCAACGTCAACAAGCGGCGCGGAGGTGGTGCGCGCGCGCGGGGAGGTACGCACTCCCAGTCGTGCGCGCTGAGCGCTCCCCCCTCCCCCGCTGCTGCGCCTGCGCCGTGCGCCCGAGCAAATAAAAACACTGCGTTATCACCAAGTGTCACTAACATGGCGTACATACCTAGCTATAGGGATATGGTGGGAACGAAACATAGCGCACCTCACAATGCATGTGATGATGACGGTTTTATAACTGTAACGAGAAAGAAACCTATACCTTATAGATATAGAAATACGCGTGGCACCTTGCAAAATTCAAGTAAACTTCAAGCAGCGGAATCATTTGTATATGTTTACCTTTCACGAACCCGAAAGCATATAAATGAAGAAGACATTAAGGAGTATATTAAAGAAATGAACGGAGAATGCCTAGAAGTCGAGAAATTAAAGCAAACTAGAGAAACAAATTTTAACTCATTTAAAATAAAAGTTTTAGCTTCTAAATTAAATAACTTTTTACGAGACGACTTTTGGCCACAAGGTTTGGTATTTCGGCGATATCGACAACGTTCCCTAGGGATTAATACCGCTACGCAGGAATAATTATGAATATACAAAATAAAAATAATCCAAAAAATCTGAGATTAGTCTCATTTAATTGTTTTGGAATAAAAGATTGTATTCCAGACATTCAGAGTATATGCAAGAATGCCGATGTGTTATGTCTTCAAGAACATTGGCTAATGCCTCATGACCTTGGACTTATTAACAAAATAGACGAAGAATTTAGCTGCACTAGCAAATCATCAGTGGACACGACGAAGGTGGTGTCTGGTAGACCGTACGGAGGAACTGCGATTTTATATCGATCCAGCCTCTTTACTAGGGCTGAAATTCTTCCGTGCGATAACGACCGCGTGATAGCTGTGCGTCTGGATCGAGGTAATCGAAGCCTACTAGTGTTCTGTGTATACATGCCTACGAATGATAGAGATAATTTACCAGAGTTTACCCAGTGTCTTGCAC
The DNA here is from genome assembly GCA_947049295.1 of Ligdia adustata. Taxonomy (NCBI): domain Eukaryota; kingdom Metazoa; phylum Arthropoda; class Insecta; order Lepidoptera; family Geometridae; genus Ligdia; species Ligdia adustata. The sequence goes on along the minus strand of OX346225.1, from coordinate 7,189,609 downwards.
TTATTAGCGCCGTCATCGAAAACACGGAGACAGAATGTGTGTTAATGTTAGGCGACTTCAATGCGCATCCGGGGTCTCTTTTTGGAAAAGAGCTGGTAGATTATTGTAGTGAGCATTCGTTAGTGTGTCTGGACCTGGAAAGGCTTGACGCGAATACGTTTACGTATGTTAGCGGAGCAAACTCGGCGTGTCGATGGCTTGACCACGCTATCGCGAGTGAGGGAGCGGCTCGTCTGGTGACCGACGTGCGCGTCGAACACGTCACTACCTCGTCGGACCACTTTCCGGTAATCGTGGAATGTGATTTTGATGCTATTGCTCCTAAGACAACGCGCGAGTGCAACAAAACAGGCGTACAAAACGGACCAAAGTATTTGTGGGGCAATAGGGACCGCGAACAGACCTTACTATATACGAATATCTGTGATAATAAATTTAATAAGTTAGTTAGTAATTTTGACGATATATTTAGCAATATGAACTGCATGAAAACGGATACACTATGTACTTGTACAGAACACTACAAATGTATAAATGAATTTTACACCGGTGTTGTCTGTATATTGCAGTCAGCCGCAGCTGAAAGCTCAGATTTATACCATGAGAGAAAGCGCAAAAATGTGGTAGGATGGAACTTTTACGTCAGACGCACGCATGTTAGGGCTAGGGAGATGTTCACCCTGTGGGTGAGGTACGGTAAGCCGCGTTCGGGATATCACCACAATAACATGACTGCCTCACGCAGAGAGTATAAAGCCGCGCTAAAATATGTACTAAAGAACCAGGAAAAAATAAGAATGGAGATGTTGGCTCGACACCATGCTAATAGTAATTTTGTTAAATTTTGGAAGGAAACAAAAAAGATGAACTACAAAAGTAGCATACCTACAAGTGTAGAGGGTGAAAAAAGTAAGAAAAATATCGCAAATATTTTTCGCAGCCATTTTAATGTAACTATTGGAAAACTTAGTACACCGAGCAATGAGGCTAGTCGGAGCTCGGAGCCTCACCACGTGACAGTAACGCCTAAGCAAATCGAAGCGATTTTGAGAAATATGAAACGTGGTAAGTCTCCGGGTCATGACAGCCTCAGTATAGAACACTTATTATTTTCGGGTCAGCATATTTGTTGCATATTGGCGAGGCTTTTTAATCTCTGCCTTAGGCACAGTTATTTGCCGGGGGAACTAATCCGAACGCTAGTGATACCGATTCCTAAAAATAAAACGGGTGATATCTCGAGCTCTGCAAACTATAGACCTATCTCGCTGGCCACGATTGTGGCCAAGGTATTTGAAAGAGTGATTCATACGTATGTTTGTAAAATTGAAGTGGATGACGGACAATTTGGTTTTCGCACTCAAGTTTCAACGGACATGGCGATATTTGCACTAAAAGAAGTTGTCAGATATTATACTCAGCATGACACTTCAGTATATGCCTGTTTTTTGGACTTGAGTCGTGCATTTGACACTATTAATCACGACATTCTATGGAAGAAAATGCAGGATACGGATGTACCACCAGAAGTTGTGGGTCTCCTGGCGTATTGGTACAACCATCAGACTAACAACGTCAGATGGGACTCTGAGGTGTCGGATGGCTACCGGCTGACGTGCGGGATGAGGCAGGGGGGGGTTACCTCTCCTGACCTGTTTAATTTGTACGTGAATGACCTGATCGTGGAGCTGAGTAGCACCCCAGTTGGGCTCAGATTGGATGGCAGATACGTCAACAATCTGAGCTATGCTGATGATATGGTGCTGCTTAGCCCCTCGATTAGCGGACTACGAAAACTCATTTTAATTTGCGAAAGATATGCTGAGGATCATGACTTAACGTATAATACCAAGAAGACGGAGATGATAATATTCAGGTCGGGAAAGGGTCCCCAAAACGTGCCCGTGGTTCGCCTCAATGGGCAGCCGGTGGCCATAGTCGACAGTTTCAAATACCTTGGCCATATCGTGACCAGCAGCTTGTCAGACGACAAGGACATCGAACGACAAAGAAGGGCGCTTTGTGTAGTAGGCAACATGGTTGCAAGAAAATTTTTCAAAGCTGCGGATGACGTCAAGGTCACTTTGTTTAGGTCTTTTTGCCAGACATTTTACACGTGTCAACTTTGGACTAACTATACACAGAAAGCGCATAGTGGAATACGTGTAGCATACAATAAAATTTTCAGGCACTTGATGGGCCTGAAATGGTATTGCAGTGCTTCGGAAATGTACACTGAATCGCGGGTGGAATCCTTCAATGCTATACAGCGGAAAAGGATAGCAATGTTCATGTCCAGAGTTGACACGTCTAAAAATTGTATTATTAAGAGCTTGGCTGACCGCCTTATACTGACTTCAACATACAGACGATGGACGGCTATTGCTACGTAATAATAACCTGTACCTATTTTTATTTTTATCGTTATTTTATTTAAGTTTTTACTCCTGACTGTAATATTACTATTGTGTGTATCTATGGATCTTTGTGTCTGAATTAAAGTAATATTATTATTATTATTATTATTATTATTATTATTAACCACAGCTGACGTTATATTTATTTATTAAATATTTTCTATATCACGTAATTATTAATTTGCTAGTACTGTTGTTACAAAGAATTGGAACTTCAGATTGGTAGGTAATTAGTTCAACACGCGCCTGAGCCAAGCCATCAGAGAGGAAAACGTGCCGTAATTGCGTCACGAGAAATCAAACGACGACGTAGCTTTTGTAGGAAAAATATTAATTTGCTAGAAAATAACGAACATCACGAGACATCAGGTTCAGGGCGCGTGAGTTTTGAATGTTTGTCTTTACTTTGAAACGAAAGGTCATTAAACAACAATGAAACAAATGATTTATTTAGTCAAAATTATTCATGTTTACCTGATACATCCCTAATACAGGTGCGTACGTATCAACTCATTGCGTCCCACTCCTGGGCACGAGTCTCCCAAATGAAGGGGGTGCAAGCCTTAGTCGGCCACGCTGTGGACTTCAATTATATTTGTAAGCTTTTACTTCTCTGACAAGCAAGTTTCCTAAAGATGTTTTCTTTGATTAGGTATATACTGGTATATTTTATCAAAATCCTCAACAGCAATCATTGTAGTAGCTACCAAGTTTTAACAAGATTTGATGAAAAATACGACCTGGGGTCTTAAATGGCCGCTTTAGCTGATTCCAAACAGGAACTTTACGACACAAAGCGAGTTGTAAGACAATGTGGCAAGGAGTTTACAGTTCGTGAATAGGATTTAGCTGAATTGCCTAAAGTGGCCGAATCGGGCCTCCTTTTCTAGATGTTGTAAACGAATTACAACATCTAGAAAACACATAATCATATGTTTTTTCTAGATCCACACAAAGGTCTTTAGGTTCCAAACTAGGCAAAGCCTATGCTATGGTAACCTGATGTCTGATATACATACTTAAATACATGCTTATATAATAAACACCCAGACACAGATCAAACAGACATGTTCATGCACATAAATGTTTGAACTGTCCGGAGATCGAACCCGGGACCAGCGGCGCAGAAGGCAGGATGCTACCAACTGCGCAAACCGGATCGTCATTAAGTTTATTGTATTATTTATGTGTGCATACAATAAAGAGTTTTCTATCTATCTATCTAATACTGACAGACAAGGGAACATGACACTCCCTTTGCCGATAAGCTATTATGAACTTTATACCAGTAAAAGTTGACTAACTACGTTGTTAAAAGCTTATACTACGTTTATTTTGATATACTTATGTACCAGAACAATGAGACTAGTTTACCACTGACCACTTTTAACTATCCTGACTTAGACTGTTTAACCCTATGTGATATTTGATTTAAATTATTTTTAATAATTGTAAAGATAGTTAAGAAAATATTTTGTTTTGATTCTATATATAAAAAATACCTTCCTTTACTAACTAAATGAAACAGTTAGCAAGTAAAACTAGAGATCTACCATGCTCGGTACCAAACCTACTCAGAATGTATAATAACTTGCCCCTTGGAAACTGGCAGTGACACACTCCCACAAACTGCTTAATTTGTATGTCGCAGTCATTAATCTAGTGAAGGCATTCTCAGCGATGTCCACGCAAGTATTCAGATCACGCATCCTCCAATGCCAGAGAGCCAGCCAACTTTAGCTCAGTGTTGCAACTTGATAATGCCAGGGAGTATAAAATGTTGAGCATCTCTGACAATCAGCACGAGTCCTGTCTCATCTGCACAGAACAACAAACTAGCAAAATGATGAAGATTGTGAGTACTGCGTGCTTCAATATTTTACAAAAAAAATAGAGAAAAGTATTTTTTTAAATCATACTCGCCATAAATATATTATTTGTAGTTTTAAATACATTTGTAGTAGTTAGTGTTTTTAGTAGTTTTTCCAACGTTTCCTTTTTCTTTTTGCAATACAATCGATACAACCATCACAAAAATATAAACGACTCAAATAACTAGCCCTTTCACCACCATTCTACCATCTGGTTTAAACAAATAAACGAAGGTTAGAATAAGAAGCGGTCAGCAGAGAAGCAGATTTTATACAAAGGTCATTTTATAAAATCTTTAATTACACAAGTATTATTAATTTTAGATTGTCATCCTCTCTGCGCTGTTCGCCATTTCTGCCGCCAAGCCTGCTTTGGTGAGCGCCCCGCTCGTAGCTGCCGCCCCTGCCGCCGTAGTCACTGCCACCAGCTCGCAGTACTACCATCGCATCAACAATGGGCTTGCTGCATACGTTGCCGCCCCTGCCGCTTACGTGGCTTCAGCCCCGTACATTGCTGCCGCCTCACCTTACATTGCTGCTGCCCCGTATGTTGCCGCTGCGGCCCCATACGTCGCTGCCCCCGCTCCTATTGTTGCTGTTTGAAGAATCCTGACTTGGCCATTCAAAGATATTGTGATATTATGAATAAATATGTTTCTTAAAGCACTTTATTGTTTTGTTACTACAACTTCTATTTATTTTTTTTTCTACAAAAGCTTATTTTAAAAGTAAGCATACTCTCTGCTCAGAAACTAACATTTGTTAAAATACTCGTAAACACTTCACGAGCATGATGATCTCATACAACACACGGTACCTATATCAATTTATGCGTATAGAAACATACTTACTAGATTTTGCCTTTCCCGGGAAAAAGCCTATGGCACGCTGTGCTAAAATCAAGTTTATCTGTCACTAATTTGCTAAGTAGAAGAAAGACGAAAAACTAACAAACTCATATTCACATTTATAGTATGTTTGGGGATAACATCGTCAGGTAGCCTACGTCGCACCGCAGCGAAATTCTGTCAGTACGAGTAGGTTAATCTCGAGAAGCTCTTGAGCAAGTTTGTTACCACTCCAAATTCTTACTAGCAATTAAGCACCGGAGGTTTTTGTCAAATATGATCAAAATCAATCAATGAATGACGCCAGCAAATTTCACTTATTTAGTTCAAATAGCCCATTTATTAAAAACTGTTCGTATAACTGTTCAAACTATACCTACCTTATTTGTACCAATTAGAAAAATAAGTGACTCTGTGAGCCGAAGACCTCGCTCGCCTTTCTCTGCTGGTAAAAAATATTTTTTTAAATAAAAAATCGAGACAATGTCTACTTAACTATTAAATCTGCTAAATTGCTCAAAACAACCGAATAAATACAGTTAGTTTTCTTGTACATTGGTTTCTAACGAAGACAGAAGTTTAGACTTAACGCAGATATACGCGAAGTACCTAAGCAGTTTAGAGGAGGGACTAAACCATCAAATTCAATTCAAATTAATCTTTTATGTTCATGCGCCTAGAATTCCAAGCTTCTGTATATTGAACTACTGAGAAAACGTTGTTATCGACAGATTTGATGGGAAATTCCTTTTAAATCTATCTATCTATACTTAGAGCTCAGAGAAAATAATTCGTTTTCTGCTTTTCATCAATATTTTATTAGAAATATTTAATTAAGTATTAATTTATTGTAATTCATAGGTAATTTTCGCTAAAATAGTTCATTTGCACAAGTGTTAACATGCTGTAGAATCTTATACTTCTACTAGTATCTTTTATATAGCAAATAGGTGCCTACTTACTAGTCTACCTCTAAATATCGAATAACTCGAGTAAGACATTAATATGAAGGTAGGTTATCGTGTAACAGAAAATATTTATAATAATTAAGTACATACTATTTCTCTCATTCGCAAAACCTTACAACTAGTAAGTAATTGAGGCTTATTTACAGGTGCTTATTGTTAAGCTCGTGTCTGGTAACAATATAATGAAGTACCTATAATGTTCCTCGTTTTGTTATTGAGTTCACTCAAACAATACAGAAACTTTCCGACAAAATTTGTCGATAAAAAGCCTACGCCTAGTCAAGTTTACCAGTTTAGCACAATGCGAAACCGTACCCAAGTAATTAATTCAGGCGCTACTAACTAAAGTACTTTGGTAACAGAAAATGTTTAAAAGTCAAGTGCGAGTTAACCGTTGAAATTTATACCAACTTCAAAAGTAAACAATAGAAATGGTTCCCTAAGTAGATACCTCTCTGCCTACCAGCCCTTATCATTTCTTATGACATATTTCAGCAACACGCTTATGTTATGTTAGCTTATTTCACACTTGAAATCATTGCTTTACCTGTCCGATAAAATAACACCACGTGTTCTAAGTTATTTGTACTAAGATGATACTTACTTCAACAATTTAAAATATACATTATATTTCATAGATAAAACGCCAATTTCATAAAATACATATTAACGCAATTGGCGCATTCAATATTTGGACAGTATTGTTACAATACTGTCATATTGTAGCAATATTTCTGAGTCATAATTAAATCAACCTTTTTCAATCTGTCTTGGGATTAACTTAATACCAGGCACTTGCCATGAACGTGATGTAAATGTCAGTGAAATATATCAAAAGGTGTTAAGAGGCTAAACCGATAATTGCCAGTTGGGGACAGTACTTTCCAAATAGCCCATCGTTTATTATGCACTGGACGTTTACAATACGATTTTTGTCCATCAAGGTCCGCGTCCTTACCCATTGAACCATTAGGTATTCCAAGACACCCGCACCATTGCCACACCACGATGCAAAATTTGTTACACCTATATAAAAGCGAGGGCACCATATTCTAACGCCCGCATTATAATTTTAAAAGCAGTCATGCGAGGGGACATCAAAATGCTGCGGACGGTAATGTCACCAAATTTTTACCAATTAATTTCTTTTGATGTTTACACCTATAGGTATATTTTTATTTATTTTGATTGATGTTGATTTCAGGTGTTGTATTTTGCATCGATATGCAGCGTCGTGCATGGCTCAGGAGTACACCATCTCAACGCGCCGATAGGTAGTGCACCTATCGTGACTGCAGCTAGTTCACAATACTTCCAGAGAAATTTTAACCGCCTGATTGCAGCACCACCACTTGTTCCTGTAGCACCTGCGCCTCAACTAATACCCGTCGCACCATCGCCACCGGTTTTAGTGCAAACAGCTCAAGCTTTACCGGCTCCGCTGCCCCCACCACAAGTGATCCCGTTCCAGGCAGTGCAACCAGTTCAGAATGTTCCCTTGCAACCAGTCCAACCAGCTCAACCAGCCCAACCTGTGGAACCGAATGTCGCTATAGCTATAGCAACAGCACATGCTGCCCCGGTTGCTACGATTTTATTACCTCCGTACCCATTTGGTTTCCCACCAGGCTATGGACTTATTCCTCAAGAGCAGCCAGGCAATGGAGATGAAATATCTCAAAATCCCAAGCAGACAAGCACAAAAACGACTACTCAAGCGGAAGTGCAAACTACACTTCGAGAGCCAGAGACTACGACGCCACTACCGCCTGGAAGTGACGCTAGCTTTGATCAGGCTTCTTCAAATCAAGATCCAAACTTTAACCAGTTTTTGCCTTCTTTGCGGCCGCAACCCCAAGCGTCAAATGAGGATGTTAATTTTAGACAGTATTTAGCACCGGCACCACCAAAACCTCAGGCTCAACCGTCAAATCGGAATGTGAACTTCAGGCAAAACTTAACGCCTTGCCCTCAGCCACATCCTTCAAATCAGAATGTTAACTTCAGACAGTATTTGGCACCAGCACCACAGCAGTTGAAACCTCAGCAACAACAGCAGCTACCGTACGCACTGCCACAACCTCATGATCACCATGACTACCACCATCATTACCCGCATATTCACGTGCATGGAAAGCCACAAAAGCTGAAAACAATAGTAGAAGTTGTGAAGGCGCCGCTTGCTTACATTGCTCCACCACCTCTACCGCAGTTTCCTCACAATCATGAAGCTATCAAAGTAGTGAAGCACGTCCATACATTTTTGCCAACAAGGGCAAAGCTTATAATAAGGCCCGTGATCCATCATCACACGCGCAGCATTCCTGTAAAAGGGTTGGATTACAAAAACTTATTGCCAGTGAAAGCAGCCCCGCGAACACTGAATGTGAGACCGGGTAATACCAGGGAAGCTGAGTTAACCACCTTCAGGCCGTTCCCCTTACCAAATACAAAACCACCAAGAATATAACGAACCCAAATACTAGTTAAAGAAGTGAAATATTCTACCGGTTACTTTAGGTGCACATTGTAAATAGTGAAAATAGTAGGCCTAGATTTAATAAAATAAACTTTTATACGAATTTTAAAGTGGATCTGTTTTAAACAACGACATTTTCCAGTTCCTCATTCCTATTTATTTAAGGTGATGAATCTAGCTACCCTAATAAATACATACATTATGATCATATGATTACCAAGTGCCTTTATTAACATTAACAAAATGACTAACTAAGACAACAAATAATATAGCAGAAAGATTACCTATCGACCATTTAAGATCTACAGATAATCCAAAAGCTCCAACCCACCACCAGAGGGCAGCGTGCCCATGATTATTCTCTGATCACTCTGAAGGTGTGATAAGATATAAGCTCTCTTATCATACATACTTTGTTATAAAATCTAGACGTACACGACCAGTCAGGTACAATAATTACCTGGAATCCAATTGTTTTTTAGCTGATGGATCAAACAAAAGTTACCTAAGGTACCTTTAGATTTTGAGTTTCAAAGGAAAATACAGTTATCAAAAAATCAGAATGATCAATTCAACAATTCTCTTCTAATAGCTGATGATTATCTGTCTCTTTTCTTACAATATTGACAAGTAACTAACGCTATGACCTCGCACCGAAGCTATATCCTCTATTATTATGCAAAAAGATGTCTAACATTGTGAAGATAAGCGTATGCATATAGTACTTGTTGCATACAGATACGAAACTGCAGAAAATAATTAACCGATTTTCAGCCTTTTCCATCGCCTTCGAAAACCGTTCTCATATAAAATTTACTAAAATTCGGTCCAGTAATCTGGTTTATAAATAAAATAACTACAAAACATGATGTAGGCTAATATCTATATGTCTCTTTTTTAAGTTTTGCTTATACTTTATACTTCACATACTTACTCATTCACATGCTTATTGCTCATAAATATTCAAATAGTTTGTACCTATTATACCTTATCATAATTCTCGCATATAGTTATACCTTGACAAACCAAACGTATCTATTGTAAGCCTTTGTTACCATGTTAGGAAGTTGTTGGCGTATCTTCAGCGATTTTAAATTATCTTCAAAGCCTCTGGTTACTGGCGCATTTTCCGCCGGTAATTATCGATGAAGTGATTAGTTACACCACCTGTCTTATAACTCACTCGTGCTTTCTTTAATCTATAACCAATTTTGCATTGAATGTCAGTTTAAATTGGTGCTATCTTAAGAAGTAGTATGATATTTACTTTTTTAACTAAACAGCTAAGGGTCTGTCCTATTAAAGCCAGTACTAGCATGCGAGAACTTGGGCCCTTTTGCGAGTTAGGAACTGGGAACTATTCCCGTGTCCCAGGTTGAAATCCAGTCAGTCAGTGCAAGGTTCCTGTTTGAATATTATTGTAAGTATAAATTGTAGAGCATTTGCACCTCATGACAAAGTAATGACTTTCAGTCAATGATTGTTCTATGATAAATATATAAGACCGTAAGTAAGACAGTGTTTCTCGACTGAGAACAGACACACGATAGCGCATTATGCACATATAGGTACATAATGGGAGAAATATGGAAAAAATGTTCCAACCGTCACGGAAGGAAAATTCTTATATATATAAATAAAACTCTATTCTCTCATTACTGTTTTCGGTAAGAATAAAGAAGAAAAGGTAAATAAGCAAAATCATCCGCTAGGGATCCATGGTCAGATCAATTCAGCATCTACGGCCACGGCTACTGGCACCATGTATTCACGCAGCGTTAAAACAAAATCAGGATGATGAACTATCAGAATATTGCTGTACATACCTATTCAAAGAAAAAATGGAGTATGCATGAAACGAAATTCTTTCATAAGTATGTGTGTATGCACTTAAGTTTGTAATAAACATCCATCATTGTATGAATAATGGAGTCTTTCATTTCGCATCTTGTATCTACCCCTACAATGGATGTTGGTACTCATATTGTTAAAGTAGGCAATGAGCTTGGTATACAATTTGCTTCGTTGAATTTGTAGAATGTATAAATCTCGGTATTTCGGTTTTTATTTTTTTTAAGTGTTGGGATATATTGCTGAGGAGGGTACTACAAAACAATTCGCTAATTCTAATTATATTTGGCAGTTCTGGTCAGGTCCTTAATCACACTTCACATACCAATGGCACCACTTGTGGCACGACATGTAAATTAATATTTTTGTATTGTCATGTTTTGTATGTCTACAATAAAGCGTTGATCTATCTATTTATCAATGAAGTCATAAGGGAAAAAGGAGAAAAAGGCATTGTAACAAGTTCCTTGTGTTACAAAAAAATATGTTCTTTCGAAGTCTACTTAGTTCCTAGCTAGTTCATTAGGTTCAGTTAATTACTTTCTATACATACATAATTTTTTATCGTGTAAACTTATAATACAAATATGACTTTTAAAATGTATCCTAATACCTACGAATACTAACTGGCAATCTTTTGCAACATTCAACGTTAACTACTTTCTGTTTCGCAACGTATGTAATAATTCAGGTAATCGTAAATCTGGAATAATTTAGATGGCTGTGTTAGGATAGGCACTAGAAGTCACGATACATATCTAGCAAGACGACAATGTATATAAACGACTAGACTAAACTGAACGCAGGTTTCATTACGAAACTGCGTTCAAAACTTTGATAAACTTGAAAACTTGATCGAATGAAGTGTTTATATCCAAAAGTAGATGTCAGTGGCTGTTATCAATGCGTCCAGTTGGGACTGTCGTAATGACGAGCTCCGACCGTCGCGCGCCGGCCGCCCCCGTTCGTGCCCAGATTCTAACGAGACATTGCACGCTCTGACGAAACACAATACAAGGTGAATCTTACCCAGCTGCCGTATATAAGGTTTTGTCAACCAACAGTGGACATCACACTCGCATCTTCTGTCCGACAGACAAACATCTAACCAAACCAAAAATGTACAAAATAGTAAGTTTGAAAAATAAAACGTTTTACCAAAATTAAAATTCATTAGTATCGCTATTTCAACTCGCTTCGAAATGTTTCATAACTATCATTCATTCATTCCTTCATCCTGACTTTTGAAAACAAATTGCGTAGTTAAGAAGCTTATTTTACATTTCTGTTTTCTAACGTTATGTGTCTTCCTATTACCATTCAGTTACAGAAATTAAGCATCCATCTAAGCCTTCGCTATCCATTGCAGGTGTTCTTCCTGGCTACCATCGCTATGGCTTCCGCCAAGCCTAGTATCGGAGCGGTAGTAGCTGCCCCGGCCCCGCTGGTAGCCGCGCCGGTAGTCGCACCAGCTCCCATCGTCACCGCGTCCAGCTCTCAGTACGTCTCCAGGAACTTCAATGGTCTCTACTCGGCTCTAGTGGCTGCCCCCGCGGTCGTGCAGGCTGCGAGATACTTAGCTGCTCCGGCTGCTCCCTTAGTAGCACCTGCTCCTGCCTTTGCCACAGCTGCACGTCTCGTGGCCCCTGCTCCTGCTCCGTACGTCGCCGCCGCCCCGTACGTGCCTGCAGCGCCGTACGTAGCAGCCCCTGCCCCCTACACGGCCTACGCTGCAGCCGCCCCATACGTTGCATCCCCATTTTATGCCCCATCAGCTCCCTACATTGCCCTAAAAAAGTGAACAGTCCTGTTCACTTTTTTGAAGACTGACACTTAGAACCATTTTGTATTCAATAAATCGAACATAAAATATCAAACTATTTTTACTATTATCAACCTACTAAGACAGAACTTGTTAATATCTGATGCGAAATAACTAGTAGTCATAATTAACATACGCACAAATCCTGTTTTCGAACAGCACAATATTTAGAAATTCTAATGTTAGCATAGTTTCAAGGAAATTTTCACGTAGGCCTTGACAAAAGTACTGGGTTTTCCGACAAAGAACCTTGGTTACATAAAGAAGCCTTACAATAATTAACGCGAAATTAAGCAGCGCTATTTCTGAACATATGAGCCCTATTCTATTTAAATACTGCGTAACCAATGGACAATAATCTATTAAATTGAGGCTTTGTGCATTGTAGTTTCAGGCGTGCGACATTGTGTGACACTTATGTCACAATAATTTGTTCAATAGTTCTAAAAACAATTAATTTCATACCTTTATTCTGTTTGATTTCATGTCACAACATACCAAATAATAATATTACGTAATAATAATAGAACCAAAGCATGACAAGATATACCAAAGACGAAATTCAACCTAAAGCACTGCAAAGCTTTTTTGACCTTCAACTGACCAGTGATTTCCTTTAAACACATTTTTAGAAACCTGTATTTTACATGCTATTAATATCGTGGATTATTATTGCTAAACTTTCATTCGTCGCTGGTCTATACGTTAGCAAAATAGCCGAAAAAGTGCCCGAAATACCTAGCACAACTGTTTAACTTAATACACAACAGAATTAATGGCCAGTCTGTACCTATTTAAACCTAATTTCACATTTAGATGTTGATTTATCTTACAACCATATACATTACATTTTTAAGATCTATTCGTTTAGGTTATGCGTTACTTTTAGGGTGAAAAATATAATAAAGTCTTACAGCCTTATATCTGATTTCACTAAAATCTACAAAAAAATATTATACACATTGCGTACAAATAACATTATTTACTATCATTTTAGTAAAGAAATGTGCATTATTAAGTTATTATTTTGATTTTTGAACTAAATAAAGTATATAATGCTTTATTCAAATTTACACTTCCTGGTTATGAAAAAGACACAAGTCAAATTTAAAATACAAAAAAATATACCGACACCCTGCTCTTTTTATGGTAGCAGCCGTTGCATTTGAAAAAGTAACATACTAGTGCATAGTATTATACTAGTCTAGCCCTTTAATTTGATACTCATATTGTGAGAGTTGTACAAAATTATGTAATCCGCCATTTGCGCTGGCCATCTTGGACCGATTAATCAAACATAGCTAAGATCGCTATCGAATAATTCACATTTAAGATGCCACAGACACACACACATACACACACAGAGAGAGAGAAAGAGAGACTCGTCAAATTAATAACACCCCGTCGTTTTTGGGTCGGGGGTTAATTAATACAACAACATAAAACAAAACTACTGTTCTTCAGACAGAATGAACAAGTAGTCAACAATTATACTTATCAGTGAAGTATTGAGTAAGAAATATCACATACACATAACACAATGGAGATACATGAATAAGTATCTAGAAGTTAACTACAGTTACAATCTCGTAATAGTTCCTTAACGACGTCACGCACCAAAACGTACATTTGTAAAGTTATCCACCAATAAAGAAACAAATTTGGAGCACGAAAACACCGCCACAGGATTGCAATAAAGTATTACGACTTCGTTACCTACTTTTTTATCTTCGACCGAGTCCAACCATTAGAGATGGGTCATGTTAAATAAACCTTTCTCTGAACTTACTTAATAACCTTAATGTGATCTATTGAGGCGACTTAATGAAGATTTGGACTTATTACAGTGATTTGTTTTAATTCAATCCTTGATCCGTATACATTATATGTTCTTTATTATTTTCTGTGCCTAAGGTTATCTGCACGTGTTTAACCATAATCATCTACTTTTCTAATTTGCTATTTATTTGAATTAATTTATCAAAGTCCTGACATTTGACGATATTGTGTCGTCGCCTTATTGGTGGTCTTTTTTCTTCCCTGGGACCCACTTAATCTCTAACGTATCATTTCAATAAATTTGCAATTTGTCGTCAGTTCTCACCAAGCTGGTGTATTGTGCAATTAAGCACAGTAATTGTAATTAATCAGCCCAGCCAGCCCGGTGAGTTATTTGATTAGGGGTCATTTAATTGTGACGTAAATGTTTGTAATTACTCGTAGATATTATGTCCTTATCTCATAATTTTATTAAAAAAATAGATTTAATCTTTTTATATGAAATATTTAAAAAAACTGACATTGTTGGGCACAGAAGGTGGTATTTCCGAAGAAAAAGTTTCATTAATGCATATTTAGAGCAAGCAAATAGTCATTATGAGTCGCAAAAAATGAATTGCTTGTTATTACTTTACGAATAATGGCCGTTTGTTATAAGGTATTCAGCATTTACACCTCAATAAAAAATAAAACAAAATAAAAATTGAAATATTGACTATAGTACTAAAAACACTTATTTTATCAGCGAGAATGCAGCTCTAAAGTGTATGTTCCTCCAAAATTAGAATAAAAAAAACCTGTCGTTCAATACTATCTAATTAAGAGTGTTAATTATTTCGCTTATACTCGTAAGTTCAAAGCCTCACTTACTTTGTTTTGATGTTTTCAATAAATTGATCTTTAGAAAAAACCCGACTTAAACTTGGCGAGATTTTTTTTCTGTTATTTTAATTTATACACCAAACTACTGCATAGATTTTGATAAAATTAAATAGAACCAATAACAAAATCTATCTTTTCAAGAAAGGAAATATTTTTTTACATCGGTGGAGCTGTAGCTAAAAAATGAGGGACACATATTGTTATTGAGAATGTCCTTCTCATTTGAAGCCGAGTAAAAAACAAATTGGAACCATTTCTCTGTCGCCGTCTGCGTGTGCGCGGGCACGGAATATAAATTGAATACATTTTGACGCACTGTTTGCAACTGACTTTATAAGACAGTGTCAAACATTGTGCGATTTAATAAGCTACATTTTTAGTCACATATGTCGCTTATAAAAAAACTTACAAATGTAACAGGTACATTTAGGCTTAACTTCTATGTCAGTTGAACAAATCCGCTTTGCTGTCTACGAAAGTGGAGCTAACTAAACGATTACGAACTAAGATCAATTCATCCACGCGCAATACCTGTTACAAGCAAAATCTACTGAAGATTTAAATAAAAGGAATTAAAGGAAGTGAACTGAGATTGATGCAACGGATCAAATATATTATTAGCCCAATATCTTTTATATCAATCATAAATCGTGGAAAAATTTAACAACAAATTAATGCATGCTACACATTTCTTGTATACAAAACCTACCATGTATTTTTTTTAATGTGTCTATTATAATATTATTTCCTGGTTAGCTAGTTAATAGTACTGAACGAATATTTTTCGTACTACACAGAAAATTACGTGGATGTAAAAATATACAAATATTTAAAAACGTAGGTATATTATCTAGTATATAAAAAATCTAATAGATAGATTAATTCTTTATTGTATGCACACAAAACATAAAACACAAGAGAATTATTCTTACTAAAGATAGTGCTACAAGTGGCGATAAGTACATAATAAAAAAATACAACATTTTTTTTTATTTATACATTCTAAACTTCAGCTAAACTGTTAAAATCTTTATAATCTGTGGACCATAATCACTGCTATCCGCTGTCTCCATGACGTGATTCCTAATTAGGATTCCGAAAGAACATGGTTATTATGCTGTGCATAATATTGGGGCCGTCCTTCATCCGTGAACTAATTCGCTAAGTGTATCTACATAATCACTACTGATTGACAGCCAACAGACTTCACAAATCCTTTTCAGCAAAAGGTCGCGGTTAAATACTCAAACAATTGATTTGTGATACGAACATTGAATTTTCAAGGAAGCAGCTCTTATACAAATAGTTACTAACTTAGCTAAGGCGATTAAAATAACAAATTAGTCTATCATAAAACAAATCAGAATTTATGGCTACGTTTTATGACGTTGCATTAATAGACTAAATAATTGATAAATTACTTTATGAGG
Source organism: Ligdia adustata (assembly GCA_947049295.1). Classification (NCBI taxonomy): domain Eukaryota; kingdom Metazoa; phylum Arthropoda; class Insecta; order Lepidoptera; family Geometridae; genus Ligdia; species Ligdia adustata. Next base: position 7,173,262 of record OX346225.1, on the reverse strand, counting down.
AACTACATTTTGGCGTATATGTGACAAATTACATAAGAGTACAATTTCCTGAATTGTTCGGCAATCAACATTTTTTTCGAATGTATTTGCTAAAATTATAGATCTGTGAACCTACAAGATATATGACATGACACATAAAATAGCGTATTTTTTGTATTTTTATGTCCCTTTGTTCTATGCAAGCGTGCTTCTTCTTAGGCTGTGTTACCGTTTTAGTTTTTTTTATAGTGTGCTTCGGTAAAACAAAAAAACTACAATGTTATTCATAGGCCAAGGTAGAAGCTGGCCAAAAAAACGTTTATTAATAATAGCAGGATTGGGTTCAGCTTCATCTAACAATCGTATTGAGTTGTATTATAATGTTTTTAAAAACATACATGAAAATGAAAAAACGGCTAAGTGCAAGTCAGACTCGCGTACTAAGGTTTACCGTACCATTATCAACTCAACATTAGTTCAAGTTTTTACCTGTTATCGTAATTAATATGGGGTAAAAGAAAACCCGCAAAAAAATCATGCTTGTTTGCTGATATAGCCTCAATAGAAATACATCTGTGAAAAAGTCAACTAGCTTTCTAAATTTAGCTATCACGGTTCATGAGATACAACCTGGTGACAGACAGACATTTTTGCTTTTTAGAACCCTAAATACAGCACAAAAATAATGTTATAGAAATGTAATGTTTAAGTACTAGTAAGAAATCTGATTATCATTACTGATATATTTTAAATAGTATTTTAAAGACCTTAAAAAACGTAATAAATAAATGAACCACGCCATCAATACATTGTGATTCGTAACGAAAGTTGGTCAAAGGGTGGTGGTGTTGTATAACATCGCCATCCACAGTCAACGTATGACCCATTGTACAGACAATGGTGTCCATATGAACACCTAATTGAGCATGCACAAGTCCTGTCTAAGGAAAGTGAAAACTATCGTGACGAATGACGGCGTAATGCTTGCAACAGTATTAAACTATATAACCTCTAGTGACACATCAATCTATACACTTCTACGTTGATAACCGGCTTATCAAGTCGTGACAGTCCAAACAATGTCGATCCAAAGATTAGTAAGTGTGGTGATAATCTACTTTAACATTTTCAAGTAAAATTTAGTCCCTTATAATCTTTCGTTATTTTCAGGTTATCTCTACACTCGCCATCATAGCTAGCTGCCATGCTAGCGGGATTGGCCATCTAGCTCCAGTTGTCAAGTCATTTCCTGTAGTGCGATACGCACCATTCTTCAGTTTTCCGAATGCGGGAAGATCAATACATGCAGTTGCGGCTACATTCGCTCCTGCACCTGTACTTCCTTCGCCGGTACCTGCACCAGTGCTGCCAGCCCCAGTTCCTGCGCCAGTATTCCCTGCGCCAGCTTTACCTGCACCTGCGTTCCCGGCCCCTGCATTACCTGCTCCTGCGTTCCCTGCACCAGTTTTCCACGCAGCGGCGCCAGCTCCTTTTCCCATACAAGCTCCGGCGCCAGTACATTTTGAAGCTCAACCTTTTTTCGCACCTGCTTTGCCTAGACTAGCTCCTCTAGTCCCAACTCTGCCTAGAATAGCTTCTCTAGTACCTTCGCTTCCACGACTAGCCCCTGTAATTCCAGCTTACCCACCCGCTCCTCTCTTTGCTCGTGCTGTTCACGCTTTACCGTCAGCTCCATTCTCTCCTATCATCAGGCCAGCATTAGCCCCTGCTATACCTTATTCAGTCTTTGCCCCTGCCCCGGTGGCAAAAGCTTTGCCATTCGGAATACCACCTTACGCTCCTTATGCACCCTTGGTAAAACAAGTAGCGTGGAAGTAAAATTTATCTCAATAAGTTATAGTATAGTTATTAAACTGTTGTTATGTTTTACATAATTTGTTAATGTTTGTTACTGGTTTTATGAATTTTGTAAATAAAATAGCTTAAATTATGAATGTGCGTACAATCACTTTTTGTTTTCTATAGTATTTCACAGATATAAATTAAATTTACAGGTATATTAAAGACCAACATACCGAGCAGTGGTGCTTATGTAATAAGTTGGTGCAGTACGATATACACAGTACCTAGGTATGTGGTATATACGTTGCTTAGTATTATATAGGTATTTATTTACTTTGTAGCCATTATATTTTTTTTAAATTATGATCGTGGTCAATATTAAATTCCTTTACATTTAAATTAAAATACTTATAAAATATTTAGTGTAGAATAGATACCTAGGTAATATAAGGTAAGCTTTTGTAATTAAGTTTGCTGGGCAATCTTCCTTCTTTCAAAATGTTGGCAATGCAAACACAAACAGGCAATATTATGTTACCACCTAATGCAACATTCAGTGTCATTACTCTCCAGTCACTAAACGGACCCTCGTGTTGTATTTATTTTTATAATGTAGCCGAAATCTAGCTCTGCCGAAACCAAAGAACTAACTCTCAAAAATACATCGACGCGGCCTTAGCATTGAATTTCCATATAAATGACTAAATTTTATGTACATTTTCACATAATAATACTTCCTACCAGACTACCAGACCTACATTTACTACCAAAACATATCAAATTCATACAAATTGCTACATTTCCGGTTACATGTGGAAAAATATCCTGAATATATTTATGATCGAAGGTGGACCAGGGTATCCTGGTCAGAATAGGGCATTCATTTGAACAGTCGTCGGGCACATATTACTATTGTATATAGACTGAAACAGTCAAAATATTGATTGAATAATCGTAGCACTTGTGTCACTAGTCTTCTAACTTTCGAGATACCAGAAATATTAGAATTTACACAGAAAGGCTGAACATAGCTTTGGGTGCCATAATCGTTCCTAAAGCCGAAGCAAAGGCCACTTGAAAAATACTTGTAGCTTCTGTAGGTAATTGGAAACCTACAGAAGCTACAAGTATTTTTTCAAGTGCATACGAGGTAAGTTTTTTGTTTATCATTTAGATCGCAGCAGCGTCAGCTTCATTTAGACTGGGCCAACAAATATATTTTCTAAATTCTCCCTATCGAATATTACAAAACTGTCAATCCATTATTTTTTTGTAGTCATTTGGGTTTTCTCATAAAAAGTAAACTTAAATCAAAATTAAACTATGAAATAAATTACATTAGCTTTTTTACTTTATAAAAAAATTATAAAAAACATAACAATCTTTGACATATCTAGTTTAGGAAGGTCAGTCAGGCGAGTGTTCTCATCAAACTATCGCACATACGCTGGGGCGTAGCCGTAGGGGGATCGAAGAAGGGGTGCGGAGTAAGGGAATGGGGCAGGAAAACCTGGAGCGGCAGCGTAAGCAGCAGGCGCAGCGGCATAGGCAGCAGGCAGAGCATAGGGAGCTGGAGCGGGTCCACTCAGGTATGGAGCTGGAGCCAACGGGGCAGAGAATGGGGCTGCAAATGGAGCTGGTGGAGGAGCAGCCAGCGGGGCAGCCAACGGTGCAGCCAAAGGTGCAGCTAAAGGTGCAGCCAATGGAGCCGGAACAGCAGCGACCAGTGGGCTAAGAGCCCTGTTGAACACGTTGACTTGGGAGGCGTACGGTGGAATATTTTGAGGAACAGCGTGCGCGTATCCAATTTGAGCAGGAGCAATCAAAGGTGCAGCAGCCACAGACGGAAGTGGGCTACATTCAGCACCGATGGTGAACGCAGCGATGAGCACGATCTGAAGATTAGAAATGACATTTAGTATTGATATCATCTTTAAAAATTCTGAATATTAATTATTTTAATGGCTTATATTCCATTCATATGGGTTGATACGATTACGTATTAAATAATTCAACTGATGCTTACAGATTTGAAGGAGTGCATCTTGATTGGTTTTATGAAGGACCTTCCTTGTTGAAAAGAGGATGTAGTGTGTGACTTCCAAGAAAATGACCAAGTCTTTTATACTGTGATTATTGTGATTCAAGTGTCGTACAACAAAATACGCATTTGACGGATTGCGGTCAGTCATTTGGGATTCGAAGTGGCGCGCGTGGAGAAATGGATCACATTGGGAAACTTTTTTGTTGTGGAAATCTTATTGATTTGCGAATCATGCAATATTCATTGGGATTCTACGATTGTTTCAGTGCAAGGTGATGTATAAGAATTATTTTATTTCCTTCTAATTTTTCGTTTATTCGTACTTCAAAATACTCTTAGTACTCGTATTGCCATAACATTCTTCGTTAAGATTATTTTCGCTAATATAATTGAATTCAATTACTAATACTAGCCCAGAGTTAGGGATTTAACGGGTCTCATCTATTAATATTGAAGCACTGTGTAGCTATGACTTGGAATGAGAAGTAATAAACATTAGATAAGAACACTAATACTAACCACTAATAAACTTTGTTGGCAAAGTCGAAACAAAATACGAGTAGCATCAATTGCTACATAAGTCAATAATAGTAAAAATAGTATCTATGTAGATCCACCTGGATCTAAAAATTATCACTATTATCAGATTGTATTGCTCTTTTTTACTGTGTGTCCTCTAATCTTTCTAAGACATATAATGCCTTGCGAAATAGTACTCGGACTACTCCATTTTATATTTGCAATTGTCCTTGCTAGAATTATGGCGTCAATGACTCTGCTACCATAAATAGCAGACTATTTGGTTTACCAAAATTACCGTGACCGACATAAAATCACTCTAGATTTAAAAGGTAGGTTTTTTTCTGGTATGCATTTATGTCATAATAAGACTAAATTTATTCATAATGCTCAACTAGTTTTCACTTTCGTCGGTTGCATAACATTCGGTGAAAATGGTATGCACAGAGTTGAAATTAGAATGCATCGTTCGTAAATAGAGTCTGGGTCAAAAATCGCGGTGCCAACTGCGATGTCCTGCGCATTACTTAGCCGCACGCATGCGTCGTCCGTCCTGGTTGTTGCTCAATGTATCTAGAGTTGGTATAAAACGTAACGGCGTCCTGGAGACGATACAGTCCATCGCATACTTTCAGTTTAACAACTTAACTGTGAGCAGTCACAAAATCCAAGTAAAATGATCGCCAAATTCGTTGTAAGTAAAAGTCAATAAAAATTTACTTTCTAAAGAGATTTAAGAGATGCTAATGTATGTTTTACTTTACAGGTCGTTTTCGCTCTGGCTATTGCCTCCTCCAGCGCCAGTGTCGTGGCTCCGGCAGCGCTCGTAGCAGCTCCTGTAGCGTCCGCAGCTTTTGTGGCCCCCTATGCTAGCTCTTATTCTGCTCACGCCATTAACCATGCAGTAGCTGCACCATACGTCGCTGCTCCCGCACAGTACGTATCTGCTGCCCCAGCGCCTCTAGTCGCCCCTGCCGCTCCAGCTCCTTACTTCGCTTCTTCCCCCTACTTCGCCGCGCCTGCTGCCGCTCCGGTCCTTTCCGCTAGATATTTAGCCTCCCCTTTCCTCAAATAAAATAATTTGGCGTCATCATTGCCTAGTGACTTGCTCAAAAGTGTTTTATAAGCAATGTGATATAATATTAAATAAATTGTATAACATTGAATTCATGATTTTAATTAATTATTTTAAGTAAATAGGCTCTAGTAAGTACCCAAATGTATTCCTTTTAAAAATTTTGTTCAACTGAGCTGAATACTTAAAGGTAGTTAATGTTTCCTCTGAGCCTATTTCAATAAATATCAAATATGTAAAAAGATCTACACCATGATAAATGCCTTTCATGGTAAAGCACAAACTGTGATGTTAAAATGTTAAGAAGCTAAGATATTTTAATAATTACAGACATTGCTTTAAGTGATAATATTATTAGATGTTCGCAGTTACTACTACGACTTACCGATGAACTGTGAGTGGATGGATACCTCAGAACAAAAGGGTAAAACAAATAAATATACTTCAAAGTGATTCTTTGAAAAATAAATTTCTTTTTTAAGGCCTTTGATAGATACCAAGTAACACATTAATAAGTGAAAACCGAGTTCAATTTGACTTGAACAAATTACGTTGCAAAAATTTAATTTATATATATGCCATGTACATCGTATATTTAAAAGAAAATTAAGAGTTATATGGATTAGAAAAAATAACTACTGAACTGATTTTGTTAAACTTTATAAAGGACCAATTAAAAAGGATCTAACTCTGAGAAATCGGCTAACATACATAAAATAAGCTCCGACGAATTGAGAACCACTTTTTTCTAAAGTCAGTGAAATTATTTAAACCATGTCTGAGTAGGTTTAGATGTACTCGTATAAAGTAAACCAGCTGCTATATTTAGTCTCAAAATTGTTTAAAATCATTTGGGATTAAACCACAGAGGTGTGAAGTACGGACGAAGTGATATAAGTATAAATTTTTATCTGTAATTTCTTTAAATACTCTTTTGGAAAGTATTTGATTTTCATTCAATATTACTTGATATAATTAATTTTTTTTAAAGACTTCATAACAGGAATTTCTCAATTTTTAGGTGACTCCCATGTACATTTTAGTAAAATTGTCCCAGCCTAGTTTTGTTTCTTGGTTCAATTATTAGTAGACATGTTTTGACTATTTTGTATATACAAACCATACTTACCTGACCCAGAAGTTAACTTCTCCAACTGCAAGTCTTAACATGTTGGATATAATTTATGCAATTAAACAATTCAATGATATAATGTTATTAGTATAACGGTGCGAGTACGTGTCAGACAGTTAAATTGTATGAGCGAGGCTGAGACGCCGTTCTAGCAACTATACGCAATGTAGAGCAAATAACTTTAAAAGTATGTTTTATATAAATTATGTGCATTTTTGTGTTAACTTATTTGTATACTTATTACTCAATATGTATTTACTGTTATTTTAGAAACCAGCGCGGTAATGCCGCCATGTTGTCTCAACTATTTTTTTATATTCACATTGCTAAATTCGATTTTTTTTTAAATCTACACAGCTTTGAAATAATTTTGTAATATTTCATATGAAATATTTTATTCTCTAGCAAACAATAGTTTGGGACTCAATTCTTCGTGATACTTAATCTAGTGACTCCCTTTATGCTTAGTACACCGCTATTTGCCTTGGGTATTATCTAACAAGTTCCTTTAAAAAAAAATTATCTCCGATTACAATTCGGTAGTCATATATATTTTTTTCAGTTAGGGGATAATTAAAGCTACGAAATATCGTAGCTTTAATTATGCCCTCTCAAAAAAAAATATTTTTTCAAGTCTGTTTAGTCTTCCCCAAGAAATTAGGTAACAAAAAAAAGCAGCCGGTTTGCCTCACATTTCTTGGGATTTAGGTAAAAAAATTGGAGGTCTGTTACGTTACGTTATTAAAAATATATAATTATTTTCTTTATTTCAATATATGTTTTAGTAGATCTGAATATTCATTATTTGCTATTTTAAAAAGTGTTTTCCCTAATCTTCGGCATTTGATAGGGATAATGGTTAATTTGCAAGCTTTATCAGAACATTTTAGGGTACTATTTTGCGATAATAGCAAATCTATACAAATTGCGTCAACAACACCCACGTCTTTTCCTAGTGGACACAAATAAATTTAGTATTCCACTTGCGAGACCCTTGACTTAAATAATATATACATATTGTATAAATAATTTTGCTACAATTCCATTTAAAGTTCATTTTAGAAGCAAAGCACTAAACAGTCATAGTATGAGGCCAGGCAACGAAAACTTCTGGAAAACGCAACTCCAGAAGTTTGTGGAGAGGCAAGAAGGGCTTTTCTAGTTAGTACCCGATATTTTATCTATAATAAGTTTGTTTCTTCGACATAGATTATGTAACAGTTGTTGTAGTATTTGAAGCGTAACCAACGGCAAACATTCCTACTAGAAATTTCAATATAACTACGCATAAAAATTCAAGTGTTTCATATTATTCGTATTTAAATTTAATATATACGAGTACAGAAAGTTTAGTTTTTTATGTCGGATTTGACCTCAGATACGACACAAAACTGAAAGGTTCTCAAATTAAAAAAAAATGGTTATCGTGGGTGTTCCTTTGTTCATTAACTCTATTCTTCAGCCGTTTGATGCTGCTTATCCTTATTAATGATTCTAATATGTCAGGCTTAGATATGTATAAGAAATATAGTAATAATGGTATAATTACTATGTTCACAACTATTATAATAACCAATGATACTATGATAAAACTAAACTATCTGTGCTTTGCGGTGTTATCTATGGTAAATCACAATTAGATATACATACTCGTATGTCACTCAGATTAAGGTAATCTAGTTATAAACTGGTGAAAATATATCACATTCAGTTAAACTCACTTGAGTTCATACAAACTAACTAACTTATAAACTTTACCTATTCTTAATTAGTGTATACATATTTCTACAGTACAAATATGTAAAAGCCTGCTAGTGGCCAGCCATTATCTGAGCCTAAATCTTGTAATGGAACGTTTGTGTAGAAAATGATAACGAGTCAGCTGGCCGTGCGCCACACATGACGGCCGTAATAGTGTCACTGCGAGAGATAACAGTAGCCAAAACAACCACCTAGTCTAAATCATAGGCCTTTCAATACCTTGTAGTTTAATTAATAGAACCAATGAAACAAATACTTTAAAAAATTAACATTAACTGCTGGCATTTTCTTTGCTGGTGTCTATACCAATATGTGGGTACTTAATTTGAATTTTAAAGTTAAACGTTCCAAAACTTAAATAACGCAAAAAGGCCCATAACACGCGATGAGTTTCTTTTACCTACTTTCTTTTTGTATAATCTTTCTTTGGCAACTCGTAAGTAACTCTACCACACTTTTGATCTGCACGCACGCAATGCCGTAATTTCAATTTTTAACCCCCGATGCAACAACGACAGGGTGTTATAAGTTTGTAAGAGAGTTATGAGGGTAAGAGTGTGTGTGTTTGTCTGTGGCATCGTGGCTCCCAAACGGATAGATCAATGTTTTTTTTGTTTGAAAGATGAGTTTGGAGTGTTCTTAGGTATTTTGATGACAATCGGTCCAAGATGGCCGCTACCACAAAATGGCGGAGTACAATGTTTTTTCAACGCCCTCAATATGGGAATCAAATGAAAGGGCTTGACTAGTAGAATACTATACACTATGCTAACTTATACGTATTAACATATTTTGGGAGAATTAAAAATTTTACTTGTTTTTGCAAAGTTTAAGAGAATCCTTACTGTTTTTATGTTTTAGCACTGTTGTGCCATTGAAAACGCCCTGCCCTCCTTTGCACTTGCAACTAAGCTGTAACTGAGTTATTTTCATGTATTCGTATGTACAAATAAATTGTAATCAAACTCAAGTTACTGCTCTAGCTAATTTTGATCCAAAAGTAACTGCAAAAATTGCTAAACAATAATCAACCGTGAAAATGCATTAGACATTTTTTTTTAAATTATAATTGTCTACAAAGTCTGTGCACTTTTTTAACTTACTTTTACATGTTCAGTTTAATTTAATTTTTATGGATTTCTGACCTGTATTTTGTATTTAACACAACATGATATAGACACATCAGCTTAAAGCTGCTCAACTAATAATAACCAATAAAAAACAAGGGATATATGAACCGGACTTTGAAAATATTCGTATAACGATCATTTCAATAAAAAAAAAAATTAACATTCTCATATCAAGTTTTAACTATGAACTTAAATCCTTGTAACTTGTAATTGTTTAAGTAAAGGCTACTCGAATTCTGTTTTAAGACATGAATTGAAATATAATATCGATATACAATGTAGCAGATAGACCACACCATAATATTAAACGAGAGCCAATTGCGCGTTTTGCGATAAATGGAATTCTTTTTCGCAGAATGTAGTTAAAAATCCTGCAGAATTTTGTCAAATAGCTTATCACATATCTACCTTCTATAGCAAGTGTGGTTAGCAGATAAAACAAACCACATGATATACGAGTAATAACTTGTTAAAATATTAACGCAATGGAATTAAAAGTCCAAGAACATAATTAAACATAATATTATCTTAAATCAAAGATTTTGAAGGAGTAGACTATGTATCTTTAAAGAAGTTTTTATTTCTTTGTATGTAGTTAACAATTTCTGTAATGTTTAATTACATAACTACAAAGTTATCATAATCATATAGGAAAGTAAAGATGAACCATTATTATATGTTTCCTTATAACTCCTTTGACACTGCTAATTGAAATGACACTTGACAAAGGATCAAGAACGTTTGTGTGATGATAATTGTAGTTTATCAGCTTTATGAGTATGTAGAATTAAATATATAACTGCAACCATGTGCTTGCATTATGTACCGTTAGCTCCAAAGTACATCATTTAGTATTTCATTAAATTGTGATTTAGTTATTTTAGGCTATTTTAATTACAATCAGTTTTAGTAGACTAAGATAAGATTGATGTAGACAAGACAATAATATAATACATTATTCAAATAAGCTTACAAATTAATAGTCGTCCTATATTATAACTCTCATAAATCTGGTATAACATATGAATTAAACGATTGAATAAACGATATATATACGGGTATATATCATAAATTTAGTATTTTTAACTTTGAAGATTTGAAGATTTGCAAGATGCTTTATTTACATTTGTATCATGCGAGCGAATCTTTCCTTCTACTCTAGCATTTTTTTCTTTTGTCTGTCAGGGGCTTTCGTCTGCGTTAGATTACTCTCAAAAAGAGGGACGTTCGCTTGAAAATTCAAAAATCCATAATAATAAATTTTATTACTCGTTAAATAAGGTCTAATATGTTTGTGATCGAGAATGTTCGTTGATTTTTACGGTAACGGGCAGTAATACGAGTATACTCGTAATGTTCGTCTATGCTTTGACGGATATAACACTCAATAATGACAACATAGATTGTAATTTTTGGTAGCTTGAATCAATGACAACTTTAAACGTATTTTGTTCAATAATAACACCTGATTCTGTCTTGCATTAGCGTGACGATCTTTCTACCCTTAAGGGTACTAGTGAAACTACTTTGACTAAACACGACAAAAGACGAGCAAAGTTGAGACACGTTTATTAGGGTGTTTTGATTACATAATGGCTGTTGGAGTTATCAAGATGCACAGAAGAGGGAAAAACCGAAGAACCCATAGATCTACAATGTCAGCAAAAATTCTCTCAATAATTATTTGTGGAAGATCTTGTACATGTTTTTGATGAACTGAACGCACTGATAGACAGTTCAACCAGATGTCATAAATATTGAACTATAGGCGGAAGAATAGATCAAAAACATCATGTGTGTGTATACGAGCCTTTACGAGATATGTCCTTCTTCTTCTTCTTTTTGTATGAGGTAATATTTGACATAATTGTGGGTATAATACATCTTTGGATATTTTTTTTGCAAACTATACTCTATGTTACTGAAGGCTGTGCGACCTAGGCTAAGGCCGGAGGTAGGGTAGACGGATTTGGTCCAACCATGTGTCTAAGCACTATAAAAGGCCAGCCTAACAGGCCCTTAGTACATTCGCTCTTAAATCTTCCATTCGACACACAAGAAAATCTTCCCCATCCCTTCAAAATGTACAAACTGGTAAGAGATTTTTTATCTATTTTAAAATAAAATATTTTGATAAGTAAAAAAATTTAGATATCAGGATAAGTGAATTTTAGCGTCATTAGAAAGTCTTATCACAGCCTGGTTTTTGACTGGTGGATATCATTATTATATCAACTCATAGCAGCCCAAATTTTTAAGGCACAGAACTCCTTTATGAAAATATATAGACCATAGTCTACCATACTGATCAAAATACGGGGCTTTCTTCATTTATCTTCATAAGCTTTTCCGAATACTAGGATTTCCCGCGCAATTTTCTTTCACCTTTAAAACAATTGGTAATCAATTCGCACATTATAAGGAAGAACCTAGTAAAATTTCTAAAGATTGAATAAAAAACGAAAAAGAAATATATATATGTAATTGTCTGAAAATACCTACACCTACCAAACAATACCTAAAGTGATAACACTACTAATTAACAATACTAATTAAATAAGAAGTTTATTTTTCTTCATCATATTGTTTTTACTAGATAAGACTATCCAGTTTTGTGATTTTTTAATAATATTACCTTCTCCAACAAGCAGGTTTCCTCACGATATTATTAAAATATATTTTTTATAATTACTTGTTTATTAGTACAAGGAATCAATCAAAGCTACCATGCAAATTAGTTACGTATCAAATATGAATATAATGTAATAATCTAATAATAGTACGTTTTGAACACAAGCACAAACAGACTACCCGATAAATTGTAGCGAAGGTTTTCGTGATAAAATTTACATAATAACCTAATAAATTATATTTACAGCTACGCCTTTACCGTGTTAAAGTAACTCATTATTTGCTTTATATATTATTTTTTAGTTATTATTTTACACTATTTTGATCAATATATTTAGGCATATGCAAGAAGTATTTAATTGTAATTCTCTAAAGAATAGTAATTTTGAAATATAAACACTATTGAAATCTTTCTTAATATAAAGAGGTGAAAGAGACTAACTGATAAAACACGCCATATCAATAACAACTTGACTTAGAAAGTTGAAATTTGGACGTTATAGGTACTTTATTAGGAGAGACATCAACTAATGGCGGATTTTGCGACAATAATTCGCGAAATAAGAAGTTCTAAAGGGTTTTTATCAGCGGATGTATTTATAGAGCGTAACTAAATAATTTGTTTATAAAAAATATTAAAATTAGTCAGAACATTTCGACTACTACTGACTAGTCCAATTAAAGCTGGATTATAAATCTTACGTAGTGACTTATTTAATCATTCCTATATTGCTTTTTGATATAAATGAATCAGCGGTGTAGGTAAAGTTATTTTAGTTCCAGATACATTTTTTGCTCGTTTGACATTCTCCGCAGCAGAACGGCAACGACCCTACGAGGTCGCCGGTTACCGCCCGGCACAAAATATACCTATAATTTACCAATTTTAAGTAAATACTTTTGTAGGCACGATATTGTGATCTCCAGGAAAAAACGTTCGAAAAATATTTCGTAATAGTAAACTACAGTACAAACATTTGTATTTGTAATAAACAATGTGTTAGTGCGATGGGTAAGATATTTTAAACATTTCTTATACAAAAAAGTATGGAATGGTTTTAATACTTCCAAGGTTTTCTGTTGGTTTTCAGCTATGTTAAAAATTAACTCATGCTGCTGCGGCGGAGAATGCTTAGTAAATTGTGCAAATAAAGTTTTTTTTTATTATTTGTAAAAAAATATAATTTACAAGTTCATAACAAGTTTGTAACGAATTGCTAACTTGCGAATAATATTAGGCGAAGAAAAATATCAGTTTATTGGGTCTATAAATGTACATTTTTGTATGAGCATTTTAAAATAATTTGCTTAAAAAGTTATGCATTTAGCAAAAAACTTATTTCGTATTATATTATTATATACTTAGGTAGATAATTGGTTACGAAGTTTAGTTTAAAGCCGTATAGTTACAAGTATTTTTATTAATTTCAGTAACTCCAAATTGAAAATAACTGCTCAAGACTGCTCCCTGTCAATGTCCTAAAGGGTACTAGGACAACTCTAGATTCAGTCTAGATAAAAATAGTTTTCAACTAAATCTGTTAACAATTTATCAACTACGCGCTCGAAGAAACTAGTTCTTCAAACTTACGAATGCTCGTATATTATATGCTCGATTTATTATATAAGGTATTGCTGCTAATAATATATTTGCTCAAGTTTTTTCAAGCAAATATTAATTTATTAACATATTTCACACTATCGCTTACCATTTAAAGTGAAGTGATAGAGGGCGGTTTAAAGCTTTTGAAAAATAATTTGTGAACTAAGTTCATCTCATATCATGACCAAATAACAAAAAAAATTATCATGACCGTACGTTAATTTTTGTAATGGCCAATTATGCTAAAAATATTCGCTCAATGTCTATTGAGACAATAAATTTATTACCTGTTTATTTAGCGCATTATTAGGGTTAGATGGAATTTATGTCATTAACAACTATCTTATCATTTATTTGGTCTAAAGCGACGCTAACTCCAGACGGGTGAACAAATATATATTTTACTTGCAGTTAAGAGCGAGATGATAATTGTTTAATATTCGCCAATTACACTCTTTGACAATTTGAGGTTCCCAACCCCGATCTGTCAATGGGTGTATAAGTGTTAAGGTTCATAATACAATAATTTCACACAAAAAACATTCAGAAACAATAAAATTATATGCGTCTTTTGACAGAAGGCACTAGACACTATTATCTGATAGTCTTCTCATCCAATACAGTTATTACTCTGATAAGACTGTTATTGGTTCAATAAATCTTATTTGATGATAAATATATATTTTGCTATCAATCCAATAAATGCTATTTCTTTATTTATCTGACCCCTAAAAAATCGGGTCTATACTTAATTAACGACACTTTAAGTGACATGTTTTCCCTGAAACAAAAGCTTTAGCTTAAAACTCTCAAAGGCAAAATATTATAAAGAGGAAAGATTTGTGTTAATGTATGTAACGAATAAACTTACCAGTGGACCGATATAAAAAATATTAAAAATTTATTGCTGTTAGAAAGCTAGATTGTCACTGAGTAACATAGACTATACTCGTATTTGTATTTATAAGTATAAAAAAATTGAGATCCACGGATAACACCGCGGAGCGCAGCTAGTCACATATAAAAGCTTACATGTTTTATGTGTGTAATTATTATTTAATCCAGATCATCCTCGCCACTGTTTTGGCCTGCGCTGCCGCTGGCCCTGCTTTCATCGGAGCCGGATATGCCGCCCCTATTTCCCCCTGGGGCGGACTCACCCACGGCTACGTCGGTGCGCCCCTAGTCAGCGCCCCCGTCGTCAAGACCGCCGTGCCTGTTGCTACTTCTTACGCTAACACTGTCAGGGTAAGACTTAATATTTTTTTACTCGTAGTTCTGTGGTTATCCACATTTGCTTGATGATGAGTGATGAGACACATTTCGATACCTGGACGTATAATTTAATGAAAAGAAGGCGTATCTTGCTGAAGAATGATATCAAAGGGGCATTTAGTAAAAAATTTAGAAAGGGAATTTTTCAACATAACGCATTTTGTAACAAAGAATTATGTAGATATATATTAAATACATTCGTATCAAACCAGTTCCCTCATTTTCTCTATCAAATACATTATAGTAGACGTTTCTATCTTTGTATCATAGTGGGTGTTCCTATTATGTATGTTAAATGTTTGAATATGGCAGAATTATTCTCCCCTTAATAAAGAATATATAAATGTAGCGTCATAATTTCTATTTTCAAAACATAATTATTCATAAAAGTTTATAATTCTGTTAAGTTATATAATATATAATTAGCATCGCATGTAATATATTTTTTTACAAACTTATTTGAACACAGGCGCTTATGTCCTTGAGCGCGTTGAAGTCTTTTGTTTATGTCTCATAATAATATATTTAGAAGCTATTTAAGACTAAAATAGTTTCGTTGCAATTAAAATATCATTGTATTATCAACATAGTTAAGTAAATTAAATTGTTTTAGTTCCATACTTTTCTGCTTATATATTCAACGGTACTTACTGTGGGTGTGTGTCGTATTGTATTAACTATTTGTAGATTGAAGACACATATATATACCTACACGAAATCTAAACATTCTTTATCAAACATAAAAGATTGTTTCTAGTCAGTCGAGCTGTCTCCGAGAAATCAAGTAACAGTATACATTCGTGATAGATTCGTTAGTACCTATAACTGAATAAAATCTCTTTTTTTAGATATGTTTCTTTTAAACTGATATAATTATAAACTGATATAATTAGAAGACGGACTAAAACAATTACGGTAGGCAAGATTCTTCAATCGCTTTCTTGAGGTTACAAATCGTAAATTTCTCAAAGCCCGTACAACTGCTAAGCCTATTTGTACATTTACAACGAATAAAATACAAGTATGTCCTCTCTGACATCTAACATCTAGCGCAATGGTAAAGTTCAAATTCAAATATAACTTTATTGTACACCAAAAATATATAACTGACTGACTGACTGTGTAAGTTAGGTCAGGGTAGGTCAATACGTGGGGGATTTTGACAATTTTTTTTTGTTTATGTTATTTTTGTTATAAGTCTTGCCATATCACACTAATATTAAATATTATAAAATGCAATATCGCACCAGGATAACGTATATCCCGTATATACACATTAACACTTATTGTAATCCCGAAAAGAATATGCAGTAAATGCAGTATTTTTTCGGGATAGTCAAATTTCCGCGGGTAACGCCGTAGGATGCTGCTTGTAAATAATATCTTTAAAAATATTAAAGAAACACTATAGTACCCACATAAAGTATAAAAACTGTTTTTTTTTTTATCCGATTGCTAAAGAAGGAGAGTTATGTTTTTCGAGTGTTTGTATGCATTTATATACATACACTCGAAAAAGATAACCCTATAACATAAGCATATGTACTTTCTCGAATTCAGAATTGGTCCCATAGTGAAAGTTGTTCCTTAGGATGAGTATAGCAACCCCTTTCGGCAAAGTACACCCCTAGCCGATAACCCTGTATGTATATATATTTATGTATGTCTTGTCTTATCGTATCTTGGCTTGTCGTATTTTTATGCGAGTGGTTTCAATTGATTCTTCCTATTCGTGAGAGTGAGTGGGTTCATAAAAAAAAAAAAAAAAAGAAATTAAGGATGATAAACAGGTTTAACGATTTAGCAGTTTTTTTCGAACTCGCCTCTAACCACTTGTTCCTTTTTTTGATTCCAGATTGCTTCCCCCGCCGTGGTCGCACATGCACCCCTAGTCGCCGCGCCAGCCTACGCGCACGCCTGGTGAGCATCCCTACCGGCCCAATCAGCCCCTTTCTGTGGCCTAACACCCGAGCCGCACAAGAACAAAAGTCAACGTATTTATTAAATAGTAGTTAAGTAATAGGAATGACCCATACGAGCGTTACATCTAGCTCGAGTGAAACGCACTGTGCCATTGAGTTTGGAATTGTTTAATAAATGCAATGAATTAATTTGTTTATTTTAATATATTAATAGTTGTGCTGAATTAATTTAATTAACCTACGGGAAGACACTGCACTATTTTTACTAGAAAATAGCCTATGTGATAATCCACGATAATATAAAAGATACTGGAACAAATTTCATTAAAACCGAGTTGTTTAAAAGAAATTTAAATCTAACACACAATCTAACGTTCGCTTTTATTAAAAAAACTAATATTAATCTTAAAATTAGTCTGATTATTATTTGTCACTTTATTTATATGTGTTACAAAACAAAATAACAAACAAATGGTTATTCTTTAAAATTTAGAGAACGAGGTATTTGTTACAGTTGCAATTGAATCGTTAAATGTAATCTAAGTTTGTGTATGAGTTATCATTAAATAGCTCATATAATAAACTTAGATTACATTCCGTAAAAACAAGTTTTGATAAAAGTATCGTGAATACATTTTCAAAACACATAGGTACTTAATTATATTTACGACTAACAATTTAAGTTATGCGCCGTAACATATAATTTAATTTGAGATTAAAATATGCCACGGTATAAAAAACTAGTCTTAAACAGTTTCCGATAACATCGTATAAAAAAATCCGAATTCCTTTTAACTGTGGCTAATTTGTCCTTATTATCGTGGATAACTCGATCTTGATTGGATTGCAAATTATTTAGCTCAGTTAAGTATGGGACAGGATTATCTGATAAACGCGTTGTCCGCAAAAAATTAGTATAAATATTAACAAGACGTACCCGAATAATCAGTAGTTATTTTTTTTTAATATTTCATCAATTTTATGAACTGATAAAAAATATTAGGTACTTACGATAAAGTTTTATTCTTTCATAAAGTCATGATATAATGAATATTTATAGGAACCTTAGGAGATGAAGTCAGTCAATACTTATTAATTATTTAATAAAAAAAAACATATAACTAATGTAAGTTCTAATATATTCGAACCTTTAGAATATTTTAGAACTAAATAAAGTTTATGAAGAAATACAGTTTATGACAATTATTGCACTGCGCTATCATTTATCATAATGTATTTATTAGCACAAAACCAGTTTTTTATGTGTATCAAATTACTGCGAATAAATTTTTAGGTGCATGTTTATTAAACTGCTCCGAGAATTACGTAAGACACATCAAATAAGCCTCTCATCCTGTCACAATCGTTAATCCATTTTTTACCCGACTGCTAAAATGGTGGATAATGTTATTCGGATGTATGTTTGTGTGATTGTTCTCCTTTAACTCATTGTGACACTCTACAGATTAAATCGTTAGTCCGATTTTGATATGCGAGGTGTCATAGGATTCGTCTTTAATTATGATATATATGTTTTATTGGTTTTATTATTATAGACTGTACTAGTTGTATTACGCGGTTTCACGCATTAAGTTAAATTGGTGTTATTTATTTGCACGCGGAATTATTGAAGTCACTTGTTTGATAAAACTTGTGTGCTAGTTTCCTTAAAAAATGTATGGCTCATGACTACCATAGATATAACTGCAATCTTCTCAATCGTATACGAAGATTTTTTTTTTTAAATTAACTAATCAACTTTAAGTCGGCAGAGTTGTCCATACACTTCTTCCCCTAAGTGATTTAAAAACAGCTCACCTAAAAAAAATTCACCATATCCCTAAGCCATTTCATCTTCTCCATTTTTGAAGTCAGCTAATTGTATATCGTGTCAGCGCAGTTGTAAACTTCATGGTAATTTTTTATTACTGTATTTTTTTCTTCTGCGTCCTTCTACCTTCTACTTAATTTAAGAATAAACTCTACCAAGAACTGGATCTCATTATGCTCCATTATATTCTGACAGGTGATTATAGTCGGCAAACGTGCTACTGCTGACGAGTACCTATATGAAGCGGATTCCGAATGCCGCGACAGATGTTGTCAACCATTTGCTGTGACAAATATTTATAGAGTTGAAATAATGTGTGCAAGCTAACATTGGCGTATAAATAAAAAATAAAATAAAGCAATATCATAAACGACATCGATTCGGCAATCAACAAAAAAAGATGAAAATGGATATTCAATCAGTTTCTTTTTTTAACTTAATATTATAACTTTTGAGCGCGGTTTTTGATGCATACTCGCTCTTGCTCGCCATATGTCAGTTTTATTAATATACTCGTATTAAGTTAATGTTTTTTAAATACTTAATTGGCTATCTTTTATTTTTTACTAACGAAACATATTATTACAAGAAAATCACTAACTGTAAGTAACTAGTTAAAAATCTATTTTTTTAATGTTTTGTTCATGACATTTAATTATTATGTATGAAAACTTGTATTTTATTAATTTTTAATATTGTAGTCGATTAGGATTGCAATAATAAAAATCGGAAACACGATTAATTTTTAAATATTTGTTTAGTGATTAGTTCTTAGCCAGAAAGTGCAAAAGCGAGTAGGAATACACCATATTCTGACTCTGAAATCCACGGCAGCGACAATTTAATGATAATTATTTCTATGCAGGAGTGATAAACATTTTTACTGACACTTGAAACTGTATCGGTGTTGTATCCACTCTGTATTATATATTTTTAAACACACAACGATGCCTACGCCCATTCGCCATGTGTGACTGAAAGCAGCTCCAAGGCCGATCGAACCTTAACATTTGCTTTAGCCAACACTACTACGGAACTGGAGCTAAAAACAACCAGATAGATAGCAGATTTTATGAGCAAGTGACAACTTTGATTACCTGCTTACAAAGGTTTACGCGACTTTACACGCGCAATAAGCAAAAAACATCCAACATTCTTTTCGAAACTTGAAATTGCTTTGCAGGTGGATTTGCTTTGGATATCTTTTAACTATTATATATACTACATATTTATTTATATGTAAGTTTTTTATTACAAGCCAATTACATGCTAAATTTAAAATAATGTCATAATAAAACTTAAATTATGTTAGCATAATTTAATTATAATATAGTTAAAAACCTAAACCTATCTAGGTCCTTCGTCCAAACGTCCCCATACGTCCCCAACGTGGCTACCGGCATTACCACTCTGAATCTCTAATGAAATGCGCTGGGCGAGAAAATGGTCAAAACGTGGATCCTGCCCTCTCTCCTTCAAACTACGACTAAGTTCAGCGACCATCTTCTTGGCTTCGGAACCCCACGATCCCGTTGTCTCGACTGTGAAAGGAATGAACTCGTACTGTGGCTCGCAGTGCGGCTTAAATAAGCGCTTAGGTTGCATACGTCTTCTAGCATGCTATTTTAGTGTTTTTTTTTAGATTTGGATGTTAAAAAAATTGGTCAATTGAATGCCGTTTACTTTAGGTACTTTTGTTCTGAGAACCCAACAAGTTACAGTTTTTATGCTAAAATACCACAAATTATATTTTTTTATTACATAGGAAGTAGCCAAATCTAGTACCTAACTTGCTTTACTTAACTAAGTAACCTTAGCTGACGCAATAATTGCAATGCTGTTGCAGTAGAACCAGTCAGAATAACCACATTCTACTAAAACCCTTTCTATCATAACTCAATATAGATAATATCAGAAAATTATTATACCTAAGTGATTTGTCACCTAATATCCTAATACATTGTTGTGGCATTCCAAAAGTTATGTATTCCTATTTAACATGTTTTTAATCTCTTGTTCTGATATCAATCACTAATTAATAAGTTACTTACCTAATAAGTTGTGGTGCACAGAATGTTTTTTCCTATTGTATTGTCCTTTATACGAGTACATACATGATTTTCGAAGTTTAGTTAAGACCTACCAAATCTATGCTAAGTCTTAGTACTACTAAAAAAAAGCTGGTATGGTTATAACTATGTTAAACTACAATTAAAATGTGGGCTGTAAATTACGTTCCTCCTGATCCAATTACATGATTGAAGTGGATAGTACTTGAGTAAGCATAAAAATCTACTAGTTTAAAAATAACTCTTATTCCATAAGAATAAGATGAACTCTTTAATAATCAATTTCAAAAAATGTACTCTAGTAATGTACGCAATTACTAAAAAGTTCCGTGCCTAGCTTGTCGATACTAGTAACTAAGATTTTGATCTAAAACTTAGGCAATAATCTACTAAGATCAGAATTCACCTATAGAGTTAGTATAGTGTTACATTACCTGTGCATAGTATTAAGTTCAAGTACTCACTGACTTTTGAGTAGCTATAATACTGATACTGTTGATTTTGTTTAACGACGAGTAAGGACTCGTTGAACTTGACTTTCATTTCGGGCAGATTGCGGTCAGTATAAATACATACGAGAAGCTGAAGAAAGCATCAGTTAATCTTCGCTCGTCGTTCACTGAACTAACACAGACCACGATGAATTCGCTGGTGGTGTTGTTATCTGTGGTGGCTTTTGCTGCGGCTAAGCCTTCGGGGGTGTACGAGTCTGGGCTTTTGGCGTACTCATCACCGATCATCTCGGCTGCACCCGCTGCCGTCTCGTCTCAATCCAGACTGGACATCAAGTCATCGCCCGCTGTGGTCGCTACTGAGATCCAGCCGGTCAACCGCGCCGTGATCGCTGCACCTTCTTACTTTGCCGCTCCTGCTGCTTACGCCGCTCCCGTGGCCTACTCCGCCCCTGCTGCCGTGTCTCACCAATCTCGCCTGGACATCAAGTCAACTCCCGCCATCACCCAAACGGTCGTGTCTGCTCCCGTCGCCTACAGCGCCCCTGTCGCTTCTGCTGAATACGCTGTCCCCGCTACTTATTCTGCTCCGGTAATTGCTGCCGCTCCTGCCGTTAGTTACACCGGGGGATCCGCTGTGTCCACCCAGTCTCGCTTCGACATCGAAACTACTCCCGCTATCACCAAGACTGTGGTGTCTGCCCCCGTTGCCTATAGCGCGCCCGTCGTCAAGGCTGCGTATGCTGCCCCGGTCGCGTACTCAGCCCCTGTTGCGTATTCTACTCCCGTGGTTGCTGCCGCCCCCGCTGCTGTCTCGACTCAGTCCCGCCTGGACATCAAGTCAACTCCTGCTTTCGCAAGCACTGTTGTGTCTTCTCCGGTGTCGTACAGTGCACCTGCCTTTGTGAAGACTGCATTCGCCGCACCCGCGATCGCTTCCTCCGCGTTCATCAAGTCAGCGGCGCTTGTGCCTGCTGCCATCGAAGCCCCTGCGGTGCCTCTTGACACTCCCGAGGTGGTTGCTGCTCGCGCCGCTCACTACGAGGCTAAGGCCCTCGCTGAGGGGCACTACATCAAGAAGCGCTCCGTGCTCGCGGCTCCCATTTTGAGCAGTCCTGTGATCTCCACTTACTCCGCTCCTATTATCTCCGGCTACTCCGCCCCCATCTACTCCTCTCCCTTGGCTTACTCCACAGCTTTCTCCACCCCTCTTCTGACCAAGGCGTATGGTGTCCACCCCTGGTAAATGTCTCCACAGTAACGAGGATTTCAAATTCTCGGTTCAGAACTGACGAACTGTATTGAATGGCTTGTAAATAAAATTACTGATACCAAAATATATTTCCAGTTTTTTTATAGTAATTTATCAACCCTAAAAGTTCTATAAAAATCGCATATAATTTATTTTTAAATTTACGCATCTATTGCGTTTTTTATTACGTCGTTATTGGGAACAAAGTAAGTGGTAGGTAAGTCGGTAAACCCTCGCCTTACAAGCGAGAGGCCTAAGATTTAATCCTAGGTTCAGGCTTGCACCTCTAAATTTTGTGTATGGGCAGCTCCAACAGCTACTTGCAGTTGTTTGCATGCCGGATAGACTTTGATTGTCCGATAATGCAACACTGGACAAAGCTACATATCGAACATTCGGGGTCCAAACCCAAGTACAAACTGAGATAATAGTTGGAATGTTCTATTATTAAATTGCGATATGTTTTATTGTATTTTTTATTAATTTGTAAGTTTTTTCAGTTTTGTGTGTCTTTTATTATGTGTGAATTTTTAATGACATTAATAATTTGTAAATGTATGAACTAAACTTGTCTGAAAAAAATATATTTGAATTGAATTGAATTGAATATTATAATTAATGACCATTTACTAAAACGGTGAATGAAAATGTCGTGAGGAAACCTGCTTGTCGGAGAAAGTTAATAGTTTTCAAAGATGAATCGAGTCCCCAACCCGCAATTAGGCCAACATGGTTGACTATAGCAAATGTACAATATGTTATGTCTTATATTGACATATAATATCGCCAATATAAGACATGTGCATATATAGGATTGGATTTGTAGAAAACCTACAAAAAAAGTATTCAATTAAAAAATCTCGCCAGTTCTAGTAAATAAACTTACAATATTATCAATTCTTCTGAACCATTTGATGGAGCGCCCTAGCGTCTGTGTTTCCTCCTGGAAGCCACGGAAGGAACGATGAACAGCGACCGAACTGATCAAGCATTAACAGAAAAGGTTGCAGGTTTAAATTCTGACAGTCGTGATTTTTTCCATAAAATTTAATAAAACCTTAATATAAATACAAGGAAATGTGTATTTGGTTGTATTTTATAAGCTTAAGTACTGTTTTCTGGTGCACTAATAGAGACAACTGTAAATGGGTTATTACTCTATTCTATGGAAGGAAAGAAAAAACTTACACTACACAAGTTTTTTTTAAAGTGTCTGCCAACTTCAATTCGGTAGGTACCAATATAATTTGTTCAATTATTTATATTTCAAATCAAACTACTTTTATAACCATATAATATTTTTTCAAATCGGATCGGCCTTTTGCGAAAAGTCAGACAGCATATATAAAAAACGGCTCGAATTGAGTTCCTCTTATTACATATTATGTATGTGATACATATCAGTATTTTGACTTAATTGTTATTTCTAAATTCCATAAATGTTATCATTCGGTGTTGACAGGCATATTATTGTAAGAAGTACAGCCCGTTGCCATGGAAACTAACGAACATTTTCGAATCGTGTTTCTTCCCGAAAGCCATCATAATAATAGTATTTCATATTCACACCAAATTCACGCCAAATATAATATTTTTTTAGGTTCCTTGTTTTCTTGTAGTTTTTGCATTTTTAACATCGTACAACGCATACACAGAGGTTTGTCAAAATTGAGTGGTAATTACGATCATTACCAGAGTACTAAATTTCATGAGACATACAAACATACGAATTGACTGAGGAAACAAAAATTTGGCTGCCCGGAGCCTGCCGGATTAGACTCTTGGATCGCTTCGCTTGCTCGGTTAACCTCAATGTACACAATAAGTAAGTAATATTCACAGTTGATAAGATTTTTACACATAGACATACCTAAAACACAAATTATTACTAAGGACTAACTGACAGACGAAACAAAAATTCGCCAAAAATTGGGACGCCTCGTTCGCTTGGTAAAATTTTTAGTATTTAACTTGTTTCACAATTTGTTAATTTTTAAATCGATTTACAGTTATTAGATGCGAAATAAGTACCTGCTTCTAATATAATAAATTACCTGTTCCGAAAGTGCGCGCTTTTAATAAATGAAAAGTAACAACAATAAATAAAAACTGTTATCTATAAATAAAGTTTTTCTCCCACTTTCGAAACATTTCAAAGTTTACATGAAACGTTCACTAATAAATACATTACACTCGCTGTTGTTTTTTTTTATTATAAAATAAGCTTGCGTTTGATCTCATCTCGCTTGATGTAAAGCGAATAAGTAGGGATTTTGGGGAAGATGATCGATGCGGTATCTTACTAAAAAATAACTCAATTTACTTTAAAAACAACACGTTGCTAACAACTTTGACTTATACCTGGAATCCCTGTGTATAAATCGAAATTTCAATTAAGTACTCAACATGACATTATACTCGATATAATCAAGTTATGTGCTCGCAGATAGAGATAAGCAAAAAAGTTGCGGAAGCTTACGTGACAAGTGGGTTTTTGTAGCGGTCAAACTTTAATATCAGGGCGTACAAGCGATTACGCTTTGAAGGCTGTTCGCAAGCATTTGTTTTGGCAATGAGTACGCAGTATATAAGGATCCGTCATTGTCGGTACGGCATCAGTTGATCTGAAGTAATACAACACAGACCACAATGTACAAGCTGGTGGTGTTGTTTTCCGTGATGTGCCTGGCGGCTGCCAAGCCTGGAGCTGTGGTACCTCTGGCATACAGCAGCGTCATTCCCGCTGTGAGCTCACTGTCTCAGTACAGCTCCAGCGTGGTGCATGGTGCACCCTACGCGTCAGTATACAGCGCGCCTGCCGTAGGAGTGTACGCCCCTTACGCTGCTCTGACTCAGCCGCCGCATGCTCCCGCCGTGGTCCTGGACGCTGTACGCGGAGTTCCCCTCGATACCCCTGAAGTAGTCGCCGCTCGTGCTGCCCACTACCAAGCTAAAGCTCTGTCTGGTCTGCACCACCTGAAGAAGCGCTCTGTTGTCGCTCCAGTGGCGTATAGCTCTGTCGTCTCCCCTGTGGTTTCCGCGTACTCTGCTCCCGTGGTGTCTGCGTACTCTACCTCTGTAGTCTCCCCCTACGCCGCTGCATACTCGCCTGTTGTCTCAGCGTACTCCGCTCCCGTCGTGTCACCCTTGTCCTACGGCGTTGTCCCCAAGGCCTACAGCGTCCACCCCTGGTGAATGATTGACTGATCATTTTAACGACCATAAACCTACTGTAATGGAATACACTGCCGAGTTAATAAATCTGTAAATACGTGAATTTTATTATCCTTGTTTCTCTCTTACCCATGTTATATAAATATTGAAATTGAAATGTTACATACTCGTATGTTTAAGTTGATAAAAGAGCTATTAAGCTGTAAATTAAATTAAGTATATAATTTTAAATAACATCTATTTAAATTATTTAATTTCGCTATTAGCAAACTTGCGTTTTTTATGTTAAATGCACATACATTATTGTTTTAGATCAATCATTTTAAAAGACTTTTGTGCTCAAGTTGCTTCTTGGTTACGACGGATAGATTTTTTGTTATAATAATAAAATAGAACAGATAAGATATAAATTTATATATTTATTTATTTTCATGTAATCAACAGCGTAAAAAAATATATTAGTATAACTAGCTTAATTAAGATTTGATAAGGTCAAAAACGATTACATTAATTTAAAATTAACATTTAGCACTTAGCGACTCTTATAAGTATTGTATATACCTTCCTATAATAATGTTATTATGATAATGATAAGCACTCATTGCACGGTACGAGTACACCACTCATTGAACACGTTGTTTGAGAATACAACAATGTGCGTGTATTGTACTTGACTAAGAAGTCTTGATATAAGGAAATAATAATGATGTTTATATAAAATATGAATATAAACAAAAAAAAACAATTAAAAAACAATTAGTTATCGAACCTGAGATATTTGTTAATTTCAATTTTTAGAGCAATTTTTGATAAGTGAAAGAGGTCTTGATTTGAATAATAAAGGTTATACGTGTTGGCGGCACGACACAAAATTGAGTTACGAGCATAGTTGGTATGTACGATAGGGACGTGAAACAGCGGCGGGATGAATCTCGTTCGGCCGATTGGTACCATATTCCAAGATGCTCCTGACGTATGTGAAGTACAAAACTTTGATACAATCTATGCTTTTGAAGGGCGTACAAACACGTTTAATAAAACAAAACTGTTTACAGGCTTTGTCTATAATAGTATCAATGTGCTCAATCATTGTCATTCTAGAATCCAACCGAACGCCTAAATCACGCAATGAGTCAACTTTTTTAACAGGAGTGTTATCAAAATGGTATATATTTGCGATAGGTTTCAGTTTTCTTGTGAAAGATGTTTGAACACATTTAGTTACATTAACAGAGATCCTATTTCTAGCATAAAAAAGCGCTAGATTGTTAAGGTATTTTTGCGCAATCGTTGAGAGTTTTAATTTTGAGAAATACTTTTTTGTCGTCAGCAAACATTAGGTATTTGGAGTGTACTACACTACTGTTTATGTCAAACAGGTAAGCAATATATAGCAACGGTCCTAAGACCGATCCTTGGGGAACACCCGAGCTAATAGAAATAAGGTCACTGCGAGCACTGCCGACTACAACTGCTTGTTTTCTGTTTGTAATGTATGAGCTGAGCCACCGATGGAGATCTCCTCGTATACCTAGCGCGTATAGTTTGTGGAGCAAGATGATGTGATCTACTCTGTCGAATGCTTTTTCGAAATCAGTATAGATCACATCAACCTGCAACCCTTCATCCATGCTGCGGTAAACATAGTTCGTAAAGATAGCCAGATTTGTGACAGTGGAACGCTTATTCATAAAACCGTGCTGTTCGATAGGAATGACTTTAAATACGGTTTTCGACACAGTGTTATTAACAGTCCTTTCAAATATTTTACTAAACATATTTAATACAGATATAGGACGATAGTTTTCAACACGGCCTCTCGGACCACTTTTATGTATAGGTACATTTCTTGCTTCTTTCCAGATGTTAGGAAACTCACCAAATACGTTGACGGATAATGTAAATATAATGCAAAGTGGTTTGGCCAGAGTTTTAGCACATCTTTTTAAAAATATTGGCGGAATACCATCGGTGTCAGGGCCTTTTCTAACGTCCAAAGAATTTAATAATTTGGATATATTAGACTCAGATGTATTAAGTTTATGAACCGTGTCTTGCGGATCCGGATAAGAAAGCAAATAATCGTCATAACACTCAGCAGGCTTTTGCAATACACTTTCAAAGAAATTATTAAACCCCGAACATATATCGGATTCATTGTTTAGAGTTCTATTATCCCATAGGAGTGTGTTAGGGTAACCTGTGTTACTAGCTCGTAAAGACCTTAAATATGACCACAAATGCTTTGGGTCTTTTTTTAGACAAAGTTGCATGTGCTCTTTGTAAGATTCAAAGCATTTGTGCTGTATTTTCTTTTGCCTCGCTCTTAAAATAGAAAACTCGTCGTAATCTCTAGGATTTCGATGCTTTTTCCAACGTGAGTGAGCTTTTTGTTTGTCTTTGATTATATGTATAAGCGACCGTGAGAACCAGATAGGGTAATTTGACTTTGAGGCCATCCTCTTCGGGACGTGATCATCTATGGTCTTACGAAGAATTGAGTAAAAGTTTTCGATAACTTTATCCATAGTATCACCATCAGAAGCGATTTTCCAGTCGATATTTGCTAACTGACTATTAATAATGTGATAGTCTGCTTTAAAAAAAGATAATTTAGTTGTAGGCAAAGGTCTAAGGCAAGGTATCATGAGATCTGATGCGTCTATTTCCAAGGTGGGATGGAATTTGTCTTCTTTATTTACAAGGGTAACGTTAGAACGAATAACTCCTATTGAAGTATCGCTAAAAACAAGATCTAAGACATTGTTACTACATTTTTTATTAAAATTATATTGTGTCAAAGCTGAAAGGCTGCAAGAATCGATAAGACTGGCAGCCGCTTCCTGCAGTTCGATAGTGCCGCGTTTTATATATTTGGGACCCGACGGCGATCACGATACGCCAGCTCCTGACAGGTTAAAATCGCCGGTAATAATAAAGTGATCATTTGGACAAAACATAAGTATTTCTAATATAAGATTAGTGAAGGCGATTAATCGGAGCGCGTGGTTATCGTTTCCCGGTATATAAGCCGCGCATATATGTAGGTTTTTAGTATCACGCGCGGCGAGCGAGCGCGCCGGCCCTGTCACCCAGACGCACTCGAGCCCGTCGCGCGACCACTCCGGTCGCTCCTGCGCATGAAGCGAGCTTCGTATGCATATCAGCGCTCCGCCGCCGGTCGTTTTGGTCGAAGTAAATTTGCTACGGTCACAACGAAAAACGTCATAGCGAGCATCACATAACTCACCTTTATAAAGACTATCAGGCAGCCACGATTCTGTTATCAGTATGACGTCAAAACTATGAGCAAGTATATTCTGCCTCAACTGTGGAGTTTTCGTACGAAGCCCGCGAACGTTCTGATAAAATAAATTTAGCTTAGATGAAAGAATCGTAGTAATTTGATTTAGTATGTAAATATATAAAACAGTTGGTTTTAAATGCTTTGTAAAAAATATTAATTAAATTTTCTATATTAGATATAGATTCATGTAGCAAGTGAAGTGCAAGAAGTACTTTTAGGTTCGATAAATAATTATAATGATAGGTTAATAGTTCCGTAGTGTGTCCATAATTGAATAATTGTTCTAATATTTGCAATAATATATGAGTGCCGTATCTTACAGAGGACTTGTGGTAACACAATGACAGTGTCTTGTTAACATTTACAAAGTCAAGCAGATATTTAGATTCAAGCTGATTAATAAGTTGTAAACTGAATGGCTTTCTATCAATTTGAAGCATGAATATAAAAATAAAAATGCCTACATAATACCCACACGAGATAGCTAACAGACACTCGTAGCTTTCTATTAATATAACGTAGGTATAGTGTAGGCATAAAGTTAAGTTTTGTAGGTATATACTGACAGTTGTTTTTATGATAGCAGCGATGCAATAAAACAGTACAATTTCCATACCTACACAGTAACCAACATTCATACGATTTTTTGCATATCTTTTAATGAGCCAATTGCTATGACAGGAGACTCTTCGTTTTTTCTTAAAAAAATATTACAGTTTCTGACCCAGACATACTTATATGACTTATCTTTGGCTAACGATTTGGTTGCATTAAGAATTTTTTTGTTCTCTAAAGTCAGATGTTCATTAACGAAAAATCTTCTGTCCGTACCACCAAAACCTAGGTCTCGCACAGTGATACCTTTTGTTCTACGAAGACCGGAAATGATTTGATCTTTGAGCATTCTCGTTTGGAGTTTTACCACAATTGGCTTCGGACGGCCTTCTATTTTTCGCATGGGTTGGACACGGTGTGCAGACTCGAACTGCGAGCTCTTCAGCTGGACTCCGGCATGAGCGGCAATTTTCACCACTAGCTCCATGGCGGATTCACTCGGCATCTCGGGGAGGCCAACTATTTCTAAGTTAGTGGATCTGGCAAACTGCTGCTGTTTATTTAGTAGGGATTGCAATTCTAATATTTTCTCAGCGTCTATATCTACTTGTTTCTTGAGGGATTCAAAGTCGTTTTTCAGCAGTTCATGCTCGTGCGACAACTTTGTGTGCGCCTCTTCGAGTTGCTCGTATTTGCTTTCGAATACCTTCAAGAGATACTCCTTCAAGTTATTAAGCTTCTTGTCCAGCAATTTTTCGATCAGCGTCAGTAGTATATTTGATCTTTCAACATCACGGATAACCTACAACTAGAGGGTTGTAGGTTATCCGTGTCAGGTGATCTTACGGCTGGTCGTTTAGGAGGCCTCGAAGATGTTCCGGTGGGCAGGGTGGTGGCACTGCCTGACACCGACGCCTCCGCCGATGAGCTGCTATCCTTTCTTTGCTTGCCACGGCAGCCAGGACATTGCCAATCTAAATATCTTTTTAGATCAGTGGACGCTAACTTGACACAGGCGTGATGAAATGCTGCCTTACAAGTCACACACACTACTTGATTAGGTTTATTAACGTCCTTCTTGCAGGTCTTACAATTGGTTTTCATTGTCGTTAGGTAGGTTCCTTTATTTAGCGTTGAAATGAAGGCGACGCTCCACGGTTACCAATTCAGCGACGCAAAATACTCGTGTTTCTCGAATTGATCAGATTTCTACATAAAAATCCTTTTAAACTCACTAACTGAATCTTTTAGACACATACACAACAAGATTAGATGTGATAGGCGTTAATCACTTCACAATATAATGAAAGATTAATATAATGTTGTTTATTACGGAAAGAACGACATAAAAGTAAACAGACGTGTTGAGTCGACAGCGGTCAACGCGCGTATGTGAAAAAAAAATCGTAGATTGTTTTTGGATTATGGCATCACTCGAGCATTTTTGTGTATAAGTTAAATTCAATGGTCAAATCTCATGCGAGTAATGACTATATCAATAAAACCCTTTGTCAGAAATAAAAAATTACGATTTAATAGCTTAATTATTTTGATTAGAAATTTCTTTGTACTCAATAATTTAAATCTATGAATCTATTGAACTATGGTTGGTCGACAAAGATTGATAAGCCCTGTCGAGTAAGCTTTCATGGCCAGATACGAATACATCACGGAATCTCAAAATCAAAAGAAATCATACCGCCATTAAAAAAACAATGATAATTATTACTGAAAATTCAGCTTTATGTATTTGCAATGTAGGTAGGTCATGTTATCAGTAGCAGCAGCATATAAATAAGAGGGAATATTTGTAATCAATTGATATCCGGGTCATTTATTAGACGTATCATTCTGTTGATAATTCAGTTAGCTGTTTTTGTAAAGCGAGTGTGACACTGAGAGTATAAATTTGACATAAGGCCCCGAGAGCACTGAGATAATAGCTAAATACCTAAATATTTCGATATCGTTTTATTTTAAATTTAATTTTTACCATAATTGTTTTACAAATTGTTAAAAGTTCAGTCTACAAGTCCGATATATCACATTTAGAAATCACATGTGCTCTTTCTGAATCTATTGAAAGATAAATCAATTAATTAAATAATTAAAGAAACAGATCTTTTGTAAACATATATTTGCGATTATTAAATTGCATAATTTTCTTATCTTATTAGGTAATCACATGTTCCCTTTTAAAGCCGTCGTAATTCCTTTGTCTATCAAATTGACTAGTAATGTCCCAAATGTCCAGCTTCATAGTGTCCGTGTCCGAGTCCATAATGACCAATTCCGTAATGTCCTGCTCCATAATGACCACCACCGTATAGACCTCCGTAAGCCAGTGGGGCGGCGACCACTGGAGCCACTACTTGCTTGATGACTGGTACGACAGGTGCGGCCACCACCGCTGGCTCGTGACGAACGTCCAATCGAGACTGGTGTGAGACAGCTACTGGAGCCACTACTGGAGCAACAGCCAAAGGCGCTACATGTCCTCCCAGATGACCCAGTCCACCCAAGTGACCAATACCGCCAAGATGACCGACCGCACCAAGATGGCCGACCGGAGCTACGTAGTGTGGAGACCGCTTCAAAATATGATGACCGATAGACTTTGTCAAGCCATGATCAAGCAAGCCATGGCTTTCGTAGCCACCAAGGCCATAACCATAGCCTAAGCCGTGTCCTCCAAACGCTCCATGACTAAGTCCTCCCCAACCACCATGTCCAAGTCCTCCATAACCGGCCAGGCCATGTCCTCCATAACTAGCCAGCCCATGCCCGCCGAAACTGTGAAGAGCGGGAACCACAGGAGCCACAACAGTATGATGCACCGCTGGCAGAACTGCGTGAGCTGAGCACGCCGCGACACACGCAAACAACACCGCGATTCTAAACATGTTGTTTAATGATGTAACTTCACACTTTATCCTGAACTCGAGGGTTCAACTATCCGGACTGACTGATATCTTTACCCTCACCGCCCACCTACTTATACTTAACCGATTCAAAGAGACAGGAGCAAAATCTAATGAAAAACTGAATCGTCATTGAATGCCGCGATTGTCACAAAAAAGAACGGAATTTACCTTTTTGTGTGGTTAAGTACAAAATAGATTGGCGTCGCCGAACATAATAGATCAGGTGACAATGAAATTACCTGAATGAATTCAGAAATAAATAAGGAAGTGGATATCGTCACGCATTGCTGTACGCATAAGTACCATTATTTGCAACTGTATTCTTATAAACCCTTTAAACCATTCACATATCCAAGTCATTTATTATCTATATAGGTACTGATCGACCATTATTAATAATCACCTGCAAATGCCTATAGTAAAACCAAATAACCAACCTGTTTTATTTTATTAGTTTATTCATAGACCATATAATATGACTGTATAATGACGTGTTACAATGCATGCGTGCATCTCGATCCGGCCAGTGCCCCTGCGCCAGTGACGCAACGACCAGTCCAATGCGGCCGAGAACTTGACCCGTTGCGCGCAACAACCGTTACACGAGTTTATAAGCTACGTCGCATCTGCCTCACCTTCATACGTCACGACCCGCTCAGACAAAATGATTAGACTATTTTTGCTCGTGTGTGTAGTATGCAAAGTGAGAAGTCAATACGCTCCGTTGATCTTTGCGGCGCCTAGTGCAGTATCTCATCAATCGAGAATCGACATCAGGCATAGTCCCGGATTTGTGTCAGCACCACTCGTCTACAGTCCACTGGCGGTCTACCCATCTCCAGCAGAAGAGGCGAGTGACTCTATCCTCACACCGATGATAAAAGCGGACCAATTTCTTACTCCAGT
Source organism: Ligdia adustata (assembly GCA_947049295.1). Taxonomy (NCBI): domain Eukaryota; kingdom Metazoa; phylum Arthropoda; class Insecta; order Lepidoptera; family Geometridae; genus Ligdia; species Ligdia adustata. The sequence goes on along the minus strand of OX346225.1, from coordinate 7,139,918 downwards.
GGCATTGACGTTTTACCACAACCTACCCTTAGCAAGAGCTTTGGAACGCCCCGTATCTATTGATAAAATTCGAGAACAAGCTAATGCCATCGAGAACGTTAACAACGCAGCGAACACACCCAGTACTGTAAATAAAAATGAAAACACAGAAGTCACAATGACGTCACAGGAAAATAATGAATCAGGGCGAAACTACGACACAGTGCTGGTTTATGATGGAAAAGTGTGAAACTATTGAGCTATCTCAATTAGTGAGAATCAACGTAGCAATGTTGTGGACGCAAATGAAAAAGACATTTTCTCTTCACCACTTACTTGTAAATTTTGATTAGAATCCGAGTGACCTGTTGTTATTCTAATTAGAAAAAAAACCATTCAAAAAGGTTCAGATGCGCAATAAATAAATTTAAAAAAAAAACAATTTCCTTGTTGCCGACCAGAAAATTGTTTTTTTTAAAAGACTTCATAGTTTTAGGATTGTAAGTAAGTTGTTTTACTCGTATCTAGATCTGTTAATTTAATCGCCAAAGCGTGAAAAAAGTTGTGTATTAAAATCAAAGACAACTTGCCGTATTTGTATCGTTAAAGAGCTTACTAGATTTGCGCTTTAAAACTGCGCATTCAGTACAAATAGGTACACACTTCGCTGTTATGTATAATATACGACTAATATTAAAAATAAGACTGATGACTATCATACTGTGCTATGATTTATATTAAGCGTCTTTGTAATAATAAGCTATTAAAGTATTTACAAAATTTTAATAACACTTGATTTCTTTATAAATATTATTTAGGTAAGTATAAATTAAAATTATTTTAATATTTGACTCGCACACTAAGAGTTCCGTACAACATTTGTTGTAGTTTCTACATGCTGCTATTAATTTCGAGCAAGAAAATACGTTTGTTGTTGTATGGGAGCCCGCCCTCCTTTAGTATTTTATTTTCTTTTAAATTAATTATTTAATTTTAAAGTAAATATACAATTATATATTCTGTTAACATTTTAAGATACAACAAACGTTTAACTATTTATTTTATATGTTGTTATAGCTGCAACCGAAATACATCGTAATATGTGAAAAGATCATCTCTTTAGCTATCACCGTTCATGAGATACAGCCTGGGGACAGACGGACGGACGGAACTGCGAAGTCTTAGTAGTAGGGTCCCGTTTTTACCTTTTTGGTACTTAATCTTAAAACAGCATTACCTATAGACCACTTAAGATCTACCGATAATCCATATGCACGTATAGTAGCTAATTAATATTAGAAATCAAACTCAGTAGGTACCTATAAAGAAAAATGCAACGGGAAATGTTGAGATAGTTAAGATTAATTCAGTCAATTAGGACCTGGCAACTATCATATCGCCTAGCCACTGAATACGAATGTACCTCACTCACCGTCCTCGTTCCTCAAAATCCTTGGAAAAGGCTTGACCACTCAACTGTAAATGCTACTTGACTGTTTCATTTCCAAGGTGTAAAAAGCCTCTAAAAATAGCCTGAGAAGCTTCTAGAAAAATCATATTTATAAAGTCAGAGAGTTAGTAGAGAATCAAAATATTCGCCTTTCGATTATATATTTGACTACGTATCACACTAATATTATGAAGGCGAAAGTTTCTAAGTGTGTGTTTGTTTGTTCCTCCTTCACGATCAAATTTAGACGGATTTAGATTAAATTTTACACGAAATAGCTTATATAGTTTCAGACATAGTCTACTTTTTATCCCGGAACATTGAGAGTGTACTCATGGGATCATCAAATATTCACCACAGGTAAAACCGAGGGGCGCAGCACACATAAATTTAGTGTTCATTACTAGGTATATTTTCTTTGTTTTTAAGTAGTACTTCTACCTACTTAATAATATTACATTATTATAATACATCACAGTACATAATACTGCGTTCGTATATTCCCATAATTTATGTTTGTTGCTTCTATAAAAATAATCATAAAATATTTTTCCTGAGGTACCTATGTAACATATTCGCCTACAAATTAATTCTAAACTTATTGTAGGTTCAAATAATTACACACATTTTTGCTTTGTATTGTATTGTAATCAGTCGACAAATATTATTATGTGGAGTTGTGGGTGAATTTATTAACATTGTGGTAAATTGTAATTTAATTGATGTAAAAATTTGCTATTAACTACATGTTGCTATTCGTGATTAAAAATAGTAGGGTTGAGATATATAGGTAGTGGGGTATGACGCGAGTTTAAGAGCAGTAGCTCCATGAGTGATGTCTACCCTAGACTGGTGGGAGAAAGATGAAGGAGCAACGTAGGTAGTCAGAAGGGGAGCGGAGCGTTTTTTAATGAAATGAGAGTAGGCAAGAGGAGAAGAGATCAAAGGAGTAGAGTGTATCAAGGGAGTGGAAATCGCGGGAGTAGCGGCATACGTAGAAGCGTATAGAGAAGTAGCGGCGGCGTAAGTGGTGGGTGCGAAGAGCAGAGGTGCAGAACGCTTCTTGATAAGGTGTGCAGCGGTGTAGGCCAAAGGAGTAGCGGGTACAACGGCGGAGTGAACCACGGGAGAAGAAATCACGCGGGTAGAAAGCAGGGGGGCTGCGTATGGGTAGCTTCCAACGTAGGTGGTTGGCACGTAGTTGTAAGCCAATACTCCGGGAGAGCGTTTCTTGATCAAGTGCGTATACGCCAGAGGAGCGGAGTAGACGAGAGGCGACGGGTGTACGACACTACTGGCCGACTTTGTTATGGTAGTGGTCGCTGGTGCCACTACCGAAGAGTAAGTAGTGTAAGGCGATGCCAGCAGCACGCCAGGCTCGGCGGCCACCGCGGCAAAGAAAGCAGACAACACCACCAGCTTAAACATTGTGGTCTGTGTTGTACGGTTGAACGACTGATGCTAAACTATTATCGTACATCGTATTTATAGAAAGTAATTACTGGAGCTAAGGGCGATCTCGTTTTGCGAACCGGTGCAAGGTTGAGCAGGAAGCTGGTATTTACAAAGATCGAGGCCGACCAGAGCTTGCCGAGTCAGTTCATCACCACCTCGGCTCCCTTTGTTACAATGGCATATTATTAAAATAAATAAGGGCAAGATATTCATTGTAGTAGCACAGCAATCAGCTATAAAATATTGTTTTTAATATGGTTCGGTGTATGTTGGTATGTATCGTTGAGTGAGGAAACTTAACTTCGTGTATAGTATAGGTACTATACACGAAGTTAAGTATCCTCACTTTAGAAGTGAAGTTGGTAGATTTTGTATTTAATCAGAAGCGTATAAATATTTTCTAATCTAATAAAGTGCGCTGCAAATAATTTAAGTAGGTACTTTGTATACTTAATTGTTACACATATTTGTTGGTTTGGACGAGTTGGCGACAGGACAGATATAATCATCATAAATAGAACTCTTTATAAGTGTCGAGGTGAACCTATTGATAAGTATTTCTACAAAATAAGTGTTCGTGGGAGAGCTCTTCAAATAACGTATTCTGAAAACAACAAAAGGTTTTCATCCTTTCCACGAGAATGAATTTATTCAATTGTGTACAAACTCAGACATGATTTGTCTAGTTGTTACTGGGAGCGATACGGTGATATTGTTTATTCAAAATGAAATCTACAGAATTTCTCTACTTTTACTACTATTGACAGCATTATTAAGGTTCAGTACCAGTTTGATATTATCAACCCATAGCGATCACAAGCAAACATTGTCGGTTAAAGACTTCTTTGCATCGTCTTCGACAAGAGGGTTTCCTCACGACTCACGGGGTCTGAATGCCGGAAAATTTAAAATTCAATTTATTAAATATAACGATGAAAGACTCCTTAACCTTAAAAGTAACCTTCACTGTAGAAGTGTGGAGTCTCAGCGTATTTTGGTTGGTTTTAAGTATTTGGTCAAATGTCATAATTAAATAACATGATACATAAATGATATACTGCTACTCAGATACAACTTTGTCGTATGATAATTAGTTAAATTATAAATACAAACGTTAACTTGAATAAACAACGTTCAACCTTCTTGGCTGGTAGACCAGGCAAGTATTTCCATAATGGCGTATAAATTCAATTAGCTTAGTGCAGTTATTGAGTGTCAATAATTTTTATACTAATCTTATAGTGTCTTAATGCGTAATCCATAAACGTGAAGTGGGTGTAATTGAACACAAACTAAGTTTCTGTACAGAGAATATAGCTACGAAACTAAAATTAGAGCGTTATTATGGCCTTAGCATTAAATCTCAAGGAGTTATTTTTAAGATGTGATGAATTAAAGTCGGTTATCGCACACTTGTTGCAATTTTTTTTCCTGGTTTTTCGACTTGAACTCCTTAAATACTGAACCGATGAATAGTTTAAATGAGGCCATTTCGGAGGGATACCAAATCGTTCAAACAACAAAATTTTGATTTCTAATCGGTACATCCATCTCCGAGAAATCAGATAACAAATAAAAAAATGCAATAGAATTGAATACCTCCGCCTTTTTTGGAAAGTAGGACAATAATATTTTTAATTTTTGAGCTACTTATGACAGAAAAATATTAGGTACTTAAAAATGTAGAGTTTACAACAATAAGACATAAGAAACTTCTGTAATCTGTTATGAACCTCCAATTGTTATATCGCGGTAACACCATGATCTGTATAAAATGTTGCTGTGTCATTTTATAGCATTTTTTTTTACTTTTTAAAATGTTTGTTATTTTTTGGTACTCGCGTACATATCGTGGTTTCCAATTAGTCTTGACGAAACTTGGTAAACTGGCTCAGTAATTTTGAAAACGAAAAACAACCTTAAACAATAACCCTAAAAACGACAAAAGTTTGCAAGCGCAAGTAATATATTTAGACGACACGTTATAAATAAACAATCCAATTACCTGTTCCACGACTGGTTAAAGAAAATAAAGCGATCCAGTTAACTTTTTTGAAAACAAAAGTAGTCGTTTCAATGCCAACGATGTATTCCGGAACGCATCGTGTAATCTAGGGATGCAAGTATAAAAGCGCGTTGCAAGTTTCCAAGTGCATCAGTCGTCCTCGAGTGATATACCAATAATCGATACAAAATGATGAAACTTGTGGTGTTATCCTGCGTACTGGCTGCCGCCTACTCCAGTGTACTGCCTATTGCCTACACTTCTCCTCTTGCGTATTCGGGCTACTTCCCATACGCTGAGCCGTGGGGCTTGACGCCTTACAACTACAGAGGCCCGCTATCCCTGGCTCCCGGCCAGCCCGCCAACATCCTCGGTGCTGATGGCAGACCTTTGGACACGCTGGAAGTCAACCAGGACAAGATTAACAAGGCTATCAGCGGTGGCATCCACTTCCTGAAGAAGCGCTCCGTACCTCTGATTGCTCCGATTGCCGTTGCTCCTGCTCGCCTGATCACACCCGCAACTCCGATCCTCAGCCGTGTTTCCCCAGTCGCTCACTTTGCTCCCTACAGTGCCTACGCCGCTCCTTACGCTACTTACTGGTAAAGAAGACACGCCTTGTGGCTACATCTTGTATAAATAAAAACGTGAGAATATATCTTATGTACTTTTATTGCCCACACCAACACAAAGTCTTCATCAATAAATAAGTTTACAAAATGTAAGACATACATACATATATAGGTAAAGCTGCAATTGCCTTATATTGAATAGAAATTGAAGATCGTTCTGCATTACAAGGAAAAGAATTAAAATGGAACAATCATTGTATAAAAAAATTACATGCTTATGCGATGCATCATATAATAAATAGTAGGTACGTTACCTATTGTTTAACATTGGCGCGTTATTAAATTGGATTTAATTATCGTGATATAATGATTCCGGTTATTAAATAGACAATGAGTACCCAATATTGATTAAGGCCTCAACTTTTAAGCTTATTGTTCTACTAAGCCAATGTTTAAGCAATCTTATATAGTCAATTATTTATTTTATTTTTTATTCGTTTATTTTCCAATTTCTTTTGATTGAAGCTTGTTAGAAATATTTTACGGACATAATAGCCTAAATAAAAACTAAGGAGCATGTTGATGGCCCACGTAAACTACTTACGACATGGAAAGACCCAGGTTGTAGATATATAAAAACTAAGGAATTATTAATAACATGTTTTTCCTACTGCCTCGCTCATAAAACAATGATGATTTAATGGAGGTTTCCAACGTATTTTTTTTTTATATTCATAATACTTAACCATGCCAAATCTGAAAAAGTAAATAAAATATTGCGCGAGTTGTATTGCTGCAAGTTACTCTTAATGTATTCGTAACTAAGTACATCTCTTAATTACATAGTAAAGAGCTGATAAAATCTGCTCTTAAATCATAGATATACTTTCAATAACAATAGCTATAAAGTGATTCTCGACATAGTCCTTCCAAAGAAAAGTGACATCTCCTGCGCTTCCATAAACAGATAGATATATACGTTTTATTGGTCGAGATATTGATTACAAGTAAACTTAAAACATCTCTCTGTCCAGGAGTTAGTAATAACTATGAATAAATATAATATACAAATATTGTAACTCTCTTTTATTAATTTACATTGTGTACAGGCAATTGACATCAGTCGATTTAATCACCAGATTGTGGTGTAGGGAGCCAGGTGGGACGAGTAGGGAGTAATATTTGTGAGGGGTGCGATGCGGCTGATTCCAAGGGGAGCGACCAGCGGCGCGTGAGCGAGCGTGAGGCGGCTGGCGATGGGAGCAATCGGAGCGATGACTGGCACTGAACGTTTCTTCAGCAAGTGGACACCACCGTTGTAAGCCTTGGCCACAATGTGAGCAGAACGGTCCAGGTTCACGTCCAGAGTGTCAAGAGGCCTGCCGTCCGCGGCGAGGATATTTGCAGGCTGGCCGGGAGCCAGAGATAGCGGGCCCCTGTAGTTGCTGCCTGCCCATCCCAATGGCGCGGTGTAAGCCAGAGGCGATGTATAGGTAAGTGTCGAGGTATAGGCAAGAGGCGCCACCAAACCAGCAGAGGCCGCAGCCAGCACGCAAGACAACACCACCAGCTTCAACATTGTGCAGTGGTCAGTGTTGAAATCTCGACTCAACGACGACTGATGCACTTCAATATCGCCAACCAGCTTATATACTTCCAATATAACGGGCGAGTGTCACCAGTATCCATCCTTGCTAGCCCTGAGAGCCTACATTAATTCACAAAGAAAACTAAGTTGCTACTTGATAAATATGGTAACTAGATTCATAGTTCATATCGATAGATAAATATATATTATAACATAAATGCAATAACTTTGTAGTTCTGATATACATCATTTTTTTCCGGGTTTTAGTCCTTTGATAGCATATCCTCAATCACTTCGTGTAGATCAGAGGTGTACATAAATCAGAGTAGATAAATAAATTATTATGATACTAAAAACAACAACCACACGCTAATACACTATATTTTTATACAACACTTATATAAATCACCGAAATAAAACTATTAGTTTCGCAAATTGTGAACTTCACAACCACTATATTTTTTATCAAATTTATAAAAATACGATCAAAAGTTATCAAGATTGATTTGTTTTTATGTTACGATATCTTAATTAATATTTTATTCCACAATTTGTCTGTACCAAAAATAATCTGCCAGTAAATGGCACCGTAACTAAGTATACCCTCTTTTGGGACAAATATCTTCCTAATAAAATTCCCCAACGACTAAAACAATTCTAAAAATGTAGAGGTCATAATATTGATTGTTTCATCAACATTGATAGGAAACTACGACCCTACACGAGAACAAAAGTTCAGGAGACATACTAACTGACAGACGAAAGAAGCCAGACTCGAAGCTGAAAATCTTCGCTCACCTCTCTCTATCGGCCAATTATTCGTTTGAAAATTTCGCTGCTGGCAGTATATGACTGCAAGAGTGGCCAAAACAGTGTTACCCAGAAGGATGCCTGGAAGGTTCCAGCAGACAAGTAAAAAAATAGCAGCTATTCTAGGAATACGCATGTCCAGTGTGGTATCAATCCGCTCACTCACACACATTGCATGTCTAAAACTTACCGCATATCTCGATTGTACAAGTATCGATGGTACGAGTAGAACGGAGATGACGAAATAAATTATATAATTCCAAGGCACACTTCCTAAATATATCGATACCCCGAAGTACTATATTTCCAGGTAAAAGATACAAAGTCTATGAAGTCAAATTTTTATTTGCTTATACAAAGCACAACTTACCTATTATGAAGATGGTAAAACTTTAACTTACCTATTATAAAAAGTAAACGTTAGCGTAATAGTGACTTCAAAAAACCCGACTGCAAGAACATTAGACCCACGTATCTTAGCAAGTGAAATCGCGGGATGTAGCTAATATAGCCAATGACCATCTGCATGTGAAGACGAATCTATTAACACTACTCACACAAAAATACGATATAGCTGTATAGGTTTTAGGGCGTGACAAAGAAATATACATTCATACACTAGATAAACATAACAATCCTTCTTTCGCAGTCGGGTAAAAACGTGACTTTTCACCATTCATAATTAGAACAAGCCTATTTAAAATAGTTCTACAAGAAACCTAAGTAAGATAACTGATAAGATAATATTAATTTTTATTACGATACATATCTGAAATGTTTCTACACGTGTATCGCTATATTTTAGTTCCTATATATTCATCTGTAAAGGATGGGACAAGATCAGGCGGTGAAAAGGGCTTAAATGGGAGTCTGATGGCCGAAGACCGTTGGCCGCCCCAAGTTCAAATGGAAAACTGAGATGACGAAAGATCTCTAAATGCTCAAATGGGGTTGATACCTGGCACGAGCTGGCAAAGGACAGAGAAGGGTGGTGCCTTTTGGTATTCGAGGCTAAGACGCGGTTGGTTCGTGATGCCGACTAAGTAAGTATATTTATATATTTTTAGTCACTTACATTTAGAGTAGAAGCGCATTGATAAGAAGAAGAAAATTGATATTCTTTAATTCAAATTTGTTTGACGTTCTTTGCACGTAAGCGTAAAGTTATTTTAAGTTTCTTGTCGCAATGCTAACGTCGAATTTATTACTGATGATATTACGTCTTTGATTAACTAAAATAACCTTACGAGTAAAGATAAGAGACCTTAGCACGAATTACATCCAGTTATATAGCTAACAAAGTATGGCTTAATTAAGTGTAAGAAGTTTGAATTTACTTTCCCGTTTGCTAGGGGGCGTGCTTCAGTCAGATTTTAAAATTATACGGCATCAGTTTAATGCAAATATCAAAAGATAGGTATATTTCGATTACTTCATATAAACCAACGTGTTCTATAATTTGCAAACGTACATTAATGGGACAAAAATAACAGGAAATCACTTCAAAAGGAAACCTTTTTAGGATATAATAAGCGTTCAAATAAGATACAAAAAGTAATGTAACTCTCTTTTATTTATTTACAGGTCATTTGTTGTTTCTTCGATTACCAGTAGGAAGCATAGGTAGTAGGGTAAGCAGAGTAGGTCGAGTAGGCAGGGTAGGCAGAGTAGGCAGCAACGCTAGCGATTGGAGCGACACGGCTAAGGATCGGAGAAGCAGGGGTGATCAGCGGCGTGCGAGCGATGACAGGAGCGAGGGGCGCGATCAGGGGAGCAGACCGTTTTTTCAGGATGTGGGCACCATTCAGGGCCTTGGCGACGAAGTGCGCGGAGCGGTCCAGGTTGACATCCAAGGTGTCCAAAGGCCTGCCATCAGCGGCCAGGATGTTAGCAGGCTGACCGGGGGCCAGAGACAGAGGACCTCTGTAGTTGGAAGGAGCCAGCAGAGGAGTGCTGTACGCAATAGGCGCACTGTACGCCAGAGACGAGTATGCGAGAGGCGCGATCAAAGAAGCGGAGCGCTTCTTTAAGAGGTGAACACCACCTTCGAGCGCCTTGGCAACCAGGTGTGCGGAACGATCCAAGTTTACATCCAAGGTGTCGAGGGGCCTGCCGTCAGCTCCGAGTACGTTGGCGGGCTGGCCAGGAGCCAAGGAGAGCGGGCCTCTATAGTTGCTAGGTGCTAGACCCCAGGGCGCGGCATACGCCCAAGGTGCGGAGTAAGCAAGGGGCGTAGAGTAGGCGAGGGGAGCCACCACGCTGGCGCAGGCCGCTGCCACCACGCAAGATAACACCACCAGCTTCAACATTGTGTAGTGGTCTGTGTTGATGTCACGACTCGACGACGACTGATGCCCTGTCGTATGAGCAATGAGCTTTTATACTTGCATCATCGGAATATTCTTTGGGCGGCGCCGGAATATATCGTTGACATTGAAAGGACTACTTTTGTTAAACAACTTTTATATGATAAGAAAACAGCTTGCATAGTCAACCTTTAGATAATGCGAATTATTTGTCAATTATATAGGTAACAGTGCAATATGTTTAATTTTCAAGCCTAATGCATAAATACGAGTAATTAGATACGAACTGAATAATATACAGGAATTGCGGTTCTAAAAAAAAATTATGACGTTTGCTAAGTGTTGATATTTAATTAAATAAGGCAAGTGCAAGCAATTTATGGTACAAGAAATCTGAGATCTGTAAGACAGCATTATAGAGAATATACATACAAATTACTTAACTAAGGTCGAAAAACTACAGAATGTTCCAAAGAAACAAGTATGCAATATTGCACATAGTATATATACCTATGATGCCTTATTCTCATATACTCTTATATTTCGAGTAAAAGGTGACAAGGTAGTCGATAATAATAAGAAATAAATTGTATCGGTAACTCTCTTTATAAACTATAGTAGGTAGGCGTATGATACGATAGAATCTAATGTTTGAACAAGTTTACCACACACGACCGGCATGACCCCAGGCGCCCTGTCCCCAAGCACCGGCTCCCCAAGCACCGATACCCAGAGGAGCGATGGGGCCGATTCCGCCGTGGAGACCGAGGGGAGCAGACAGGGCCAAGGGAGCCGGACCGATGATTCTCGCAGCGGGCACATCGATGCGGGCAGCGTGCGACCACGCGGCTCCTAGGAGAGGAGCGGAGCGCTTGCCGAGGTGATGACCGATGGCACCGGCATCCACGGCACGAGCGGTGAGGTGCGCGGCGCGGTCCAAATTCACGCTGATGGTGTCGAGTGGCCTGCCATCGTGAGCCACGATATTGGCGGGCTGTCCCGGTGCCAGCGACAGAGGGCCCCTGTAGTTGTAGGCGTCGATTGCTGGCGCAGCTGCAACACCACCATGCGCTAATCCAAGAGGTGCCACAACAGGAGCGGCTAGCAGAGGCGCGGCTAGGGCGGCACCCGCCCAAGGAGCTCCCACACCGAGGTGACCACCGAGTCCCAGAGCACCACCCCAGCCGAGTCCCAAAGGACCTCCTACACCAAGTAGGCCGCTAGGAGCTGAAGCCGCTAGGGCTAGCACAGACGACAACACCACCAGCTTAAACATTGTGGTCTATGTTGCTTTCGGATCGAAAAACGACTGATACATTAGCCCTCTATGCTTTAGCTTTTATACTGGTCAATTTCGTAGGCGAACCTATTCCAGATACCTTTGTGACGTCGTCCAAATATGCGACGGGGCGTTGGCATTCTCCAATAGAAAGAAAAGCACCACGGCTAGCGAGGCGGGCAACGGGCCGGTGGCTGCGGTCAAACCGCGGAATAATTTGACGAACAAATTCAACTCTTAACGAAAAGGGCTAGATTCCAGAATCAGTGGAAGTTTCCTTGTTTGCCTTGAATACTATGATAAAGGGCCGTTCACTTCTGTAAACACTTGTTTAGATAATCAAAAACGTTTGACACTCAGACACCTCACCTTCCTTATCATGGTGACGATTTGTAAACAAATTAAATATATCTTGTGCCCTTACGACAGTCGCTTGTGGACTGGCCTCTGCTTACAATAATTTGGGATTTTTTATCCGATTTCTAATAAAATCACAATGACAAGTAACTAAAAAAATTATTAAAGCTATCAATTATGTCCGGAGCGATCAATACCCGCCGTTATCTCGAATTCAATACAATTATATTACATTATAATTTCAGTGAAATATTGGCGAATTTTATTAAGGCCTCCTAATGTATGTTTTTTAATATCAATTTCGGGCAACGCACCTATTTTAGTGACATACAAGTGTTTTTAACATTTATAACAGTTTTATAATAATAGAATTAAGGTGAATTTTAACTTTACAGTTAATAACAACAACAGTAGATTTTTTTCTCGAATTCAAAGTTGGTCTGATATTGAAAGTTGTTCTCAATGACGAGTATAGTAGCCCACATTCGGCTTAGTACACTCCAAACCGATAACCCTGTATAATTTAATCAAACGTCCATAATCACCAAACAGTGCGTTGCCAAACTTGATACTTGAACTTGAAAGTTACACGGCACATGTAAACACTTCGCAACCGGTCTCGCACGTGTGACGTCAAACGCATGTAACACATATCATACCGGTCTTGTACTGAATGTATACGGACGTATAAAACGATACCCGTTTGAGGTGACGCATGAACATTAGAGTAACAACATGACACATCAAAAAGGCAGAAGAGCGTGAATTTATTGCTCGAAAGTGAGGCTTCTTTCGAGCGTTATTCAAATTTATGCAAGTGATCTACAATTATGTAAATGAGTATGTCCTGACATACTTGCAGATGGGTCACAATCAACGCCTGAACCGGTGAACCAGAGAAAAGATTTTTTATGTCCTAAGGGGTGAGATAGGGGTTCAATGTTAAAAACTCTTTTATCCCATGTTTAACCCCCGACGCAAAAACGACGGCGTGAAATAAGTCTGACGTGTCTGTTTGATGTGCGTCTGTCTGTGGCATCTTAACTCCCAAACGGATAGACGGATTTTGTGTTTTTTTTTTATGAAAGGTATATTAGTAGGAAGTATTTTTATCTATATTTCATGAAAATTGGTCCAAGATAGCCGCCGCCGAAAAATGGCGAAGTACATTTGTTTCACATTTTCGTCAATATGGGTATCAAATGAAAGGGCTTGCCTAGTAGAATACTGTAGTAAAGTAAAGTAATATTTGTTGACCTCTAAATAACGTTCGTTACAGGCAAGTGTTATTACATTTGAATAAATAATTACTTATAAAAATTAACTTATAAATCTCATTCATATACGATTACTTAATATTAGTACTTAGTTTAATAGTTCTCATGACAAATATTTACATTATGATTGCTTTGTTTAGTCATTAGTCATATTTTATTATGGTTGTTCGTTACACAAGAACGATGATTCTACAAGCTGCATTCACATATATTCGCTGAGTTTATAAATATTCCTAAATAATTTCAAATTTTCAATTTTAATTGTATATCGCGTACATCGCAGCGGGTGACAGCTACTAGTTAATAATAAAGCCCCTGTATGCATACGTCGGTGTTTATTTTTGCTTATGCTAACTAGAAATTCCGAACTGTCGAACCTCGCGACTATGATATTTTTTGCGACTATATAAAAAAAAGCAACAACCACTCGGCCGACTTCTTTCGTATTCAAGGATTAATGTTAATGTTGTTTTCTGCATGTCTGTATCATGCAGCATTTATTGCACCGTAGCCTTTCCCCCCTTTTGGGAGAAATAACCTTAGAGTCAAAAATTCCCGACAGATATAAAATTCTAAAAATTTGTAGAACCGATTCTCCGATTTTTGTTGTATACCATGTTTGCTCCAGATTTATTGGAAACTACGACCTGTACGCGAGTACGAAATATCAGGTGACATACAACACACAGACATATGAAATGCCAGACCCGAAACGAAGTTAAGCGCGACTACTCTCCTCGCTATTTCTGAAAACTTTACAGTATTGTTCAAGGATGATAAACATTAACATAACATTTTGCCTAATTACATAGTAAGAAAGTGAAATATGTGTTACATATTTGTTGTGTTTAGTACAAGCTTTGTAGGACGTCGGACCTTGGGATTTATTTACTCTGATGCAAGAAATTGTGTTATGGAGTCAGCTAGGAACTAGATTACTTGACCAATCGTTTCAGAACTCATGTTGTAACTTGAATTAATTTGTCAACTTCCCATAAATGATTAAACAACTGTTGTTGATGAAAACCGTAAACTGTGTGTATGTAATAGCAATGAGTCGAAAAAAAAGCTGTTTTATTATAAAAAAAAAAATCTCAAAGCAAACCTCCGTAAAAGAACTTTTTTCTGTAAGATTATTGATCTTAGACTAAAAAAAAATGGGTGATTTACCATTGCCTACAAAATCGCCGTTGACTATCATTTAAATCATGAAATATTAAATGCTACTTAAGTATCATAACATATTGTTGATTGCTTACGTACTAATAATATTCCTGTCCGCGAATTCTAAAATCATATTTCCTACTAATATTATAAACGTGAAAGATTTTAAGCACGTTTGAGAATGTTTTAGAAACTGATTGAATAAAATTTAGTACGGAGACAGCTGGATTAACACATTGAATACTTTTCATCCTGTATTAATTGAAGTAACACCACAGGGTCAGCTAGTCATACATATATATTGACTATCATAGCATTATTTGCCTGAATTTAAGATAAACGATGAACTTCGTTCGAAGCTTTATTGGATGAGTTGTGTTTGTATCCACGGATCGCGTGATCAGACTGAAATCATTTTCGAAATGTGTACTTTCTCGCGATGTAAAATGTACATTTATGTTATTTCCCAAAAGAAAAAAAACTTTTATTTAAATAATTGAGTACAACTACGACCTTTATAACTAATCAACGACAAAATGAGGTTTGTCTCGTTTTTCTCATTGAATTTTACCCTATGAGACAACTAAGATTACTCTTGTCACTCTTGTCTTGCTGTGAACAAAGGATGAAGTTACTAAGTTAGCCAAATCGAATTCTAAACTTATCGCTATTTTTTAAATTTCTATAAAACCCTGAAACAATGACAAAAAAATCTTTTTTTTTAATCCAAACCGCACCCTAAAGAATATTTTTATTCAAATTGGAATCTCAGTAAAAAGGGATATTTTTGGATTAGAACAAAAAACGAAGTTATTTTATGCACTATTTTAATAAGAGTCTTGATTGTAAAAGGGTTTGCTACGCCTTTTCAAATACGTTTAAACTTGTTACATTTAACATAAGATCATTTAATTAGGCTAGTATTACATATATGGTTCATTTTATCAAATCCCATTAATAAACACTATGGTTTTCACAAATAGAATGAAAGAATTAAGTGATGAAAACATAAGTTAAACGCCAATTGAGGTAAAAGAAAGTACACCCACGTATTTGCATTTGCAATAAAATGTTCAAAAATGCTCACACTCATACATTTATCGTACATACGTTCACGTAGTAAATGTAATGAACTTAGCATTATTTTACCACAACACAAGGTTAGCATAATATAATAAAAGGTAATACATATTTAATTAACACAGCATTCTTGTACAACTATCTAACAAATTAACATAATGATAACCCAGTTAGCTCTACATCTAAAGTTATAATTCTGTTTAATGCTCTGTCCGTCAGCCAGTCATTTAGAACTTTAAACAACTTTAGTTAGATGCCTAAACGATGCAGTAAAAACAGAAGGTAATAAATAATATAGTATGCACTAAGGCATGTGTTTTTTTCTTATTCAGTAAGTATAATTATGATTTCATTATACCAACCATAAAAAAGTCAAACAAAGTGTTATTTATCACACTTTGATGATATCCTCATCTCAACTTTTATCTATGTAGGTACTGCTGGATATAGGAGTTGGTCTCTATGTTCGAAAGACTTTAAACTTACCTTACAAGCTATCTTCTACCCATACATATAAAAAAGTAAGCCCTGGCTGACTGACTGAACCTTGGAGGGTATATTCGTTATAGGTTGTAGGGGTGTGCTAAGAAAGGATCTTAGGAAATACAACTCCTAAGGGGTCAAATAGGGGTTTATAGTTTGTAACTTCTATTAAATATTTGTACACGTGTGTAACAAATTAAAGTCACTAATCAATTATTTTAAAGACTTGATTAGAGTCACACAATTATTGTGAACGAGAGGTCTCAGTTCGCAGAACTGTTAGTTTAGTTCACCTACTGCTTTTTATTCTGACTGTGTCTTTGTGCCGGAAGTTAAATGGCATGCAGAATCGAATTACCGCCATCCAGGGCTAGTTCTAGCTACAAGTTGGAGAGTTGAAGCCTACATCCGTTAGCTGCGAGTTTATGAGCATTCTTTACAATGAAGCCCAGTGGGGAATATATAACTCTATAATCAGTTACTACTAGCCTCTCTCTTTTTCACGGTTTTATCCGCGTTATGTAGCCAACATAACGAGGGTCAAACCGTGAAAAGAGGGAAAAACAAACGAACAAACATAAATTTGCATTTATAATGTATGTGGGAAAACATTTATACCTATATAAAACAACTACCGGCCAAGTGCCTTCATTACCAAAAACGAAAAGATAACAACAAAAAATATAGCAGAAATATGTATATTTTTTCGGTCTAAAATGGCCGATTTAGATGAATCATAATATGAAAAACTAGTGAATTGCTTAGCGAACCGTAAAATAGGCAAATCATTTTATGGATTGTCTATGAATCTTTTGACAGTTTTGTATGGATTTTCGTAAAATGGCCGCCAAGTATGAATTGCTGAACTGTCACTTAGCAGAATTGTTAGATGTTACTCAAAAGCAACATCTAGCCTTTTGTTGTCTGTGTAGGAAAATAAAATAATTATGGCGGGTTTATAAGCGTACGTAAAATTTGTGCAGCACACGGGAGTCCTTCATGAACTAAATTATCACCGGCAAGGCTCAATTTCGAAAATCGGAAAATGGTTTCGAAATGCCGGGCCAGGGAAATTTTATACTGCAGGACTCCGAGTATGTTGTTGTATATAGATTTAACAAAAGTTCGTGAAGTCAAGTGCATTGTCCTATCTGAAAGGTGTAATCAAGATAGCAAAGACATCCTGTGTCGATGTGAGCAGCAAGACATAGGTACTTTGTGATTGTGACTATTGTGATATGTATAAAGATCGATAGTCACACAACTTCTGTATTTTATTAAGAAAAAAAATCTTATATATATAATAAATTAAACGTCGACGGCAACCATTTTCTTAATATTGTCTGGAGACTTGAAGCAAGGCAGGTCCAACTGTATCTGGCATAGCTAAGTGTACATTCAAATTACATACTCTATAATTAATAGTAGCTAATAAGTAATTGTTAATTATAGACGATCTTTTGAGTAGAGATGTCATACTCATATTTTATTTTCTTCTTCTCTCTTGCAAGAGCTTTGTACGGCTTGTGCATTTGCCATCTTCATGTAAGAAAAGTATTTTTGATGACATATTGACTTACCAGTAAAAAAACATGCATTTCATATTTTTGCATTTATTTTATTATAAGTTGTAAAATAAGACAATTTCTAATAGCGATTAATGTTTTGTACACGTACGTCATAATAATCACTAATTTAAAATGTGTAAGAGTAACAAAACTGATATTTGGTTTTTACCGGTAATGTTACGGTTTTCGTTTTTATGACTTGCAATATTAACACTAAATCCAGATCATCCGGTGAACTGAATTGAAAGCAATTCAGCAGCATGATAGACCATTTTACGACACAATATGAATTGTAAGGCAATGTGGCAAGGAGTTCACTTCGCGAATTAGATTTATCTGAATTGCGTAAAGCGGCCATTTTAGAGTTCAATATTGTTACTCGCATTTATATATGTATTATCGATAGTAAGAGATATGACTCGTAGTCACGCCAGTGTGACAAACACGTTATGTCGAAAACCGCTTGATTAATATGGTTTAAACTAAGAATTCTGAAACTAAAAGTTTTGATTTTGGAAAACACAAATCGAAAATGTACAACAGCTGAAAAGCGCCTTTATATATTACCAAGTTTCATCAAAATCGATTAGAAACTATGCTAACATACTTGAATGTCAAGCCAGCTTTCTAAAATATCAATTTAATAAAAACCAGCTATACGATATTATGCTTAACAAGACAACATTATCATTATCAAAACAAATACCTACTCATATATTATTATACTTCCTATTATAAAAATAATCAAACCAAACGTGTCGTAGTGCGTTGTTTGTTATAGTAGGTACCTATAGACAAGACTATACTAATAACATTGAGAGAAAAAAATAACTTCCGCATGTACAAATTAAATACCGCAGGTTCGATTACTGTCAATAAGTTACCGCCTCTCAAGCATAGGCTATACTGCAAGCTATGCTATGAGAGAAGCTAGTTTATAATGCGAGCTCAGAACGATAGTCTAAATAATCTAGATACTAGTTCTACTACCTGTAGTAGAGCTGCAGACATTAAAACCATTTTTTATTGCCATATTTAAAAGGAGACAACCACTAGATAATTTTTTTGTTTATTTTGTGATGGCGGCCATCTTAAATTCGAAATTTATCATAGTGTATAGTATACTACTAGTCAAGCCCTTTTGTTTGATTACCCATATTGAGTGGTTTTGGAAAAAATATGTAATTCACCATTCGCCAGACGGCCATTTTGGCCCGATTTTCATATAAACATAGCTAAGATCACTCCCGTAGGTTCAATTGTCCGGTCAGCTACGAAGCCACAGACATGAAATGAAAAAGCTTTACCTCTGTGACAGTTAGCTTATTTTAATTATAGAAACTCAGTAGTTGACGATATGTAAAGAACGGCGTTAGATTCGCTTAGCTTAGCTAACAGTGTGGACTGCACTTTGACAACAAAGTATACTTGTTTTTTTTTTATTATTTTTATTGGCAACTGGATACAAAGTCCTTAATGCCTTACTTATTGAACTATTTACTTAACTATTAAAAAGTATACTTGTAGTGTAAAATTATTGCCATTACTTATACTTTAAAAAAACTAGTTTTTACTGTTATTTCTTAAAACCAGTGATCCGTGTGCTGTGTCAACATGTATTTATATAAAAAAGTATATATTTCTAGTGCATATGTTATAATTTTATGTACCCGCAGCTCAAAAAAACTGGTATTCACGAATATTCCATTCGCTAGCTAATCGTACCATTATCAAAAATTTACGATTTCTTCTATAATTTCTACTACTTGAAACCTAGCAAGAAAATATGATCGGTTGAAACTTTAGATAGATTTAATACCAACCGCCTGCCCAGCAATAGCTGCAATAACTACAGATTTGCGATCGGACACCCACAAGGTTGTTAGTGGACAATTGAAATAGACCAGACTGCAAGAGTACCTATAGGTGTAGTTAGGTACAACTTAAACCCTGGATTGCCTTGATCTAGTAAAACCAGCTGCCGCCAAGTGTCTTGTGACTGTAAAAATGTCAAGAAACCAAGCAGTGCAACGTTGAACTTCGTATTTAAATATAATTGCAATATTTACGTGGTTTATAAGAACGAACTGATTCTATTTGCATGCTTAGCTTACAATAAATTAAATAAAAGTTATGTTATTTTCATCGTACTTGTAGAATCAGACTTTTGTTGTAAAAGTTAGTACAAGTTTATGATGAAGACTGAAAACTTTAGCAGTCATGTTTAAATTTCCATCTCTCGAAGCTTCTTTTCTCGCCTACTTGCGAGAGACTTTGTACCTCATGCGAATTGTAACTCGTGTATAACATATATCTACTGGTTAAACATTTCATTATTTAAGACATTTAATGTACGTCGCGATAATAATAAAAAAAGAATTATTGAAATCCCTACGCCCTTAGTCTTATAGTCCAATGTTAAAAAGTGTCATAGGCGTTTTTTTTCAGCGGGAAAACATACAAAATGCGGACGAAGCCGCGAGCACCAGCTAGTGTTAACAATAATTGAATTTTTGGTGTTCCATGAGTACAGTGCCTCAAAACTTTTGCTGAAAGCATAGTCTTTTTGTAAACATTAATTAACTAAATACCAAGAAATAAAAGCACACTACTTAGTACCCATCAACTGATTTCTTAACTTGGAGACAAAATAATATACTAAAAGTGGGCCGAATCGGGAGTATAAAGTGAGACGAAGTATATGTGAAATGAATCATAAGAACTACTGCGTACTTGGTTATGAAAATGTATGAGGCAATGAAATATTTACTGATTTAAGAACCTACCAACATTATCAAATGAGTAAAAGTTCCATTCACATCTTAAGTAACCTAATTCGATTTGTTCATCGACATGATACAGGTATAATATTTATTTTTATCAATGAATATAAACTTGTCCCTAAAACCTAGAAACGCATCTACAAAATCAGGAACAAGATTCTGAGATAGAATTATTCATGAACATTTTAGCACTTCACTCCAATAAGCAAGAGGATGTGACGTAAACATACGTCGCGGCTCGGCGTCTCGGTTCTGTAACACAGAATATAATATTATACTCGCAGTATCTGCCTGAACAATGTTGCTTTGCGACTGCTTCCTTTTATGAAGGTAGTATGGCATTTGATGACTGCGTGTTACACCGTAGTAGAATATGACGTAAGGAAATAATTAACGTTATTATTTTACTTGAGTTTTCAAATATCGATAAAGTTCGAGAGTTTAGCTAGAATTAACCAATGGTTTAGTAAAATAAGTAAATATTATAAACTTATATTATATTATTTATATAGCCTAAAAACAACAGTGACCCACAATTGAGCCTTGTGGAACTCCATACGTAATAGGCAGTGGGTCACTTTGATGATTTTGGCCTATTTTAACTATCTGAGTTCTCGTTTCTAAATATAATGCATACATTATAAATATCATTTGAATCTTTCCACGTAATGTTTTGTTACATTGATTGCCATGCGGTTCTTTGTTTTTAGAGTTAATGCGATTCCATAATCGACATATACCGATTTTACTTTTTCATTACCACATCACTTAGAATGTCAAATAAGAAGTCTCATAGTTCTATTAAGATCTAAAAAATACTTTTTTTAACATAAATGCTTATTATCATTTGTGATGTTTGCAGAAGCAAACTTCGTCTCCCTTGACTCTTATCCTTGATGAATTTTAATCAGCCGATAATAGCGCTTTAGATTTAATGACAGATAAAAGTTAAATAAAGTAACAGTAACTAACTTAGTTTAGCTTATAAACCAAAGTACTGAGCCGATTATATAAAATTTATACGAGAATAACCTTTCCAATAAAAAAAAATATTTTCTAATCGGTCCGGCCGTCTAATCAAGTAACGAACATTAAAAAAAAACACAGTCGAATGGGATAAACAAGACAAAACAAGATCCGGATGAATTGAGAACTAAGGACTAGAATTTAAAATCTAATGCGAATGGTCGCGAGTTAATCGGCACGTACGCTTACACTACAGTATGATACGTTACCGGCCTCTAGGTAGACACGAGCTGTCCAAGTAATTGTTGGAATGTAGAGCCGACGGCGACTCTCGGCGGTCGGTATCTGATCGTTCTACTTTGGTACGTAGGCATCGCGTCACTCAGCTATTGTATCGTGGGTCGCTTCGAGAGATGCTAGTAGGTGTGAATCTGAGACGTTTGAGGAAATAACATTTGGAATTCTGACGAGACAGTCCATATTTTGAAACATTAAAAAAATATTAAAAAAATATTTCAATTTTATATTTAAAAAAAAATAACATTTATAGCTTAGCAGAAACCTAACACAACTATTATCGAGGATTTGGATTCTTCCTCAATAAATTTACAGGTTTTTACATATAACTTCCTGGGCGTGACATTATGAATCACTTTTGATGGTGGATGGTGACGGAATCATAGGTTAGATAGGTTTTTCCTAAATTTCTAGTTGATACCATCGAGATAGTTAGGTGTTTTCTCTTATTTAGTTCTTGATTACAAATAAATCAACTCGCTTTCGAGTTTGTACACCCCTACCGATTGCCCTGTTGCTTTATGATCGCAAAAAAGTTAAAACTTATGGCTCTACTGCAATAGCAAAGAATAGCTAACTAAGTACTATTCAATGATAATTATCTCGCTATATTATCTTGATAAGTTTAATTTTAAAGAACACGTATGTAATTAAATCTTCAATAGATTCGGACAAAGTATTGCAATCGCTGATGTGATGCAAGATCGGACCTTTGTAACAAGAGCTGAAGTAGACCTGAAGTAGATCCGATGTAGAAATATCTAAGGTGTGATATATTTTGAAGAAATATCTATGTATAATTTATATAGTCTGTAGGTACGACTTTCAAAATAAGCCTTAAATTTATGGTTTTAGTTATTGTTTTACATAGAAATAAAAGCTATAGCTATTTATATAGGATTTAATGTCGAATTTCAGTGTAGGTTTATTTTTAACAAATTTCAAACAGATGTTCACAATTGGAAAACTTCTTACTCGAGTGGTCTCATGCAACTTTTTTAACGAATACGCAAAAAGGGGAGATACTCAATTCGTCTGCTTTTTTATGTTAGACAGCTGGACGGATTTGAAAATTCTTTTGTTTTAAAGGATACTCATTATTACTTTCTGCGTTCGATTATAATTTTTGCAAAATTAGTGTTAATTATTTCACTTTTTTTAATGCTTTTGTTTATGAAGTGTAATAATTTGTAACTAACGTTTTAAATACTTTTTTGTTTCTTAGTAGTAGTCTTGTTGGAGTCCTTTTTATAAAAACTCTTTTTTTTGTTATAAAATATCTGGTAATCTCTTAGTACAATAATGGTCAGAATGTATTCTCTTGTCAAGTTACTTTAGAAACATGAATAGAGTATTTTTTTTCTTACGTTATTTTCAATCACGTGTAACTTATCAACCAAACAAATATGTTTAGATATAGGCACATAGGTATAGGCTAGACGGCTACTTAACAAATCACACTTACCTAAAGTGCAAAAGCGATAAGTTATCCATTAGATCGGTCGTTACACAAGCACCTCTGATGAAATGTGGGCTGTGACTTGCATCAGGAATAACTGACAAAATAATTCCTTATTCAGCATACTGCGTACGACTAAATATGTCACGTAGAAAACATTAACAAAGCTTATTGCTCAAAGAGATAAGTTTGGAGCATTTTTATGAAGGAACCTTTTAAGGTAGTCTTATGCAGTGAGAAGACATGTCTCGAATGTCTTACTTGCAAGAATAACGTATACATAGAAAGATTAGTTAACAAAGTGTTTATCTTATTTAGTAGAATGTGAAAAAGAGTGTATACCTACTCTGCAAAAAAATATAATCCAAAAAGATGAACAGAAATAACTTTTATTTCAATGAATACTTATGATCATTGCCTAAATATATCCCACATGGGATTCCACTTGTGATATTACAAAGCGATAAAAACCACTTTTTGTGTATGATAATTTCATACCGCAGCAAACAGAGGCCCAATATGTTGACATAAAAAACGTAATGTCACCAAAAAATACCAAAAGCTTTCCCCGGACTCACGTTTCTGTAACTCATTTAGTACGCTCCAGTTATTTTTGTATCCCTTCATTACGTACTCGTGTGCGTTACTTTTATTTGACAAAGCCTGTTGACGTCATTTTTCATTACATTTGTGAGAGGGTAACGTCCTAGAACTGGCTGTATTTAAAAAACCTTTCCACAAAAGTAGGATTTAAAAATAAATATCAGCATCCTGTGCTTAATGTACAAACTTGTGTATACTCTTATGATTTAGGTCTTCTTGAATAGTTCATTTTATTTACAATGCTGAATTTTCTGAAATAATATATTGTATCTGACTGTCGTCGAGTTGATCTAATCTGAGAATTAGGTTACTAAAATAAATACAAGATCTCAGTTACTATAGTTTTTCTAGCATCTATGCAACTGGAAACTTTTTTTCGAAAATGTTAAAAATTTATAATTACAAATATAATATACACGTTAATAAGATCTCAATGCTCTGCTACTATATCATCAAAATACAACTACACTACTTTTTGTAGTAACTATGTCTAGCAAAATCTTTACAATAGTTAAAGTGCACAGTTCAATGCCCTAAATAAAGAGTTCAAGAACCTAAGAGGAAAGGAGGTGGCCCTTCTGACCACGGCCAAGTAGAATTAGATTACTTATGCTTAAAGGCTGGAACACATTAATAACAACACAAACTATAAAAAATACCTGTATAACTTATAATTTTAACATACTTATGTAAACTTTGTATTACATACAATCAGTGGTAGGTGATCATAGGTAATTTAGCATGTAAGGTGTCAAAAGTTCTAAGCTGTCTAAAGGCCTCCGAATTGATTCTGATCATAATTATTTAAAACTATACGAAGATTTTCATTATTTATTATGAATACAAATCAACTAGAGTTTAAAAATTTACTATGTAAAAACAAGGGCCTAAAATGACGAAATAAGAAAATCATTCAGATTATTTATTCAGAAATAAATAGGTGCAGATATGGTGAAGGTTTGTCGTGGTGTTGTTCTATTTATTGTGACTATTTTTTCCTCAGTAGGTTTTAATTAAGTAATGACTTCACCTATCTAACGAATTCAACCGTTCAATAACATTTTCATTCAAAAATAGACGTGTTAAAATACTCGTAATGATTGGTAGATATAAATACTTCAGTTTGGTAAGTCCTGAACCTAATCATTGCAAAACGACAACCGGAACCACCTGTGGACAGCAAGGACCTCTGTGGAATACCAAAACAGCTGCGCAAATGAAGGGTTGCTCGGATTTATCTTCATTTTTTGCTATTTTGGGCGAGAATATTCAGTTAAACGACGATTTAGATTCTGGAAAGTTGGTAAATAATAAGTGGTAAGGAAGGGTTTGCGGGTTACGGTCGGAAGAAATTCGGCAACACTATACACTACTGAATAATGAAGCAAATAACAAGAATAAAAACGATTTATTACTTCATTGAATATTAGAATTAATTTTAACGGCAATTAATGGGTTTGAAGTGTCTATGCTCTCTGTATGAATTATTTGGATGCCTAAATGTAAACGTAGGTTAAGTTAATTTCTTAAATTTAAACTGAACTCGAAACAATCATTCTACAAGTTCGACAACATTAACCAGTTGTGTTATCGCCTACTTTTCGAGTACGATTGACTATTGTAATAATCAATTCTGAGTTATTATATATTTGCTTAGCTCGGGCCGTTAATAATATAGTGTATAATTACCATTAAGTATGTTTACGCAGTGTAATGGTCACGCTATGAACTGATTAGCTCATACAATAGGTAGATAATTAGCGGGCTACTTAAATCATTACTAATATAGAACAATGTGGCCTAGAACTGCGTACACGAATCAAGAACACTATTTTGCTCTAGCCTTGACGTAGCCTAGGTTATAATTTCGTTGAGCTAAAGTGCGCAATTTTGAAATTGTCTGACATAAATTCTAAATGCTATTTTAAACAAGAATATTTTTAAGCTCAGCACAACTAAAGAAACTAAAAAATTACCGTACATAGTATACATGAAGAACTATTAAACCGACTTTATAAAGGAGGAGTACATATGTTCCCTGATTTCTCTGAGATGGCTGGAACGATTTTGAAAATCATTTTGTTGTTCGATAACAAACAATGAAACAAACAAACACAATGTAGTTCATATAAAAGTACACCCATACTTTCCGCTTGGTCCTATATACATTTTGGGCAAATCTATCAAGTTAATTTAGATCAATATAATTTGTAATATTCCTTGAGAATTTTTTTGACATCGAAACATTTTTGTAACGTAAGTTCTGCGTCCCGAATTAAAGTCAGTTTTAAATTTTTTTGTTTTTGTGTTACAATGGTAGTATATCTCTAAACCCGTTTAAACCCATTCAAGTAGATTCAAATACTCTATATAGCCATTATCTATGTGTTGATCTATTTATGGTAAATAAGTATGTATTAATCGTATCCGTTTACGTATAAACATTATACACTGTGACTGTTTCATTTCATGCATGACACCAAGACGTTATATTTAAAGCTCACGATGAACATAAAAAAGTCATAACAAATAACAAAGATCGTTGGCCTCCTTTTAAACTAACTTCTATCTTATAAAAAATGCGCAAAATAAAGATTATTTGGATTTATCTTCAGTTTTAGCTATTTTGGGCGAGAATATTCGGTTAAATAACGATTTAGATTCAGGAGCGTTGGTAAATAATGCTAAATTCAAAGTGGTAAGGTTTGCGGATTAGGTGGGAATAAGTATGGCAACCCTGTACACTACTGAATAATGAAGCCAATAACAAGCAAGAAAACGATTTATTACTTCATTGAATATGTGAAAGTCATAACAAATAACAAAGAGCGTTAGACTCCTGTTTAAGTAACTTCTATCTTATAAAAAATATTTATTGTTCGAAGACAAATAATCATAGATAAATTTTGGACAGTACAGACGTGATTGTCTTGACGGTACAGTCGTGGTTGTTTAATGCATTTTAAAATCAAGACGATTAAGTGTGTACCGTCGAGACGACGAGAATAAAGTTTGATTATATCAGGAGTCGCATACGTGTAGTGTGACTGTGCATGTACCTATCTCGCCTTTGGGTAGTCTTTGCGATTTCACCATAGAAATCTAAATTATTATAGATATATAACTTATTTAAAACTTGTGGTACAGTAGTAAGTTAACGGTAGTTCAGTTGTTCAACTATTATATATAAACGATTGGGTGTGAGTTGAATCCCAGCTTCAGACATGCACCTCTGAGTTTTTTTTACTCATTTGCTAATTATAATTAATTACTACATGCTTAAAGGTTAATAGTTTTCGAAGATATGTGAAATTCCCAACCCACAATTTGGAGGAGTATGTCCTAGACCCCTCTTTTACAGAGGAGATCCGAGCCTAACATTGGGACGTTATGGGTTTAACGTAAAATAAGAATAGTAGTCAACTACTACCTTATATATATAATGCAAATGTTGAACCGCTCACTCTGTATTGTTAATTTTATAGACATTATTGTTAATTTTATAAACGCAAACAGCGTTTTTATGAATAAGATACTTATTTAAATCTACCTCAATAGCATTGGGTTCTAAATGAAGAGCAGGACTAACCTTTTCTTTTAGATTGGTCTCTTTAACAAGGAACGTTACTATAACCAAATAAATTTAGTCATCGTTGATTATATTATCAATTCTAATGAGATTAATGTTATGTTTTGGTTTCTAAATATAAATTAAAACTGAAGCAAATAATAAATAACTTCAAACCTTGATTGAGGAACTACAAAATTTCCATTGATAAAAATCACGTTGAAAGTTGTTTTATATTTCTAGGAAGTCGATAGCAGTTTACATAATTACAGTTAATTTTTTCCTCAAAAAGGCTTCGTTACAAATTGGTAATTATTGTTGGCAGAGCGAAGCGACAAACTGTATTGGGAGCATTTTTATTGTTTGTTTATTGGACTGAAGATAACTTGATTGCTGTTTGTACTTTCAAGAACATTTTTTTATTAAAAAGTTAACAAGTAATTTAAAAGAACTTTTTCAGTTATTTCGATTGAAAAATCAGACGTCTGGATCGATTTTGATAATAAATTTAATGGGACGACTTGAGAAGTCCAGCCGCATATTGTGAACTATATGGCCACTATGCTAACCAAATTGCGGGTTGGAGATCTCACTTATCTTTGATAGCTATTAACCTTCTCCGATAATCAAGTCATCTTTTACCGTTAAAGCTTGTATTCATTAAGTAATTAAAACTTATGTACCCGATTGAATTTTATTTATTATATATATAACCGACATGTATAACTAAAAACTAAAAGCGTAATAAGAACACGGAACTGAATTGCATTACTAATACCCAGAGTAATTCCTTATGGTCTGGCCGTTCCTCGCATGACTGAGCACAACTTTTGATCGCCGCTTGCATATTTTGTCGATAGGTACCTATAAAATATAATTAATTTTAACACTTTGCTTGGGTTTATTGTAAACTTATTGTCAAGGTCGTTCAAAGTTCTTAGAATTTTATATATAGGTACTCATATTCCAATTGGTATACAGAAAACTCATAACGACTAAGCAAGAATCATTCTAATAAGAAAAGCTTAGATTTTTAAATAGCGGTCTTTTGGCCCATATATAATATAATATAGTCTATAATATCTATAATATACTTACATAGTTTTTAATTTTTCAAAATCATTGATTTCAAACAATGTAGACTTACTTTAATTTTTGTCCATGATCGGTCGATTCAACGAATATAGATGGACTGTGATAAAATTTGTACACTCAAGAAAGAAAAAAATATATTTTTAATACTATATCAGTTACTGTTAGTCATGACTTAGAAATCAATTAAGTGATAAATATAAAAGAGTTAAGTTCTGACTGACTGACTAATATTCTCTAAGAATCAACCCAGAACCTAATCTTCTGAACCTATTTAAAAGAAATTTGAAGGGTGTATATAAGAAACTTATAAAACATGATAAAATTTTAACTAAAACTATACAAAGTAATAAACTATATGTACAAAAGCAATACCCAAAAATTAAAACTAACTTAAATCTAAACCACTGCCAGTTGGTAGAGTACCCAAAATGCTGGCCCCATTGCCTCGTTGGCAATACTAATGAGCTGACCCAGGTAGAGACCTACCTGTATTTTGGTCTCGAGTAGCGTCAACTAGACGCTTTGTTAGGGTGTATTCATTATATGGTGAAGAGGTGTACTGAGTAAGTTTTTTTGAATGTTAACCTCTACGCGGGTAAAATGGGGGTTCACATTTTTTTCTATTCTATGCAGCGTGCAAAGCCGCAGCTGACAGCTACTAATATATTATAAATAGTCTGCATATTTAGGTCCAACCGTTTTCGAGAAGTCGGTAAACATACATACAAAAAAGAGTGAAGAACTAAAACTATCAATAAAGTTATGTATGCCTTTCGTACCTCAGAACCAGAAGGTAGGGTAATTAATCACGTGCTATGTGGGTTCGAGACGTTGATATTTCATCGAGCATGAGAGCCTTTATGGCAACCCGGACCTTACAAACTGATTTAGTACTCAACTATTCTGACTGATTTACTGCAGTAAAAAGAGAGCTTGGTATTTCTCTGTAGGGTGAAAACTTCAAAATGAATTTATGTAATAAAATATAGGTGTATTATATAGCTATACGTAAGGCGGGATACGTGAGTAATATCGACGGTTGACGGTGGTATAGAAAAATTTGTTTTGAGCTCTGTGACCTCTTTTCAGTCTAGTACATCCTAAGTTAAAATGAGTCTGTACGATCTCACAGTTTCGTATTCTGATAACTTCAAAGATCAGTTAGTGTACCTAACTCGAAGAAAATAAATAAAACTTAATGATATTATCCATATATATCGGCGATTGAAACAATGTTAGAAACATCCTACCTTCTA
This sequence comes from Ligdia adustata, assembly GCA_947049295.1. Taxonomy (NCBI): domain Eukaryota; kingdom Metazoa; phylum Arthropoda; class Insecta; order Lepidoptera; family Geometridae; genus Ligdia; species Ligdia adustata. The sequence continues at coordinate 7,110,518 of OX346225.1, read as the reverse complement.
CTTCTTAGTTCTACATCAAAGCTACGTTAATTATCAACTGTCTAGAAATTCTTTTAAGGATTTCTAGACAGAAATTTGACTGTAAATAAGGAAGGCCAAATACTCATTAAAGTAATCAAAAACTAAAATTCGCGAGTATCCAAAGGAAATTCAAATTTATAATGTTTATAATTTGCACTGCAAATAATACAAAACTGATAACATCAAAGCATCGCGAGTTTTGCTGTCGTCGTTGCGCACTACATACTCTCGACCACGAAATTCTTTCGTTATAATATGACCGCCACACACGCGCCGAGGTCAACCAACATTTTATTGACAACTGACATTGTTCTATCTACTCACAAATTATTACTCACAGAAATCGCCTTACCTTTTAATTATATCCGGTCAGTATAAATATAGCAGAAGGCGAGTCAAATTTATCAGTCGACCGTGTGCGGTTTGAAGTGATCTATTTGTCAGAAAAACACAGACCACGTTCAGAATGAATACGTTGGTGGTGTTGTTCGCTCTCGCCTCCGTGGCTTGCGGTTCTTACGTGCAGGTGGCACAGCCCCCGCACCACCCCGCTGTAGTGCTGGACCCTCACGGCCGCCCCCTGGATACCGCCGAGGTCATCAACGCACGCGCCCTGCACCTGCAGGCTAAGGCGCTGGAGGGACACTACGCTCCTCTCGCGCACGCCGCTGTCATCGCTCCCGTCGCTCACTCAGTATACGCCCCTGCCGCCGCTGTCTCCCACCAGTCCCGTGTGGACATCCGCACCAGCCCCGCTATCGTGAGCCACGCTGTTTCTGCGCCCGTGCTCGCTCACTCCGCGTACGCCTCTCCTCTGCTCGCTCACGGACACTACCTGAAGAAGCGATCCCTGGGTCACCTGGCATACAGCGCACCCCTCGTCGCCGCTCCGTCCGCAGTGTCCCACCAGTCCCGCGTGGATGTGATTTCAAAGCCCGCTGTGACCTCATACGCTGTTGCCGCGCCCGTGCTCGCGCACGCCGCTCCCGTTTACGCGCATGCTGCCCCTGTGATTTCTGTCGCCCCCGCTGCCGTGTCACACCAGTCCCGCGTTGATGTCCGCACCAGCCCCGCCGTAATCTCTCACAGTGCGTACGCCGCTCCCCTCGCACACTCCGTGTACGCCGCCGCTCCCCTCGCACACTCCGTGTACGCTGCCGCTCCTCTCGCTCACTCTGCGTACGGCGCCTCCGTGTACGGCGCCTCTCCGCTGGCGTACTCTGGACTCCTCGGATCTGCCCACGCCTGGTGAAGAGCGAACCTGACGAATATCAAAGACACATTTGTATTAAGAGATTTAACAAATCTAAAAAAAATATTTATGAAATAAATGTAAATACAAACGAAACACCTACTCTTTTTCATTGCATATTTACAGCGTTATGGTACTTTTATATTTACACATACACGTTAAAGTTTGCGGATTGATTATAAGCTATTTTTAATACCTCTATAACCATTTCACGTTGTAATAAACTTTGGATAACGAGATTTGACGTTAGAGGTTTTCGAGGTACAAGGCCACAAGGCTGCAAGCCACGACACTCATTTTTTAAACAGACTTTAAATAATCCTTATAGCGGAAACAGTAATACATCATCCGTGAAAATGTTAAGTTTTCTCACTATCACGGTTCATGAGATACACCCTGATGACAAACGCTGGACGGATGGACAGCGAAATCTTACTAATAGGGTTCCGTTTTTACCTTCTAGGTACGGAACCCTAAGAAGAGATTCGCAAGTCAAACATTTTTGGTCCTTTTTAGGGTTCCGTACCCAAAGGGTAAACACGACCCTATTACTAAGTACTTTATTGTTCGTTCGTCAGTCTGGCACTAACTACACTACACTCTCATGAACCGTGATAACTAGCCAGCTGGCTAGTTAGGTTGGCTGGCTAATTGTAACCATTTCCAAATCCTTTATTTTTTAAATGTTTTCGTGTGGTAGGTAGGATTAGAACCATTATTTTAAAGTAAGATATATCATACTAATATATAATAACATAGAATACGAGGATACCTAATGTAGCGCCGCGGGTCACACTACTATAGTCAGTAATAATGTTTAATGTCAAAAATCGGTCTCAAAAAGTTGATTACCAATTCAACAGTGTGATATATTTGTCCTTTAATGTCCTTTTTGCATAGATGATAGGCATACATGTGCACTTACATAACTTTAGACGTATGTTTTGAATATGCTTGTAATATTCCCAGCAAATATAAAGAATTAGAATTTGAAAAGCGTGTTAATATCATTATTAATGTAGTCTTGTCTCTGACAACATTGAAGTAATAAGGTTTATGATTACTTTTATAGATATATTTTCGTAACCTAATCTCATTTCTTGTCTATCTTTAGAATCACAAACATAAAGATTTTATTGAGATAGATACTTTAACAACACAAAGCATTTGAAGTGTCTAATATGTTTTTATTTAGATACTAATTTTTTTAGGGAGGTTATTGGCAGTAGATTGGTTGAGTAGAAAGTATATGAGACGCATATATAATATTGATACATAATATATCTCAGACTCCCAGACACGGGGCTATTATTAGATTTCGTGAATTTTCAAATTGACGCTGATAGTATTTTAACTGATATCTGGTAGATATTTACAATACAAGTATCCAATGTGTTGATAAGCTAAGCTAAGGCCCTTGTGGCACTACTTGTAACATTATATTTTTGTATGGTTATGTTTTTGTGTGTCCACAATAAAGCGTTAATCTATCTATTTATGTAATCCAGGGTCTAATCTATATCCGTACTAAATTTCATCCAAATCTTTGCAGCCGCTTGAGCGTGAAAGAGTAAGAAACATACATACATTCATGCATACATTCTTACAAACTTAAGTATTTATAATATTAATACCATAGGAAGTTTCGGGTTTAAAGTGATTTTAATAAAATGTATATGAACCTAGTAGCTGTTACCCGCTGCGTTGCATGTGACATACAATAAAGTATAAGAAGTTATACACCCTTTGGGTTGATTTTACAAAAATCTTGTCTTTGTAAACACTTTTCGGTTTTAGCGATAAGGCCGTCACTTGTGGCACTACATCTAAAATTATATTTTTGTATTGTTATGTTTTGCGTGTCTACGATAAAGCGTTGATCTATCTATTTATCTCCCTACCCCATAAAGATAACTCCTGAAAAATTAATATTTCTAGGTTTAGCGGCTTAGGTACTACGTAGCCTGTCAGCCAGTCAGTCAGTAATGTCTTACTCTTTTATGTTATACTTACTGGGCTCCAATAATCCTTAGTCTCAATTATTTGTAATCTGGTTCGTTCTTTCTTTCTTTCGTCTTTTTATTTTATGAATAGTAAGTATTTTTGAATACATATTTGCTATACCAAATACTATATCTCTGAGAACTCTAGTAAAACACATTAAAAAGTAGGTAAGGGTCGAAAGACCTATGAAATGAAAAATGATAGAATCATGAAATGAGTCGATCGTGTCTTCTATTATGACACGTCTCGCACTCATTTCATCCCTGATGAGTTCACCGAATGTGAACGAAACTATAGTGGGACCATTGCAACAATCAGGTACGCGTACGCGTAAGAAACCGTCTTCTTAAACAATATGAATCAAACACGCGTTAGTTCTCTAAATAAAATTTGAAAGTACGAAAAACTAAAGTTGTGTATAATTTTAACGCTTTAACAATAGCGCTCCACTGCTAGGCATGGATCTGCTATATGAACGAAGTGTAGGCCATAGTCCACCCAGGGGCATTACCGGCTGTATTGCTATAGCTTTAAAAGTAACTTGCCGTTTCGTAAGTTGGTAATACGTATGTTAATTTGTACACGAGTGAGTTCTCCGCTGTACGCTCTGGAAGCGTTGAAGCGCCCCATTGTTTAAGAGGCAGGGGTTCAGCAACTAAGCTACAACAGCTTCCACAAACGTATTACTGCACTGATTCATTACAATATTTGTAGATACTCCACAAATAATATTAAAGTGTGTAGATGCTCATGCACGCGTGATTTGCAGTCATCACGTGTACTGAACGTACAAAATATCTGTGGGTGGACACTGCATTTTACATTTTATTCTATCCACCTAGGTATCTATTGTAACGTGTGTCACGGACGTACTATTAGATAGGTAAACTTATGTTTGTATAAACAAGACAAAATAACATTCAAGCAATGCTCTGGTACCTGACACTTAATACGTGTTTGAAACTTTGTACAAGTGTCGCGAAAAAGCTTAGTTTTCTAGAAATGTAATCATACTTAAATATGTTTGAAAAATATTTAGGTTCCATTCCCATAGTATAGTCGCTTAAGAGCTTATTATACAGTATCCTTTTTTATACCATTATCTATTAAATATTAATCGAACGACAGCTACATAAAACTCTATATCTTCATTAATATCGCTAGGTTTGTACCTAAATTTAGATTATTTCATTATAATGAGGTAATAAAATAAAATGTATTGAGGTGCATAAATTATTTAATTTGTCTATTCATTTTAATAATTATAAACTATTAAAACGAAAACTACATAATTTTCGTTCGTTATTCGTCGAATCTATATATCACTTCACCAATGCGCGGCATGGGAGAGATGGGAAAGGGGTGAGCTCCAGAAAGAAGAATGCGCCACGGGAGCGGAGGCGTACACACTGTGAGCTACCGGGGCTACCACGGAGTGGGAGACCACGGCTGGGCTGGTGCGGACATCCACGCGGGACTGATGAGACACGGCAGACGGGGCGACAGCAACCACGGGGGCGGCATGCGCGTACACGGGAGCAGCGTGCGCAAGCACGGGCGAGGCAACTGCGTATGATGTCACAGCGGGCGCGGAGATCACGTCAACACGGGACTGGTGAGACACGGCGGAAGGAGCAATGATAGGAGCGCTGTAGGCGATGTGGCCCAGAGAACGCTTCTTCAGCAAATGTCCGTGAGAAAGACCAGAGTAACCCAAAAGAGGAGACGAGTACAGGGAGTGAGCGAGAGGGGCAGCGGCGTACACGCTGTGAGCAGCCGGGGCTACCAAGGAGTGGGAGACCAGAGCGGGGCTGGTCCGGACATCGACGCGAGATTGGTGGGACACGGCAGCGGGAGCAACAGCAACAACTGGAGCAGCATGCGCGTACACGGGACCGGCGTGAGCAACCACAGGCGCAGCAACAGCGTACGAGGTCACAGCGGGCTCAGAGATTACGTCAACACGGGACTGGTGAGACACGGCGGAAGGCGCGATGATGGGAGCGCTGTAAGCCAGGTGACCCAGGGATCGCTTCTTGAGGTAGTGTCCGTGACCGAGCAGAGGAGAGTACGCGGAGTAAGCGAGAGGAGCGGCCAGAACGGAGTGAGCGACGGGAGCGACGACAGCGGCGTGCGCGAGGGGAGCGTAGTGTCCCTCCAGAGCCTTAGCCTGCAGGTGCAGGGCGCGTGCGTTGATGACTTCGGCGGTGTCCAGGGGGCGGCCGTGGGGGTCCAGCACCACGGCGGGGTGGTGCGGGGGCTGCGCCACCTGCACGTAAGAACCGCAAGCCACGGAGGCGACAGCGAACAACACCACCAACGTATTCATTCTGAACGTGGTCTGTGTTAAGATTCGACGATACACAAGATCACTTCAAACCGTGATTCGGTCGACTGATACTGTTTAAGATGCATTAGGCTCTTTTATACTGGCCGTGGTCAAATAATTGTTTTATTATTATTTAGCTCGCCATGCGATATTAGGTAGTGAAAAGCAATGTCAAGTGTCATATGAAAGTAAACAGCCTTGCTCTAGGGCAACTTCTGCTCAGTGTCGGCCGAGCTTCCGACGCGGATAACGCGCTTAATCGCCGACAGCAATGCCACTTGTCAAATTTACAATACTAACTTAAAGTAGCTCCATGTGCACCATTTCTATGTACGTTAGCAAGTTTGTTAGAAACTCAAACAAAGAGTAAACTAATTTAAGTACAAGCTACTTAAGTTCGAATTTAAAACAATTTACTTTTATCTATAGCGTGATCAGTAATAAATGAAGTAATAAATAAATAAACAAATGTGGGCCGCTAACAAGTATTCGTACGATTGATATTTTATTTACTAGTAAAATGCACAAAACTCGTATTAATACATGTCGCTATTCTGCAACATGAGTTTTTTTTGACACTGAGTAGTAAGCTCTTTTTGAGAGTCGGTAGTCCAGACTTCGATTACCGACACCTGCCTGCCAATATCTGAAATCATCCTTGTATCATTTTCTTTTAATACATCAAACAAATATTATCCCTCCTATTTATACAGAAAAATTGAAATAAATAACTATTTATATCTACATCATTTCTATCGCCAGTATAACCTACTTGATTAATTAAAAATTAGCTTACTTAAATATAAACATCAAAATATGTATAAAGTAATAATTTACTTAACTATCGGAGCATTTAGGTAATTTGTTTATTTAAGCAAGCCATAATCGGATGTTAAAATAATGTTGGTATAATTACTAGATATTTCACTACTCAATGAGTTGGCAAACTGTACAGGATGTTGATCTAATGATCTAGATCCGTCTTATAAGGAGTATATACCTATTTGCGAGTAAGTAAATGAGCAAGTACATAAACTAGAACTTACATCCGCAATTGACGCGAAGGTAGAAAAAATTGTTCTCTATTACTACCTACGCTGCAGAAACTCTGTAGACATCGAATGATAACTCCTTTGTCTAGAAATTGTTGTACCCTTTAAAGTTGCAAAACGCTTAGTGTCCTACATTTCAAGAAGTAATAATTTTTATTATACAACAGTATAGTTTTGTTGGCGAATTTCCACTGATGGTAAATCCAAGGCAATATGAGTAAAAACAGTCATACAAAAATACATAAGATATGAACGCTTAAATATGTAAAAAACAGAATTGTGAACAATTATATGTTTATTTCTCAAGTATACAGCTAAAAATCGGCGAATAATGGTGCAGTCTATCTGTTGCTAAGTTTCTACCAGGTGTAGACTGAGTGAGCTGGAACCAGCGCTGGTTGAACCACGGCGACAGGCGCGTGGGCCACCGGCAAGATAGGCTGCGCCACCACGGGGGCTACCACCGGAGCACTACGGTAGTGAACCAACTGCTCGATCACAGGCGTAGCCACAGGATGCGCTACTGGCACCAGAAACTGAGGTTTAGCTGCCGCAGCCACCAAAACTACGCACAACACCACCAAGAATTTCATCTTCGAAGACGTCTAGAAAGAACTTCAATAGAAAACTCTCTAGCTCCCGTCGAGTTCGACTGATGACACCTCCGAACTGGTCTTCGTATTTATACCGATGCTTCTAGTCTTGGAATGTGTGATTTATTGAGTGTTTAGAAAAAAGTAAGTGTCCTTGATTCGTCTTCTCAAAAAGGTCGAGAAGTTTACGCTTGAACTAGCGATCCGCCGCGCGGTTGTGCTTGTTGTCACTTCAATGATTAGATTTTATATGGTATGCAATAAAATTCAAGGTGTATATGAGTACGAGTAAGCAAGTGAGGATAATTTAAAATCTGTAAGTCATTACTGAAATTGCAACTCTTGGGAACGCTGAATTTTATTGCTAATTTAGCCGGTCACAGTAAATACAAGAAGTGAATATAGAGCAAGAACTACTAGTACTTAACGGTGTTGTTATTTTATGTTGTCGAGTGTATACATTTTTATACTAATTTATTAAACCGTTGTTAGGCTTATTCGTTTGTACCTATGTCATGGTATTTTTATTCAGAAATTATAGGTGCAAAAAACTATTACATAATTGAAGTAATAATACTACCTATTTAATAAAATGTAAAGCGCTGTTAAACATTTATTATTCACTGGTAGTATGAAATTTAAGAAGGAAATTTATATGTGAGCGAACATAATTTTATTTTAAATATACTTAAGTAGGTGATAACAAAAAAATTAACTACATTTATCATCATTGTTTTTTCTTATTAATAAATTCTAATTTTAAAACTTAATTTATATAACATATTGTCAAATCCAACTAAACAATTATAGTCAAAACTTACAAACTAATAATGAAATTAAAGTAGCTTATTATATAATGACTTTATTAAATTCTATTCACATTAATGTAAATTATTTCAGAAGTATTATTATATCAGTAATTTATCTATTAATCGATACTACATAATCTTATTTAAATTTTGTAATTAAGTGAATTGTTAAATTTTTGACATAGGTACATTTGAAATTTACTAAATCAAGTATTGTGTGAAATATTGTAATGAGACTTGCCTAGTATAACATAGGTGGTAATAATCACAATAAATAATTTCATTTCATTTCATTTATCATTTCATTTATCATTTCAATAATATATTTACCATAATGGACCATTATGATAATTATAAAACATGGGGGCAAGAGCCTTTCTTACCACAAACCAAAATGACTAGCTACAACAACATAAAATAATATAGCAGAAAGATTACCTATAGACCATATAACATGTATTATGATTAGCTTCTACATATAAAAAATAAAATTACGCTTACAGTACAGGACATTTTACCTAATAGCTAGACCTAAACAGTCTAACGTTCGCTTAGATAGAGGGACAAATCAGATTGTTTTTGTTAATCATGACCAGAATAGGCAGGACAGACAATACAGGATACAGAAATCAATTATGAAAACTACGTTTATTTAGTATCTTTATAGTTTTAATAATCTGGAAGTTTTAAAAATATTTTATCTTTTTGCTTCTGACAAAAATAACGATGTTTGGGTATACTCGTAACTTGATACTTACGTGTATGTACTTATGTTGGCAACATTGTAAGGGTAAAGTAGGCATACTGGTACATTCCGAAGCTTAAAAATATTCATGACGTAAATATTATAGTAGGTAATTTATTACGAGTCGAGGCGATCGACATCCGCAATTTAAGGTGATAATGCCTTTTATAACCAGAACCAATAAAAATCATAAAATCCAGATTGCTGGTCAATTCATCAAAGTCATTCTCTTTTTTTGCACCTACCTAAACTTATTATTACTATTTTAACATTTTTTGGTAAAAAGTAATATTTATTATGAAGGTGTAACGAAAACTGGAGGAGCTGCAGGTGGTAAGACCAAAACGATAAAAATATAGCAATTAATAATGATCAATTAAGAAAAGTTAGTTAATAGGGATATTATTAATAGGATAGTTTGTTTTTTCAAAAAGAAATTAAAGAGTTTTGATTATTTTTCAGACAGAATTGTAATATTTATACCTACAATGTATTTTCTCAGAGACTAAGAATATAAATAAAAATCTAAGAAATAAAATTTTAAACCACTGGACTATTTTGTATCCAATGGTGGTAGAACATTTCTTTGAGAATACCCCATCATAATTAAAGTACCTATCGTTTGAACTGAACGAAGGTGCTTTATAAATAAATAAAGGTTCACATTTACACCATAAACCATTACAAACAGCTGTCTTTAATTCCCCAGGCCATACCTATGGAGGTTGGGGTCCGCTTGTCCCAGGCTGTATCTAACTAACCGTGATAGCCAAGCAGTCGGTTTTTGTTTATTTTAAATATTGTATCGATAATATTTCGCACGAACGGTACGGAGCCATAAGTGCGCGAATCCGACTCATACTAAGCCGATTTTTGATTTAATAATGTATTTTTTATCTAATAACCTACCAAAATATTGCAGATTCCAACAGCACGCCACCATGCCACAATAGACTAGCACAAGGTTTCAGGGTCGCAAACTAGGTAATAAACTACTCGTACAAACATGTACCTAATGGGTACTTTAACAAAAATGAAAACCAACTTCAATTCGGCAGAACTTAGGTTACGAAAAAATCATAAAAGTATACATAAAGAAAATTAAAAGTTATATTAATAAAAACAATCTAGACCGATTTTGACAAACATTTTATAAGACCAATCGAAAAGGAAACCAGGAGGGGTTAATAAAAAAGTCGGACTCTCGCACGAAAGGTTTCATACCATATCTATAGAATATTATTGATGACGTGCTAAAAACGGCAAAAAATTACGTCTGTTGTATGTAAGCCGTTAAATATTTATTTTACGTTTATTAAATAATTTATTTTAAAAGTAAATAGACACTTGAATATTCTTTGAAAATTTCAAGCGTCTACCTGTTGCCATTATTGATATCGAGAAAAAAACTGTGCGGATTTTATGGGAATACAACTAATGTGGTTATTTGGCCGTTTTTGCCCCCTTAAATGTTTATATTATTCTGTTTATAGTATTTGTTGTTACTCGTATAGCGGCAGCCAAAACACATCATCTGGAAAAAAAACATCGCGGTTCATGAGATACAGCCTGGTGACAGACGGACTGACGGGCAGCGAAGTCTCCGACGGACGTAAAAAAGCCTCAGACAAATTGTGAATCTAATCCTTTTAGAAGTCGGGTTTAAATCGTAGTTAATTACCTACCGTAGTAAGCGTTTATTATTTTTTACTTAAAAGCTATTATACAATAATACCTGATATCTATACTCGTATAAGCTTGCAAGAATAAATATTTTTATGTACAGCGCCATCTACAAGAACATTCGCGCAACATTTTCACGGAACTTGTGTAAAGTTTAAAATAATCTGCTCGTCGCAAACCAGTGCCCACACTGCTAACTTGATCACAAGTTTGAACGTAATCACATACGAACAAACCACTCTTGGTTTCAATGCCATCTACTATAACATACTACAACGTTTTGTAAAGTGTAGAGAACGTCGTAGCCTAATAAACAAACTATTGTGACTTGTTAGTGCTAGTGTGTAAAAATATCGAAAGATGTCACTATTTTTTAAGAAGACGACTTTTCACGCACTACACGTACCTGATTGTTGGAATATATTTGTTTGTTTGTTTGAATGGTCCAACTATAGTGAGTCGATATATAATGAGTCGTTCGTGTCATCGTTGAAGATTTCACTTGAAAGATGTCACTAATTTGCAAAAAAAAAAGATGTCACTGTTTCAGAATGTCGAAACTATTTTCATTAAAGATTTACTTCGGGATGGAGTAACAAATGCTCTACGTATAAAGCGTCTTGAGTATAATTAATTTCATTGAAGGCATTTTGTAGCAAAATCTCCGTCATTTTTTTTTCCATATATATATATGTATATTTAAAGAAATGAGATACTATGAAATGATTTTTGGATTTTCAATCCCTAAATTGATAAAAATGGGTTCAAATGTTGAAACTTATTTATATTCAATTTATGTCGCAGGTCAGAGCTCTAGTAGTAATAATATATCTCATGGAAAAAAATTTGACGGAGATTTTGCTACAAAATGCCTTTTTTTGACTATCTTCTTTAAATATATATATATTTAAATATAGTCAAAAATGAATAAGATGCTGAGTTGGGCTCGGGTTCTGACAAACACATTATAACGTTATAGTTTTTCTGTTAAACTGTAGTGTATGCATTTTTACTGTTTTTGTGTGTTTTGAAGAAATAAACTTTCATTCATTCATTCAAAAAACAAAAAATGATCAGAGTCCGATCACAGAATCGTTGGGCTGTTTCAAGATTAATTTTTAAACTGACAAAATGTAACCAATTTGCTTCCCCTTGATTCCACCTTTTTCATGCCTAATAACGAGAAAAAAATAAGTAAAATAAGATGTCATCGCGCGTTCGAGAGAGTTAAAAGCGAGCCAATTGACAAATGAGTCAAATATTTCAGTAAAAACGTGCACAGAAAAAAAATTCGGTACCTAGCTAATAATATAGCTAATATTCGGTAGTAGATACCGAGTCAGTATTCTCTTTAATTACTTTTCGGGTTGATGTTCATCACTACGCGTAAACTAAAATGCATATCAATTACACAGTAGACAGTCCAATTTCTGTCAGCGTAAAACCCAATTCAGCAATGCCACGGGTGATTCGGGAGTCCTTGACAGGAACGTAGGGAAGCCCAGTATGACGTGGAGATGCATAAACTGGTCATAACAATGCAGCGAAGTAGGTCATCAAGTTGATTTGCACAGAGAACGCTGTGAGAGACATTAATGATACAAAGATTTTCTATTTAAACCGACTTTAAGAAGGAGGAGGTTTTCATCTCTTAAGATGAAAACTGCTGTTAGTTTGTTGTTTGTTTGTTGTTTGTTGTTTGTTGTTTGTTGTTTGTTGTTTGTTGTTTGTTGTTTGTTGTTTGTTGTTTGTTGTTTGTTGTTTGTTGTTTGTTGTTTGTTGTTTGTTGTTTGTTGTTTGTTGTTTGTTGTTTGTTGTTTGCTGTTTACACAGCAACACTATGTTAGTATTGTCTTTCTACTCTGCTTCAAAAGAGATGGATCTCAATTCATTAATATAATTTTTTTAATGTATTGTATGTTTTTTGTGAAATTGGAATTTCTCAGAGATGGCTGATCTGATTTGATTTTGTATTGATTCAAATTAAGTAAAAAAATAAGTAATATTAATATTTTTAAAGTTCAGGATCTAGGAGCGTGCACAAAGAAGAGGCATTGTTTATAAGTGCAATAATTTTAACTAATAAGAAATTGGTATCTTGTTTACGTATCTCTGTACTAAATAGTTACAAAGACTTTAATAATACTGAATAAATAAAAAACAGCAACAAACATTCGTCTCAACGTCTTTCTGTGTTCGATGAACAAGGCTCGCGTGCCTGACCTCGCTTGCTGCAATAGACGCAACTCGGAAAACCCCTGCGTTATACCCAGACTGCGCAATACTAGCTCGATACAAGTACCAAGATAGTTTCAAATACTTAGATTTCGTGGTATTTGATTAATTTGATGTTAATTTTAAGGATAAAAGTACAAGGTTTCGTATTATTCTCGCGAATATTTCTTAACAGCTTCTCAAATCTTCAATGGCATATGAATAACGATATGATATATTATTATTCTTAATTTACATCTTAGTTTGTAATAAAGAGAGGTCTATTAAAGAAAAGATGTCGCGGAAAAATTACAAAGTGTAAAAATAGCTACTTTGAAAAAATCATATACATGAAAATAACGGTTTTTTACGCGTCCAATCATATTTGTAATGCAGCACATGCACACGCAGGCCAATGATCTATAACCGGCGTTCCATCATCCGGTACAAATTACGCAATAAATAACTACACTTAGTCACGTGGAGAAACGGTGGAAAAAATGTAAACACAGCGCGCTTCTACTCATCAAGAAATGGTTCTTAGTACTTTGTCGAGCCTCTGTAGAAATTCGATACAGTTACAATCAACTTATTATTTTTCAAATTGTATCTAACGTTCAAACGATGAAATGTAGTGTAGTATTTTAATTTTCCATACCCGATTGTCTGGAAGAGATCGCTTTTGCGATTTGAGATTGCCATTTGTGCCTGTTTTCTGTTATTTTTATTATCTGATGTTCTATTTTTATGGTGAGGATAGAGCTTTGTAATTGTACAGGTTACGTTTTTCACAACAGGGAAAATGCATTTTTTATGTTTAACTAAGCTCTTACATCGCTATAACGAGGTAAAAAAGATAAATCTTGTAATGCTAATGTATATTTTTAAGTAATATTTAAAAACTTGATTGTCATGTTCTAACGCTGAGAATGTTCGCGGAGGATGACGTCACGTTACTCATTTGTGTTGTTCAATGTTGGCAGATAAAGGTAAAATCAAGTAAGTAATATTTACCGTTTTATCTTCTATTTGGTTATGGAAAATGTCAGTTAATGTATATATAATTTTTAAAAACTTCTTATATATGTTATTTTTGTGTTTATGTTTTTCTACCTAGAAAATAACGTATCCGTTATCAATTTTAACAGAATCAGTTCAGTGGTTTAGTATTTAAATCAAATTAACTGATAAAGTTCTATAGGCGATTGCCGAATCGAAGTCAGTTATCCACTATTTTTAACCCCCGACGCAAAAACGTCGGGGTGTTATAAGGTTGACGTCTCAGGCTGTGTTTGTGTTTGTTTGTGGCATCGTAGCTTCCGAAGAGATAAAGCTCTCTGATTGGCTATGTTTAGTGAAAATCGGTCCAGAATGGCCGCCGCGAATAAAAAACGCGACTACTAAAAAAAAAATTCTTGTAGAAGCATAATTTTTTTAACAGAACTCTATTTCAATAAAAATTATATGGTAAGTAAACTCTTCCGTTAAAAGAGTTTCGTAACAGTACAGGAAATAAAAAAATAATAGTTTGGATGTTATAGCAATAAATTATCGAAAATAAGAATATCAAGATAATTTCCATTTCATATTCCTTATTGCAATAGAATAAACAAATCCTAAGCGGATCTCAGCAATAAAATAGTACTTCTATTGCAGAGATCCGCTTAGCAAGAGAGAGTTCGATGCACTGGTTGTGTTGAAGAACCTATTCAATCTCTCCAACATGCAATTGCAACACTAGGAAAAGTTATAAACAACAAAGAGGAGAATAATTATGTGCCTACAACATCACTACCATTGTTATATTATTCGGTTTGTTACAGGGCAGGGAAAGATTGATTTTCTTCCCTCTTGCAGTAGTTCTCCCTGTCTTACTCTGTCTATGTCGTACACAAAAAATCCGCTGCCATCGAGCCAACGCAGTATGGTCTACTGGCAACTCGCATCAACCCATAACGTAACACAACTGGGCACAGGTTTCCACTATGAAGGAGGTGTAGGCCATTGTCCACCAAACATGTCAAATCGCTTGTTGGAGACTTCACGTATCTTTGAAAGCTATTAATCTTCTCCGATAAGCAGGTTTCCGAACATATGGTGCATATGAATAAGGAATAAATCCTAAGTAATCCTAAGGGTTTTTTATTTCAATATAACCAACTAGTTAACCATAATTGGTACGAGAATGCACTTTCGCATTATCCTGCTACTTTGACATTAAGTGATCTCGTATTATTGAGAACTCGTCATTCTGAGTTCTTGGCAGTAGACGGATTCCTAGTTAGGAGATAAATATTCATGCCATGTAAAAAAATATTGTTACGGCTTTTGAAAATTTTACGGAGGTACTACCTGACTATAGTTCTCCTTACGTTAGGGGTAGTCCCATACAAATTTCATTTACCAAATTTTTCCAAGTTACTTGTTGGTGTTAATCTTTTCTTGTCATTTTCATCCCGTCAGTCGTTAGCCCAAGAACAATGCGTCACTAAAATGTGACAGATTATACTCTTTCAACATATCAGGTCAGGGATATATGACGTCATAGAATCCTTACATCACTTTGTTACATGTGCAAATATGACTATTTACGCTAAGTAGGTCTCGTACGAAACTGCGGATGAAAATGGTAAAGTATCATTAGCATACAATCATACTATTAGTTGATATGTATAAGAAATGTTGCCTAACTACTCAGCGATTCGTTGATTCGTTTTAGCTGATACAATTAATATATAGGAGATGGGAGAATGCGGCTAGCATTTTTGGCACGTCACTAGGAATTGAGAACTTTTTACTTACCGACCTAAATTTTAGCAATAACATAAACTAAACTGAAACTAAATATTAAAAAATAAATATTTTTTTAAGAGCTCTGGTACTTACTACTTTATATTAAGAAAAACTAAAAATTCAATCTTCTACGGCACCTATACGAGACATACAAACCTATATATATATATATATATATGTATATCTACCGGATGTTGGTCTTCCTGAAGGTTACCTAGGTAGTTCAGCATTAACTGCGGAGAACTCTAAAGATCCATCTTCAAGAAACAAGTTTCTCCGTGATATTTTTTCTATACCGTTCAAATTACAATGATCAAGTATTAATTATAAACTAGATATGACTGAAAACCACAGAGACACGAGTAGCAACAAAATATAACAAACGGTGGTCAAAACTTGTTTGAGGCTATGCTTTACTACGCTTCTTCATGTAGAATTGACTTGTGGTTCAGCGAACTCTTGCGCAAGCAGCATAGTGCACTGAGTCCGGCTTCGCTGGAAAGCCTACTGGAGCAAGCCACTAGCTTGTAACAATCACATTTTATATATGTCATCTGTTATTTATCTGTAAAAGAATTTTAAATTATGTACATATTACTACTAGCGAAGCTTTGATTTAATTGTGGGTTATATTTTATTCGTTTATTTTTAATTATTATTCGATATTTCGAAGAATAAGGAAGAAAAGACATATTTTTATCCTATTTTGGTGATCTTATTATATTTTTAACATATTGTTTACAAAAAAACCTAAAAAATCTGCAAGATGGTACCTTGATAGTATGTTGAAAAATATTGAATGAAGACTATTCGAATTTGAGCATATAGCTTATCATTTATATTATATATGAACATGAGAACTGTAATTCCTGTACAACAAACGACGTCTAAGAATCATCAAACCATGAGCATCATAACATACAATTCGCCACGCTTGTCCGAGCTAAATTAGAATGGTTCAGCGAACCGTTGCGCCACGATGGTAGGCCGGCTCACTGCACTCAAGTCCGGCTGCGCTGGAAAGCCCACTTGTGCAAGTCACTACCACCGCATGCAACACTACCGAATCCTGCCTCCAAATTAGATGTTGTAAAAATTTTTCGGCAATAAACACCCGATGGCACACGCGACCCATGGCCGGGTTACGTCAAACTGGCATTAACCGGCGGTGTCAAGCTATCCGGGTCAGGCTTTGACGAATTGTCCTCTGCTAATGATGACCTTCATTTTAGTCTATATAACCATAACAATTTGGTGTCGCAAAATACAAACATATGCGAGACAAAACAATACAATGTTGATTGTAGCGCGTTGATGTCTTTTGTATGGGGAATGTGTTACGAGGCTACTTTTTGCGCAGACGTTGGTCGCGTCGATGATAATTAATTTTAAATGTTGGAGTAGCGATGTACATAACTCCGTTTTTTCAAACTAATGAAACAGTTATCGTTATTTGTTTGTATAGATATCTCATTGTGCTACAAAGCTATGAAACATGCATTACTACTCGTATAATATAGTTCGTAATAAACCGTCAACATTATTTCGTTGTTGCAGAACTCACACTCAAGTTTGCGTGTATTTGTTAACCGGAATGAACACAATAGTAGTAAATCTTTAGCTAAAATATTGTCTGATAGTAAACGATATGTCGCAATTGGTACAAATAGTTTCGAATCGTAATTTTTTTTACAAAATGTAATAAACATTTTATATATTAGGTATACGTATGATACGAGAAATAATCCTAAGGACCACGCATATTATTTAATTAAGAATTAATTTTATTAGATACCAGAATATCAATGTAAGAAGCTCCTGTGAAAGTAGGTCCTGACCATTTTAGTAGCTCTGCCTTATACAACTAGAAGGGTGGGCGATAATGGGTAGTTAAAGTTATACAACTGTGTCAGCAAATACGCCGCCTGGACTAGAGATGTCAGGTATTTTGTGTAAGATCCACTGACCACTAGCTGAATAGACATATCTTGGTGAAGTGAATAATAAAAATACCAAGCACCGACACAAACCAACGAAACTTAATAGGTAAGAACTACGTACCTATATGGTAATGCGAATGTTTCACAACACAGCCGTACTTTATGAAGATTTACTCTTCGCAAACAGAGAAAGACAAGACATGCCTAAACTAAATTATCAGACGCATGTCAAGCTCATCTATCAGATGATGTAGAGATAGCTAAGGTACCACTAGTTCGATTTCAAATCAAGTCACGCAGACAGGACGTCCTCTTTAAAATCATAGGTCACAATATAGATCCGGTAAATTCGACCTCAATAAAACCCATGTTGAGAAACCTCTACCCAGAACGCATGAATGAGACAACCAGGGGTTGATCAATGAGATAGACGTCACACCCTGTACTGAGACATGTAACGATAGAGTTTACATCGCATATCGTGAACAATTCGTAACTTATACGATAGCTGATCGACAAGAAAACGCGCTTCGTGGTAGGAGTCTACGTCGATCGTCTTACAAAATCGGAGCGCATGCATCTTTGCCTTGGTCGAAGTATAAAGCGTGGTTGTTGTAGAAGTGGAAGTCATTCGGACGCAAACTGAGCGCCGGTGAAGTTGTAAAAACTTAACAATATTGGATTTAGACATAAACAAGGAATTTCAAAACAATTGTAAGTTTTGGTTTTGTTATTAATTAAGTGCAACGTGTTTTATATTTATCGAAAACACGTCGGTGATCAAATTGTGGAAGTGGATGAAGTGAAATGTTCAACCAGTGTGACCAAATAATAAGCATCATTCGCATTAAATTACATCAACAATTTCACAAGTGTCGTGAAATTAATCGTGATCATGAACAAGTGTCGTTCATTAAATCCGCAGAGTTTGTTTCTGCAATTAAATTACCAACGTACCTAGCCCTAAAACCATCTAATTTACAAAACTAGAAACCAAAGTCGTATGTGTAAACTGAGATTATCTCGTAATTGGAAATATCTGTTTTCTCGGTGAAACTGCATGATCCTCTCGGATATACTTTCACCCAGAGCTAGCTGGTAGAGATTTAACTATTTTTATTATAGCTGAGCTATAATAAAAATGTTTAGCCAAACAATAATCCTAAAATCGTTTTCGTAAACATTATACTACTTTTATGTGCACACAAATTTGTTACAACTACTTATTGTAATTTGTTTAATTAGGCACCTGTGTGATATCTTAATTGACATAATAAGTAAACAAGAGTGAAAGCTTTTACAAAGGTAGTGTTAAATTACTCGCGTCCGTCCGAAGTAAAATCCGGTGCCGTGCGATTCTCACAATCTCTACACAATTGTTCTGGATCTTTATATCAATGTAAAAACAATGGTGAAAATTTCCATACACTAACATCGCTAACGAGTTTGTAACAGTGTACTGAAAGTCAACAAGATAAGACCATCAAGGAAATTGCGTAACGCTATTACCAAACTTTATGACGCATCGACAAAGCTGCAACTGGTATCGTCTACTGATGGACCGACTGTCCTTCTTTTGGATCGACACCACGGCAATGACACCGATTCGCCACTTTCTCTCACAACAAAAACAAAAGATGACCCCGATAACCGGAGCCACATGCATTACCTACTCATACTCGTATCTAACTAATAACTTGTTAATGGTTTCAAAGAAAATAAATTGCTCTTATTATATCCACATATATGAAAACAAAAAGTGATGTAATGATACGTAATACGAGTACGATATCCATAACACTGCGTGAGAGTGCTTTCGCGACATACGCCCACCGCCGCGTCGGCGCTAGCCGCGCTCGCAGCGCTCCGCTGGCATTACGGAACCTTATGTAACTGCAGCCGCAGCCTGTCCGCGAAAGTAAAAGTGATTCTCTGCTCGATGGTTTCGAAACAATGACATGCTTAACTAAATAAGGATCAAATCACCACTCCAATATTAACACACGCACTATAGTATTATGTCATCCTTAACTCATCATCTACTTTAAATATGTATATTTCCGTTTCCAGATCATGCGGTGGCCTAGTATTACCTTTCTACTTCTTCCATTATTGATAGCGAGTACGTCGGCACAATGGTCTTGGGGTGCCGATTCCGACGATAAGGCGGCCGTTGAAGAAAATTCTGAGCTGCTCGCTGGCGAAGTATTGCCAGAAAGTCAAGAGATGAAAGCCGAATTAAAAAAAGCTGAAGATGTTGTAGAAGAACTAATTAACAGCAAACAAGGCAGGAGCCTGGGCGGCTTTGATGAAGATGTGTACAGCGATCCCACGATCAAAGAAGCTTTGGACGCAGGGGATGATGCTGAAGCAAGGAACCTTATAAAGGAAAGACTTTGCTCGCTGGGACTTGTTCAGGTGAGCGACATCATAATGATCAATAATCTCAAACTATGTATACAAATATTATACTACATGTATCTAACTTACATATACTTATACTTTAAATTGAATAAAGGTGTCCTTTTGATTTCAGTGTGAAGATGAAGTTAATCAAGAAAAACGCACATACGTTTCTCCAGATGAACTAATTTACGCCCAGCCCGTTGATATCAAACCTGTGGGAAAACCTGTTGCTTCTATCGCTGTTCGTGGACCTCCCAGATCTTACGGACCTCCTAAACCTATGCTCTACCCGCCGCGTCCTCCGTCTAAAGGCCCACCAAAAAGAGTAGGATATGGAGGAAACCCTCGTCCTGGTTTTTCTGACAAATATGGCGTAGCCGGCGGTGTGGCCAGCGGTAACTTCCAAGGCAATAGCTTCTCTCAGAGCAACAGCTACGGTGGATACGAATCTAACTACGTTACCAAGCCTCCTAGCTACAGTAACGAGGGATACGGTTTCGACGGTCAAAAACCGACCTACAATAAAGTACCACCCAGCTCTCAAACTGGAACTAAAACTGACATAGTGCAACAGCACGTTCACCACCACTACGTTCATAGCGATGGTGATAAAGAGCCTAAAGTCATCATTAAGCCAGTCGCCATTCCCGTTGGGTCAGTAGGACACCTCGCATCACAAGGCCAGTCTCTGCAATCATCTGGTGTTATAACCGCATCAGGTCCTGATTTTGCTAGCTATGGAGAATCTTCCAGTGGATTCAAACCTATGAGTGGATCTCTACCTGGTCCCATATACGATCCTGATACCGTTTACGGTTCTCAATACAATCATAATGGCTTTAACAAAGGTGGTTCCAGTGGCATATTGACTCAATCTTTGCCAAATCAGTACCCCAATGCAGCATTTGAAGATCAGAAGTATGGTAACTCATTGGGATCTTTCAGCAATCAGAATTCTCAGTTTTATAAAAAAGAACTTCATGTAGGGGGATCCGCCAACAACCTGTACAATCAGGGGCCGGCTACTTTTGGGCAAAATCAGGGTAATTCCTATCAACATGGTTACCATGAAGGCAAAGCTCAAGATTTTGATTGTGTATGTGTGAACTACGATCAGTGCCCAAGTCAAGAAGTTATTGGCCGCAGAGACGACTTGTATTTGCCGATAGATCCGCGAAACAAGGGTAGCGAAATTGTCGCTCTTACTGATGAGCAACTGGACAACATCACCAAATCTGAAGTATCCATAACTGAATCCAAACAAAATTCAACAGACACCGAGGAGAAAAAAGTTAGCAAACGAGAAGTAAAAGATGACCAGGAAACAGAATCCACAAAAGAAGCAGAACCGGTGAGTTTCTTACTTTCTAGCCGTATCTAATAATTTTTATTACACGCTCGTTAAAACATTGTACGTCCATACTATGCTTGTTCCCAACACTGTTCGCATCGATAAAAAATAACAAACCTATTCTTTTGAAAAACCATTACTCATAAATATTTATGAAATACTCCCATCAAGTACCTTCATTACCATTTACCAAAGCACATTTTAAAAGACTGGGGTAACACTACTGCAAATTGGCTAATGAAATCACTCATTTTGTAAGGTCAAATTGCAATAGTCCACAAAAGATAAACTAAACACTGGGCACTGACAAAATCTAACATCATTTAGAAAGATAAAATTAAAATTAATTAAGTGAATATCACTGCAGCGCCTCATTGGATTGTCCGGCTTCGGCGGCAATGGCGGCGACAAAAAAGTGCAGCCCACGTTTGGTGTCTCTTTTGGGTTGCCCCAGCCTTCCTACTCCGGATATCCCATAAATCCTTTCAACTCTAATCCAATTCACAATCCTTACGGCCCCGCACTTAATAGCGGCGGTTTAAACTTGGGCCTTCTTTCCGTAAATCCCTTACTAGCCGTTCAGGTAACCAAAAACGACTATGGCGAAAAGGTTGTTAAGCCATTTGTTAACTTGCATGTTACACCTAATGAGCATGTTGTTAATAAAATTGGCCATCTTTTTCACGAGAAAAAGCTTTATCTTCTTAATAAGCACGAACATTACCACCATCATAATCCATATGGACCCCACGGGCCATCTCAGTACCCGTCACACTCCCACCGTCCACATTTTTCACAGCGCCCTCCGATAAATTATTATCCCTCACCGTCCCATCATGGCCCACCCGTATATTCTCCACATTACACTCACTATGAGCCAGGTTACGCTAAAGTAAACCCTTACAATATCCGAGAACCTTCCCCTGTAAACGAGGATTATTATGACGATGATAACGACGGCCATTACGATGACAATTATAACAATTATGACCATCAACCGAGCGGTTTAAACTATTATGGATTTGAGAGATCAGCTAATACTAGCGTAGCTAATAATGACCAGGCTAGTTATGCCAATCGATATGCATATTCCCGATCCCTCACCCTTCCTTCGCACCGTGGGGCAAACCGGGGCGGCAATACCATTCGATTTCCCGACAACAGAAGAAAGAGAGAGATCGGTGTAGATGAAGTTAGTGAAACTGTAGAAGAGGTAACCAAAACACAAATCTCTAACGTTGCAAGCGATACTTATCTTTTGCGGTAATCTCATTATGAATTTTCTCTAATGTTTACAGCGTCAAGGATACTTTGGGCGTCCGCAAATTCCTCAGTGCAGGCAAAACCAAGTTTGCTGTCGCCGCCCATTGACACCCCAGGCATCCAACAGAGGCCAGTGCGGCATTAGACACTCACAAGGCATTAACGGCAGGATCAAGACCCCGGTCTATGAAGACGGCGAGAGTGAATTTGGAGAATACCCATGGCAAGCGGCTATTCTGAAGAAAGATCCCAAAGAATCTGTCTATGTCTGTGGAGGAACTCTGATTGACAGCCTTCACATCATGACTGCCGCTCACTGCATCAAATCGTAAGTTTCTAAAAGCAAACTAATATTTAGAAACGGATAATTTTGAACACGTGTCTGGTATTTAAGCTAGTATATTGCTCCGTTGCATGGCTTTTTATTTGAAGATCTGTCTGTAGTCTGATCTGTACTGTACTGATTGTAGGTGCTAAATAACTTGTTATATCTTTTTGACAGACACAAAGGATTCGAGCTTCGTGTTCGTCTTGGTGAATGGGACGTCAACCGCGATGTTGAATTCTACCCTTATGTGGAAAGAGACGTGGTATCCGTACACGTGCACCCTCTTTACTACGCCGGCACTCTGGACAACGACCTCGCCATTCTGAAAATGGATCACCCCGTTGAGTGGACTAAGTACCCCCATATCAGCCCCGCCTGTTTGCCTGACAAATACTCCGACTATGCTGGACAGAGGTGCTGGACCACGGGCTGGGGCAAGGACGCTTTCGGCACAGGCGGAAAGTACCAGAACATTCTAAAGGAGGTCGACGTTCCAATTATCGGTCACGGGCAATGCCAACAGCAGCTCAGAGGAACGAGGTTAGGTTACAACTACGAGCTGAACCCAGGATTCATCTGCGCTGGTGGTGAGGAAGGAAAGGACGCGTGCAAAGGTGACGGTGGCGGCCCCCTGGTATGCGAGCGAGGAGGAACCTGGCAGCTAGTTGGAGTAGTTTCCTGGGGCATTGGGTGCGGACAAGTGGGCGTTCCTGGCGTCTACGTCAATGTAGCTCACTACTTAGACTGGATCGCACAGATCACCGGAAAATATGCTCCGTATTAATCTCTCTACTATAAGTAATGTGTGATATTAGTCGCACGTTAATGTTCTCACAATTAGAATGGTCACGTATATTTATTATTAGGTTTTAGAAGTTTAATTTATTACGATTAATCTTTGGATGGTAATATCCAGAGTGTCCGAGTATTTGCGTATGCAGATTTTGTACGAAAAAGAAATAAAAAGTTTAAAATAATTATAGTGGGCGTATCATTGAATCATTTTTATGTAAGTTCCACAATTTATTATAGCTGGATGCTCATCATTTAAAGTGGAGGTCACCCTGCGATAAAACCCCTTCACATCTGTCGCAAAATCCGTTTCCTAACTATATAAGTACTAAAAGATATATAGATAGCTTTCAAGATTCCTGACTTCAATTAATTGATTGACGATTAAAAATGGAGCCGGTCAAAACTAAAGATTAAACATGGCCACCCTTGGTAGTATACTGTATCTTTGGTCAGAACCACAACTCTCTTTTCTTTTTATTCAAGATATATATATATATATATATATTCGATCGAGCTAGGCATATAGGCATTCGATCATCAGCGACCACTACGTAGCTCCGGCTCTTTTTGTATCTTTCGCGTCGACTTTTTTGCATAGTAGGGTAATAATACTAAATACTAAGTCATTCTTGTTGCTTGAAATAAATTACTATTATTTAATAAAATATCTATTTGAATTCCGCAAACTATTTCGCATAAATTTTATCTTTCCCAACCATTTTTCTCATCTACCGTCTGGTAGCACCTAAATAGTAAACTATTAATCATATTATGATACATATATGATATCATATTATGATATAGTAGTACTATTTTATAAGGAACATCAATGCCAGTTATGATCTAGCTGCATTATAACCCAACCGTCGTGACCAGATGTGACCGGGTAATTTGTTGCATCGCGTAACATTCGGGCGATGATGATGTTCATCGCAGCGCTGCCGGTAAACTTCAATGGTCAATTGTTTTTATCGCGACAATATTACACGCACTAGTACGTAATGCTACGGAATCTTACAGTTTGTGTGTCTCGACACGTAAAATATAGGTTTTTTCTGTTTTGCCCGTTATAACTTTTATCACAATCGGTCCAGGTAGTTGGATTTAAATCAAAATAACTGACAAAATCCCCTTAAGATCAGACATTGGTTTCCAACTTTTTTAAAGTTTGGATTAGACTGGATTAACCTTTACATACTTTAAATTTACTTTTAATTTGATATCGATCGTATCCCCGTGCACGATGTTTTTTCATACCTACCTACAGGGGCCATAGTGGAGTTGCACCAAGAACAAAGTTAAAATATAGTTTTGTAGTATTCGTCGTATATAACCCTTTAGCCGAACTCAATAACAGTATATTGGAAAGTAGCAAAAAGAGTCTGAGTTTAATTACGTTGAAGTTGGAACTCAAAGTCATTCTGATTTCTGACATGTAATATTTGTCAATTCTCTCAAGATCATTGAAAACAAATTTAAAATTATAGAATCAGGAATCCTTTAACTAATCTGTGGAGGAATCCCAATCCCCCAATCTCTGAGAAAATCCCTTACAACCACGCACAATACATAAACAATACGTATAAACCATACGATAACTGGATTGAGAAAAAAAATATCACGCAACAACCATTAAAAAAACTATATACGAGTAACTAGGCATAATTTCCTGTGAACTAATTAACCAGGTACTAAGATATTAGCCATTTACTTATAAATATTGCGGCAAAAACTCCAAGAATGGCTGGGAAAAGCACTGATCGAAGAAGCAAAGGGAAGGAAACTAAATTGACGACTATCGAGCCGGCAGCCTTCGTGTTGCCTGACAGTCTTCCGTGTTCAGAGATAGATTTTCATGTTATCGTAAAAAAACCACTTAGAGCCAACTGGCACCAAATCCTTGAGGAGAGTGAACAAAAACGTCGGGAAATAGAAACGTACGTCGAGAGCAAGAAGGAACCGATTCATAAATCTCCATTTCTTAGTAAGTACATGAGGACATTTTATTCAGGCGTCGGTGATCAATCCAGGCAAACTATGCAGATGAACCACGTCATCTGCATAGTTTGCCTGGATGGATTAAGGGCACTTTTTCTTGCCAGTAGTTCATCATATTGATGAGTAATGTGCAAATCATAAATGTTTATGGGCCATGGTCCAATAAAATTAATTCCAGGAAATCTTGTTATTTAACAATTAAAATATTACCATCATTTATCATTTTTGTCTGAGGCTTAGGAGAAAGTTCAGGCAGAAACAATACCACGTCACTATATTACAATTCTATTTTATTACATTACAGTTAACGTTGTTGATGTTAAAAATGTATTTCAAAGAAAAAGTTTATCAGCAGTTACCAATACGGAAACATTCATGGTATGTTCCTCATTCATGGTCGATCGGTAGTCAACAAAAACAGCCGAAATAATATTTTTTCGTATTTAAAATAGGCGAGCACTTTGAAGTGGCACTAATTAATCAAGTTTGAAGCAGAATAAAGGTCGTAGCTCATTAGAGCCACCTCGCACCACCTCGTCGCACGTCGTCCACTCGTTGTCGACAGGTGGTCCGCGAGTGGACGCCGTGTTATCAACAATATACGTCGCGCGGTCAACCAGTGGACCCCGAATCCACGAATTTTCGAGTAGTTTGTTTTCTGTTAACAATTGGTACTAGGTCGACACGTGTGATCCATAATGTAAAATTTTACAAACTCTCCCAAGGCAAGGAAAGACTCAACAAAAAAAAGAAAGCTTATCGGGTGCACGAAAATTTTTTTTCGCAATATATTTGCCGCGATGTGTTGTATGTGTTTTAAATATTTTTGTGAGCTTGATGACATCAACTTTTGGATAAGCACCAGGCTTATCTGATGCACAGAACAAATCAATACCTACTTCTGGTGGTACGACCAACCATTCAGAATATAATATTTGTAAAGCTCTAAATTTTGTGATTGTTTTAACTGTCTTCAGAAACAGAGAGTGCCTACATAAGGGATGAAGTTTTTATAAACTTGTTACCAGCTTTGGAAGAAACTCTAAACAAGGCTAAGATCTGGGATGCCTTCGTGCAACAGAAATGTTTCTTCAATGGCATTGATTGGATTGTACAGGTGACTCGTACCTACATTATAGATATATAAATCGTTTGTTAGCCTTATAACTATGCTATGTAAGTTACATTAGTTACTTACAATTTACCTTAGCAAACTTCTTATCTCCACAATAAAAGCTTATACAAGCGGCTAATACGCTTATTAGCCGCTTGTATAAGCTACAACATGGGCCGAATCGTCGCGCAATCCTATAAAAACCGGCCAAGTGCGAGTTGGACACGTACACTAAGGGTTCCTTACCATTATCTATACAACATCAGTCAAAGTTTCTACCTGTTGTCGTTATTAAGATCGAGCAAATAACGGCAAATATCACGTTTATTGCATGGGACCCCCTTTGATACTTATTTTATTTTTAGTATTTTATGTTATAGCGGCAACATAAATACATTATCTCTGAAAATTTCAACTGTCTAGCTATTACGGTTCATGAAATACAGCTTAGTAAAAGACGGACGGACAGTGAAGTCTTCCCCCATTTTTAACTTTTAGGTACGGAACCCTAAAAACAAAAAACAGACACTTCGCTCGCTCGGTCGAGCACATGCACAGAGGCGATATACTCTCTGTTTTATTTATAAACGCGTTTCAACTTTGAACATCTCTTGCCTCGATTTATCCGAGAGAGAACGTCACGCGCCAAAACAATACAAAAGACGTGTTTAGTATTAATAAGGCCTCATGAGTAGTTGTGTATCAGGTGCTGTGGAACAACAACCCGCGGTACCCGGGCCGCCTGGCACAGCAGCTGCACGTCTTCAACATGCCCTGGGTTCGCAAATATCTAGAGGAACAGTATGTTCTCGATTATTTGTAAAGGGATCACTGTACTGATCAAAACTTTTTTTCTCTATGCGTACAATACGAAATTCGTGTAAAATCTCCAAATAGTTTACCAAAAGTTTACTTCCAAATAGGAGGAGGTACTCGAGTCCACTGTTTTTTTATGTTTGTTACCTGATATCTCGAAGACTGCACGATGCGAAAAAAAATTTTTGAATGGTATTTCATTATGGATGTATTATTATTTTTTCACCATGTGGTCCAATATAAATTTTATCATAGTCGGCCCATTAATTTAATTTTTAAATCAACAAACTGAGAAATTGTATCGGCGGCCGCCGATATGAAGTCGGTAATCCCATTTTTTTAACTGTTTCTAATTTTTTGTTGGGCGTTGTCAACGATTGGGTATCACTTTGTTCATCTTGGACTTACCTACCACTTTGTCCACCCAATGTAGTATTTCGCAATCATTCGAAATGCGTCCACAGTTAACAGCTTCGCTTTACAGTCCCAGACCTTACTACCCTAAATCTTGGCTATGGTCCGAGGAGTACGCAGCCACGTTGATACAGAAGAGCGTGCGTCAATACTTCGTACAACGAAACGAGGAAGTACAGGAAATGCGAGATTTCTGGAAGGTACAAAGCGATTCTCTTCTAGATACTCGTAGATACAAGTAGGTACTATTGTAATTTTCTTAACTTTAAATTAATCTTATCTATTAAGAAGTATTTAAATAACATTTCGAGCTTAGAGCGTCGTTGGTTAGAAATAAAAAATAGCCCATTTATTTTTCTTATATTTACACCGTTTTTGATTAAACTAAAAAGTTGACTACTAAACAAAAACTTAGGAATTCGGGCATAAATCAGTAATTAAAGTTGTTATTTTTGTGCGTGAAATAGTTGTATTTATTTTTGGACTTATCTTTTTTATATTTTGCTATCTCTAAATTGTTACTGTTAGGTGCCGCGACTACGACGAAACGACACAATAAAAACGGACAAGGCAATATTGGGTGTCATTGGCAGTGTCACCCAATACACCATGTTTAATGGAGGAGCTCTCATCTGGTTTACTAAGGGCTGAAACTGCGTTAAGACAGTAAGTTAGGCAGAAGTAACCGGTAAATAAGGCAGAAGTAACTATTAAATAAGGCATAAGTTAACGCAGTTTCAGACCTAAATCGTCACTCGATACTTTGGGGATCATTAGTGCAATAGTGGTTACAAACTGCTAACCTAGATAAAAGCCCTTCGCTATCCTTAAAAGCTTAATAGTCTTAAATAACTATACAATATGAATCAAACACGCGTTAGTTTTCTAAATAGAAAAGAAGAAGATTCGTTTAAGAAGACGGGTTTTCATGCGTACCTGATTGTTGGAAAGGTCCTACTATAGTTTCGTTCACATTTGGTGAACTTCGTCAGGGATGAAATGAGTCGTTCGTGTCCTCAACGATGAAACGTCTCGCACTGGTCATCCCCGATTAAGTTCACTGAATGTGAACGAAACTATAGTTGGACCTTGTAGATTTTATTGTAATTTGTAATCTCCGATGTTTCTGTTTCAGAAATTGGAAGTAGAAAGCCACAATCCAGATTTAGACACGAATCCAATGTTGGCTAAAAGATTTGCTTCTGAGCGTAATTTTAACAAGCATGCTTGAATTTGTCATTTTACCCGACTATGGCGAAATTAAAAGGAACAGTTACGTTTTCGGCAGTTTATATCCCTTAAAGTTTAAATTAGTTCTTGTTGAATAAGATGTCAATCAGTTCGTTATTATGGACCGGGTGTTCGTTATTATAGTTGGGCCTGTAACATTAACTAAAGTTTATTAAATTATAATCATCACTTATGAAATAAAATGAGAGGAGTCAATTTTAGGTTACAACAAATTAGGTTAGATCAGTATGTCTTATCTGCCCGAAAACGGGTCATAAGCAACTTTTCTTCCTTGCAATTTTTATTTTTTTATTTTATATTTATATACTGTACTATCTTGTCTATTTAAACTCGTGGACAGTATGTAGAACGTCGTGTGTTTCACGCACAAGTGACATAATATAGAAGTTTCACTAGACTATGATTATGAGACTTTGGAAACAAAAGTCTAGTACACAAGTACAAAAGTACTACCCAAATATGTCTTTCTACTATCCAAGACAGTTAGGAGTTTATTGAACACCAGCTCGCACAACCACGGAAGTCAGCGGCGCTGTGTCCCTAGCTGAAGCATGCCTAGTCTGGAACACACTGGCCCTCAAGGAAGGCTGTCGGAACATACCTTGAGACATATTTTAACTAATAATGTTTCTAAAAGTCGGAAAACATATTTAATATGTCTCTACTTATCTATTTTGCTAGTTGTACGAATTGATTCCAGAAAGAGTTCTAGTCGAAAGAGTCAAAGAGTTTGGAAACAATTTAAGACTGGGAATGTTAGCTATATTTGTAGAAAGTCCAAACAAGCTTTAAAAGTTTTACCGACATGATTTATTTATATTCCGCTCTTATTTTAAATATAATAAGAGCGGAATATAGTTGTCCGGTTATGTCGAGTTTAGATACAAACCAATATTTTTGCGAAAATATAATTTACTAGCTGTACCCGCGACTTTGTTCGCGGTTGCTAAATTTTCATAGTTATGTCAATGGGGCTTAAAAAAAAATAGAATTTATATCAGTGGTCTTTTTGAGTGTTATCATTGGAAAAGATACAATGATACAGCATGTTTTGAACTGCACATTTGATTTATTAACGCGATACAGAGAAGTTCGCACAATTATGTTCCGCATGAAAGGTCAATTTTTAAGAACTGAAGATTCTGCATAGCATTAACGCCTATTTTATTTTGCGAATTCAGCACTCATTTTAAACCGGATTTTTTATCTATGTGTATCCCGATTGCCAATTTATTTTTTATCCAAGACAGCTAGGAATTTGACAACCAGGTTGCACGATCACAGAAGTCAGCGACACTGTGGCTCTGGATGGAGCATGCCTAGTCCAGACTACACTGGCTCTCCAAGGCGGCCGCCGAAACACACCGTTAGGTGCTTGGTGACAGATTTTTCAACTTGAGATGTTTTCCTTCAACGGTAGCTCAAGCTCGGCTTGCGTTTTGCGTGGGATGGGAACAACGTAGCTGTACATTTTTGTTCCAAATCAAACCACGCGTTACCGAGTTATATAAATACGACTTTCTACCCCCACTAATATTTGGGATAACAATTAGTTAGTTCTAACAAAAAAAAATATCATCCAAATCGAAGCAACGGTTACCAAATCGGAGTAATAGTTAAATACGAGTTTCATGCCCTCACCCACAGGAACTTACACTTATTTTCGGGATAACATTTTAGGTAGACCTTTCTAACAAAAAAAATCATCCACATCGCGTTACAGAGTTATAGTTAAATACGACTATCATGCGTCCCACGGGAACTCCCACAAATTTTCAGGATAATATCATTTCAGTTAGACCTTTCCAACAAAAAAAAAGAATCATCCAAATTAAAGCACGCGTTACCGAGTTATAGTTAAATACGATTTATATAGATGAACTATTCTTATTATTCCTATGAGATACACTCCTTTTTTTATTCCTCCCTAGAGAGCCAGTGTACTCCAGACTATTCATGCTCCATCTACCATGCTACAGTGTCGCCCGTGGTCGTGAGAGCTGGTGGCCAAATGCCTAGCTGTCTTACATAAATAAATACTCATACTTGGACTCAGACTTAAAAAAGAAGGTGGTTCTCAATTCGTCGCATTATTTGTGTACATTCCCCGATTTCTCAGAGACGGCTGGACCAATTTAAAAAAAAATGTTTTAGTTCCTATAATATGATCTTGATATACAATGACCTTCACCGAGATGTTTATTTAATAACACGTATTTTATTTTAAATTTAATATACCAATAAATATATTGTATATGTGTTGCCTATCAAATTTCAGTCCAGAATATGATTCATTAAAAATATAAATAAAATAATAACATTTCACCAGTTTGATTATTATAAAATTCCATATCCAATACCAATCGAAAGTGTGCCATAGAATATCATTAATAGTTAGACCGGTGCAAAATGTTAGTATTGATTTATGTGTTCATGCCTGCCTACCCGAGAGTTGTGACGGGAAAAGAATAGGCAACCTAACGTTAGCGTATTCTATGGGTTTCATACTTTCGATTGGTATTGACATTGTCTAATAATCAAACCGGTGAAATGTTTAAATTTTTAATCATATCCTGGACTAAATGTTTGCTAGCCAACCCATATACAATATATTTATTGGCATATTAAATTGAATATAAAATACGATTTATTAAATAAAAATCTCGGTGAATGTCGTTTTATATCGGGATCTTAGACTAGTATAATAGGGTATTATAAAAAAGTGTCTCAATTAGATTTTATAGTACTAAAACCACATAAAAATTTTAAAAAAAAATTATTCAATCGTTTTGTGCCATAAAGATGCATTTAAAATTTGTATTTTCGAATTTCATGCGTAAGTTGACGAAAACGCTAGTCGCAGTGGACGCCATATTACTCTGTGGTCATGACGTCAGTAGGCTGTGTAAGCAAATGCAGTGACGTTTTGTATGTTATGTTAATTGTTTATATTAAAAAAAAATAGTTAACTACTTATAGTTGGCGTGTTTTGTTTATCTAAAATTATGTTAGTTACAAAAATAATCAAATTCAACTATAAAAGGGAACGAAAATAATAAAGAGCCTATAAATAAAGGTACGCTGACAGTAGACAGATGACACTTCTTAAGTTTACATAGCCGTATGACGTAATAACATGGCAACTGATATTTAAATGGTGTCAATGGTGTTTACAAAATGATTTAAAAAGCTGTAACCTTTGAATTCAATTTTAAAATTTAGTTTGCTATTTTATGAACTAAAACTATCGATTTCTGACTGCTTTTTGCCTAAGCTATCTCAATAATATGTTTTTAGATTTTTTTCGCAAATAGAGTAAAATACCCTAATTAGTTTCATATAAATTTTAATAATAACCGTTCAGAAGTTTTTTTTATGAAAATAACTTTAATGTTTGACTACATTCTTAAATGTTATACATACATTCTGTTTTGTAATGAAGTTTTGTGTGCAGAATTGAAGTCGGTTTTTTTTCTAAACTATGTATTATTGATAGAAGATAACATATTAAAAGGTGATAATTATATTCATTTAATATGTATTATCTATTATTTTAGAACAAAACAGAAGTTTTACTGATAACTACACGATTTTTTTGTTATGTATTGCTTTCATCACCTAAATAATTTGTTTAGTACTTATTTATAAAGTTCATATGTAGTGCGGCCTAGTATAATATTGTCGTTTGCATGAAAACTAGCCCTTAACAAACTCACATAACTTTCAATACAAGAAGATTATTTAACCAAATAAAATAATTTAAATGCTAACAATCAATTTTATTTAAAACAATTCCTACATAATCATGAAACATGAGGTAATAAATACTTAGCTAAGCGGAACTCCTTCGTATAGAGAAGGACTGGCAGGCTTGCCGAGGGACATTGTAAACTGAACGGTAGGCTTTTCATCTCCTTGGGCAATCCTCTTTGTCCGGTTCGGGCTGTAGTTATATCTCAACGGCATGGTGTATTCTTTCAATGGCTGGAATTGAAAACATAGAATTTCAGTGGAATATAATATATACAAAGGTTTCCTTGGGAAATAAAAATGCCTTTGCTTTAGGCTATAAGGATAATTTAAAAATCCGCTTCGGTCGTCTATGAAACTGGAGCTAAGTAATCTGTAACGACTTAAGAATAATTCGCCCTTGTACGACACCAGTTACGACAAAACACGTATTTTTCTTGACATAAAAGTCGGTTTAGTACTATTTAGTACCAACATTGGTAAACCTAGTGTATCATTTCCTACTCGTATTGTTAACCTGTTTAATAAAGATTATATTTTAATATATCAAATTATATTTTACTATACAAACTTGGGCCAGCTAATTGAGATGTGAAAATTATTTTATTCCGACTGGAAGGGCAAGGATGAAATTACAGTGCTCGCTCAGTACTCTTCATCTAAAAACATTTAAATGTCTAGCCTGAAAAGGCCGCTAGGTCCACTAAAATCCAATGTAAAAATCCGTTCGTGGATTTTTTGGACTTTTATGACCACTTTAATTCTTGATTCATGTTTTTTTTTTAAAGTGGGTTTTTTTAATTTTGACTCGGTCCACTTAATAAAATTCTATTGTTATTAAGCCATACCTCACAAACTAACAACGTACACCAAAATTTAAAACAAATAAGCATCAAGGAATAACATGGGACATCGCGGAAACAAATAAGGATTTCGGAAACAAACATTTTAGACTCTAGAGATCAGTGGCCCTAAATATTGAAAACAAGCAAAATAAAACATGTAGATAAGGTCGAAAATGATCTCTGTAGAATCTATAATATTAATTTTTTGAAAAAAGTCATTAGGGTGATTTTTCCAATTTTATTTGTCAATTGACACTTTTACGACTCTCTTTATTACCAAAAAGCGAAATGACGTAACTACAACAACAAAAAAAATATAGCAGAAAGAATATCTATAAACCATTTAAGATATACAGACAATCCAAATGCTCCAACCCACAACCAGAGGGCAGCGTGCCCAGTATGCTAACCGCATTTCAATGCTGAATGGCAATGCTTATACGTTGGCCCAAATAAAAACCGGCATTCTGGTAGCGCGTCGAATCGATCAAACGCTCCGATAAGGTTTGGAATATAAGACGAGCTCCCAGGTCCCCACGACCCTAAAGTTTCTACTCCAAATGGCTCAAATATATAACCTCTACCGTGGGTAGCATATTTTCGCCGCATATGCTGTTCCGCTGAATATGCCGCCCCCCCGGCCCTACTCTGTGTCAAAGGAAGATGAGATGGCGCTAATGTGTCAACGCGTCCCACACAAGAGGCCTACCCAACTTCCAAGGCGCAAGCGTCATTCCGTCTAGTCGTTTTCCATCATCTCGCACAAGACTGCTCGATACGAGCACAGCTGCTACGTTAGCGGTGGAAAAAGTCCGGCGAATATCATTCAGGCTAGCGTGGCGACCCATTCTACCAGCACTTTTAGAATAAGACAGACCATGGTGACCGAGTTGATTGACTGTACTAACACTGGTAGCGATGGGCCCCATAACACTTCGCACCCATTCGTAAGCTGATAGTGAGACGAAAAGCAGTCGGACCTTCTAATAAGCAACTTGTATTGAAAAAATGCAAGGCTTGTAACCAAAGTCCCGACTCCCATTCAGAGACTGCAAGTATATGAGCGCGATCCGTGACGCTAGTACACGTATCTAGACGAGGTTACCGTGTTAGTTCACAGATCGGTCCATCCCACAGCTTCTGACAACATCTAGATTTAGGAAAATCAGATTAGACTCTTTATTGTTTTTTAAATGTTATATTGTATCGCGAGAACCAAGTAATTAGGTTGCTTGCAAACAAATCAAGCAAAGTTGCTAGATTTTGATTAAAATAATCCCACTTACTGTATTTAAGGCACTGTAATATACAAAACAAAATCAACAAAATAATCATTTCAATAATGAGGAATTTCTATCCACAAATCACAGGGAAAAATTGTGATTGGAGGGAAAAGCCAATTTATATTCTTATTGCTTACCAAAATGGATAAAATGCACACCAAATATTGTTTGACATTCCAGAAATCTTTTCTCCTACATTTTTAATAACAATCAGTAGATCCTTTTGTAGACAAACTAACACAGTCAGCAATAGCTTCAAATTTGGAGTCATTTTTACAACTCATGAATTACAAGTTAGATAAATGCTCTTATATATTTTGGTAGATATTTTGAATTTTCTGGTTGGCATTTAAACACAAGCCTTTCTCTATTTCTCCATAATTAAAATGTCAGTCTTTTCAGGTCGCAAGTAAATTGATTTCTTCTAGGCAAGCATGCTTTATCTTAAGCAGCTTAATCAAATGCAAGCCTTTTTTCTATAAAAACAGAACAAAATATCATATCAAAAATTTACCAAGTCACTTTCCTAGTAAAACAAATAGTAACTGGATCACCTACCTCCAAACCTCTCTTCTCATGATCTTTGGCTATAAACTTTTTCATCAACGGTGGCATTTCAATGTAGTTAGGTAGAATGACTTCTGGCAGTTTGTTTTCAGCGGCTGCAGCTAGTAGTTTGGCTTCTTCGTTCTTGGGAATGAGCAGGTAGTCTGGTTTGTATGAAGTGCGATAGATTTCTACTGGTCTAGGGAGTGTGTTGCCACGGAAAGTTTTCTCCACCCAAACTCTGACTCTTCGTCTTTCCTAGATTTTTTAATTAAAAACATCATTAACTTACAGTGCAAAATATAGATCATAATTTTAAAATGAATCAAGTTCCTAAGGCTAATATGAATAATGACATAGATCCTTCATTATATTAATATATCAGTGTATTTAATAGTCTTAGGCATATTGCTATACATAAAATAGTATGTGTTTTATTAAGTACATGGATAGGCATATCATTATGAAAAAAAACAATTTTAAAGAAAAATCGATATCTATGAATATAGGTTAGTTTGAGACCTATTTTCAGACTA
Source organism: Ligdia adustata (assembly GCA_947049295.1). Classification (NCBI taxonomy): domain Eukaryota; kingdom Metazoa; phylum Arthropoda; class Insecta; order Lepidoptera; family Geometridae; genus Ligdia; species Ligdia adustata. The sequence continues at coordinate 7,074,387 of OX346225.1, read as the reverse complement.
TATCACTACTAATATCATGTGCAAACTAACCTCATCAGCGCACGTCTCTACCTTCACAATCTTCATGTAACAGGGTTCAGGGTAACGTTGGAAAACCGAACGTACGATAATTCTCCCAACACCATAGTTTTTTAGACTTCCCACAATTTCCCACAAAGTTTTACCCTTAAAATCAGTTGTTCTGCCCACGTATTTTATAACAGTTTGAGCAACAGAAGCCATTACTTCAAAATAGTATATTTATATATATTAGAACTAAGTATATATCTGTATTAATTATTTTAAACAGCTCTTTGTCTAAAACAAATTTTCTAACCACAGAATGATACTCTCAATCATGCCTCATGCACTTCGAATAAACCTAATGTGTCACAATTTTATATATACACAGCGCCATCTACGTAACAACTTTAACAACTTTGATATAAAATCATAATGCTACACTTTACTCCTGTTTAACTCAAAAGTAACTAGATGGCGTTGTTAGGGCTTAAAACACGCAAACGGCTTTTGGTGAATAGATATAAGTGGTTTTTGATAAAAATAATAGGTGTTGAATCTTGGTACTTGGCTGAGTATTCTTTTCCCTGAGGCAGTATTCTGCAACAACTCCAATCTTTTGTTTAAAAAAAAGAAGAAAACTATTTGTATCTTAAAATAAAACAACCTCAAACTATACTCTATATAATACCTATATGGGTAGGGTAGGAACAGTATGGGTATATATACCGTTCTATATATTCATCGGTATGGGTATGTATATGGGCAAAATGTTGCAAAAGTTTATTACTTGATGGCAGCACTTGTAGTATAACGTTTTTAAGGTCGACATTCTCATCTATCTCGTTCTATACAATATAGTAATCTTTGCTCTCAATTACTCTCTAACGAGAGAAGTGTCTCGCTATTTAAGAGCGCTCTAGTTATGTAGCAGAGAACAAACCTTAGCGCCAAATTTAAATCCCTGCTTTAGACTTGTTTAAATACTTATATTCAATTTCCTTGTCATGAAGCAATAAGAATTAACGTTTTGCACGTTTTGTATAAGTAACCTGTACACATATAGTAGTAAAACCTAGTTTATGATGTTTTCAGTAGTTTAGACCTAACTAGTATGTTCAAATAAATAAATAAATTAAATTTTAAACACTCCAAGATGTTCTTTATTTACAATGAAACAGTAAATTGGTGTAGGTAGCTCCTGAGCTCAATTATGTGATTTATAATATTTTATGTGCCGTAGTGCAGTTAAAAGGTGCTAAAAATAATGTCAAAATATTCTTTTCTTGTGTGAAATGTTGATTATCCAAGGATTTATATTTTACCATGGATAGGATACATACTGTACAACCTAATACGAAACCAAGTGCTCAGAACTTGAAACGATGATTTCATTATAACAACGAGTACCTTAATTATAGTACTCGTAGTACTTATGTTGCATATACAGAACTCTCATTTAAAGCTTTGCTGCGCATGTATCTGCCTAGTAACATGGAAATCTGGTACATAACACTGCTGCGAACTTCCTCTATTTTTGGATAAATTGATAAACTTGACGCTGCCAAATATACAAACCATACAGTGCCTAAAAAAAACTGGGGTCCAAGTCTGTTATTTGAGTTGTCTCAGAATTACAATTACGTTGTGATAAATGGCCGTTTTCACATAGAATAGGATACAGTTAGTAATAAACAAAATATATCTTAAGTCTGATCTATTTATGGTCACCTGATATTTATTTTAACAACATTCTTAACTTTTCTATTTTTCTCTGTTTTGTAAGTACAAATAACGTGTAAATAAGTTAAGTTGGTCATTATGGTATGTACGCTAGGATAAGCTGCTGATTCGGTCTACTATGTTCCACCTTACACGAGTATGTCCCTTCATAGTATTTAACAATATTAATAAACCATAATTCTATAATTCCATTCTTTGGACGGCACCTAAAACTTGTAAAAATTCTGAGGAGATTTCATATTTTGGATGGTCTTCTTTTTTACCGACTTCTAGAGTTGTGTTACTCATACGTGAGGCGCCTCAAATGTCCCATGCAAAGTAATAAATTGTCCCATCGCCTCAAACATACATTTTGTACCGCTACTAACTCTTTGTACCGCTACTAACTCTTTGACGTAGTTCGTGTAGTTGTTCACTCACGCTCAAAGATGAGTAGCTTCTAAGAAAGAGTAAGGGAATGCGTGTGTTGCGTAGTAGCGTGGTTTTGAACTATTTTGTCCTGCTCACACTTTTCATGCTTGAACAAGACTAAAAGCGAATGAAACGATATATGTGACATTTTTGAAGTTTCGGAGACACTTCGTGTTGATTTGTGGTTTGAATGTTCGCGCTGTTTTCAATGTTGAAATAAATTGTTATAAATATTGTTAACCTTTTTTTTTCTACTTTGATATCACTATATTGTATTTATTGATAATAAACGTGTTTAAACGCGAGTGCATGACTTCATTGCATTTTAACTTTTTTAACTATGTGTTTGCCTTGATTTTTATAACATATCTTATCTGAGATGGGTATGTTTTATGAATGAGGAGGCTTGACGAAAAAAAACTAAAATGTATTTATTTTTAAATTATAATATGTAAAAATAATTTTACCTAGATAACCGAGAATATTTTGCACCGCTTAAAGTATATAATTTTGTTAAATATAAGTTTTTATTTTCCACAATTATATGTTACTCAAATAACATAACACTTCAACGTCATGTTAGTTCAGTAAACTACTTTTCTTATGAAATAACCTCATCTAGCTCATAACTCAAAAACACGATATGACTTCAATTTGTATGTAGGTACTTCCCGTTTGAGGATCACCTCAAATGAGGTGGTACATCGTCCTACTTCATTTCTCAAAATGAGCAGCTCATACAAACTCATAATATTTGTGTGTCCTACCCAACGCTACGACTTCCAAACAAAGGAGGTACTCAGTTTGGCTGTATGTTTTTGTTTGTTACCTGATTTCGCAGAGATGACTGAAAATATTTGTATTTTTTTTGTGTTTAATGACCACGTTTTGAAAAATTTAGAAACTACCAACACGTATTAAAGGATTTAAAAAAACACAAACAACTTCTTGTTTTGTTCTTTTTTGAGAACAGTATAGTAGTACGAGTTTTAAAATTTAACCTATATTTTATTTAAGTATAATTAATATTGTTGTCATAAAGTCAAAATCTCACTCTAAAAGTTGGAGAAATGTGTTATAATGGTAGCACTTGTATACTTCAGCGGTAATACCTTAGTAACTTTAGCCTTTTCTTATTATAATATATTTTGGTACGCTCGTAATCGATAGATGGCGTTAGTTACTTCCCCAGTCAACGCAACAAAAAGTGTAGGTACTCGTAATACAAGGCATCTTGCTTTTTAAGAACCTCGATTATAATATTAATTTCAATTATTATGATCTATTACAAGAGTTGTAATTGGTCATCATGTTCCGTGAATGGGTGGGAACAGAACACGGGATTGAAAATGCTCGTCTAATTTTTGCCAAAATATGTACTACAACAATGCTTCGACTAACTCTCAAATAATTTCACGCACTTTTGTCTTACCTACTGTATAACTTGAGTCCGGAGGGCGGAGAGATCAGACAGACGCGACGGACTGAATGGTTTCCTTACAAAACTCATTTTTTTTTAATTTATGCAATACCCACAATTAAACTAGCGCCACCTATGAGCAGTTATTCATCAGTCAAAATACCTAGTTCCATTATCGAGCACTAGAACCTCTAGCAAATGTGCAGTTGTTGGAAACCGACTTCAAAGTATACGAAATTAGTTTCAAGGAGGCTTAACTCAGATAATTAAATTTATTTTTCAATTGTAACTGATGTCAATATCAAAATTCACCCTCTTCACTATGAGACTAGGGTAGTATCGTAACTAACGTTGCGTAGTCGTACAACGTATGGAGCCACTCCCGAATTCAATTGTAACAATATAACTTAATTATATGAAATAAATACTCTGATAAACTCCTGAAAATTATTCCTACAGAACTGGGAAAATACGAAAATTAAACAAATATTTAAAAAATCAACTTCAATTTTACTTTCAATTTCTTATTTCGTTATTGGAATTTACGCAATACAAATGTAAAATATGATTACAATAGTTGACAGACAGTTACTAAATTTTAAATGCATTGTTTATTTTTATTTTAACAATTAATTAATTAACAATGTCATGGAAAAACCATTTTTCTGATTACTCATGGCCTAGACTAACACAAGTTCAAGGTAAATCACAGGTGCTGTTTTTAATCCGTAACATTTTCATCTTTTTTGTTATTTGCTATACCAATACCATCGAATATTTCTTACTATTGTGGCGTTAGAATATTTTATTCATGTTACAAAACTTTTTAGTGAAAATTCTATCATCTACGATTTACTAAATGACGGTTCAAACATTTTACTATGGATTAAATCCCTTTTGACAATAGCCCTAAATTCATTTACAGGCAAGTATTAGGCATTTAATAATATATATTATTAATACATAGTTATAAAAAGTGTGACCGACAATAAAAGATTTGAAACATTTCAAACTCCCATGACATTGAAGTTCTAATTGTAGCTTTACGCTCGCAATTCGTAACAACACAAAACATCAACACATTATCTATTTCAAAAATTATGTCACGAGAAAGCAATCACTAATATTCTAACTAGTTTTCAAACGAACAATGTGATTAATAATCATAATATAATTTAGATAATCAAATGGTAAAGCAATTCAAGCTATAATGTTGTCACCTTTGGTGGCGTTCTCCGTATACGTTTGCTAAGTTAACTAGAGTGCACAAAGTATGTGATGCACAAAGCGTGATCCTCTCGACGGCAGTCGGCCTGAGAGCGATCAGCCTGAGAAGCTATCCTTCACATAGCGCGGCGCTAGCGACCGCACGCCGCACGCGCCGCGCAATTATACTACTATTTATTACTGTACACTCGCATTCCGTTGGCAAACAATTGAAATTAAATAAATATATTAATTTAGCTATAGATTGCCTAGTCACCAACGAGAATGGCCTTCGTGAACACGCAGGTGGTGTAATAACAAGTCCGTCGTCACCGGACGGCGGCTACACGTTACACTATATTATGTATAACTAAGCGATCGCAGATACTATATTATAATAATTTACCACAAATATTTACATCGATAATCGTACATTTAAATAAGGGACTTAAATTAGAGTAATAATTTAAGATAGTCTGGATATTAAACTATTAATAGGAATCAGTCAACGTATCCGCGGTGTTCGTTCGAGGGGCGCGTTCCTCCGGGAGCGTCCGCCGAGCCGAGCTAGCGGAGTCCTAGAGCTAGAGGGGCGCAGTCGTGCTGCGGTAGATATGTGGGCGGCGCGGGCGCGTGCGCGTGCGGGGCCGCGCCGCCGCCTAGGTGGTGTCCCGCCCGTACGTGCCGATACGCACCTCGTCGATCACGCGCGCCCACTCCAGCGCATACGAGTCGGGGTCCTCCAGGTAGTATGTGCGGTTCGGCTGTAATATACAAACAACTAGGTCACTAGCTGTAACACTATTGCGTTTTTTTCCCTTAGAATAAATAGGGTTTCGTTTGATGTAAAGCGAGGAGAGCCGAGATGGGGCACGCTTGCAAATGGACGAAATAGGTTCATTTAACTCTTTCTTGAAACTACCCTAATTACGCATATTACAATCAATATATTAATTTTTTTTATACTAGTACATAAGGCCCATTTCTAGATTATGATGACTGGTGAGAATATCGTTTGCTTTCTTTCTCAGGAAGATACTAAAACAAATATCAAATATAAAACAATTTGCAAACTCACCGTGTGAACCAAAAATATTCTAAAGTTCTTCGCTTCGACGCGCAATTCAGGTGACCAAGGGATCTCTCCCTTGAGCACCATGTTGGCGGGATCCACGTAGAACAATCGCGGCCCGGTCGTGAGCAGCAACATCCTTCGTCGCGGGAACAGGCCTTTTCTCTTGTCCACCAGACCCTGCTTCAGAATCAGCTCTCCGTCCACAAACTGATGCCATTTGCTATCACGCGCTTGCACCTCTAGTCGACGACGTTTCTCTTCGGGACTGATGTTTAGAATACCTGCAAATAAGGAAAACCGTATTTAATAATATGACAGTAGTAAGCGATAACCGTCGCATCAACAATGCAGTGAACTCGAGAGATAAGCTCGGAGCGTAAAATGTGGAACGGTGCGAGTGCGAGCGTGCATTGTCAGCTGATCGTGAGCTCGACATTACGTTAATAAAGAAGCAGCGGCGCGGCGCGGGCGTCGCGCGACTCATTCATGAGTCGGCGCAGGCGCGCTGCGTGCCGGATGGCTGACGTCACGCCTTGCGCCGCGCCGCCATCGCCCGCGCCCGCGCCGAAAGGACCGAACGCGGAGGACATCCGCTCCAAATGTGAATAACAGTCGAACGATGACGTAGCATCGTCTTGCAACATACTCGCACAATCCGTTAACCGTATGCACATTCGGCACCGAAACGAAACCACCGCAAAAAATTATACCATTATCTTAGCCTCGGCTCAGTTATGAAAGAGACTTATATTGCAAAGAATTTGGGTCACGGACGCAACGGTCGCCTCTTACTCGTCGCTTCACTGCACTTGCTCGAGTGTTGGTAAGTGTCCAGATTGACTACATACATACGTAGAAACTGAGCAAAGTGTTTACTCACATAATACTAAATAATATGAATTCGATGAACGGGAAAATTGAAATTTTCCGTAGTATGTTATTGTAATTATGTCCTTTTGCACAACAAATTTGCAATTGATAATCGCTGCTATTTTGTGGCATCTTTTAAAAGGCTAAAAGTATGTATTTCGGGTAATGGAACTGATTTCTTTGTTTGCAACACAAAATAATCTTTTGAAAAGCTTATAATATTAAAAAGATTAATAAAAGTGTACATACCTGTGGCTCCTTTTGATGTTGACAATTCAATCTCCCAGAGCCTGAAGAGGGTGTTATTTCCTAAGCCTGGTTCGAGGTGATCCGGAACATTGTATTCCTCCTCGAACGTGCCTCCCGGCAAGTATGGGCAGATCGTGGGAGGAGTTTGATCGCAGATGTTATCCCAGTCGATGCCGGCAAAGAACGGGTGGTTGCGAATGCTGTCATACGTGTCTCCTTTGTCTTCGGCTCCGATTCTCTTGTTGTGATCTAAAACTAATAGCTTCTCAACGAGATCCTTCGCATCCGCCGGGAATCCTTCGGGGAACTCGTAATCCATTTTGAGAATCTTTTGGAAGGTAAGGAACTCTGTGGCGGCACGGAACGGCGGGAGGCCGGATATCATCTGATAGACGATGCACCCGTACGCCCACAGATCCGAGGCGCGAGTGTCGACGCAGTCGTGCAATAACTCCGGGCTCACATACTGCGGAGTCCCGACAAAACTGATCTTCCTCGAGCGTTCGTTCTCAGACTCGTTGTCAGCGGTGGTAGGGCCGGTGCGAATCTCCTCAGGGTCCATAATTTTAGCAGTTCCAAAGTCGGCAATGCGCAGGTGCATATTTTCATCTAGCAAAATATTCTCCGGTTTTAAATCGCGGTGGATTATTCCTTTGGCGTGCATCTTTTCTAAAGCCAGCAGGAGCTCAGCGGCATAATGCTTCGCTACGTTCAACTCAAAGGAGCCTACTTGGTTAATTTTGTTCAATAGTTCACCGTTTTTTGCATACGACAACACGAAGTACAATCTCTCATCGTCTTGAAAGGTACAGTACAGTTTCACAAATCCATGGGGTACATTGAACAGCATGTTCAAGGCATCCTTCTCACGCTTGATGTATTCTCTCTTTTTTTTTCGAATAATATGGAGTTTTTCACATACTTTGACTGAAAAGAAAAAAATGCAAGTAAGTTACATATCTGGATCAGATGCCGATTTGTACCTAGTTCCTGACTCCGATTACCGATCTTGAAATTGAAATATATTACATCGTTTCTAATACTCACTTGCATATTCCTTTCCCGTGTGGATGTCTTTAGCGAGAAACACGGTGCTGTAGCAGCCGTCACCGATGAGTTTGCCGAATATGTAGTCCTTGGCGGTTCGCTTGGTGGGCTTGAAGGAGTGGGCGGGTGCCGGCGAAGAAGTTGGCGCGGGGCTCGGCGCGGCGGCCGCCGGAGGTGCCTGCATCTTCACTGGCGACTCGAGCACCGTTTCGGCGGCAGCGATGGGGGCCCGCACCTCACTCGAAGCACGACTCTTGATCTGCAACAATAAAGACGCATGCTCAGTGACGGCGCAAAGGAGCTTGTTTACGGAAACGCGGGTGAGTAATGACGGACCGAGAGTATACGAGGTACGTTCGTCGCGTCGAGGCGCTGCGAGAGCGTGCACTTGTTTATCGTCCGTGCGACGCAGGCGGGCGACGGAGGCGGCGGGCGCGGTGGGGGCCACGGGGCAACGCGCCGTCTGCAGCCTTAGCTACTTCGAAATTAGGTGACCACTAGATACATAAATAATTCTCCAATCGGATTACACTACGAGCGAAGGTGAAATCTACGATTCATCACATTACGTACGACCGCTATAAATTGGCAATTTATTCATCTTGTTTTGATGCTGTCTGTTATGTCAAGGCGTCCACATATTTTGGATTTATTTTATGACATAGTTTGTTTAAAAGTATGGAGGTTGTATTTAGTAGGTGGCCAAATTTAATAAATAAGTGACTTTTTGAAAAATAAGCTGCAATGAAGCCAGTTAATGAAACAATGTTTATCATTATTTTGTCAGAAATGTAAATGTTTTCAGTATCAATAATTATAACGAAGATTAGAGCATTGGACAACGAATTCATGAAGCTGCTTTCGGTGGCCTCACATACAGTTCGATGATCCAATTTTGTGAGTTCGCGCTGTGTTTTTGCTCCTCTTTTTATGTTTGCGTCTCGTCGGCACAACAAAAAATGACTCGCCATTCAAATGTACGACTTTAGCTGAATAGAGAGAAGCGAAGTTTGCAAATCTTTCTCTTTCTATTCACGCCGCGTTGCAGACAATCGGTGCGATTTCGCCAGTCGTGGCTAACTGTAAATTGGCCACCATTAACTTAATGAAAAGCAAATGAAAGTTACTACTCGCACCGTTAAATAACAACAATCTTAAAATTAGGATGACATATCCAGCCAAGAAACTAAAAATATAGAAACTGTATCCTACATTTTAGGTGTAGATGTCATTAGTGGAAAAATCCAACATCGAGGAGGTGGTGTGATGGATGCACGCTAAAATTACCACTAGACTAGGTCACATCTAATTACGTAGGTATGTAACGAAAGAAATAATCATATCTCGCCACCAGATATACTCGTACGATGCGATCACGGTCTGAACAACTAACATAGGTCAGGTTGGTTGTGTATAAAACAATTCAGATGAATACTGAATCAAGTCTAGGTTTAAGCTTATAAATATAAACCACATCTACAATTCAGGTGTTTTGAAGTAATAGGTATACAGTCATTAACATAATGAAACAGTCAGGCAAGTTGAAAAACATAATGTCCTTTATAACCTCAGCTGTTTTTCATTCAGCGAATATTTATCGTTTATATGACATTGCACATTGTTATTTAGTATTTTTTATTGATACAATTGTCTGTTTGTCAAATAATACGGTGTCTTGAGGTGATACGGTTACGTAAGTAAAGTGCACGATGCGAACAGAGCGCGTTGTGTGGAGGCAGCGAGTACGGTCCATTGAAGTTTCGAATGAGTCACTAATAAAGTTGCAATCCGCAAGTGGGTCTCGCATTCCGTAGCGAGCGAGTGCGGCAGTGGCGGCGGCTGCGTCGGCTCGGTTACAGCGATCGACGCAACGGTACTCGCGGCGCGGCGCATTCCCACAGCGGCGCATTCCGCACTCCGTGAGTACACACTCATCCGTAGCCGACCTCAATCCCAGGCTCGTGGCTCTATTGCATTTCCCTGCATTCATGGCATTCCGATCTTTCTCAATAACAGAGTTGCCGCTTGACGATGCAAGGAACCTACTAACTAATATAAACAATATTGGAGGCGGACGTTTACAGTATTGATGAAAGTAAACGTTACTGATGAATTTGTACGATGACAGGGACGAGATATAAAAAATGCTGTCGTGGTACCTAATTCGACCTTAATTCTATTGATATTCAATCGCAGAGGCTAGCGCGGCATGGAGACCTTGTACTACATAAACCTAGGCGGATGTGGCATGCTTTACTGCATGTCTATTACCTCCTCTCAACCAGCCATATCCGCTAATATTATCGAGGTATTACCGCGATCTGCACTAAATACACTCCAAATAGTGTTTGATATTTATTACAACTAGTTTGAAATTAGGTACGGTGCCTACGTTTTTACGAGTTATAGCAAGATCTCGATAACAATTTACTATCAAACAACATTTCTTATTAGAGACGTCAGGTTCTGGCCACGTTGTTTACGTGTGTACGACCTCTCATTTATTATCAGTTATGTTTGAAAGCAATAACATCTTCATCTTCATTCGTTAAATATTTATGTAATATACGAATTTAAATTTGTTGTTAAACTTTTATCAATTAAACGTGATAATGTGGATAATGAAAACTGTAATTTGATTTCTAGTAGACCTCGGACTTGTTTGTTGACCTAGTTTAGTATTGTTTATCAACGACGAACCGCCTAGTGTTTTTCCATAACATACAGTTACATGCGTCAGTTTAGTAGATTACGAGATTAAATATTTAAGGTATTCACGTGACTTGTACGTATCCATAGTCATCAAGATCACCTGCTGGACATATAAATGGCATTTTGTGAAAATCATCATTACATACGTACATACCCTTACTGTTTTTATTTTAATTTGAATTTTTATTTTGGAATGAGATACATAGGACAATAAATATAATTATAGTACTATGTTACATTTACTTCAATCGATACGTTAAAAATAATTTATACATGAAGAATCAGCAGAAATTATTAAACAATTACCTACCTACTACTTGGATGACACATTATACATAGTGAAATCTTCATCAGACTGAAACCTAACGATGTAAAGAGTTTTAAAAATTCGATTCATATATAAAAAGGTATGAATAAAGATAGATTAAAAACATGAAGGTAGGTTTTCATACTGGAAAACAAAAATCAAGAGTTATACAATACATATTGCACATACGAATAGAAAGTGATAAGACACATAGAAGAGATATATATATTAATTGCAGTGTATTAGCTTTGAGAACGTATACAATGTAACGGGTTACCGAGAGCAGTGGAGCGGGGCGCGGGCGAGCTGATTACAGACGTAGAAAACATATATTTTTTTATGGTATGTCATTACGATCGCATCGTGAATCGTAGTGGTAAACAAGGTGGCATGCCTACGGCGCGTGAACAAACAAGTGCGGGGCATAGTCCGCGCTCCACGTCGACATCGCGTTTGCTTCTGCTACACTACATTCTCTCACAGACAGAGCATGCGGCCGCTGTTTGTTTGTATCACACGCGGAGCAGCGTGGGGGCTATGCAGCGTCCGCGCCGCACCAAACGTACACAAACCGATGAAACAGGAAAACCGCTTACGGCGAAAGTACGCAATCATTGCGCTTCACACAATACAGGTGGAAAGCTGACGTTTACATTTTGTATTCCACTTTAAGCGATGCCACCAATATTTTAAAAAGCGGGTAGTATACATTCAGAATAACAAAATGTTAAGTCCAAATTAAACCCAGTATCGTCTTTTTTTAATTTAATCCAGTGTTTTACTTCATTTAGATATTAAAATTTCACCTAAAATTAAGGAAAAAAAATTACGGCATAAAATCATACTAAATACGGCATAAAATCATACATAAAGAACTATATTTTCTATACTCAAAATAACAAAATACAAGCGTCCCCTAAATTTGTATCAGGTCGACGTAGACACACAAACAAGTGAGGCTACCAGGCAGACAGTGTGAGTCATTGACCTTACCTTGGTAGGTTTGGGCGAGGGCTGTTTCCCGCGCTTTGCGGAACTGACACCAAGTAATCGCAGAATCCTGTTGGCTGCTTCGAGAAGAGTGGCACTGCCCCGAGATCCCCTTTTAACTCTAGTGGTCAATCCACTCATTTCGACCCGAGACGCACTTTGAATTTTACCGTTTATTATTGTTCGAAACGGTCAAAATCACGATCACAGCAATTCATTAAGTTCAAATAATCCTGTAGACACTTATTTTATATGATAATACACTAGATAATACGATACAAGGAATGTGAATACTAAAAAATATAATAAACAAATAAACGACGAAATTTAGCTAAGGGTGTACGAGCACACATCCGTTCGGTAAAACGGCGCGTTGCGGACTGAGCGGTCTGTCTGACTCTGACTGCTGACAGCCAACCGACCGAGCCAATGCATTTGACGCAAGCGTCGCGTCGATCGCGGCCCCCGCTCGCTCGCTACTCGCTAGACAGAATAATCGCGCTTTGGTCGCTCGGCGCGGAGGACGGGTGATGGTGTCAGGGGAGGCAACGCCAGAGGCACGCGTGCCTCGCACTGAATTTTCTCCCTACCCATTCCATTTTCACCCCCTGTCTGCCCTTCGCGACCGAGTGAGAGACGAGAAACGCGTGGCTTGAAATATGATTTTTACTTTACCTAACATACATAACAAAAGTGCAGAAATTTAAAAATTGCTTTTCATGAGAAAATAATCAAACATTCTATATAAAAAAATAATTTTTAGATCTGTAGCGCTAAAAATGTACGTACATGCGGTTTCCACGTGGCATTGTATTGTTAAATAAGTAGCATGGGTAGGGATGATGCTCCAATATGGCGGCTCGGGGGTGGGTTGCACGTGGAGACGGCGAGGCGCGGCAAGCGCGGGAAACGGAAACCAAATCAATAATTCCGAGGAAGTGGATGCAGCTAGTACAAATACGAGAAGTGCAGATTACTTTGGAGTCCGATAGTAGAAGCCGGATATGCATTTCCCGACGAGTGACGCGTGCTCGGCGCGCCGTTATTATTGTCGCCTGTCTCGCCTCCACATTGAAACCACATGGCTCTATTTGACTCATGCTAATTCCTCGCTTATAGTTAAAATACCGACATACTTTTATTTATTTCTCAATAGCGTATAAGTGTTTTGAAAACCGAGAAGTCTCGAGGGATTTTCCCATTAGCTGTACATATTAGTCAATGTTAGTAAGAGGAAACGCAGTACATGTGTTTACTAGTCAGTGCTATTCAGCCTTTGTTATTAGTAGGACTAGAAGAAATTTATAAATATTGCAGTTTGACTTGTAAAACTGATCTTTAGTGCCTCAGGTTTTATAATTATAATTACACGTAACAAGTAAAATTGAATTTTACATAAAAAATCAAATCGCAATTTTGTTGTGGCAGACATCTTGGATTAAAAAATATCATGGTTTATATTTGTATTTTACTAGTCAAGCCCTTTCACTTGATACCCATATTAAAGGAATTGTAAAAAAATATGTAAGTACTCCGCTAGTTTGTACTCATATAGCTCTGGCCATCTTCAACCGATTTTAAGCACTCGAGCACTCCCGACTAATTCATCATTCAAACAAAAAAAAAACGAAATCGGTTCATCAGTTAAGGAACTAATATGCTACATTCACACACACACACACACCCTCACATACAGGGCACGTCAAACTTATACACCCGCCGTTTTTGCGTCGGATATTAAAAGAGCCTTAAAGAATGAAAGTATTCTAATTTAAATTTACTTTACATACAAAACCGAAGCGATAAAGTAAAACGCAATACATTTCACCAAAGACGCACGTCACAGATGTGTAAAGAAGGCTGTACATACAATTTCTGTATCAATCTATTTGGTTTTTTTTTCGAGGCAGCCACGAGGTAGTTCTGTGCATCTGGCGCGGCACGTGTCGGTCGGCCCGTGCTGTTGCACTCACACATGCTTTACTTTGAACGTGCTTTACCTACACACACACAAACACACACAAAACTTATTATTGTCAAAGTCATCGCGTAACTAGTGTTTGGAGAATGTTCGTTATCAATATGTAGAATAACATCACATCACACTTCATCATCACATTACATTACACTAATATTATAAAGGTAAAACTTTGTGTGTTTGTTTGTTTATTACTCCTTAACGCTCAAACGGCTGAACGTATTTGGATGAAATTTTTCAACAGGATATATGCTTATGTCCTGGGTGTTACCCTTATTATCGATAAATCATAAGGGTAACACCACGGACCGCAGCTAGTACCAGAATAATGTTGATCGAACTTTACATCTCTGAAATTCCATAGTTTAGTAATAGTATATCCGTATTTCCGTGCACGACAGAATTATTTACGTATACCGCACGTTTTACTATAAAGCGAAACAACCTCATGGATAAATAAAAATATATTTAAAGAAGAATAACGCACACAGCGGCAACTGTGTCTTTAACAAACAGCGACAACGCTTCCCGGATTTTGGGAACAGTACAGAACAGTATTTAATTATATATGTAAAGCCAGAGTATTAAAACTTTTAAAAGGATGGTCTTAGCTAAGTTTTGAGAAGTAAAATACAGACAAAAAACACAGGTAACTAAATCAACGAGACCAAAACGATAACACCATTGGCATTGTTAGAAATCTTTCAATGCTCGATGTTTCTCTCAGGTAATGATTTCATTCAGCCTTTGACAAACTTATTTTTTCCGCCCTTGATTGATGTTACTCAGAATAAGGAAATTATACAACAAACAGAACCTATTTATTGTCTGCTACGTTTATCATTGTAATATAAACTACTTCTATCGGCATTGATTTAAAAAAGTTAGTAGTTTCCACGGTGACAGCTGTTTCCTTTATACCTTTCAATACAAAACATTTTTAGGAGCAAGAAATATTTTTAAAGCCTCAAAATTACTATAGTCGCGAGGTCATGTGGTACAAACCCGCAAACTTCTCACCAGATATCTTAATCTCATCAAACATCCCTTATAGTAGAATCTATCAAAACTGGTTAAAATAACTCCAGCCAAGGACTGTCAACAATTTATGTATTACTTTATTTTAGACGAGAAGTTAGTACAGGTGAGGCCGCCAGGTGGTTGAAGGTAATTTTTTACCGTCTTCGGCTCAAGCTGCAACCCTCAGGTTCGTTTCAAAACAAAATAAAAGCTATCTCGAACATTGAACCCACCACCTGGCAATGTTTTTGTGTGATATTATCGTCTCATGGATTGGCTGCTCAAGCACCAACTTAAAAGGTAGTTTTCAGTCCTGATATTTTGATATGTGCGTAGGTACATAAAATATTTATGCAACGTATTTGATACTAGTGTAATCTCTGTATTTATTATATCTACCGTTATGATCATTTTGACACCAGAGATTATTTTTACAATTAACAAAAAATACTTTTGAAGACAGCAATTTGTATCAATTAATGGAATAGAGTACTTAGATTAATTATATCTACTAAATAGTATACTAATTATCTAATAATGCATAATTACTAAATTATAAAATAGTATTCTAATGAATTAAATCCATGGCACCGTATTATTTTTTGTTTTGTAATTATATTTTATACTAGCTGACCCGGCGAACTTCGTACCGCCTAACTGTTGATTCTTACGTCGTATATATATTGACATTAATATTTATACGAATCTAATGTGTCTTCCCGGAACCTCTCCACTAACACTTAAGCTTTACGGTATGGTATTAAAGTTCAAAATTATTAATTGACTTTTAAGTATTATTGCGAATCGATTCTATGGGAGTATAGAAAACTGGTGTTATAAGATTTTCCATAAAACTTTTTAAATTTTTCTCTCGGGATGAACTATCCTTGCACTTCAAGGAATATTATAAAAAAAAAATTAGTAAAATCGGTGTCGCTGCTCTCGAGATTTGCGCTTAGCAACAAATTCAACGATTCATTTTTATATTATAGATTTATAATAATAATTGTTGTCGTGAAATATTAGTAATTATTTTCAATCTGGCCGAATCAGAAATATGAAAACCAGAAAAATAATAGAATATCGAACCATTACAGCTTTTTTGCGCGTATTGTGGTTGACTAAATAATTATGGAAAGCAAAAAATATGGGAACTATGACTTTTCACTGTCACTATAAGAATTACGAAGGCAAAAAGAAACTACAGTTTCGTGATAAAACAATCTAAAACTATTTATTGAATTGCCAAGTCCAGGAAATAAAGTTATACGGTCACTAATTCGCATGAGAATCTTCGAAAAAAAGACTTGAGTGCATATAACTTCTAGGGTGGTTGGTTACCCTAGATGTTATGTGCACTCGTATACGATAACCAAATTGATTGCAATTAAGAAATGATTGGGTCTCGTGCAGAGTATAAGTTTCACTAAGCTCTAAATTACATTATGATGTATAAATTTGTTATTCAAATTCGTTTATTGCTTATGGATATACATTATTTGAATTTTACCATGACCACCAAACTAGGCGTGAAGCCTGTATCTTAGTGATTTAGAAACTACTCATAGTTAGTTAGATTACTCAAAGTTGTTTTTTTTTGTACTCAAAAAGCAGGTGACCATGATTATTATTTGTTACGATTCACACGAGGAATGTTATCGTATTTGTGTACAATAACATTCGATAAGGTGCGAGTCAATCTGATAATGGAATATCTAAGTATATGATATATGTTGTATATGTCGGCCATACAGGCGCCATGTCAGTTTATAGTGTTGTGAAGGATCGATAATTTGACACAAGATTCGATAATTTTCGATAATATACTTTGTATTTGAGTTACGATTAGATATATATCTACACTCACGTTTTACGTTTCGAGTAACAAACGGATATCTACTTAAATGTGCAAAACCGCGAATGTTAATAACTTTGTCAAAATAAATCCAGCTATCGACTGGAACTACAAGTATTTCATTTAGTGATTTGCAAAATTACATAAAATTATAATACTTTATAAAATATTGGTACCATGTAAGTTTGTAGCACAAACACGCCAAGATTTGGGTAATAATGAAGAAAAACCACGAACGTCTCGTTGTTTATTTTGTTGAATAGTATATACCTACGAGTAGATATCAAAGATTCGAAGGAGCATAAGGTTATTGATATGTTAATGGCCGGTTACATCTGTCGCCTGTCTCATTATATTGTCGTAGCGAGCTAGCGAGGCAGATGTTTATTCTCTGCCACACAACATAACACAACAGGTGTTATGCGCACCACTGATATACTGCTGAGGGCTAATAATAATAATATGGAACAACATCCAAACAAAGGTCTTCAGGACCCAAACTGGGCAAAGCCTGTGTTATGGTAACCTGTTGACTGATATACATACTTATATATATATATATAATAAACACCCAGACACAGGTCAAACAGACATGTTCATGCACACAAATGTTTGACCTGTCCGGGGATCGAACCCGGGATCAGCGGCGCAGAAGGCAGGGTTGCTACCAACTGTGACAACCGGCCAGTCCAAGGATATGTACAACTTAGTCAAAACTCTTTATAATCTACTTTTGTAACGAATTATTTACAACCCAGATAAACATATTACAGCAAAACAAGTGGGTACTGGTCTCAATTTAAATGTCAAGTAAACAACAATCCACAACAATGTTACTTATTATCCAATCCAACTCGAGAAATGATCACTTGCACTTGGAATGATGATAATGAACAGCAAAACATAAATACAATGTAAATTAATTTTATCTACTTATGATGATGTTATTCAAAGAGTAGGTTCTTTCACGTTGTTCGCACGTGATAATAACATCTATAAAAAGAATATCAGGAGTACAAAACATGCATACTTGTAACTAAATTTGTTTTGCATCCTAATACGGCGACTTCCGCGAATAAATGTACTGTCACTAAAGATAAATTACGTCGTGGGTTAATCACCCGTATAGGTAGGTATTTAGTAGATAGAGACATGTGGTAGTGAGCTCCTTAGTGTTATTGACAGCTCAGAGGCGCCTGTAGAAGGTTACGCAGGCGAATGTCTCGGCCGAGACCTTGGCTGGTCCTTTGACCCGGGCGCTGGTACTAACATCCGCCGCCTCGGTTAACTCTGTACCACCTGCACGTGCCCCTCGCCAGTATATTATATTTAACGGTCGTCATCAAGTGCGCGAACAAATCAATATCATTTGCATAATACGAGCTGATTGTGGAGCGTTTAAAAGAAATAAAACTAGTTTCCGTTAAAAAACATCAACGCGCTACGCGCTACGAGCCTACGAAGTAACACATTCTGGAATTATACTTTTTGAGTTACTTCCGTTTCATTTTTTTGTTATACAATGTAGACCGTAAAAGTGTAAGTTATGGATTATTTTTGTATTATTTCTGATAAGCGGACTGTTCATGATATAGATAATCAACAGACGATTAATATCTTTTTTTTTTATATTCTATCCTACTTCCTACTACTATTATAAAAGCGAATATTTATAAGAATGTGTGGATGTATGTTTGTTACTCTTTCACGCAAAAACTACTGAATCGATTTGGATGAAATTAGTATGGAGATAGCTTAGCGTGGACTGACACATAGGATACTTTTTATTCTGTATACATGCGAGTAACACCGCAGGGCGCAGCTAGTTATTAATATCTTAGCAACTAATGTGTAAAGTTACGATACCTAGGATGTGGCACGCTTGCCTATAAGAAACCGATCACGCACGACTTCAAAATACCGAAAGAAAGATTTTTAAGTAACGTCTAAAAAATAAACTTATATTTTCTTATTACCGGGAAAGGCATATTCATAAATCTTACAGACGCAAGTATAGTGTACAGTTTCCGTTCATCATCACCCAAGTGTGGCTCATTTACCATCATTCAAGTCAGGGCGAACCAACCGAGCAAAACGGCCGTTGCCCTAAGGGTTTCACTTACCAAGTCTTCATTTCCTCCCTACGTCATTTCTTAAGACTATCACTATTAGTTTACACGAAATTATATATCAAATTTATCTAAGTAATTTTTCAATTACCAACGTTCGAATTAATCAATCTATTTTTGGTACCTTCTTAATGTTAATGTGTCTCATACCGGTCTCATAGAAATTCATCCAAACAATTATAAGATTTATATTTTTTTTATTCTTTCTTGATTGGCCACCACACTCTGTGTATTGTGCCAGTTCTCAAGTTCTTAAGATTTATATTATAATCAATCTATACTATTTCATACAACAGGCACTGAATTAATTTTAGTTTTTTAATAAATAAAAGATATTGGTCAACAATGTCGAAATCGAAGCTTAAGTTAAATTTCTACATGTTTGATGAATTTAATTATTTGTGTTTTTAAAAAGGTCATGTGAGGTCATGTGAGCAGTCTTTTAATGAACTGTATATTTTTTGTAGTTTCACCAAACCCAGCAAATTCTTCAAATTTCTAAAGGCGTAAATGCTAATTTAGCTTTGGCGTAGGCGTCCCACTTAACAGCTTAAACCCAACGAAAAAGCACGCGTATCTTTATCATTAGCAAATAACAGACCCATCAAAACAAACATTGTTTTTAAATGCAGACTGTTTTTAAAGCTGCATCCGGTATGGTGGGAGCACGACAACGACCCGTTACTTCCTCTTTTTGTCGCATCGGTCGCTCCTGTTGACACAGGGAGTGATTGTTGTGGGTGTAGACTTCATAGAATAAAACTACATTTTCTCGCGGCTTCGCTTCGGGCGTAATAAAATTTAAACTACAGGAACAGAAGACCTCAATTTACGAGGACGTCTGAGAATCGAAATCATATCGATGCATCAATATGTTGCGGCGTGTAATAAGGACAAAAAGCCAAGAAAAACACTTTCATATTTGAAAAAGTAAGCAAAACTTCTCTGCTTCGGGACGGACTGATTTTTTTCGTTCGTCTGCCAGTTCGTATGCTTGTATGTCTCCTGAAATTTGTTACTCGCGTACAGGTCGGTAGTTTCCAACCATCTTGACGAAACTTGAGAGTTCTACGAATTGTTAGTCGTCTGGGATTTTCAATGTGGGGATGTCAATATTTCTCCCGAAAAAGGACATGTTTCGTTGAATATGCAAAAATCACGACAAAGCTATAATATAGATTTTATTACTCGTGAAATAAGTTCCAAAATACTGTAACTTTCCGGTAGAGACACGAATCAAAGATGTTTGTTGATTTTTATGATAATTGGCTGCCATGTCCGTCATTACTGTATGTTGACATTTCTTGGGAGTAAAAAATATTTTTAAAGTATCAAATTTATTGTTTTCGCGAGGTCAACAGTTCGCAGAACTACTAGTTATAATATGTGTAGGGATGGGGAGAATATTGGAAGTGTGTGCTACTTCAAGTATTTTTAAGGGGTTACATTTAAAACGCATATTTTTTTTAATTTACTTTGCAATTATGAATGTGGTATAATATTCGGTATCATAATGTAACTTTCGCATAATAGTTTTCGGCATAATCTGTTTTAAGCCTAACAATTTACTACATTCAATTCAACTATTGAAGAGTAGGTATAACAGTCTTTTTTATATTTTTTAATTTTATTTTACCATAAGATAAACTGTATTGTACCTAATACGTTAAAAGTTTAATACCTACGCATTTTGAGTTGTGATTATAGGTTAAGGTGCGGCGCGAACCTAAGCCGCGAACATATTTATTTTATATTTTAGGTATTGTGTGCCTTTAAAACATTGTAAGCTATTTATGGTTATGCTAGTAAAAATATGCGACAACAGTTATGCGTTTAGTCGTTTTAGTAAATTATCATTAGTCCTAAAACGTTATGTCTACTTAAATTAGTACAAAAACTGTTTTGCTACAAAACATAGACCCATTTTTAGGACTTCAACAATACCACATCATGAAAGAACTCCTATCTCAACATTGTAATTAAAATGACATCCGAGAAAGTGGTTCGTGGTTTAATTGAATAGTGATAAACGCGAACTACTACAAAAAAAATCGAGTTTCCCGAAATTATCTAATCGCAATTTCAAGGATAATATTTTGTAATACATTCATATAGTATATGCTATACACAAAGCTATCGTGTACTTTTATATCACCAGATTCACTAAATTATAATATAAAAGTGTAAAGTATCACTTGAGTATACCTATAATCAAGTGATGCCGAATCAACAAATCCGGTTCATTAGGATTTAGTCGAAAACATATCGACGAATAATGGGTGTCGTATTAACACTTGATCTTTACGCCTAGTGTACGTTTAACAAATTAATATAGTTAATTTTATTCAAGTCATGCAATTAGCTAATTATTTTGCGACGCGCGACGTGTCTCGGGGCGATGACCGCCGAATTGTATTCAAGGGCCGCATAACGTGGCCGTTTTCCTCATAACCTTCAATTTGTGGCCTCATGGTTAAGGTGTGTGCTGGTTTTAATATTTGATTTAATGGCCCGTGAAGACGTGAAACCGCAATTATTAGAATCAAACTCGCACATCTTACCCGGCGACCTCTATAAAAGCTGTGAAAAATCTGTTTTGAACATTTTCTTGGAAATGCTGATGTAACCAGGACGATACCTTCAGAATTAATTTTATGGTAAGACCGGGAGATAATTTCAGAATAAACAAAGAGTCAACGAACGTGTTTTAAAAAAAACAGAACCTCTAGTAATCAGATCCGAAACTTGCGTAGGTTAAACTTCCTCCACCCTTTTAATGGCTTCTTTCCTGTTCAATAGATGTTAATTAAAAACTATCATAGAGGATCAATTTCAACTAAACTATCAAAGTCACTTTATTATTATAATTAGCAGGAGAACGTAGTGACATGGTTGTCATATTGCCTTTCCTAGTACTATTTCAACTTGAAACTAGTAAAATATTAGGCATTTAGGTACGAGCGATTCGATTTCGACGAATTATCGGACGCTAGATTATTAAATTCACCAACCCAGATGGTCAATGTGCTTTGCTAAAAGGAACTCGTTGTTTACAGAATGATTCACAAAAGTCATACAAATGGTATGCTACAAATGCCCAGTTCCTTTCATATACAAGGAATTATACAGGATGTACGTACATGCAGCCGTTGTTTATTTATCTATGTACTTTCCTAAATATGCTAATTACCTGATAATTATCGTGGCTTTTTTTTACAAGAAAATAAAACAAATGCTATTACGATACTGGCCACATTATCCTAATTATATTATATTATGGTAATTCAAGTGCGTGACGTTTAGTTTTAATCCTATCCTAATAAACGTGAAAGTTTGTAAGAATATATAGATGTGTGGATGCATAGATATATGTTTGTTACTCTACTGTTCACGCAAAATTTGCTGAACTGCTTTGGATAAAATCAGGTACACATAGGCTACTCTTAATAATGTATTGACGCGGGTAACACCGCAGCGCACAGCTAGTTAAAATTATTAAATAGTCAAGAGCTTTTTGCGACACTCATACTGTCCCATTATATCGGAGTTCATTTTCATAACATTTTCACAATTATTTTTTGTTTCCTTATTGTACGATTTGGTCCAAAATAAATTTCTTAAATAGTTATTCCTGGAACATTTGATGTTTATATGTCTTACAATTACAAATACAAAGAAGTTGTTTCATTTTCGGTCAGGAATGTGTGAAGATAAGTGAAATCTCCAAACCGCGATTTGGCCAGCGTGGTGGACTATGACCTACACCCCTTTTATAGTGAGACCCGTGCCCAGCAATGGGACGCTATGAGTTGATATGAATGAAACTTGTATTGTATGTGTTGCCTAGTTAATGGTGTACAAAAATATAGAAATTCTGTAAATTGTAGTAGAATTATGGCATCTCTGGAAGATTTTGGTATCCTTGGTTGATTCCAATGAATTAAATGGTCTATGAATTGTACCGCCCGTCAAAAATGTCAAATGGACACAATAAAAACGCGCAAATTACGTGTTTTTTTTTGTACATAGTGATGAGTTACGATATTATTAATTTGGTTGGTAGATTAAAGATTAATAATTACTAACATATTTATGGTAACATATACAATGTCTTGACCGAAGTTTCATACATTTCTGAAACATATCGTTTATGTCATAATCTATGTTTAATAGACGGCCGGACGAACTGAACGTTATTTCTACAAGCGTTCCTTGTAGTACTACGGAACTTTGAAATCTCTTTATTTATTGTAACTATATACTTAACATTAAATTAATTTATCAAAAAATATTAGATACACTAGCTATTACCCGCGGTGTTGCTTGCGGCATAAACATTTTATTATTATTAATTTTATATAATATCTACGAATGACTCTGACACGACCAACAAAACACTAGAAATGCACAGTCCTAGGACGTTTGCTGTCTAGCGGTGTATGTGATCTCTAGTTTTGTTTGACGCAGGTATACTACTCGTAGTAGATCCCGCAGCAATACTAGGTTCTAAATGTAAAACATTGCAATAAGAATAATTCGCAAGCGCAGCGAGCGCGATTTTTTTTTGCATTTACACAGGTTTATCGGCTAGGGGTGTACTCAGCCGAAAGGTCACTGTACCCACCCCAAGGAACAACTTTCACTATGGGACCAACTCAGATTTCGAGAATGTTGATGCATTCATAAGCAGTTCTATAACGGAAATCAGTGTATAATTCTCAAAAAGCTACAGGAGGCCTAACACTAGAGTGTTAGGCCTCCTGGAGCTACGAGGAGTCCGAGAGTCTAATTGTTCTACCAATAAAACGCGTCCAATAATGACCATTCTGTTATACTCGTACCACAGAAGAAAAATAACACATTTTACTGGATTTTGAGGCAAATATTTCGGAAAATATGTATTAATATATTTCTCAGTTACGAATCTTTTGGGCCCTACTTTCTAATATAGACACAATTGCTAATGGTTTTGAACTATTGGCTGTAGGTATAAAATTCGACGGTATTGATTGACAGTGCATCAGAGGACTCGTCTTTTTCTGATTTTGAAATATGGTTTTCCATACCTTCTAATTGTATATGTGCCAGCTAGACACTGACATAAGAGTTTTTAAGTAGGTAATAAACAAAGAGCGTTAGACTCCTAGTGAAATAACTTATCAATTTACTAGTAATAAAGATCACGTCATATCAAGCATCGGTCAACTGCGGAAGATGGCTGCGAAGATAACTAATTTTAAGTTTTAAAATATTGAGACGTAAACTTTATTCATTGAATTTTTACCGATATTTTAATAGCCTATTTATTACATTCTCGGGTTCTTTAAATATCGCTGTGCAAATTATCAAGTCGATCTGATGCTCAGTTATTTAGGAAAAGGCGAACAAACAAACCAACAAACACACTTTTGCATTTATGATAAGTGTGGGGAATTACTACATGACCACCAGTTCAACTTCCGTGGTTATGTGGTATTGCACCAGCATACCTAGCTCGGAATACACTGACTCTCAAGAAAAGCTGCCGGAACACGTTAGATGCTTGGCGACAGATAAAATATGTGAATGGTTTTCAGGCAACATGATAAAAGGTTTCAAGGGCGATATCAAAACATCTTCGAGGAAAACCTAATATTCCGCTCTAACCGATTTTGCTTGCAGGAAAAGTACGAGATTAGACAAGGACTAAAATGATATTTAGTCCTTGTCCTTGATTTGTATGTACATTGTATAAACCGCAATATACGAGTATGATGGTGACTAAGGCATATTGCAGCAATTCAATCCAATAGTTCTATTTTAAATACTACCATGCTCTCAAAATAGAACTGCATTTATAAAGCAAACTGGAAAGTCTAGAAATGTTGGTAAGCTGGAAACAGACAAAGTCATAGGGCTATGTGTATACAAATAATATCATTTATTTTCGTAATGGCTATTGAATAGGTCTGTGCTAACTGCAATTATAAACAATTGTAAAAATTATTATACCTACTTATACAATACCTAATCATAATACTCGCAGTATTTAGCTTAGGTAGAATCAAGACCGAACTGTTTTCAACTAATTATAAAGGTTTCATGTTTTCTTGAGCCAATACCGAATAATTGCGTTGATAAATGCTCCATTTTTGTTAGAAATCAGGTCAAGCGTGGGACAGCCCTGGGCGAGCGGAATGCCTTCGACTCACATACTTTAATCACTTCCCGTGCGTCTAGACATCAACCTCTAACGTCACATTTCTAACTCCCCAACTTAGTCCTTAGGGGAGGGGGCATAAGAACTATATTGGATTGTGACTCCTGGCTCACTAACGATTAATAAAAACGGGCTGGCTGTCCTCGGAAAGTGCATTGATCTCGTGGCGTCCTTCTATGGCACAAAAATCGCTGCACGTGAAGTTAGCGTCTCTTTTGTATACAGATGCGGGAGATGAGTGCGAGTAGGATACAAGAGCCGTAGTGGCAGGATGCGCGTGGTGCGCAGCGGCCAATACACCCGCCCGGGCGCAATGAACGCACCCATTAATGTGGAAGTGCCACGCTACGTTTTGGCGCCAATATCCGTTCGAGGAAC
This sequence comes from Ligdia adustata, assembly GCA_947049295.1. Lineage (NCBI taxonomy): Eukaryota > Metazoa > Arthropoda > Insecta > Lepidoptera > Geometridae > Ligdia > Ligdia adustata. The sequence goes on along the minus strand of OX346225.1, from coordinate 7,048,798 downwards.
TAACCATAATGACAACAGATTCAACAAATGCGACGATATAAACCGATCACGAAACCGATACAATATGTGGGAACTGGTTTAAAAATATTCTTATGTTAAATTTCCGATAGATAATGCACGTTAAAGAATCTAATGTAACTTTAAAAAAAAGTAATATTTTCAAACAATTTTTACTGATATTTATAAACAAAAGCCAACCTCAAACTCCATGCGGGCTGCAAACAAGTTTCGCGCCAAATTGTACGAAGCTTCCAAGATGGTGGTGCTTCGCGAGCACGTGGTCGTAACACGTAGAATGTAAAAGTAACGTAAACATTAGGTTCTACATTTTCTGACTATCGGCAACATCAGTTCAGCAAAATCAACTTTGTAAATAAACATGGATAATGGACTAAAGAGCAAAAAGATCGATCAATGTATTTTAGTGGACCATGCCCAGTTTTCGCAGTATTCAAGAGAACAAAAACATCTAATTATGCGACTTTTAATGACAGTAACATCTATTAGGTAAGGTATTTAAAGCGGCTTAATATGAACACATAATTACAAAAAATATTAGACGAGGTCTTGATTACTACAAGTAATACAAGAGCCAAGTATGAAAATCTACAAAAAATGACTATAAAAATTTAACGATACCTATTATTCTATATGTAATTATAGATTTCGGATAAGTTGCCAAAGCTTGCGAAATTCGAGCCTTCTTGGAATAAAACCGCGAGGTTAAAAAAAGACAGGTACAAACGCAGAGGAGGGCAGCGGCGCGGCGGCGGCGTCGTTAAATGTGCAGTCCTTGGAATGTGTGGGTGCAAATTCCACGAAGGATGAGATGCCTGCCGATACGTTCAACTTTGCTTACCCAAGTAGAGTCGGCCGTCGACCACTGCACCCGACTTGAAGGCTCCACTCACCGTTACGTTTAAAATTACGTGGAGATCTTATTTACAACACTCCAGACAACTTTCAATTAATCCATTCAAAAAATCAGATAAATCTCCAACCGATGCCATAGGCACTTGACGGACCATGTATTTATGAAAAGAGAAAGGGTGAAAGGTGGCCAAGGTATTTAAACGTGAAAAGAAAGAGTTGCAAATTTAAAACAGGTAGGTAGGTAATTGTGCACCGAAATACATTAAAGAACAAAGTAACGCGTTCAAGCGTAAAATTCAACGATCCGAAATGTCTGGCCGTTGAACCCAGAAATGTGAGACAAGAACTTTTGATACACATACGATTGCAGATGCCTTTGTATCTTACAGTCCCGCACTGGACCTTAGTATTCGGATTCCTGATTTTGATTTGCTCCCGACCTTTGTTATTGGCCGACCGATGAAACAGATTGCTTTTTGCTGCATCCGAAAAGGGCTCGGAATCTTAATTAACTCCATGTGCTTCATACCTGACGAAGTTCTAAGAATTCAATAATATAATTAAAATAACAAGTATTATTCTTTTTGGATTTAAAAAAATAACATATATTTTATCTTTCAATCATATTTGCATCCAGAACTTTGGCTTTAACAAAACATATAAAAGTATCGGTTCAGGAAAAAAATTGACATGATCAAGGTTTATATAAAGATAAAGAATGACACTGCTCTCGTGAAACGTTTAGTATACCTATTGCAGGTATTTCGTATGAAAAGTGTCGTATAAATGGACTTTACCATGAGTAGGTTATATTTAATATACGAGTAACATACTACGTAATTAATTAGAATTTTAAGTCGCATTGAAGTAGGTTGATTGACGAAGTAAATTATTTTTGTATCTACACTTATAAATAGATACTATTACACCCCAAAACTGAAGACTAAAGTTGAAACAATAACATCAAGGCAATATTCGCCAACACATGCCGTGTGTTGCCTATGAATATGTGTAAAAAGTTAATAGGCCGGTGCAACCTTGGGTCGATGAAGAGCCTCAGTAATCTACGCGTCATTTTGGAGGTCCATGACCCACTCAGGTCTGGGTACAACGAATTGTTACGCGTCTGGGTGTCGATGGCGTGTCGTTTGTTGCACAATATTTATATATGTTTCACAACCAACATAATATTTATTTTATTTATTTGGACGAACACAGTATTACTATATATAGTAAACTATTTTATAAAACATGAACTTTTTGATACAACATTTTCACAGAGCCTATTTGCAGCATCTGTATCTCATGTAGTCAAATGATACCGTAATTAACGTTTTACCGTGTGCACTTATATGAATGCACACTTAAATGAATGCTCTAAACCTTATTATTGTTTACTGAAAGTAAATTGAAGATTTGTGTGAAATTTGTGTAAAACCTTAGTCGTCTGGTTTTTACTTATATAGAAACGCATGGTACATAGTGCTATAAGTGTGGGTAGTCAGATATTAGCGGTCCAGGCTGGCGCCATGTCACACCACTGAATAGCGCGTCCTAAAGTCAACGGTCGATCTGCAAAGCTGCATGCATTCGCAGTAAGCTTGCACAGGCCGAAACAACTGCAACCACATTCCGTACATAACTGGTCTCGCCTGGTACTGGTACGAACATACGTGTAATAATACCTATGATATTAATCTGTTCAATTAAACATTTAACAATCAAGTCAATCAAACTTCTTGTGTAAAGGTTAACGTGACTGCCATTAGGCCAATGCGTGCCCTACTAAAATCATGTGAACGGAATGTTGATGACTCTATGTTATGCGTTTATAATTATTGTGGTTCACATATTCTTTCAAAAGTATCGTAAATTAGTATATGTAATGTAAATAGTTAAAATTTATTTAATATTGCTGCACATAATTCTTGCTTGATAATACTGGTTAAGTAAAACTATGATTAAAAATTAAATTATGGGCGCTTAACGCTCGTTAACTATTCTTAGGACCAGGAAATGTAGCAGCAGGGTTTAAATATAAAATCATGGAATGTTTATGCCGTAGACATGCTGTTCTTTGTTCTATATATGGACAGGAGTATCCAAGAATGCGGCTGGAGTCACAGTGGACTCAACGGACTCAATGACTCATCGTAATGGGGATAAGAGGTTTAAGAGGCTAGGGTTATTACACCCAGGCGTTCAACCGTAATCACAGATTACCAACTAGTCACCATAATCTCGGATCCGGCGCACCGCTGATGCATACGCGGGAATCTGAATCACAGACTCAATGAGGAAGTCGGATATTAAGTATTGTTTGTTATGATACTGGATATTGTTAAGTTATTTATTTTGCTGCTCATGCTTGCGGAGAATTCGTATGAATAATTTTATTTGCATAAATACTATCGAAGAGCACTTAATTAATGAGTTTTTCTTAAAAACTATAATAAAAGAAGGTATGTTAGCATTTTCGGTACTCTACTGACTGTGTTTAGTTTTATTTTATATTACTTTTGTACATTTACGGTCTTATTAATAAACGCGTCTTAACTTTAAACGTCTTTTGTCATGTTTCGACGCGTGACTTTCTCCATCGGATAAAACAAGAGAAAAAACGTTTAAAGTTAAGACGAGTTTATTAATAAGACCGTTATTGTACAGTTTAAGTTTTAACTAAGTTTTAAATTTTTTCCATGTTTTATAAGTTTGCGCAATAAAATTTCTTAAAACTATTAGTGCAATACGTATGAATAACTTTAACTGTTTCTAACAGTTGCTAACCAACAAGTTTTACTATATATAACTAGTATTGCGATGAATGATGAATTTATCTATCTATACATATATACTAATATATATATATACTAGTATATACATATATACTAGTATATATGTATATACTAGTATACATATATACTAGTATATATGTATATACTAGTATACATATATACTAGTATATATGTATATACTAGTATATATATATATTAGTATATATGTATAGATAGATAAATTCATCATTCATCGCAAGTTCACAATGACCACACACTCTTACATTTACATAGAATGTGTTGAATCGCTTAGGTATTTATTGTCATCGTTGTTTATTGTCAACATCATGACTCAAAGGAAAAATTGATTTTGATGTGAAATAATGCCAAATTTATATTTTTGTATTGTGTGTCGATAATAGTTCATGATAAAAGTTCATGATATCAAATAAAATCATAATCGAGACATGTTTTTTTTCTGATGTTTTCGGAACAGAGGCGTCCTTTTTCTAGGTGTGGGTGGTCTGTGCTGCGTGTGAGTCAGGACAAGCTAAACGGGGCGGCACGGGCAGCGTGCGGCGCTCGCGCATTCTCGCGGCTCTTATTGTCTGCGCCCATTCACGAACGCAGCCCACGGGGTTGCCATCTTTACAGTAACGCATCGGATAACCGCTGAAAACGTTTTACGTATATTCTCAGTCTGGCCCACCACACGAATGTAACATTAAAATAGTTTAAACTATTATTTTGCTAAGGATTGTCAGAAATTTAAACACCCTTAGAATAACTATGAAATAATGAATATAACTTTATTGACAGAACTCATACACAAAATTTCGTCGATGTTGGAAAGAAACTACGCCTGTACGCGATTAGGAAATTCCTTGCGGACAAACATCTATACATACAAATATAGAAACTAACAGACGAAAAAACATTCGCTCCGCTGGCTTAATCAAGTAATGGATTTTATCACTCGTGAAATGAGGTCCAAAATACTGTGGATTTTCGGCAGTAACACGAATTGAACATGCCTGTTGGTTTCCACGGTACCGGCCAGTCATACAATATCCGAGTAGGTACATATGTCCCACATCGCCTATGTTGAAATTTTAGATGTTATGAGGGTTATGTTTTTCGAGTGAGTGTATGTATGTATGTATGCATGTATTTATGTATATTTATTTCTTCTTGCCACTACTTATTTCTACTTACTAAACGGTTTGTCGTATTTTTATGTGAGTGGTGTCAATAGATTCGTTTTAGTTGTGAGAGTGAGACTGGGTACATCAAAATAAAAAAATACAAAATTGAAGACTTTTGGCGCCAAAAACTAATCTCAAAAAAAAATGTGGTCAAAATACATCGAATCGTGTGGTATCAAGATAAAGAAAGTCGTTAGATAAAAAAATAATAGTAGGTTTTCATGCAGTATTCGGTTAATTACGTATACTAGTTATATTATTTATTTTACGCTAGGTTTTTACCAGAATATATATTTTTAGACGAAAAATATGTTGACGGTAATTTATATATCTCACCAAAACTTTAGCAGTTTTCATCAGTTTATTTTTATGGTATATCAGTAATAATATACCAAAGCATGGTTAACAAATTTGAAATATTAAAATGTCATTTGTCGACTTGATTGACGTTTAATTATTTATAGCTTTTAAATGAATCTTACAAAACGATCCGTTTAAATTTTATTTGATGAGATGACGTAATCAAGCACATATAAGTATATAAAATATCCAGATTTTGATATAGACAATATGTGTATTCTAATGACATGGATCTGGTCTTATTAAGTTCGTTTACGACATTGTCCTTGATGAACATTTTATAAAAAACTTGTGATTGACGACTCACGCCTTGTCAATCTATCGAATGTGATGTTTCATCTATGTATACGAGAATACTTACTTATTGCAGTGCGTACACAAATTGGTAAGATTTTTATGACCTACACCCTCTCTATAGGCCAGACCAGTGCCATATTCCTGATTAAAAGACGCTTAAGTACATATAATTATGTACATTTATTGATTTACTTCCTCGTTTTTCTTTAGGCGGTTTTATCTATATACATCTGTATATATAAAAGACTGGCAGACTGACTGATATTCGCTAGAAATCAACACAAGAGATTAATCCACTGAACCTAGAGAATGAATTTGGAGGGTGTATTCAGTAAGTGTGTACTAAGAAAAGATTTTTGGATATGGAAGCCCTAAAAGAGTTTTAATGGGGGTTCAAAGTACAAGAAACTTATATTCTATTTTATGTCGACGGCAATGCTGCAGCAGGCAGTTACTAGCTAATTGATGACTAAGCAAATCTAAGAACCTTTCTAAAACAGTATTTTTTTGTTATTATTGTATATTATGACCAATCTTTTACATTTTGTATATTCATGCATTTTCTGGTGAAATTGTCCACAATGTTGCTAACGCGTGGTTCATCTAGTATGCACTTTTGTACACGGCGCGTTGGCGCCTACCTTCTTAGTCAAGTAACTACAACTTTATACAACTTACATATACATATTATGAAATCCGATAGCCACCGCCGTAGTATTGTCCTGTATAGTAAGACTTTATCTATAAGAATAGTCATGTTAGCTGCTCGCCTAGGTCAAGGAATTAAAAAAATATAACCACACCTAGAATAATATCGACGCAATGTTACTCATACTATACGGTCATACTTACTGTATTCCTATCAAGGATAACGCCTATAACAACAAAACAAATGACAGTCATAGATGGATAGACTAGTCCCAGAGTTTCTTAAGTCTTTCTAGGACTGACAACTAGGGCCTGCAATTTAACATGTTAACTCGGCCGCTACCGTAGCTGAGTCAACATGTTAAATTTCAGGCCTCAGTTTTAAAATGCCACTTCGCTACCACCCATCAAAAACCTGACCCAACAGAACTTTGTTTACCATCAGTGGATAGTAATTCGCTGATGCATGTTTAAGTGACAGTTTTTTTATTATACATGTATAACAACAGAGGTTTTACAATAACCACCTGACCGACATCGCCACTGAAAGAACGCGTAAAAACAGAAGCAACTATGAACAAGTCGGCTCCAAGACCCAGAAAAATTTGGCAACAATAAATATTTTGTACAGGTAATACCTACAGAAAATCAACATTGTAACTTTAATCCACCCGACCATGTTCCAAATATAGCCAACTGTGGGATAAACAACTTGTTTACGTCTTCCACATGATATTGACTGACCTTAAGCCACGTCTAAACAAAAACATGCAAATAATAATACATAGAGATTAAATACAAATAATTACATGTGCATTCATAAGAAAATATTAAACAACCAGTTTGCACTGGTGGTTGACTGTTTCAGGAGATGGTTTTTACAGCCTATTGTTTATTTAAAAAGGCAACAAAACAATACCATAATTTTGTATACAAAAATGACGTGCTTACATCAATAACGTATACGAATAAAGTCACATTCATCAATTACATACTTGTATATCTTAGTTAGCATGCTGCATTAACATAACGTATTTCCCCACGTGTTTCTATTGATTTCAGTTAGCACAAACAGTTAGTCGGGGTGCAACGCATCGCAGCGCGGTGTACGGCGAGTGCAAGCCACGCGTGTCCCATCTATGCAGCAGCGGTTAGGTTCAAAGTCCTTTTACTACGGTTATGCGTAGTAAGTGCATTAGAACTGTGAACTAAGCTGTGCGACTGGGGTGCGTGGCTACGAGTGCGTTAACCCGAGCACCCCGGTCACAGACGCGCGGAGCATCGCCCGCCCTTACCCGGCCAACCCTCAGGAACGCTTAATACTTTAGCTTCGTCCTTACCCCTCGTCTAGCTCCCAGACAGACGAGTCCGACCATCTGTCGACTAGCAAGGGTAAACTTATCTCAAACAAAAAAGTGTTATAATTCTCGTTGCTGAATCGTGTGGCGAGATTTGCTGCCCTTTTGCCAGTCCACCTATGTACTATAGAAGTAAGGGATATGTAAGTAAGATGCGAAAAAGTCGAACATTTGTTTTGAGGAGCGCGTCGGCACCAGATCAATATCAATTAAGTTCTCTTGAAATCTATAAGTTTATTATCCTTGTATCAGACGTTTATTGGATATATTTTTTAACAAACTGAATGCGTGGATTGCTCTGAATCAGACATATAAAAGGCCAGTAAATGTTAGCTAAAATTTTAATAGGGTTTTATTTAGTAGCGCAATAGGGTAATAAAATTCCAGGCATGAAGCAATTATGAGTTTTTCGCCCAATAGCGGCATGACAGTCATGTAATTCGAAAAACACGAGGTTACCATAGCGTGCTAAATATCTTATACTGCCGCACTACTAATTAAATTGTATAACCGATACCTATATCAATTAAAAAGACAATAACGACAACGACCTCTGTTTTTAACACAAAAGCAATTTGTCGATCAGAGGTAATTTAAATTTAAATTTGCTTGCTGAATTCTTTTCCGAACGAGTTATGCCAAAAACTTGAATAAGAGAGGTGTGGATGTTACATGGGAGCGCTGGCTTTTCTTGGGACTAAGCACTTGCGGATGTAAGCAATCACATTTTTGTGAATGTCCATTGTGTGGACCAGACATTATTGAATTTCCATAGCGACTATCAAAGACGAGATTTAATTTAGAAACCAGTAAATCGAGCGGAGAGGTCGTTGCGCGTCTCGCCGCCGCCTCGCCGTCTGCTCACCTTGGGTGAACCCTACTCGCGAGAACATCCGCCGGTATTAAGTACCATTTATATTTAAATATCAACACATAAATGTCGTCTTCTCTTCAAGTTGCAAGTGTTCTCCCCGCCAGGCGCCCCTCCTCACTTTCACTGTGTTTATTCACGAGACCAATTTTGTACTTACCGTTTCGTGTGAGAGAACTGTGAGGAACAGCTTGTCAGTAATCGGATGCTTGTAGCAATTGTTCAATTCACTCTCCCACGCCTCCATGCTAGACATACGGGTAGCCGAACCACTATAACGAGATAATAATAGAGTTATAAATATCAATAACGACCCACATAGCCGATATAGAAATCATGACGGGCTAAAATTTAGTTTTCAACCATATCCAATTGCATAGATTTATATTGTAGTGTGGATAGCAACAGTTTGCCGAGATTTCAACAATAGTAACCTAGTAGAATGTAGTAAGCATAGTAAACCGGACCACGTGTAAGCTGATAAGAGCTGCAATCGTGCTCCGTGGTCCGTACAAACATGCAATTATCGATTATTTACAGTTAACTGTAAAAACTATAAATTTAATCTTCAGTTACATAACAATACCTTCATGGTATAGTGTATTCAGGTACGCAACGTAATAAAACGAAGGCGCGTGCTAATCTTACACGTGCCACGTTATATTCAACTCTATATTATAATCGTCGGTGATACAAGACAAGAAACAATGAGCACGGAAAAGTAATGAAAATGTTCATTATCGGTGTACAAGCGATACGTAATGAAAACGAATAGTGACGCTAGCGAAGCTGGCACGTGGACCATAGGGTAGGGCCATTGAATCACCTCTACACGTTCGTTCTACATAACACACAATATCTACTCATGTGTTACATTTGTCAATACATTATATAAATATTTATTATACATTTCCTTTCACATTTGATAAAGGGTCATGACTCTTGATAACCGAGTGGCAAACATTAAGTAATTATTTGGAAACAATTTTATGCCATTGGATTGACAGGTAATGGTCTCGTAAGCACAGTTTGGGATTGATTTAACAACGGTAATAAAATGAATTTTAATGCAAATATAATCAAAATAAACCTTCAACATAATGTCATATTTTACACCAGTCTATAATGTACAACGAAGTATACTGGGTACTTTTTCTTTTCTTGAAATAAGTTAAATTCTAGTAGTTGGTGTTAAATCTTGTTTTTACCTATAATTCTTTGTAATAGCAAAAACTAAACTGTATTTTCATATTAGATGATTTCTTTTGTCTTATTAAAATTACATTGTTTTCCTTCTTGTAGTGAATATGTCGAAATAAAATTATTTTACAGTGCCAACTGTTGAACTCGTAAATAAATATAAATTACCGCGACATTAAAAAAAAAATAAGTACCGATTTCTTCTTATTTTAAATTATAACCCCTAATCAGAAAAATAAATCATTGACGGACGGCTGACGACTTAATAAATTGTAGATCCTTTACTGTATATCAAGACTTTTAGGCGTAGGCACATCATTCATTATACAAGTAGGTAACGTAATTGATCGAGCGAGCGAAGCATCTCCGCTTTGAGTCTGGCAAAATGTTCTTTCGTCTGTCAGTTTGTATGTATGAATGTTTGTCTGCAAAAAATAAGTACTCGCGTTCAATTAGTAGTCGTCGTCGGGGATTTTCGATTGAGATTTTTCCCGAAATAGGGGAAAGATAGTTTGAAAATTCAAAAACTACAAAGAACGTATGAACGTAGACATTATTCTTCATGTAATAAGATTTAAAGTAATGCGGTGTTCGGGTAGAGATATAAATCGAAGATGTTCGTTGGTTTCTACGGCAACAGTAGGTATATATAATACATATAATAATATGTCCGTCAACGCCGAATGATGACCTTTTTGGGAGTTTCAAATATCAAGAAAATAGTAAAAGTAAATCCTTTTTTTAGAAAAAAGGTTATTGTTCTGAGTGAAATATTTTTAGAGTAGCTAAATTGATGATTTCGCTTTGTCACCAGTTCGCTGTATGTCACTAGCATATCTAGAAACCACTTATAACGTAGACGTATCAAATGAAAAAACTGTAACAAACAATGTCTGTTTTTGTTGGGATGGAAAGGAGATCAGCAGGGCACCACGTCTATGTTTATTTATATTATCCATTCAGTTGACCGGTCCAGCCGACAGACGGCAACTGGTCATTAGTGTTATGAGATTACGACAAATTTAACTAAGTATATGGTATGCTATTTTATTAAACAGTGAAAAACAAATTAATAGAGTATGTTTGGAATGAAATATTTCCCAAATAAAATGTTAACATACCTACCTACCAATTTTCATGTCATCGTTTTTGTTCTTTCCATTCATAAAAATATACTTAAAAATTTTGCTACGTTACCCAAGCCCCGACCGATTTGGAAAATTATTCTTGTTTGAAAAGACTTCCCAGGCTTTATATATATTTTATCAAAATTTTCCAGTAGTTTAGTTTAACACCAAATACCAAAATTACTGAAAAAATCGTATAATATTCACTCTTTGAAAGTGAATTAACAATATGTGAAATAATATAACTAAATCCCAAATATACAGTGATTAGTTTCAAGTGAAGAGATGCGTGAATGCCTTTCGCATAGTAACACTGCACAGCAATAGGAATGGAATGTTGAAAAAGAACACAATAATAGAGTCGAGTGGTATTGTTGGCGCGATGCATCGGGCACCGGCGGCGGCAGCGCGGCGACGCGACGGCGCGCCGGGGCGGCTCAAGTTGCGGCTAAATGCGGATACGACACCAAAGCGCACGCAGAAATAAACGCAAACAAACGGAACCGTAAGCAGAAATAAACCATAGTAAAACACACGCAATATCTATCTGCATCGCCGGACGGACGGACAGTTATGCGCCCCCGAGACGATTACGACGCGATAAAAAAATATATCAAAGAGATATTCCATCGTTCCCGATGCAGATTAATGAAAGAATTTCCGTTATTGCCGTTTTGACATTTATGTTTTCATTTGGTATGCCAATGATGATACGATACAAAAATTAAAGGGACAAGGAGTATTTAGATGAGCTACATTACAATTATTAAAAATACTAGCTTTTCCCGCGGCTTCACACGTGTTGTTTGTTCTCCCGGGAAAAATGTTGCCTATAGCACTCTCCGTATAAAATCAAGTCCATCTATTATTCAGTTGCTGAAGAGAACATGAAGAAAAGAACACACTTTCGCATTTATAATATGTGTGAGGATTTATAAATGGATTTGAATGCTAGCAAAATATAAATGTTATTCATCCGTAACTTTTATATTCAGCGAGCTCAAAGAAAACTGCAATGTACCAGTAAAGTTGGAAAGACAAGACAAAAATGTAGTACGAATTTATATTGCAAGCGACTCGACAACATTGACTCGTTAAATACATGTTATTAATATCGGCTATTTTTTAACGTTTTCCCAACTTCTCACGGCGGAGCAGCAGCGTTGAAAGCGTTGAAAAATGCAAGCAATAGTGTGAGATTTTTGTAACACGTCCCAGCTGTAAGCAAGACAAATCGCCGCCGCGGACCCGACGACGAAGTTTCTCCGCGGGAAGATTGATCGTCTCCATTTATCTTAACACCGCGCACCGGCTCTGTCGCCGTCGGAACGACTTTATAAACAGAAACAAAAATAGATTCTTCAAGTAAACTCTATTACATCATGCTCATGATACATACCTGAAAAGACCTACATGTTGTAATTACGCCTATTAGGCCTACCTGTCGGTTCCAACTTGTAATATAGTTACCTAAATCTAAATATACCTATAGTCAGACGAGTGAACAGAGTAGCTCTCTTGTAGTCCACCGAAAATTATAAAATAACAAAATGGAGCGCATTCGATGCCAGGTTCAGGCATGCATCTATGACCTTTTCACTCATACAAAGATAAGAATTAAGAACTGCTTATTTTAACGGTGAATGATAACAGCATAACGAAACCTGCTCTTCAGAGCCTTTGAATATAAGGGTCACCAATAAAAGCGACAATTTGACAAGCATGTTGCACTATGTCTTACATTATCGGTATATAATAAAAACCCGATCCAAGTTGTATAGATACTATGGATGGGTACCTTAGATACGTAATACAATATCGCGTATGATAATTTAAAAAAAAATTGTAATATGTAGAGATATATTGTTGAATATATTTAGGCATGACAAATCTCCAGTTTTAACAATTAACAATAGATGATGACATTATAAAACACAAAGCTACAATAGAAGAAACAAAACACTGTTGACAAACATCCAAAACTTGAATCATTGTGAATATATCCAGCGATCACAAAATCACGTGATTCAGCACAAATAAAAAAACATTATGAACAATGACGAGAAATTATTTAATTCCAACGCTAATGGAAAACATATATTGAAAAATTATTATTAATTCTAATCTGTCAGTGGAAAGTAATTAACATAATTTCGGCTCAAAGCGGTAAGAACTTGCTTATCATTGTTACGATAACAAGGTAATCAAGTGAGCATCTCTGGCGTAATGCAAATATCCTTAGATAGATGCGTCATCAGACAATAATGCCAGGAATGTGGTTACATCATCAAATTGTCAAGTCAATCAGCCGGCCTGACGCACTGGCGATTAACTAGGCACAATTTAAGGGTCGACGGTAATTGCTGCATTAAATTAATGCGCTTTGTTCAAAGTTATTCGTAAGACAGCCTTGACGTTCATTTCGTGCTGAAAAATATCATCGAAATATTACTATAGTATACTTTTATTTACATAAACTTAAATAACATTTTAAAATATAATAACTAAAACTAAATTAAAATCTAAACTAAACTAAAAATTAATCTAAAAGGCCTATTGAGGTGGAGGGAAAGGTGCCCAGAATGCTGGCAGCATTGCCACGTTGAATGGCAATGCTCAATTTTTGGCCGAAATAAATGCCAGCACTCTGTACACCTGACGCCTCCACCAAACGCTTTGCCAGGTCTTTATAAAAAGACATGGCGGATGGCCCCACGAACCTAGAGTCTCCACTCCAAACGGCACAAATATATAGGTCCTATCTAGACCCATATATTTGCGCCGCTTAAGGGCTTCGGCTTTAGCCGCGGCAGCGCCAGCTTCAATCGTGGTCGTCGGAAGGTGGGACGGAGTCAGTGTATCTACACAGGTAGCATCCCACACTAGGGGCCGTCCCACTCTCCAAGGGATAAGGGTCATACCGTCGGGTCTCTTACCGTCGTATCAGTCCATTAGGTTCTAGGATCGACGGAACGCCAGCACTGACTAGAGCCTGACGGATGATACCATTCAAGTCGGCGTGTCGCAGAATGCGCCCAGCACTTTTGACAGAAGATAGTGCGTGGTTGCCATATTGGTCTGCCATGTCACCGCAGCTGCACCTGTGCGAGACCTGGCATACGGCTCCTACTCTAACTGATACAGCCACGCGGAATGTGTTATTTTCTAATAGGGTGCCAATATTTTTTGATGGTAGTGTGTGTAGCCAAAGTCCGGATTCCCAAAGGGCAGCCGCAAGAAGACGGGCACGCTCTGCCAAAGTGCTTAATGAACTTAAAAGATTTTCATACTCTAATAGACAGAGCGGCCCATCCCACTGACGTTGGGAAGACGGATTCTTTGGTAGGGATCCGCTTGGGCAAATTGTTTGCCTGTAGTATATATATATATACCTATAATATATACTATAGTATATATTAAAGGTATGTTTTAATTCGTAACATTGTTTGTAAGCAGTACGCATGAATAAACATGAAATATAAGAAAAAAACATCACACAAAAAACGACCTACAACTGGCCAATAACCGGCACCGTTGCAAACTTCATTCCTTTTTAGAGAAATAACCATTCAATCTAAAATCACCGACGACAACAATACTAAATTAAAAACTCTTAGTAGACTTATGTGTACATCAAAATTTGTCAAATAGGTTAAAAATTACGACTTGTACGCGAGTACTAACATCCCATCCAGAGTGACTAAGTAAAAAAATTAAATCGCCCACGCCTTGCTTTTTTTAAGTCGCAATGGTGAAAATATTTCTGAGTTAAGAGATATTTTAGCCCAAAAGATGCAAATACCGACCACCAGACACGAAACAAAGCCGCAGAAACCCAGCAAAGTCGGTTATAACGCGGTACAGTGCAGATCGTTGTTAGGCAACTTTGTGACTGTCAGAATAAGTCACAAGTTGTTTAACACAACCAGGAGGAATAGCACAGCATTGGCAGAGCCAAAGGCAATCAGGCAGATGTTTACCACTGCTCAGCCAAAGAAATGAATCACGTGATGCGTAGGCGCATTCAACGCCGCTACCAAATAGGTCCAGCCAGTCCCTACCGCAATGACTTGATCCGCTTTTAGCCGAGCCCAATCAATTTTAAAACGTACTCGTAACTTTTTTCATTATGCAATCATTGTTCTCTTTTTGTGACACATAACTCATGTAGTGTTTGCGTATTATGTTAAGGTACTAACTGACCCGCCGAACTTCGTACCGCCTTACATTTATGTATGTTTCTCACCTTTTAAACCTTTCCTGGAGTACGATAATCATTTCAAGATTAAAACCAGCTAGCTATATCGGCCCAGCCGTTCTCGAGTTTTAGTGAAACAAACGGATTCATTTTTGTAAATATACTTATTTTTTTAAATTTTTCTTTGATAAGAACCTTCTCCTGACTATAACAAACAAAAATAATTATAATAGTGAAATCGCTCCAGCCGTTCACGCGTGATGGCGTGACCAAGGGATATAGGGATTCATTTTATATATATTGATGTATGAATCAAACAGCTCCCAACTTGGAAAAGGTAATATCCACTAAACTAGTAGTTCGTCACAAACCTAGAGTATTTATAAGGTAATGTCGACAACATTTAGTCCAGAACTTGAAAATTTTATAAAGCATAAATTTTATTTCGTATAATTTAGCTCCATTCCTAACTATAAAGTCGCATGACAGTCGGCAGAATACCGAACCTATAGCTGGCTTATAATATTTTAAGTAAGAAGAGCAACAATACAACATTTAATGTACTGAATAATGTATTTTCCAGGCAGAGACCAACGTAAATATCAAGCTAGTTTAAACGAAACAATAAGGTGATTTGGTTACCGAAGATATGACGTACGTAACTTTTTGCATGTATCAAAGTGTTTCCACGTGTACCTGCGTATAATACATACGTAGGTAAACGATTGAAACTGTAACCGTCTATGCGCAAATAAATGAGAATTGAAAATAGCGTGGTCAGGTGGAAAGTTATATAATTGTCAGCTGACCATTCCACAGAACAATGTTCGTTAGTGTGGAACTATCAGCATTACATCATCGTTGGGAGGACGTCATAGTATGCCTCATAGGTGGCTATACATATCCTTGTCGAACATAGATATATTGAGTCTTATGATCTAGATGCGGGAGGGGCGCCAGCGCATTCGAAGACGCCCGCCGCGGCGCCACGCCAGAACGGAAGGTGGTGATGCCACTTCCCGAATTCCTTGTCTTGATTGATGTACGAACACTTTGACCTAATGGTCAACAATATTTCTAAATGAACCGATTACGGTTCATTTAGAAATATTGTTGAAAGAAACCCTATAAATCCACAGCCTGATTATTACCGGAAACGCTCGCTCTGCAAGTCAACGTGGTATTGTATGTCCGTACTATTTTTTTAATTCCTAGTTCTGTACAAAGTTGGCCGTTTTTATTTGATTTCTGAAAGCGTTTCAGGCGTGCAGAAGATTATTATGATAGAACTCGTTATCGGTTTTAGTCTGTTGACTAAACTGAATTAACAAATCAAAAAAGTTTTTTACAAATAAAAATTTCTGTCAGTGTAATGTTTAGGTCGATTTCAATGTTTATTCAAAATATTGTACGGCATCTTGGCAACACATGACAGTTGCAACAAGCGCCGCGCGACGCGACGCGACGGGCGTCCGTCGACGAGGCTGCGTCATCCATCCATCAAATAGCTCATCATACACTATGAATAGAACGCCAGCGCGTATTCCTATACTAATAGTGTTTCATTCTTGGAATTCTGCTCGCGGTAAACATCACCGTCATTTCAGCAGAATACATATTGGTAGGAATCGTACTGTATACTGTCGTGATCATTCATTCATTCATCCGCGGATAATAATAAAGAATCCGTGAGTATTTGTGATAACCTTTTATCAGTAAGTAGGTGGTGTTTGTAAATACCATTGTAGTGTCGCATTTTGTTGAAATACGTGACTTCATTGAGTAGTCGTTTGATATTCGTTATATTATAAAAGAAAAAAACTGATTTAGTTAAACTGTTTGTAAAATTGCAACACGTTACGAGTACCGAGGACGTTTAACGTGTTTACAGAGAAGCCATAGAACCACGTTTTACGCTTACGTGAAAACTCAATAAAGGTAGTCGCACGTCAAGATACGTATGAACATACAATCACTCTTATTTGTGAGAAATGGTGTTTATTAGTGAAGTCCGAATGCGGTCAACGTATCGGCGGAGGACAGGGCTACTCGTAAACAGTAAACACATTGCATCGAAGTAACGACGTAAACAACTTGAGAATATTCCACTGAACTCTGGTCCGTGTCGCACCGAGCAAACATGGCACAATACCGGAAATACTCGGTCTTTTGCATCGCGGCCAACACAGACACGGTCGGTGCATGCATGCTCGCAAATATCCGTCATATAACCAATAATAAAACATTAACTGCATGTACTCGTAAAATAACACTTACTCAATAAGCTCCAAATAATAATCTAAACCTGTTTATCGTTGCTTTATGTTATTCAGTTCCATACTGGAATGTACTGGATCGACTTATATGAAAGTGCGCGCTTGCTTAGGTTCCTTTGTCTCGACTAGTAGAGATAAACAAAAGCAGTGGAAAAATACTGATCGTAAACATCACGAAACAGATTATGGTTTTATACATGGTGTGCATTTCGTAGAAACATTTAAAATCACTAATAGAAATAGTTTTAGACTGTAGAAGAACAAAAATGTAAGTTGATAATTATAAATAGTATAAATACTGGAAACTAGCAATGTCCCGCGGTATTACCCGCAGTAACTGTCTCCTACTTGTAAGTTACGTCCTCACCAATTTTCAGCCAAATCGGTTAGCCGTTCTTGAGTTATAAATAGTGTAACTAATGAGGAATTTACACGGGTTGATTTTCACCGTGCGGCTAGGCTTCAAAAATTGTCTCACGAAGCCGCATCGCTAGTCCATTTACTCAGTTTACTAAAATCGCATGAGATTCGGCCATGAAGCACTGCTTCATGAGCGGACGATCGCCTGCAACTAATCGTTTACACTGTCGATTTTAGTCACCAGTCGCATGCGGCCGGTCGCCGCTAGGCAAAAGTCGGATGCCACCCAACTACTTTGTGACTTGCAGCTTTAGTAACTTGCGACCTAACCGATTGCCATTTAGACGATCGATTTACGCCGCGCGGCAAAATTCGTGCGGCTTTAGTCGCCCGTGTAAACCCCTCATAAAACGACTTTCTTTTATATATATATATATATATATATATATATATTCGATTTCTTTTCCATCATACTCATACTACCAATATAACGAGATTTTCCGAAATTTTGTTTGCATGTCAAGATTCAATAATAACCATAAACAAAATGTTATGCTGACAAATTGAAATTAAGAAAATTTCGATGTGCAGTTTTGTGAAAAAAAGAGTAGTAAGATGCGTAAAAGCTTCTCATGGAGTAGACAATGAAGACATACACATAATGGCGAACACAATACTAGTATGGATGAAGCAGTGTATTTACCCCGTCGTTTTTTTCGCTACAAGTGCGGCGTGGTGTGAGTAACCGATGACGGTCACTCACCGTACCGGTTTGCTGATCAAGGTCTGAGTAAATATATTTTTCAAGCGATCTAGCATTCTTTCGATTAAGAAAAAGCTGGTGTTTTACGAAGACACCTCATCGTGCAGTACACTCATTTATATATAATATTATAACTCATTTATGTATAATTTAGACGGTCACCAAAAATATTTTTTGTTTTCTAAAATGGCTTAACGGTCACCAAATTATGACACTCCGAATACTTTCGGCAACATGGTCCGCAGAAGGTTTAGGTAATTTTTTATGACAATCCGAAAACTTTCCGCAACAAGGTCCGCAGTAGGTTCAGGTCATTTTTTTGTGACATTCTGATTACTTTCGGCAACAAAAACTTTTGCATTAGGTCCTTGTTATTTTTTTGGTGACCATTTATCTATTTTGTTGTTGTTATTTGAATTTGTGGTAGTGAAGTAGCACTTTTTTGGGTTTAAACTCGAGCCATTTATTTCGTCGATATCGTTCAGGCTCATGTTATTAGCACCAGACCGCTCGTGACCTGTTTATTTATTGTCAGAAATAAAAGACAAAATTACAAAAGAGTACGTCAAAATTAAATGAAAACAAGTCGCCGATCAAACAGACGAATATTAGGGATATAGCATTTAAATCTACCAGTTACAATAATTGATGAGTAGGGTTGAATTATTATGCAATAGTCGCGATATTGGTAGGTAACTAAAAGAATTTTAGTGCCTAAAAACACCGGACATCTATTCAATTACATGGTAAAGATTTTTTGATAAATGAAACTGATAGGGTGTAACTATTGGTATTTTTTTTTAATTTGACACCAATATACTCTTTCGCTTTTGCATCGGGGGTTAATAATCAGACAAAATTATACAAGAATTCATGAGTATAATATCAAAAAAACATTTCGATAGCATCTATATTTTGCTTGCAATAATTTTAGTTGAGCATACTCTTCCGAGATGAAGGATGACCTACCTTACTGTTAACAACGAATTTACAAGTTATAATAATGAGGCAAATTTATTACTAGCAAACGATCATCACGTCACACACAGTCATATATCAAGGAAGTGCAAAGATCTCTAAGACAAAAAAACACAAGATGATAAACATCTACGTCACTGTTGACTTTTTGGGGAAAAATATGCAAGAAAGAACACATGTGACACCAAGTAAGTACCAACCAAAAATATGAGAATGACCTACGTAGGTGTACTCGGTGAAAATGAATTTGATGCTGTAGTGTTTACAAAAAAAGACGAAGACTTGGCAAGTATTGACAAAGTGCAACAACGGCATTGTGTAGCCAGAGTTTAGCGTGTGCACAGCTCACACCTCTAACAATGTGAACATTCACAGGCTCAAATTAATGAGGCGCCTGCTTCGTAGTTCGTAGCCGTTTATCTGTGACACGCGGGAACCACGCCGTGGAAACGAGAGCAAACTTGTTTTTCCACAACTTGTTTTGACACAAAATCGTAAAAGTAAATAATGATCTCACAAATCTGCCGACCTGAATATGATATGTTTTCAAGATCAATTCTATGCCATGTTATAACCGTCTTCCAAATACCGATGGGTAAGAATTTTAAAAATAACTCAGACTTTTCCACATTACTTCGAATTAATTGATTTGAGTAGGAACGTGGAATAAATTGTCGGAGTTGTTTTATTACATGATGTTATATATCTTGGGCAATATCATGTAGTTATTTCTAGTCGCGGCCGGTGTGACGGCGCGAGGGGCGCTACCGTGGCGCCTCTTTCTAAAGACGTAAATAGGTTCATCGACCCCGACCTTGGCGCCGCTGCCGCTGACGCGAAACGTATTGTCTTCACAATTAATTTAATACATTATATAACACGCGATTAATCTAAATAACAATATAGATACGTATCGTTTCGCTCGAGTCACGTTTAATTTTTCGTGCATACTACTCCTCTCTCTGGCCCCTTTTATCGTCATAATACTGTAGTATTCCTATATTTTAGTGAAAATCCGGGAATGAAAACATATTTACGCAAATGGCTTTGTTTATTTCAGCAACGATTATTATTTTGTTCGCTTTATTCACGGACATCACAGAGAATGCGGGGCGAGCGTTGCGTTCGGTGTGATAAACACCATATTTATGTTTACACTTTTTGATCCGTTTTCTCTTAGTAATGACAAATGTATAAAAGTATCAAACGCTGGGGGTCACAAGTCGAAACGTACGCAAGTCCGTTGAGCAACGACAATGGACGTGAGAACATAATAGGATATTTCCCACGCAAACACTCGCGGGAAAATGTGCCCGTAGCGAGTAACGTAACGCATCTACGCTATCCAACGCAAAGGAGTATTTTCTAGACGATACAAACTAGCGCGGAATTTTCAGGCGGCAATAAATTTACAAGTAAACTGCTATTTATTTGAGAATTGAGGAAGCGCCGGCTACAAATTAAGAACAAAATGTTCAAACATGACGTTTCTACGTGACCCTGCAACTTAACCCAGTGTTCGGAAAGCAATATTCACTTGAACAAAACACGCAAGCATAAGCGAGCCATTGTTTTCAAGTATTCACTGCACAAATAATAATAAAAGCCAAAACCAACATAGCAGAAGAAGAAATCGCTAAGGAAACCCCTAGTTCTGGTAGGACGAAGTCCTTCAAGGCAAATATTGAACTACCCTTAAAGATAGATATATCTATGAGATTTTGCTTCATGCTCTGGACAAATTTTCTAGTAGGTAATTGTGTTATATTTCATGGCACGTCGTTTCGTTTGTCCCTTGTGTATCCCTGCCTTGCGTGGAGAACGCAGCGAGGCGCGCCGAGTTCCTAATTTCTCACGCAAATTGACGATGTGCCGTGAAGCAGGTTCGTTACATCACAGCACCAGTCTGAGGTCATAAGCTATGCTGCTATCACATTTTACGCGTTCAAGTACTGGATTAAGATATAATTACGTAGGTTTTGAAGAAACATTCTTCGTATGACGGTGATGATGATGCAGTACTAACTCTTCATGGAAATACGTTTGAATGAAAATCAAAACAAATTAGTATTATTAAAACTTTTGCACATTCGTTTGTGAAAGATTTGTCCAGGCGCCTTGTCGACATATCAGGTGACCCAAGATCTGGCACTTACCTCCTCTGTTGCCAGGATTAGTTTAGTTATTCAAAAAGGCAACGCCGCTAGTTTAAAGAGTGTCCGTGGCCAGATCAAACTAGTAATTTTCATTCAATTTTGGCAAACTTGGTACATGAGTTCAACGATTTTTTTCCTCGGGGTCATTGCGGTACGCCAGAAACATCACAACTCAATCGCAACACGAGAACTATCCCACCCATATAAGCGTCAGACGAACCTATGTCTAGACGCTCGAAGTCCTCTTGGGAAGAGTAATCAGTGACCCCGCCGCGTGCCCTTGAGTCTCACCTTATCCACCAACACGCGGTTATGTCTCCGGCGGAGACTCTCAGCTGTGGCTGCGGAGGGTAGGGAAAGCCAATACCGGCATTCCAACCGCGGCTCCATACCTCGACTGCACCATCTCGCGACTTGCGACTTTGCAGCCCGCATCATTGCGGTTTCCTCATAAAAACACCGCAATCTATCGCCGAAAGCTCTTACGTAGACTTAGCCGGCCAAGCCATGTAAAGCAGTCTATCCCAGATGCCTCTTGACTTCACCGTGGGTATCCAAGCCACGGTTACTGGGCGGCTCCTGATTAAACTGAGCCCTTCCTCTCAAACAATGAGGGCGATTATCGTTAGCCTGTATCAAGCTACTACTGGGCACATTCCTCTTATCTCTTGAGCCATTGATGTCAGTTCTGAGTTTATTCCATCCACATTTTCCATGTAGAAATGGATCCGATAAAGATTAGATTGATTTCAGTTCAATTCAGCTTGTTGATCAGACAATTCTTAAGCGAAATTTTATGCTGTTCAATATCTCACTTGTTTGTTACGAGTAAATCTACGTCATGAACAAACTATACAAACTAAATATACGAATACGTACCAACCTACATAGTGAAAGTACCTTTTTTATTTTCCGTGAATATAAATAATTTAACTAAATTACATCAACATTATTACCAGTAAATGGTACCTACTATTAAATACCGCAAATTTACTGAAATGGCCTTTGTTTGTTATGTTTCATGTGCGGACGGGAAAAGTTCTACTGTCATTATTAAAAGTATTCGTTCAAACAATGTGACCTACGTCAATGACGGATTTGTGGCATATATTTACTTGTTTTCATTCTGAGTCCTATTGTAACTTATTTTTGTAAGCACAACGCCTATGCGTTCATAAGGTAATGAAATTGTTGTTGTGATGTGAACAAATAATCCTACTACAGTTCTATTTATGAACAGCTAAAACATAAAACAATTCTATTTGTCACTTTCCTTTACGAATAAAAACTTTTAGAGATGTTACATACACATAGGGAAAACTATAGAACGCAGGCTACAAGAAATGCAATGATTCAATAGAAAGAATAGCAGAAAATTTGCGGCTAAATCAATTTTTATTTGGTCAGTACTAAAATATTCAATAACGGATTTCAAGTTCAAAATTTCAGCATACTTTATTCAAAATTGGTAAAGAGCTTGTAGACATGCAGCGAGATTAGGGTCGAGACGAAATATAAATATTTTTTCATACCTATTAAAGTAAATATTGAAATAACTGTAAATGAATCTAGACAATAATCTCAGTGGTAGAGCAAGAAAATCAATAGAAGCATTTTATAAGATCTCTACTATAAGAAAAACATGTTTTGTGAGCAATTTTAAGTAATACGTAGGTAAAATGTAATTTTCATAACTACATATTCTCTTGTCTGAAATACTAGCTTATTTCAGTATTTTCAATGCTCGTAGGTACACTTGGCGGTGAAGTGAAAGGTGCATGGCCCGGCTAGACTAAACCAAGTACACGTAGATTGTAGATAGCAGACCCAGAGGGTCTAGACGTCTGTCTGCATTATTTCGAATTTCATACGCGACTTCGTGTCCACTTTTTATGTATATTTACACTGCGCTTATCACCTTATGGATCTAATTAACCGTCTTAAATACTGTATGTATTAATTATCAAAACTGATCCAGAATTTGGTTCTATAAATCAATATAACTAAAAAATTCGTATAGGTATATATATGGGAGTCGGTTACTAGTATTTTAAAAGAAGTTTGTTACTTGAGATCATGGGTTTAAGTACTTTTGGGTAATTTACACTATAACATTACATTCCATAAGAACATAGAACTAACGTTACTCTATCTTACTACGCATTCTGTCATTGGTTTGTTACCATAATAAAATTACATAATTACTTACATTATATACTACGTAACTTCGCATATTTATCTAAAAATAAATTAAACGAATACATTGAAGTTAAGGACGCAGAAAAATAGTGTATGTTGATGAGATAACCTTTAGACATTCATGAAATCTTAAACAGAATAATTGGTGTAGGTTATGTGAGCGAGCGAGAGGTCTATGCTTTGAGTTTGGCAATTTTTTCTTTTATCTGTCAGTTCAGGATGTTTGTATATCTTCTGAAATTTCATATTCGCGTACAGGTTATAGTTACCAAGCAATCTAGATGAAATTTGGTTTACGTTTTGATAAAAATTAGTAATTGTTCAGATCGCTCAAGCCGTTTCTGAGAAATCGGGGCACAGATACAAGTAAAACGATTCCGACGAATTGGGAATCTTTCTCCTTTTTGAAGTCAGTTAAAACTGGTTACAATCTTGATATTTAGTTTTATGCATCGGCATTTAACGCATTCTAAAATCAATGGCATCTGTGAAAGTTTTCTGTTTGTTATTGGTATCCAACAATATATAGTGTTATTTCCCGCTGCGGTCAGGGTTTTTCTGTCATTTCATATCTCTATACCTACAACAAAGACAAACAAGGAAATCATTACACATATTTATTTCTGAACTGACTATGTGTACATACTGTATTTAAAAATGGGATTCCCATAAACCAATAACTATGTACGTGTGTCGAAAGATAAAAATACCCAGTAGGCTATGACAAAAGACATATCTTTCCAGATATCGGAACCGTATATACGTTCGGGGCAGGATCAGTTGACGAACAAGCCATGTGGTACTTCTACCTAACACTTTATTAGATAGGGCTCTGTTTATTTAAAACAATGTGAGCCATCGATCGGCAAGCGAAGAGCCTTTGCTTCATGTTTGGCAAATTGCTTTTATATTCGTCAGAATTTTTGTCTGACTGTAGGTACTCGCGTTTATGTCGTAGTTCCCAACCAATCGGGACAAAGTTTGATGAAGGTGCAAATATGTCGACATTTCAGATTCCTTTTTTTGTTCAGGCAGTGAATGGTCTAGTGTTCAAAAATGTCCAGTGTGTTAAACCGTCTTAATATCAACTTTGTAAATACGACGATTACCTCTAATCACCTAAACCGTCCAGTCCCAAATGGTCCCATTCCGGAAATATCCAGTGGTATCAATCGTCTAGTCGTAAATGGACAAGTGCTTAAAACTGTCTAGTCATAAATTGTCTAGTATGGATTGTCCAGCCTAACTTCTTCAGGACCACATGTCGAATTACTATTACTTCCTCAAATAGTAAATTTTTGTAAAAAATGTGAGCATCGCAGAAACATATGAAAATCTGGAAACCAAATGAATATCGCAAAAACAATTGATACAAGTATAAACAAGTAGTAATCAAGTGAACACCGCAGAAAACAAAATAAAAATCGCAGAAAAGTAATGAGCATCACAGAAACAAATCGGCAAGGCAGAATAAAAAGATCTTGGAAAAACAAATAAAGAACTAAAATTTCTTTATGGACTTGGTTGTGAGCGGCTTAACTTATTGTCTTCGCGATGAATAATATATAAAAAAACAAAAGAAAGTTAAAAATGAGTCCAATATGACAGACAGGCATAGGTCAGAAAACTTATATGTGACTTTTTAGAGATCAAAATAATAAATGTATAACGATAAAGCCAAAATTCACGTAAACCTATTTTTTCTACTTGCATTAGCTAGACGGCAACTTAACATCATTTCCAGTTATTACGAAGTAATTCTCAATTTCGTTATTTAACATTTTCAATTCAACATTCACTTGATAATGACACCCAAGTTGAAAGCAATGCTCACTGTGACTACGATGCTCATTTCTTTTCTGCGATGTTTACTTGTTTTCAGCGGTGCCTTTGTTTTCCGTGATTTTCACTTGTTTCTGCAATTTTCATTTGTTTCTGTGATATTCACTTCTTTAATATATTTATAAAGGCCTGCCTGATTTTGGTTTTACGTATTAAAACGTTATTTTTCAAGGACTGGACAATATCAAACATTGGACAATGTAGGACTTTGAATTCTTGACCACTGGGGACAGTAGACCATTATAGATTTTAGACGAGTTTGTGCGTTAGACATTTATGAACACTAGTCATAAACAGTCACTAGACTTAATCAGACTTTACAAAATTGAAATGGGACTGTTAACCACACTGGACATTTCCGGACACTGGACATTCTCTGCCTAAACGTCTTTTTGTTCTCTTGTTTCGGAGTTCAAGAGCCACTTTGGGTCGCTCCGCCAGCGGAGTAGGTAAGTGAGTAAATAAGTAGTAGAATTTTAGTCAGAATAACACAATCACACCATTATAAACTTCCTGATAACATTCAACACCTGTGATTGTGTTCAGAAACTATAGCCAGAATTGTATGATTTTAATTATCTATTAAAGGTGATGAAACAGAGGAACCAGTACCTAATGGTTATGTCATAACAGGCTAATAGGAATAATTGCTAATAACCCGAAATAAATCACTACACAGCAACAACATTCTCTATTTGGTTTGAAAGAAGGAAAATACAGTTAATTGAAGGGAAATACCAAAACTACTGATAAAAATGTTAACTATAATATAAACTAAACAATTTTCATACAACATATTATATTAAATAAGTTCAGTATGTGGCAACAACATAAACGGCGGATATTTATTACAACAAATGCCAAAAATTTTGAAAGACTCTAAACAGAGACGCTTCGGTCGCTCGATCAATTAGTGCGAGGTGTTAATTATTTATTTATATCTGATCTTATAATCGCACTATCTAACGTTTAGTATATTCATATGTATTTTTTTGAAAAAAATATATTTTATATATTTTCAATTTATTTTTTCCTATACAAACATTCTAAGGCACTGATGTGTTTAACCCTCAACGCAAAAACGACGCGCTGTTTTTACTTTGACGTGTCTGTATGTGCGTGTTTGTGTTTGTATGTATGTGGCATCGTAGCTCCCTAACTGAGCTGAGTTGAGAATGTTCATAGCTCCGTTTGATAAAAATCGCACAAGATGGCTGCCGCCACGAAATTTAAATTTTGATTGACAGACGGCCGCTGATGAATGAATGATGAAGTCGAGAGTTTTACGTTTTAAATTATATTTGCGTAGTTGTCATTTTGTAATTCATCGAAAAATAAATTATACGTTTTTAATAAACTTTTTTCTCGTAGAAACATTCTAAGGCAATGTTATTTTCACAGACTAGTTATTTTGATAGATTGATCCAAATGCGGAGCCGAACATGTGTGTAAGCACAGGTTCGCAGTAGGCTGGTCCACAACGGGCGCGCTGACGTGGCGAAGCCTTTGTTGAAGTTTGATAACAGAGTACTATATCGCCGATAAGCACTACAATGTACGTCGCATCGACAAAACATCCTGTCCCAATCACAATACAAGCCAGCTTGGTCATCATGATAAGCAATCTGCACCGCATACAAAAGTAAACATTGACATCCTTCGGAAAGGCTCATAATCGTTACTTACAGACATCGGTCATCATATTTGTCAACTTTGAGAGTTAATTATTGACCCAGCGAGGGAACCATCACTGCTTCGAGTCTGGCAAGATTTTCGTACATTAGTTTGTATGGTTATATGTATGGATTTTTGCTTGCAATAAATTTCATACTTACTAGTTTTATTACAAAAAAATAAAAATTAAATGTTTTATTTACCAAAAAAAGGTAATCTGACTGAGCGAGCGTGTATGCTTGTCCGAAGGAAATTTCTTACTCGCGTACAGGTCGTAGTTTCCAAGGAATCTGGACCAAACTTGGTGAATAGGTTTTACGAATTTTTAGAATTGCTTAGTCGTCGGTGATTTCCGATTCGTCGGGTATTTCTCTAAAAAAACGGAAGTTGCTTTGAAAATGCAAACACCACAATTCTATACAAACTTGATTTTCAGTTATGAAACAAGGTCTAAAATATGAAACGAATCGAAGAATATCAGTTTCTACATTAACTGGCTATTATTTCGTTCAACACCGACATTTTAGGAAACCATTAAATGCTTAAAATTGTTGTGGTAGCCAGGTCAACAGTTCGCTGAACTACTAGTTAATTGGAAGCGTAAATCGTTTTGATTTTAGATAAGATCACAATATAAAATAATCCTTCTACGCAGTCGTTACCAGATAATTTATCTACTCCATTGCTCTGTCGAAGATTTCGCTAACGATAACTAGGCTTTTTACCCTAGAACATGAACATAGAAATTCAATGATTATTTCTATATTTGTTTTATCACATTACAGAACCTTACAAAAACAAAATTACTGCATATTTTTCTCGTGAACATTACTAAGGCCAGGCAATGTTTGTTTACAAAGACCAAACGAGGACACGGCACCTTTCTTGCGAAACGTTTCAAACTGTGACTAAGTGAAGTTGGCAAAACAGCGCTTGCGTCACTTTGCTGTTGAGTCAAGAACGCGCGCTGCTGATTCTAGTATCCGATTTTGTAAGCAATTGAATTATATTACTTATCCTCAGTTGACATAGGAAAGTCGATAAAATATGGTTTAGTTGCGGTGGTACAAATACAAAATTGCCATAATTTTCATTATAAACGAGAAAAGGTACTAAAAGGCAAAGTTTATAAAATAATCTGAACAGGGTAAGTAAGCTACTCTATAAAATCGTATGATACACTGGAATTTTCATGTAATCTTATTTGTATCGATTATTAAACTAATTAATTACGTACGCTGATAGGAATTGGCATTAGTAGCCTATAGAAAACTCCATAAAAATATCGGGTAATTTACCTACATAGATAACCTCGTTTACTAATGTAAAATGACGTAGGTACGCAGCCCTGATGACGTTGCCGAAAACTTTGCGCGAAACAAGTAAACAAGTTATGGTTATTCTGTTCTTGTCATTGTTTGTAAAGGAGGTTCAAAGTCGAAACAAATGCATGCTGAATGACTACTACGCTACGTTGTTATTACAGCTAGTCAGTCCTTATTAAACAGACATCATTAGGCGCAAAAACCGTGACTTGTGAAGGTTGTTGTGGCATATTAATTTCTAATACTGGTGGCTCCTCACCAATTACCACTTCAACACCGAAACGTTATGCATGTGTTTCTATTTTTCTGAGAATTGTAAACAAACCAGAAATAAGGTATTTTAGTTACGGCAAAAAATCAAATCAGCTCAAGTTGGAAGGTGATGATCGATGATGACTACGATTTGTTTGGAAAGTTTTAATTCAGAGGTCATCTTCATTTTTTACGTGAATTAATTGAGTAGAATTAACTCGGCTGTAATAAAAACATTCACCTCAGTCGTGTCGTGACCCAGACGGGCGACCTTATGCGCAGCAACCTTCGACATTAGCGGAACTCGGTATAAGTACAGGGGGCTACGTAACGAGGCCGTGTGGGCTGCCGACTCCGTGGGCAGCCCCCGCCGGCGGTATCTGCCACCCACCCCTGCCTGGAACTTCTATCGACCTCCCACTCTGCAGTTGCAGTGCACCAACGCATGACCTTCTGCCCTTTCCAGCGCTGCCTCGTGCCAGCTAGCGTTCCGCCTCCGCAAATTCGTATTGCATAACCTACTGACCCTATTGTTTGCAATCATAACTCTACCAAACATGCTATGCTCAGTACGAAACAGCACAATAAACAGAAGCAATTAGGCTTCCGCTTTAAAAGCAATTATACTCATGGGCGACGAGAAACTATGTTTATCAAATGTTTGGATAAGGTATTGCTGCTTGAATGAATTAACAAAGAGTAAAAGCTCTTTGTATTTTTGTTATGAAATTTTATTCAATGGAAAAACAAAGACCTCTCATTGGTTTTTATTTGGCGATACATATATCAAATACAGCCTGAAACTAAATCTAAGCTTCATAAGCTTCGTAAACTTCATGACTACAAATTAGACCTAAGTAACAATAGTTTAGTAGCAGACATTTCCTATCGAATAGTGTCCTTCAGTGTTTAATTGATTCGCAGCCATACAACGCAATCTATTTAAATCCAGAACATTTTCCGCGTCACAAGCGATTCATATAATTTACGCGAAAATCGATTTCCATCATCGACCTCGAACGATACCGTACCCTTGTCGACGGTCGTTATATTTAACCGCAAATAGGTACAGTAACTGATACGTCACGGATTTAAAGAACCTTTAGAATAGCTGAAGGTCGCTTGAATGGAAGCTGCGCAATTTCTTGTGGCAAAGTCTCGTGCACCGCGAGCTCCATAAACCGTGATTTCAACTGGTTCTAACCAGATACTAGACAAAGTAGGTACTTCCTACATTTCATGATCTAATTATATTTACACAACAAAATAGCTGTTTCGTGATTGTTGTGTCGGTAAAGCCTATTTACATATATACTGAAGGTTATGTAAACACGCGCAGACTCTGTTTGAATTTTGTCGTACCGTTTTGTTTCACGTGCCTATCCTGAAAACGGATTCATTTGCACAAATTGAAGGTTTATGATGTATTAATGTACGTAGAGTAGATACGAATTTTACGAATAACTAAGATTTTGTTATTTCAGTAAATCTATAACAGTTATTCATAATGATGAAACTACCAAAATATTCAAAGAATGCCATACAACTTATTGGTTAACTTATTGATTATAATGAAAAGGAACGAAAAATTATGAAGAAGAAAATGCGTATGAATACTAAAGTCTTAAAAACCACGACAATCATCGAAATAGTATGTGAAAACAGACCTCGAGGCCGAAGCCCTGCACGTTGGTCCATTTAAATTCGTACCACTTTAAACCCCATAATCTACAACGTACTGAAGGTCGCCGAGAATAGGGAAAGTTGTCACAACACCATTATGGACAGGCTCCTGGTAGGTGGATGTCACGACCCTCAGACATGAGGAATACAAGGAAGAGGAAAGAAAACAAGTATTAGTCCTTTAATATTAGATATAATGTAAGTTGGTTGCTTTTGGCGTTTGAGTCACAGTGAATTCATCTCGCATCATATTTTACGTTTCCTGCATTTCATTATTTGTCAAAAGCGTAAACACAAACCCAAACAATGCCCATTGAGGAGTTTGTATGACGAGAAGCAATGGAAGCAGCACTACAAGTGCACTAACAATTACATAAGCACGTCGAGTGCATTGTAAAGGGAGTAATGTAGGGCACCTAACCTAAGCCACATAAGCCAAGAGTTACGTTGCTATTGTACTTATAATAGTAATGTGCTATACGTAGGAAATGTAGGTGATACGCTGGCGCCAACATACAACGCGTCGGTGCACAGCTCTGCACTCCCCACTACAAACAAAAGGCTGCTTACTTCAAAACAGGCCTATGTGACGACAAAATATGAGGAAACTCCGGCGAAAAGCGAATCCTCACAAACCAGGAAAACAAACAACCTCAAGCTAATGACCGGTAAAAGACACCATTTAAAAAAATTACATATCAAATATTCTATCCGCGTGTTTGCAAACAAAACATTGAATAATTGCATGATTAGGTGGCCCGAATGATTCAACTGTTGACCATTAAGGAAGTGGATCATCTCGAATAACGGGAAATGATAGCCTAAAAGAAAGTAACGGTAGTTATATCAAATGTCGGTAAACAAGCAGTACGTTGACTCTACCATGAAGCAGAAAAATTAAATGACTCACGTTACTGTAATAGGTCTTTTCTTCAAACAGAAATAATAATTGAGTTTCACAAAGTTGCGTACACCCCTCCTTGTGGCTTAGAGTAAAAAGTAGTATTATTACATTATCTTTGGTCAGACGTACAAAAATTTTGAAATGGAATCTCTGTGTGTCACGATGATTAAAATTATTTTTTGTTTTGTGCCTACTTAATTGCAACAAAACGTACTGAGCATCGTTTAAGCAAGTATTGTTATTATTTATGTAATATAATAGACAAAAAAAAACATTAGTTGCAAATGAGGAGTTGGTGGTAGCATGATAGCACGTTGGACGGCAATTGTTATGTATGTATTTATGTAGTTGTATGTATATATTTAGTCTATGTATGTTGTTATGTAGTATGTATTGCGCAATGTCAAATAGCAGCATAGTAAATTGCGAACATAGACAATCGAAGCTAGGTAAAACATATTTCCATTTCTTACTCTACTCAGATTATACGTTCTCGTAAATTTTTTTGTTTTTGGTAGCAATGACATGTTCTACAGAGCACGACAAGTGACTTCGGGCCTAGAGCTGGTCCCACCAAAATGTGCCCGCCTTCAGAGAGCTCTCATTGGTGGTTCGAAAGAAGAAAAACTATGACCAAGTTAAAGAAAAGCTATTTAATGTTTAATACAGTAACTTACGTATGTATATTTACGTATACCAACAAAACAAGTTTTATTTAAATATGTGATTGCCGACTTCCATTACGGCAGATGCCTATAGCACTTTTTCAGTTAAATATTTAGATTTAACAAAAAATATGGTTAAATTAAAACGGGACCACTCGAGAAGTATATATTTTAATTTTATATCATTATTTTCTAACAAAAAAGTTATTCTAGTCGGTTCAGCTGTCTTCCAAAAATCAGGTAACATACATTAAAAAAAAGAATTGAATACCTTTTTTTATAGAAGTCGCTAATAAAAATATTAATCGATATTTAAACGTTGACTCAGTATGATAGTGGAAATCTGTTGATTTTTTTTCAGGGGCTTTAAATTGCCAGGAAGCCACTAAGCAACGTTATGAAATTTTCTGAATACGAACTTTGACATTCGATGCTACATAATGTCAATCAATAGCGTAGGCAGTACGTGGGAGCTTCAGTAAGTAAGGGTGAATGGAGTAGATATCTAGTGAAAATCCATTAATCACAATCTCAAATATCTGCGGCGTAGTACGCAATATACAATCCTATTTAGTGTAAGCAAATATTTAGTGGTCATGAGTGACCTATAACCGCTCCTTTTGTTATATGTATGTTTGGTATTTTTTCCTAACAACTGTTTTTTTTTATTTGTATATTGCCGAGATGTTAGTAATCGCGTATTGGTCGTATTATTAAATCATATTTAACGAACTTTTTAGTTTCTCAATATTTAATAACCAAGCAGATCACCTAGCTAGGCAAAAGATGCGGCAAGGGCGGTAGAATCTAGTTGGACGACATTAGCACACGACCTGAGAGGATGGTGTGGGTCGCAGAACAATGGGTAGGTAAAGGATGATGATGACGAATTTTTCTAAAAAAGTCAAACTATCTTTACGAAACTTATACAGGTTCAACTAATTCTCTGTTTTTTTTATTCGTCGTGTTTGTCAATTATGTTTGCCGAAAACATGCGATACTCAATAAGAATTCTGAATATGATCAAATTCGGTCAAGGGGTGATCTCGCGACGTCAACTGTCAGAACTATTAGTTAATATAAGTATCTACAAGTACATCGAGTAAGTAAAAAATATGTAATTATCTTGTGCCTCACCTACACGGCAGTATTCTACCACCGTCATATAGTTAGGTAGGCCACTCATAGGCCTCTGTATATGACCTGTGTTTGTTATCCTATGACAAACAACCACAATCTTCCAAATATTAATCAGAATAGGTAAAATAAAGAGCGCGTTAGGTTACTTGCGGCTATAACAATCACTTATATGTTTATCTGTACCTAAGTACAATTTAATAGATACCTTCATGGATTCTTGTAAATATTTTTCCGCGGCTTGAGTGTGTAGTTTCCATTGAAATGTTTACATAGATGGTTATCATAACTACAATACGTACAATCAGTTAAGAGCGTTGCAATCCATTGGTTTCTTCACTTACTTGTATTGCTGACGTCAATCGATTGTGCATACTGAAAATAACAGGAAATCAGCGTTCGTTCTATGGCCATTTTATCAGTTCTACGTAACACAATCGAAGGAATGCTAACAGTACGCACGTAAGAGAATTCCAATATTTAACACTTCGCGAAACTAACTAGTATTGAAATAGGCAACCGACGTTGATATTGAGTTTGTATTTACTAGTTCTGCGAACTGTACTAGACATGAAGAAAACAATAAGCTTGAGACTTGGAAATAAAACAATATTTGACAAAAAGAGGGGTATGTTTTTCGAGTATATGCTTTTATATTTGTTTGTAAGTATGTAACTTTTTGTGACCCTCTAAAGCCTAAACCGGTTGACTGAGTCTGATGTGCGATGTATTATTGGAGTGGTCTTTATCTGCAAATCGTCATAGGCTATTGGTTGATGCAGAATTTTTAAATTATAGCTTTCGCTTTTGTTTGAAGACATATCTTACCGCTTGTTTCATATTTACGAGTAGGTACAACTCTTATTTAAAGTAACGCATGTCAAAACTATATTTTAACAGTTCGTAGAACCTATATACCAAGTTTCGCCAAGTTTGGTTGGAAGCTACGTCATAAGCGAATAAGAAATTTCCAGACAAACGTTCTATAGGTACAACGACAAAAATACAAAACGTCATAAAAACTTGCCACACTCGAAACAAAAGGCTTCGCTCGCTCAGCAAGTTAAAATATAAATCATTTTAATGGCTAAATTTGTTTCAATAGTGGCATTCCATTTTTGTATGAGGTAGCTGAAAATGAAAACAATTAATCGAAATAAACAGACCGACTAAGGTTTCCACGTGTTTTTGATCGCCACGTGGTTTAAGCAGAAAACGGGCGATGTCTGATAGCGTTACGATTCCAGCTTCGTCGATACATCGCCGCGTCGCTCGTTGCGAGTTGGTAAGAAATTATGAATGAAAAGTTATGAAAAAATTCCATCCCTTTGTCGTAGTATTTAATCCGTAGCTGGAAAGTGGGTGCATTATAATGGAATTACTGCATGCAGGCGTCGCGGGTAAAAGTGGGGACAGACGGTGCCCCCTCTCGTCGTCGGGGTGTGGGCGAATGCGTGGGGCGTGCGGGGTGGCAGGGGGGCAAGGAGTGACGAGGAGGTTCAGTCGCGACTGTGCGAGGGTGGCAGGTCACGGGGTGTGGGCGTACTATCAGGACTACGTCACTTACGGCGCCACGTGCCCGATCAATAATGACGTCGTAGTGGCGGCAAGAACCTGCGCGCGCACCTCACCCGGCTACCGACCTACTTACAAATAAGGTTCACGTACATTCTACGGAATACGAGTGTAATAGCTAGACAGTATACGATCTTGGTACGTTTCAACAATGACCAGATCGTGTCAATACCATCGATATAAATAAAATGAATCCACCATATCTTCATGGCTTTTCTAGTTAGTACAGCCTGCAATTTAGAAGACGTGTTCTGAATCTCTGTAGGTATCCCATTCAGATACTTCATGATAGAGGACGTTACTAGTATATTGAGATCAAATTGCGACTTACATTTGTCTACGAATGTTCATAGCTAAGATGATTCACTGTTCAAAGTGTAATAATAAGAAATGACAAAGTATAAAAAGCAATATGGCATCATATTGTTTTTAATACTTTGTCATTTTCCGAGTGCCCCAAATTCGAATAAACCTTTTAATGTATGTATGTATATACTGGCTGCGCTCCGCGGTTTTACCAGCGCCAGCGGTAGATATTTGATCATCCCATGGAAACACTTCAATTTTCCAGAATTAAAATAAGCCTATGTGTTATTCCAAGCTATAAGCTATCTTCTTAATTTTTTAGCGATAAGAACGCATTTTGTCCCATGTTATTTGTTTTTTATTATTGTTGTGTCGTATTTTCGTGGTGACAATAAAGAAATTATTGTAAATTGTATTATGTATATATTATTTATTGTTTTCAAATTTCATGCAAATCCGTTAATCCGTTTCAGCGTGAAGGAGGAACAAACAAACATACAAACTTTCGCCATTATAATATTAGTGTGATTTAATGTTTCCTATTTAATCCTTATAAAGTTTAACGCTATTATTTTTATTTCCTCGCTATATAAAAAGTATAAAGTTAACGTTTACGCCCATTCTAACCTTTTAAATTATTATTTGGCTATCTTCTAAAACTTTGCGAAAACACCTAAAATTTGCAATATTTCAGCTGGATTAGGCGTCCAAAATTCGGATGAAATTTGTGGCAGCTTTAGATACAAAGCCAAAAAATAAGTAGGTATCTCTTCCATTTATGAATACTTATTAGAATGTCGTTTACTTAAATCATGATCGCATACATAAAACAATCTGTTCATAAGTGACTTCCGTTAGGATAACGTTGCGTCTGTCAGTCGGTCTGAAACGTAGTGTAAGCATGCAATCGACCGGGATAGGAAACCGAGCCTCGCGCCTGCTAAGCGTGCAATAATACTCCTCAATATATTTATTGCTTGATTAGATATAAAACAATAAATAATTAATATTCACAAAATTAAACTGTGACGAAAAACATCGTGAGGAAACTTGCTTATCGGAGTAGGTTAATGGTAGCTTTCGAACATAAGTGACGTCCGCAATTTAGCCACCGTAGTGGACTATGGCTCATACTGTCTTCTAAAGGAGACCCGTGCATACAGATTTTTACATAATGCAATACATACATATCTAATAATGACCCTACTCGGGTATGTATATTTCTTAAGTGTAGCGCACCGATATATTTTATTTTAAAGTTTTGTGATTTAAATAATCTGCATTCTCACAATCACCTCCTTATTGAATCCTTTCTTAGACTAAAATACCGCCGGTATTTCTGTTGCCGGTAATAAGCACGCTAAATAACGAGAAACTACAGGTAACATGTAATGCATTTAACTGCAATGTCACATATTTTTAAAAATAACGAGGATACCTGTAGTAAAATACGTAGTAAACAAGCATGCCGTGATTGCCAGCAGAGTGAGACAGCGATCAAAACTACCTGGTGGGTTAGCCATGGCCTAGTTCTGTTCCGAGGCAAGAGTAGGTCGCTGCAATCAACGGTTCTTAGTTTACTACGCACTTGGTTACGCGAAAATATTACTGATGATGATGAAAATAAGTATGTAATATGAAGTATCACACTGGAATATTTACAATATATGGTTTTAGGTAATTTTATTTTTACCATTATTTATGTAGTATGATCTACTCGTATTATGCTCTAAGCAAATCCCGAAATGAGTACCTCTGTCGACGAACATTACCGCAAACATAAAATACCAACGCCAAGAATATTGGGATTTCACGGATCTATAAGAACTTTTATACGAGTATTACATAATACGTACTGATCAGTTTCAGATAGTCGGTTTAGCTGGTCGGATCGGAACGACAGATATAAATACTATTAATGGGATATGTAATGGGATTTATCTTGCTCTTTTTTAATTTTGTAGAAATCTAGTCATGCACATAGGCAGACTATTTTTCATCCTACCTTCCAAAAGCTGTGATTAGAGGTCTGTTCTACTATCCTGTTCTCACGTGCCTCTCGTACTTTTATACTATCTATTGTTATACATCCAATCTGTTGTACAGTTCGTTGGTGGATATGCCAACTCTACTGGCCCTGTCTTGGTACTATGTATATTCTTATGGGATTCAGGGGAATATGGAAGCTTAATTTTTATATATTAAGAGATTATGTCTAGTGACTAGATAGATAGAGACTTAGCTAAGGCTTGGAAGGTATAGACTTAGTGGCACTACGCAAGAAGGGAGGACGGTTGCCACATGCTTTTTATATTATTAAAAATTAATCATTCTGAATATGACAAACCTGGCACGGACCAGTCTGTGGAGTGTAATTATACAAATAAGTGTAATCACACTATAGTAAAATAAATAAAAAAATATGTCAAATATTGGTCAAGCTGACAAAGCCACGGAAAATATTGTAAGTGCGAGACCAAAAGTTCACACAACTACTAATTAAATGTAAGCACTTGCCCTGTTATATAGAGAAACGTGTCTCCCACATGAACTTTACAAAAATCGTTCCATGTCAAAATATTTATTTTAATAGAATGATACGATATGCATAACACGTGCCTGTATTTCCTCGTGTTCTGATTACTAATACTTTGTTTTTACTCGAAAGCAGCTGTACAAATTGTTGCGTCGCGTGTCTTTACAATCAAATCTTTAGATAAAGCAAAATAATAAAATTTCAGTCAGGGATAACACACAGATAAATTTGACGCCGAACGATCAGTTACGCGACTGATTATATTTTATGATTCATCTAACAGTTGTTCAATGACATGTAAACATTTTTACCCTAGACATACATACATAGACGGTCAACAACGTAACCATCTTGTTTGCCTAGCCTGTTAAAAGTACAGTTGAATTGAAAACCGCTTTTTTTACGATAGTTAAAAATAAAATAACAACATTGACGTCAGTGTTTTTACTCGTATAATGAGATCATAAAGGCTCATATTTTGAATAAATAAACCTTATAAATCTTCATGAAATATTTCAAAAACAAGTCACACGGACACATGAAGGTAGATGTGACTTTGGCTGAAACTATTGCAAACAAACACTTCATACTTTTCCACATATTTTTTCTTATTTTCTTGAAATCTCAAAATTTCATTCTTAGAAGCCTGCTCGCTATTCAGGGTTGCCAGTTTGAAACGTGTGTACTAGGCCGATGGTTGACGGTCAATGGTCACTATGCTTTGTATTAGAAACAACTTTGAGACTAATCTGGAGTAATTACGAATAAATCCAGCTGTTCCTTTACAAAAAACAATTACACAGTTAATCAGCTCAGCTCTGAAAAAATTATGGAACAGTGTATGTATTTTTAGCTTTCCTCAACGTACTTCATAGCGAGAGTTGCTTCACTTTAGTTCTACTTTTTTGAAATACGAAAATCCTCCAATTGAAAATCTCCTAAGTCTAACGATCTGTAACTTTACTAACTTATGACCTTTACGCGATTGTAGTAATAATATAATTTTGCCACACTAAAAGCATTGACGCTTCACTCGCTCGGTCAATAAAAAAATCTCATCTATTTTAAGAAAAGTAATTCAACGTGTTCTATATACATGACATGACACCTATTTTTAGACATGTCAGTTATCAATCATGAAGGAATTTTATCGCGTTAGTTTTCTGCGCAATATTTATTTAATAAACGTAACGCTGTATTAACTCTGTAGAATTCGGTGTTGCATAAAGCACTAAAGAGATAAACTTTTATGTCAAACACATTTATATAACAATTATAATGCACAAGTTTTTACCAAATTAACGTTGATTATATCGTTGGGCGAAAAAGCTCTATCTAGGGCCATAGTGTTGCATAGATATGCGTATTGCAAGCTAGTGGTCAAATGCCTAGCAGTATTTAATAATAAAAAAGAGAAATGCTTGGAAAAAACACTGTTCAGTTCAAAAATGACTTCAACGATTCAGAGTTCCCGCCCACGTGCACGTACGTCGTGCAGCTACGGCCTTCACCCCCTTAACAGGAGAGAACCCGCTTAAGAGTTTGTTAAATTAACACAACTATAATACCAAAAAGTAACTGGGCCTTTATTCTATAAAGAATAACAAGAATTCTTGCTGAAGACGTGTGATGTCTTTAACGTAACCGTGCCACGTGAATTCTACGTGCTGTTGTATTGCAAACGTTTATAAAATGATACGCAATATTATATACCTCTTTAGAGTTATTGATAAAAAAGAGAGTACCTAGGTACATATTATTTATAGTTTTTTATCTCAGATAAGCAGTGCATCAGCGACTCGGATAATGTTGGCATAGGTAAGTAATAAATAAGCACCCACCGAGTAATAATGCATACGTCCATAGAGATATGGTGAATAGGTATGTAGATATGAAATTACAATGTAAATGATTATATAAACACATGTTATTTACTGTTACTACAAATTTAAAGTTCAACTATCTCTTTAATGCGATATACTTACTCATTTAATTTTCTATAAAAACCTGCGTTTAAATTACGTAATTATTACTATTATAAAGTCTAAATATGTATGTAATTTATATTTGAAATGTTAAAGCTACGTTTGGTAGAACTAATTAATTAACTCATATTATAACAATCACGAGAGAATTGATTTAAATATAGAAAGTTATTTTCATACATTTAATTGTGCCAAATTAAGATCTCGCAACTATCAACAGACAAAAGATACTGTCACCCTAAAAGCAAATCAACATAAACCTGCACTTTGCATTAAATAAACAAGACTAATCTTATTGAATCACTTCCTGTCAGATAAATCTTGGCCCGAATAACAATACATCTAGCTAAGCTACAGCAAATGCTTTGAACGACCTATATAGCCGTCTGCTTACGTAAGCGTACGTAACATCAGAGCGGTGCAGAGACTGCATCGACCTGTTCCATGACCCAATAGCGGCTGGTAGTCTGCGTGCGCACAACTCGACCCATAGCGAGGTACACGGAGCCGCCAGCGGCAATGCTTGATCAATACCCGGGACCCAAACAAACGCGCGCTGCTGCGGGGCGGCGTGGGCAACTGACCTATTTACACGACCAGTCAGCCGGATGCAAGGCGTCGCTTCCTCTATACGTGGTGTGGTGTATGCAACGCGCTAAACATTCCAAAGATAATGTACAATGTACATTCATTTAATGGGCACATCCAATATATTTTGGAAATCATAATAAGGGATCTTCTGGGCGAGCATTTATCAGTACACCTTGGTGAGGTAAAAATAGTCACGAGCCAATTCCGCATACGAAATAAAGGCTATATTTAAAAATCAATTAGCGTCTCGATGATGATGGCACCGTTATACGCTGTTCTAGGTAGAAATCGACAACCTGAGTAAATAAAGCTAGTTGAACTTTCTATTTCCCTACATAGCAGTTGAGGAGGAAAATTAATACATATAATACTGTTTAGTTTCCTCTTGTGATACGCATGGGGTTTTTCTATGAACAATGATAAGAGAAACATTTGAATTTTGAAATCGAATATACGACTTGAGTGCATCGCAGAGATGCTACTCGTATGCTGGCGAGCGTTAAAAATAGAGAGTGTAAAGACGTGCGGCTTGCGGAGCGAGGTAAGCAAAGGTTGTCGTATTATTAACACATTCTAATTCGGGGGACCCAAACAAACCATCGCGAACAGGTGACCTACATTCCGGGTGCGTCTACCGGCCGAGCACGAGACGCGAGCGTGATTCATGCAGGCTGGCGCTCCGCCCCGAGCGCCGCTGCCGCCCGATGCCAATCAACGTCTGCCCTCAACTGTCCTGACGACTACCGAGTTTCTATTACCGAGACATCCCTACCCAATAAAAGGCTGCTACTGGGAATCACCGACTGCTTTGCCATTATTGTTTATCGATCACCGGGCTTGCTTACTTCACCAGGAAACACAACATATCCCAGTAAACAAGTATGTCGAGAAAAAAGAACCAAGAGAAACCTTGCAGTACTATTTTAATAACAATGTTAAACGCATTAAGACCCGGTAGTTCATTAAAATATTACCAGGAAAATAGAAATGCGAGCAAGATAACATCAAAGCGTATGTAATTTGCCCAGAATGTTGGCAACTGATATTCCATGACCCGCTTACTGTTTCTACAAACTGCTATAATACCTAGGCCAAAGTATATTTACTTACTATCATAGGCTACCTATCTAGCAGTGCCAGCCTAACTAAAAAAATAAACATCAAAATTGTGATGTCAGAGGAACGCAACAAACCTGACTAGTAAACATGGACTTGTTTTCGCTTCTGGCCTTGTTCAGAAGAGTATACGAGCGTATTAGCACAGAATCGCTTTTCATAGATATATTCTAAGATTAATTCTCTTTCCTTTCCGTCTTACGATTTCAATGTCTCGATTTTAGAAACTGAACATTCCATACATATCTCATTGCAGTTCTGAATGTGACCCAAATTATTTTAACCTCGATAGTATTTCAGCACAGCGCCGCGCTGCCAACATGCGATCACGAGTGTTGGGAAAATCTCATTCGGCATATGTATGTCCCACGATAATACCAATGACTACCCATTATGGTAATCGAGTTGATATTCGAGCAATTCAATGCGTGCTTTGTTCTGAAATATGCAAAATTAAACATCCGGTTCGCAGGACATGAACGATTACGAGTTAGTTCTATTCAAGTACACCGAACAGGATCTACGAAACTGGCTGGGCTTGTGTAAAACTGTGAACGGCTTCGGAATGTGTAGGGCGTTGCAAACTGGCGAGCGTGTAAAGTGCACTTGTTACTTACATCTCATACAGGTAAAATATGTGCAGCGAAAAATGCACAGGCACACGACCTTAGCCCAGTTGCAGGCGACAGAGAGGCGACGCGCGGCGCAGCGGGCTGCGGCTGAAGCCCCTCGACGGCCAACTGTGGCGACACAGTTACGACATACTCGATGTAGGTTGACACTACGTTGTGGTTATCTACTAGTGCACTACTATTTTGCAAGCTTAGTATATTCATATCGTGTGACCGTACAATTCAAGGAGTGTAATATTCAATTTCTATAACATGACCACAACGACCTATTAAACTATCGCAACATCACGGGCCAACGGACGTTAGAAATATACAAACATTACAGAAAGAAATTAATGTATTATATAGAAGAAATCTATATTTGTATATAAGTAAGACCTTACTAATATTTCCTTAGAATCGACGTAAAGTTTAAAACGCTAAACCTAGGAACATGAAATTTGGTGTACATTATATAGGGTGTAGGGGTATACTAAGAAAGGATTTTTGGAAAAACAACTCTTAAAAAGGTTGAACGGTGGGTTCAAAGTTTGAACTTTGTAAATTATTTTATATGTCACATTGAACGCCGAGGGTGACAGGTACGTACATAATATATCAGATTGTAAGGATGAAGCAAGACCAAAGTTAACAAACAAAGCTTAGGTATTTACATCTGATTGTTTCTGTTCTATTTGTATCCATATCAAGATGTCATTTGCATAGCTGCTGATTACGAGTAAATAGTGATGAAACAATAAAATAAATTAGACAATATGTGAGTGACAGCACGACACACGGGGCGGCGCCGGCATTTGCAAACGACCTTGCTCGGAAAATAGACTTTACTTTCCTATACTCCTCTGTTGTAAATTATGAACAATTATTCAATTTTTTTTTTCATGGAAAGTGCTTTTATTTACATAAAAAATATTAATAATAATACTGTTCCATTTATGCATGTATATTATTATATATTTTTATATTACAAGAGCACTCTTATTACATCTAATTACGTTTCTGTCATTTAGAATTTCCTCAAAATATATTTTAGTATACTTTGAAAGCTATTGCTTTCTATAGCTAATCTATTCTTAGTGAGTCTTGAGCAATTTGACTGGTCATCTAATGCTGTTTTTTGAAAATCCATAGAAATCCCAACAAAAACATACCTCTACTTTTAATTCATTTAAATAATAATCAAAGAATATGATACTCTTTGAAACACATAATAAAACAAAGTAATATTTCTTTTTTGCGCGACGGCAAAGATTTTGATGTGCGAGGTCTCATTGGATTTGTCTTCATCTGCAGATGGTTATATTATACTAATTGCATCCCACTTTTCCACTAGCTAAAATACAGAGGTATGAAGTTTATACTGTTATGTTTTTTAGAAGTCGCTTCTAAGCACTTGTGTTCTGTAAGAAGAGGCACCACAATTGCGGTGAAGTGAATGGAGTAAATAAAGGACATAGAGTTCTGAACTAAAACTTACATCAATCAATCAATATGTTTGGTGCTTACTAGGAAACTTTTGTACTTAGTTTTTGTATGGATGTGTTCTGTTTAGTTAAAAGATTTATGAAAGCACGCAAGGCAGCCGGCTGGCGTGCACATGACATTGGAGTTTCCATGATCGATACGATCGCTGCGCCCCAGTTTCGCTTGGACGACCTAATGTGAGCTAGATTTCAAGCCAGTGGAAGTAGCTACTGTATGATACTAGGAGATCTGCGAACTATGAACCTAGCAACCACTACAATTTTGCGGCTTAAAGTTATTTCAAGCTTCTAAACGGATTGTGTCAGGTATCAAGCCTGGCAAAGGCTGCCATGTTTTATCTCAGGTCAGGTGAGGTTTTGAAGAGA
Organism: Ligdia adustata; assembly: GCA_947049295.1. Taxonomy (NCBI): domain Eukaryota; kingdom Metazoa; phylum Arthropoda; class Insecta; order Lepidoptera; family Geometridae; genus Ligdia; species Ligdia adustata. The sequence goes on along the minus strand of OX346225.1, from coordinate 7,005,082 downwards.
ATAACAAAAATGTAAACTGACATATTTGATTCATGTCATAGCCACAGTACTTTAAACCTAGTTTCGGGACCACGACAAACCTAAGAGTAGATATTATAACTCGTAAAATGAGGTCTAAAGCTATTGCGTCTATTAATCAATCACATGAATGGTAGAAGTGGGTATTCATGGTTATCAAAGCTGTTATTTGATTCCCGTCAACATGCAGATACCACTATTGACATTTTTGGGAGCCATTAGGATTTTAGAACAATAACCGCATTTCACAGGGCCAAGACTTTTTTTCACAAAGTTTTCATTTCGCTGAGTTTTGGAAATAAAAAAAATATTTTAAAGTAATAAATTATCTTGTTCGCGGAGTCCACTGTCCGCAGAACTACTAGTTACAAGTATTTGCTCTTGATGTACTTTTACATCAATAACAAGTAATTAAAAAACAGCTTTTGAGCGGCAAGTTATGTAAATGCACATGGGAGGAGAATACTATTTACGATTAAAATAAATATGTAGTTTTAAAATCTTTCTTTGTCAAGCATATTAGACAAAGCCGAAAAAAAATTACTATTTTGCTATGACATCAACACATAATACTATGCATTGCAACAACAAAATAGCTTTTTTTCTTATAATAAGTTCAGTGTGTTTTAGGCTTTAGCACTGTTTGTACAACAGATCTTAATAAAATACTGTGTAAAATATGAACCGGCGTCGATGTATTTTCTACCGTCCGGTACCAGTTCCATATTGTTTACAAGTGTAGCTCCCAGTCCTTTCTTTTTTTTTCGTCTATGCTATAGAGCTTTTATTAGTGACCGCAATTCTAGTAGAAACCTGTAGGAACTGTCGCGAGGCTACTTATGATGGCCAGAAACCTAGGTTGAAGGCCCAGAAAACTTAAGGGACTCCCAGGAATCACAGCGATTTAGACCATACTGGGATCACAATCGAAATCAATTGTGAATGCTACTATCCCAAAGATACGAGTAAGACATGGTCCATAGATTTTGTTATACATCAAAAGCCTCATTACAACCTACTTTCTTAATTGAAACTATTCATTGAACTTTTGTTACGTATGCACGCTCACTCGGCCGGTTTGTCAGTGAGCGGCTGATTCGCAACATAGCGAAAAAGAGAGAGTCAAGCCTCGTCTGGTTGCTGCAATAGTATTTGTTTTGCAAAAACAACGCCTCTGGCAAGGCTGTCGACACCACGGCGGCTTGTGCAGCCGGATCTACTCCGTTACACGCCTGAGAAAATATATGTACACAAACACCTTCGAGCGTCACGTATTTTATATTCTACCTGCTTACATAATAATATCAGTGTTTATTCCACAATTGCATAATTGTGTTATAACATATAAAAGAACTAAAAGCTATTACTAGGACGTAAGAATTCACCTCTAGGCTTTAGAGGCTTATACCACAATATGTAGTTGTATCCAAATTGAAGGGAAGAGAAAAGAATGATCAAATTAGTAAATACTTTGAAGTGCACGTTTAACATAGTGTTTTCTTCTACTTTTTATGTCTTATTCAATAATTTTAGCTCTGGACTGAGCATAAGATATCACAAATATATAACAAAGCAGGTAATCTTTTTAAATAACATTACTTCCACACCTACTGTACAGTTTTCTAGAGGTAGTTATATTGGCATTGAGTTCAAACACGGACTTTCGACACAAATACATACCAAATAATAAAAAATCATCTTATTGATACAAAACTTTGTTTGTTTATTGTCGTTACTATTTTATGTACCTTCTAGATCACGACGGAAAGTAGCGTCTCAGTGCATGAGGCAATGAGCGTTTCATTTGCCCGTCGCCGCGCAGCCGCCACCGCACCGTCAAAACAAGTTGCGCAATTCGCTCGCATTCCGTTGTGCTTCGGATGTCACTCTCCCTTCTACATGGATCTACAAAGCATCCAATTTGTGTATTCTGAACTGTGAGCTCAGGGACACAGTTTCTTGCATTGCATTTCTTGTTTAATTTATGCAATATACACTTCAAAACAAAATAAATGTAGGCCACTTACGTTACGACTATAATATTGTGCCATCTCAACTGTGTGTTGTATTACAGCAATCAACATTCTGTGGGGACTCCCCCAAACTAAATTTTTATGGTGAGTCGATAGCGTTTGTTTGTAAAACAAGGTCATAATACGATAAAAAGTACCAACCTAGATAATTATGTTACATTCATCAGTGTCTCGGCTTGCTGTCTGTTTATAGCGAATCTTCTTTATGATTTTAAAGGTAGATCTTTAATGGTGCAACGCCTTCAGTGCTCAGTACTCGCAGAAGCAACTTATCTCTACGCATTGTTTGTAAACATGCCTTTCGTGTGCCCATACTTGCTTACGAAACTAACTTGTTTCAAACGCAGACAAAATATAGACATTGCATAAGTTAGAAAGCTCTGTGCATTATCGGGACATCTATGCAGTAAAGCGGCCGTATTACCCAATTGTATCGTTTTCTGAGTAAGTAATGGCATCAAGGAAACGCTCTACGTAAGTAGTTAAATGAACGGCTCGTTGTTTGTTTGTTTGTGGGTGTTGTTATTGTAGAAAGGCGGTTGCTTGTAAAAGTAGGTGCTTTAGCTTTCGCGGTGAATGCATGATGCATGTCCGTGACGGCGAGGCGTGAGTGTGGCGTGCGACATTCACGCAGCCATTGTTGGACCGTCACGTTGTGTTTGTTTGTAAACACACGTAGGCACCGACGAAGGTTAATCGCTTGCAGAAGCAGCAGTGCTGTCAATTAACGTAATAGGAAACGGCGGGCGAGGCCGATTGCACGCCATATACGTGCAGGCGATCGATCTGATAGTGGGCTTGAGAATGTCTGCAACTGGTAAACAAGTATACGTAGGTAGGCAGCTATCCCACTTAGTAAATGCAGAGCTGATGTAGTAGGCATACATTATACGGAGAGTTGATTGCGTTATGCAATCCAATGAAGGAGGATTACTTACTTAACTGCTAGCCTAGCTGTATAAAAATCAGCTGTGCGTGTAAAACCTGAACTGGCCTCGTCTGATTTGAGACCGAGAAACATGGGCTTGCATTAAGGAGGCCTTCATCCTAACTTGAGTGCCCAATTATAAATAACACAGTTTTATATATTTCCTTCTTAGATACATTTAGTGCATACTTAAACTATAATTTCTTGTACTTATCTTGTATATGAAAACAAGTTACAAGTTATTGGGTAATAAAGATTTTTAATTAAATTTTGCTATGTATGTTTTTGCAGAGGCATTGTGTCATTAAAGTGGTGCTGCCTTTCCGACAATCTGAAAGTTTAGCTTATCAACCACGAAAATAGAAACCTCGACAAATGTGAGGGTAAAGAGTAAATAAGAGGATGGCGTTGCATCTAATAACACTATAAATTTAAATTCCGAGTCAGATAAAAAAAATCTATTCAGATTATGTATGTAGTTGAGCAACCATCTTACCTTGTTTTCCAAATGAAAGCCAGCGACACTCGTACTTGTATGTTGATACGATTGCTACTCCTTTCAGCCGTTCATTCCAGAAGATTCTAAACAAAAAAGTTGAATGAATTATATTTGGTACAGGGGGTACGAGCGGATTAGATTTGCGCGATAATGCAGAATAATAAATGGATCACTAGTAGTTCAAATGGCTTCCAAAAAATGAATAAAATGGCATGTTTGTGATTGACGGGAATTAAATAACAGTTTATATAGCTTCGGAATTTTGGACCTTATTTCACGAGTCATAAAATCTGAAATGCCGTGGTTTTTGCATTTGGAACGAAACTTAAAATTTCGTAGAGCCAAGTGACGTCAGGATTGGATGAAAACTACAGCCGAGAAATTTCGTACCGCCAAACATATAATATACATACAAAGAAACTGACAGACGAAAGCATTTAACGGAGACGCATCGCTCGTTCGGTAAACAATCAACCGCCAAGAGTTGTAAAAGAGACAAAGGAGTAGGTGAAACCCAGACGCAAGAAGTATGTCTTTCACGCTTAAACGTCTGAACGGATTTGGATGAAATCCTCACCTTGTTACCTTGTCCTAGATCAACAGATAAGCTAGTTTCATCAACAAAAATGCAGTTTTCCCGTGGGATAATCAAATTTCCTCCAGTAATACCGCAGGGCGTTTAAAGCTTCTAAAATCGTCTCGCTTAACAGTATTATTTTTTGCTGTGTTCCGTATATGTCTATACCGTACAACACTTTAAGGTAAATGGAATAACCCCCCTCAATAGTATAGAATATTCGTAATAAAGAAATATTCGTCGAGATGCCACTTGCCAGCCCCGAAGCAGAGACGCTTTGTTCGCTTCGTCACTAAATTAATAAGTACCTACCCAATCATACATGTTAATTTACGCTTATGATAACTTATAATATAAGTCTGCACAGCACCAGACCAAACTATTGATAAACAAACGACATTGACAAGATTAGATTCAAGGCCGTCTTGTCTAGAAATTATTGAATGGTAAAAGTTGGGTTATGCATATTTTTGCTTTGCTTTTGACTTTACATATACCGGAAAATTAGTAAGACAAATCTTATCTTAATTGATACATGCAAAAATATATTCAGATGTAGAAAAATAACATAAAACATACCGATATTTGTAGCCATTGCAAAATCTGGACTCAAGATTTTGTTAGAAGAATTGCTATAGATCAAACACACAAATTGACAATTTTACAATCACTTTTCTTATATAGTTTAGGTTTACATCTAAAACAGCAAAAGTTAACACAGCTAAACGGGAGCCACAAAATTAACAAAAAAAAATCACTTCAAATTGTCACTATCAGCCATTCAACCCAAAATTCGAGCATGACTAGCAATCTCTATGATTTACTCCATCTATTGGAGTTTGTTTCAACTAGCAAGTCCCATACCTTGTAAACCTTTCATAATACTGCAAAATTTGTGAAGTCTTTAAAAGTGCCTTGATAGCGCCATCTTGAGCATTATGTCAAAATATATATGTATTACCCGCGACTTCGCAAGCGTTGTTTTCCCGGGAAAAAATAGCCCAGATTTTAAGTACGCTGCCCTCTGGTGGTGGGTTTCAGATTACCTTATCTGTGAATAATAATCAGCCTATTGTATACATATAGGTGTGTATCTTTTATATTATGTATGACTACGCATAACTTTTTACAGAGAAGTCCAATTTTGATAATTATTTTTATTGGAAAGGGTATAAAAGTTAGTCCAATATAAATTTGGATAAAAACCTAAGGATGGAAAAACAGTCATATTTCAACTTTGTAAAGCCTGATTAAGTCGTATGAAAATGCCAAATTACGAAATTGACAATAACATTTATAAATACCATATAACATACCTACTAAATCTCTAAAACATAATTATTATATTCTGAGTAAAATAAAAAAGGGATACGTTCTTTTTAATTTATCTTTCCATTATCGTGAATAAAATGGGGAGGGGGTCAAAATTTTTAAATGTTTTCAATTGCATCAACTCTGCGTATAGCTGACATTAGCTGTCATCCACTTTTATCTGCGTTTTGAACCTCAAACGCAAAAAAAAAATAGTTTATCCACTGTTTTTAGATTGGGATTAAATCGCTGAGACACGAAATAGTATTTCTTATCACTATTAGACGATTATTATCCACTAACAAGATGCGCGTTATTATAATATAATGCTTTCAATTGGAGCGCGAACAGCCAGCGAACGAATTAGCCATACCCGCCCGGTTAGCACACGACCTGTGACGTCAAACGAAAATGAACACTGATCTTAATTTTCTTAGCCATTTTTAATGATAGAGAAAAGTAAAAACATAGTTATTCTCGTAATTTATTCTTGATTATTTGGACATTTTTAGAAAAAATCGCTTGTCACCTCCATTGCCAAGTCACTATTTTTATTTAGGAAATAAAGAACAAATATATTTATATGGTACTAGGTACAAAGTTTTATCTGCGAACTAGCTGACCTGGCGATCTTCGTACCGCCTTACAGTTATGTACGTTTCTCACCTTTTAAACCTTCCCTGGAGTACGACAAACATTTCAAGACCAAAATCAGCTAAATCGGCCCAGCCGTTCTTGAGTTTTTGCGAGACTAACGAACAGCAATTGATTTTTATATATAAGACTAGCTGTCCCGGCGAACTTCGTACCGCCTAACAGCTCATGTTTGTCAACTTTTAAACCTTCCCTGGAGTACGACAAACATTTTAAGACCAAAATCAGCTAAATCGGCCCAGCCGTCCTCGAGTTTTTGCGAGACTAACGAACAGCATTTGATTTTTATATATAAGACTAGCTGTCCCGGCGAACTTCGTACCGCCTAACAGTTATGTATGTTTCTCATCGTTTAAACCTTCCCTGGAGTACGACAAACATTCCAAGACCAAAATCAGCTAAATCGATCCAGCCGTTCCCGAGTTTTAGCGAGACTAACGAACAGCAATTGATTTTTATATATAAGATATATAAGAAAGATAAAAAACCACTTTGTCATAAATCAATTTATGACAACTGGTTGTGACTCCCATGGGTAAATAAGTATTGAATGAACCGACTTGGTTAACATACGATTTCATAACTTTTTACGGAAGAAAAACTGTGCTGCGAGAGTTGTGCGTTTTTGTACATGTAATGTTTTTGACGGGCTTTAGTTAACTACTCGTAGTTCAACAATAACAGCGATATGTACACTTTGTACGTTCCAAGTACATCATAGTAATCAATGTTTCTTATGGTGGCTCTGCCGCAGAGTAAGTATAACACTCGCGAGGACACGAGGCGTGATTTGGTCGCTCACAACCCGGAATGGTCCAGTGTGCTAAACAGTCTAATTTCAATTTTGGTAAGTCTGATTACGTCTAATCACCAAAACCGTCCAGTATCAAAATGAAATGGTCCACTTGTCGATGCGACAAAAAACGATGACCACTTGATCGATTTTTTTAGTAATCTATATACGAGCCCCGATGCAAAATAGTTCGTCTAGTGTGAAATTTTCTCTGTGAGTTTTTTTCTAACTTCATTATTTTGTAAAATCTCTCCTTCTTCCGATATTAGACTACGCAGACGCTTGCTATTTAGACTTATCCGAGGAGCAAACCGACAAGCTCGAGCGTCTACAAAATTTCTGCATTCGGTTTGTACTTGGATTACGCAAATATGACCGTATCTCTGAGTATCGTAAAAGGCTCAAATGGTTACCTATTCGTCTTCGCCGTAATTCTCATATTCTGTGTTTTCTTTATAAAATACTATTCAATCCCACCACTCCCTCTCTTTTGGTTTTACGACTGCTTCGCACTCTATTTCGTTGCAGCCATCACGTGACCTTCGCCTTGTGCTGCCTACTTCTACCTCAACGAACTCTCTTTCATGCATCATTTACTGTGCAAGCTATACTTCTATGCAACGCGCTGGCTTTGTCAGTCAGGCAGGCTAAATCCCTTTTTGTATTCAAAAACTTGCTGAACATTCATTATCTTTCTATTAATTAATTGGAACATTTTAAATAGTATTATTATTACGAATACGACGTATATGTGTTGTATGTACTTAATATATATATTTATTTCAGTTTTATTTTGTGATACAGTATTGGTACCATCACTTTTATTTCATTTTTTATTCGTACACCACCGACATTACTGTTTGCACTAAGTCCGATCCATCCAAAAGTTGCCTTGAAGAAATCGCTTTAGGCAATAATGTACTACCAATGTTTTGTTTATAATTTATTTTGCTGTATTTTTGTTTTTGGTGTGCAATAAAGATATATTGTATTGTTTTTTGTCTTTATAATATATATATATAAGCTGTTCTACTATCACATGTCGTGTTACTTACGCCATTTTTTTATTGTGAACCAATAAAAACAAAAAAAACTTATTTTAGCTTTTTTAATCTATACATATCTTATTTTAAATTCGAAGAACCTATAAGCAAAATAGTTCGTCTAATTGTTAATCGATGCAAGAGTTCGTCTATCGGTGTGTTGGCATATTTAGAAAAAAATGTTTGTCAACTCCATTAAGTCTAAAGATAATGATGCCAGAATTTTTCATCAATAACATCAGCTCTATGAATTCACGGAGCTCAACATTTTGAGATTTATTTGGTGGAAATTTAACGTTCAAGGAATTATAATTTCAACATTTTAGAATTCAAGTTTCGTGCCAGATCAACATTTTGTTGTTATCAACCTTATAAGAATTCAACATTTTGGCAAATTCAACTTTCTAGGCCTGAAGGGAAATCTACGACTATACAGGAATATCTTCCAGGGATACATTGGAACGGATTGTAGGTACATAAGTTAAGGAATACTTAGTTAAAAATGAAAGCATTTTTTATAATTATACATTCATTTATTAATCTGAATTTAATACTGTATTACATAGAAGAAATGCACTTCTTTGAAACATTCAGAAGACTTCCCTTTGGGACAGTTTTATTTAGGAGTATTTCTCCATAAAAATGTACTTTTTATAAATTGAATAGATACAAACGTTTATCTATGCGTTTGTAGTAATTATAATCAATACGTTTGAAGATCTGCATTGCCACATACTTAAAAATCTATGTATATTTTTCACAATTTTTGAAAATAAATTCTTAAATATTACTATTTAGCACGAAAAGTACGGTTGCCTATGAGATACAGGTGAATAAATAAAATTTTGCAAATAAACAACAATATCATACCTCTACAGTTCGTTTTACTGTCGCTGCCACATAATTTTGTCAACAACATTTTCCATCACAATAAATAAAGGAAACCAATGAATACAAAACAAAGAATATTATCATTTTGGTGACCACTTAGAAAGGCGTTTTGACACATATCCAACATAGTGACAATTTACTTTTGAGAAACACAGCTGAGAGAATAAATCTTACCGATATAAATACAGGCATCTTAATTCATTCAGTCGAAGTGAAACATGTATAAAATATTCATTTAATAAGATAAGAAATAATCAGTCTTGTTTAGTTTAGAGAAAACATTTCGTCAAAACGCGGCGGCGCCGGCCACGCCTCGATATTATTCATTATCACAATACAATATGTCAGATATGATGTCATCCCTTCTCTTGGACGTAACTAGTATTTAAATCGCCTGCTACGCTACTTAGTGTTATTATCACAGTTGTTTAGTAGAGGTGGGTGCAGTACTTTGTACACAATAATACAGGAGCTACCCGCGACTCGCGACCATACTGGATTCGAGTCCTCACTCGCCGAACTAACGCACGCAACCCGCCCTAGCCGCGCGCCCGGTGCCGTGACGCGTACCTACCACCCGACACACACCCGAATAATAAATAGCAAAACCTAACGTCGGACCGGCCCCGGACAGGCTAGCTATAGGATATTATTATCATCTTTCAGATGAGTTAGCACTTATACACATCCTTTCATGGCAGTCTTTTATAATGTACACAAATAACAAAGCTAATCTCGCATTTGATGAGTATAAATTGCGAGACTCAAACACGTTGTTCACCCCTCATATTCGTTTGAAAGTCAACCCGTTGCTATTATATGTATTGTTCCAATCAAACGGGATTGTTTTCAAGATAATAACTTTTTACGTCCCATATTAAACTGGTTTAATTTCGTCACCTAACAGTTAACTGAAAACTAAATTGAATAACAATAAATTATTAAACCTTATATCTATGAAAATATATCTGTGAACGACTCGCATTCCTTGCCACAAATACACGTGAAATTCGTTCAAATAGTAAAAAAATAGCTTTTATATCTTTTTGTCTAGTAAAACACTGCCTCGATACAATACAGGTAGTGCCCTTATGTATTAACAATTGACCAAAAAAATGACAGGCTATAGTAATGATATATCACAGATGTTTCCAAATCTTTGGACTGTGACGGGCATCTGAACAAACAATCATTTAAATATTTATCTGGTTCAGAATAATTTGTACCTATTGAATCCTTAGTATTAAAACATTTCTATCCCGTTCACATACAAACAAACTCCAGTTAGTAACCAGATGAATTATTATTTGAAACAATCTTGTCATACAAAAGATAAAAAATAATAAATCACTTATATTGCTACAAAAGTAATCGCACGCGTTTAATTATATTTTCATCGTGTTCAAATACTAATGTCCCTATTTTAAATGCATGTTATATACATCCCTCCTACCTTGAGAATGGTACAATGAGTTACTATAGCTCCAATACCAACAAGTGCCATTTGACGCCGTCTAATATCTCTAGGCATTTATGTCCAAGTTTAAGTATAATAAGATCTAATCTTTAATACAAAAAAATAACATAGAAATCAGTGACTTGAAATGTCATTGACACCACTAAGAAAAATATTCACATTTTTATCTGGCAATACAGATTATTATCATGAGATATCAAAAGCATTTATTTAACGCGTTTTATAAGTATCATTTACTAACACTAAGATGTCCCGCTTTGACTGGATATCAATTGTTAACAATTAAAATAAATTTATATAAAATTCTGCAATATTAAATTCCTCCCCTAAAATGTCACACTAATCTTCTAATGTTTCGTGCATTTCGTACATTATACAGACATTTTAAAGAAAACAAAAGGCACCCTATGATTACAAAATAGGGTACCGACACCAAACTACTCTAGTAATTATAATGATAATATCTAAACTGTGGAAACATAGGATCCTCTTCAATATGTTCCACATTATTTAGAAAATTAAACTTGTTACTTATTGACCATGATCCAAATGCATAATTAATACACTTTATCTGTGAACTGCTAGGGACCAATCATTGAAACTCACTTTGTAGTGACAGTTGCATCCAACATGGAGTAGAATGCCCAAGAAACAAAACATCCACGGAGGCCGTCCACTGGTCCATAAGCAACAAAATTAATCACTTATAAACCTAACACACATTAATCATAATGGATCTGAAAGAGAATTCACAAAATATTATCAGCAGTGCACAAATATTTTAAGGTAATTTTATTTCTCAAAACAACGTCAAGTCGCGACAATGAATCATCATTATAAGTAATTTTGTAAGCCTTCAATCAGATCTAACAATTATATTAGTGAAAAACGTAAAAATAAATCATAAAGAGAAACATCCTGCTCGTTTGCAACAAAGAAATTTGAAAGCTTATTTATTAAGTATAATGAAAGACAAGGATAGATAGTACTCACACAAATCCCACAGATAAGTAGTGAGTAAACATTTATAACACCTTACCTAATTCGACATTTATATTTGGAATACGGGAGAGCTGGATGTGAAGGTGGATATATTGTTTATTGTTGCACGGGTGCTGCGTAGAGCAGCGGTCCGGGCGGCAGGTGTGGATAGGGCACGCCCGCGCCCACGGCCGCCTGGTATGCGCAAGGACCGCCGCCACCTACGCCATTCCCGTAGAACTTGCCGCCTGTTTAACAAATTACCAACGTTCACGTATCTCAAGCACTGCCCCACACAACTCGACAACACTTTGTACTAGTAATTTTCATTCGTTTTTACTGAAAGACTTTGTATAACCAAGTATCGCGTGTATGAGATCAAACAGAAGTCTTTTTTTTAATATCGATTATTATTCGGCAGGTACCGTAACAATTTTGTTTAGTTATGCTGATTTAAAAGATAAACTACTGGACTGATACAGATCAATTAAAATAAGACTACATTTGACGGTTGTGACGTAATTAAAAAGTTAACCAACTATGCTTATAATAAAACCAGTAGCCATTGCCATTTCACTTCTTAGTGTATGTTTAGGCAAGAATATAGGTTAATATAATAAAGATAAATTAAATAACTTTGTTAATACTGCATGTATTTACGTAAAACAAAAACTCATATAATGAACATAGTCTATGCTTTGATGGTAGGTATATTTTAATGCTACTTTTTAACCCTTTGTGTTCCCATTGTATTCCTAAATATGTCTTTTTGTGTAAAAATTAAGTAATAAAAGTATGTACGTATCATAGGTTTTTTCCGTGCTAATCAGCCGTTTGGGAAGATTACGTGCGACTTACTAAGCATTTCCTGGGGATGCATCTGGTAATGCGCGGGGGTGGCGAAGTGAGGTGGCGGCGAGCCGTATGAGGATCCAGATCCACTAGGCTTGTTTCCAGCGGAGTTGTTACGGTACTGCTGGCCCATGTTGCGGTTATCTGAAATTTTTTTTTTGCAATTTTAGCCCTTCATACTAATTACTTTAGGACTGCATGTTTAATTAATTTGCTTTTAAATTGATCATATGGTTTAAAATTAAATAAGCTAAACTGATTCCCATATGACATGAAGAATGTAAGTATCAGTTGACAGCAAATTCAGTAGCAACTGACAATCTGTCTTACTCTCATAGTAGAGGAACAGTATTTATTGACAAGGTCATTTCAATAATAATATTAAGATATTAACTGTTGTAAGGGCGCTGTCCATATCCATTCTGGCTGTTGTAACCATTCTGGTAGCCATTGTTGTATCCACCCTGATAATTGCCCATAGACTCAAAGACATTGGGGCTTGGGAATGGTACTGTCTTCTGGTAGTTGTTATTTGGTCTGTATCCTTGGTTGCCCTGGTTTTGGTTGTTGAAGCGAGGAGCCTGGTTGGGACTTCTGTTCTGGTAAGAGTTGACATTGTCATCGAGAGTCAAGTTGGCCATTTTATTGTTCCACTGGTTGCTGGTCTGGCGCGGCGAGCTGGATCCACTGTTGCTACCATTGTTGCTGTTATTGTTCTCTTTGCGTTGTTGCCAGCGATTGCGACCTACAATAACAGAAAACCAATTATTAATTGCCAAAAAATAATGTATTACTGGTTATAATAGTAACCAGTTGATTGAGCACACTATCTGCTTTCAACACTTTTTATAAATGATTAACACTTTATGCATACAAATAATATGCTCAGCACAAACTTTAGAAGTGTTTTTGGTGCCATATATGATTGAATGTCTTACAAATACTTAGAAATAATATACTCTTCAATACATTATTTCAAGTGATCAATCAATTGTGCCAGTATTAGAGAGCCTTATAAAAATAGTATGAAAATCAAGACGTACCACTGCTATTATTGTTGTTACGAGCCATGTCACTAAGCTTAGCGGGCGGGGTCTGTCCAGTTTCTCGTAGCACTGCGACGAGACCGCGCGCCTGGCGAGCGTCGCCGCTGGTGAAGTACGTGTAAGCTGTGCCCGATTGCTGGCAGCGACCCGTACGGCCTAATAAGAAATAAAACTTAAGTGTAAAAATATAAGCACAATACCAAATCTTGACCAATAGAATAGCTGATAAATGATTTGACTGATATTACATAAAATTATAAGCTTGGGAGGATCATCAAATAAAATATTCAGTTCTATATACCAATCCTGTGAATGTAGTCTTCAGATGAATTGGGGTAGTCAAAGTTGACGACAAACTTGACGTCTTCAACATCAAGGCCGCGGGCGGCCACGTCGGTTGCTATCAGAATGGTCGTGGCACCGTTTCTAAACTCTGTGAGCACGGCGTCACGCTCCGGCTGAGACTTGTCGCCGTGAATAGCGAGGGCTTTGTGCCCCATGCGACGGACTGCGCGCGCAATATCGTCCACCTGAAACAATACACTCTTTAGTAACATACACAAAAAAAACACGATTTGTTAACGTAATTATAGAAACAATACCTTCTTCTTTGTTTCAACAAAAACAATCACTTTGTTGTCTCTCTCTGATGCAATCTCTTTTAGTAAATTCGTCAGCTTCTGTTCTTTTTCATGTTCCTCACACACCTCAATTATCTGCTTGATATTGTTATTAGCAGACAGGTTCAGAGAACCTATGTTGACCTTGATGTAATCGGTCAAAAAATCTTCAGCTAAAGCTTGGATTTCTTTGGGCCATGTAGCTGACCACATCAGTACCTGACGGTCTGGGCGGATTTGTTCAATAATCTTGCGAATTTGGGGTTCAAAACCCATATCCAACATTCTGTCAGCTTCGTCCAGTACCAGGTATGTGCATCGGCGCAGATTGGTTGTGCCTCGCTCCAAGAAATCGATTAATCTTCCCGGCGTCGCAATAACGATCTCTACTCCCCTTTCCAAATCTCTAGCTTGTGGACCTTTGGGTGATCCACCGAATAGGCATGTGTTTCTGATAGACCCACAAGCACTGTAAGCCTGAGCTACAGATTGAATCTGTTGTGCTAACTCTCGGGTTGGAGCTAGAATAAGAGCAATGGGTCCATCCCCTCGCTGTATGCGCTGTTGATGTGTAATATGAACCGCAGCAGGCAACATGTAAGCAAGTGTTTTACCAGACCCTGTTGATGCAATACCAACCATGTCCCGTCCTGACAGAGCAATAGGCCATCCTTGAGCCTGAATACCAGTTGGCTCTACCCACCCTTGCTCCTTGATGGTGCTCATAACATGGTCAGGAAAGTTACCTTCATCAAAGACATGATTAGGGCGAGGAACATTGTTTCCAGTGACAGAGATTTCCTTGGCAGCACGGAACATTTCTACTTCCTCATCTGTGCGACCATCTACATCAGCATGTGGCTTATAAAAGTCTTTCTCAATAGGCTCAAGATTGCTAATATCCCACAGCGGTTTGACCAAACTGTCTCCAGGATGTTTAGCTTTCATGCTCTGGAGTTTCCGACCCTTAAAGTCCATAGTTTGCTGTGGCATATTGGGGTTGAATACTTTCTTTTGCACATAGCCCTGCTGGCCATTGGGATTGAATGCTTTGGGTGAGAAGTTATTTCTGTTTTGATAGTTTTGTTTTGGCCCACCAAAATCACCCTTAGGGTTATAGAACTCCATGTTTTGTCCAGCAGACTTATCTCCATAATCATTTTTCTTCTGTTGTTGCATGTCATAATTGTTTCTTGGCCTGAATTCCCTTGGCCCACCAAAATCAGTCTGGTTGCCATTTTTAAATTCATTTCTCATGCCATTATTGAAATCAGTTCTTGGCCTAAATGGTTTGTTACCCATATTTCTAGGACCAAAATTTTTTGGGCCACCGAAGTCTGGCATCCCATTGAAAAAAGGCATTTTTCCGAATTGTTCGTTCCGGTCTGGTCTAGGCCTGAAAATGGGTTAGAATTATTTTTTTGTATTTATTAAGTGATCAAACTATTGAAACTTACTGAAATTCAATTTCCAATCTACCTTTACCACCAATGTGTTATTAGTTCACATAAACACATTTTTTGTGAAAATCTTTAGCTGGATATTAGGTATGTGGATATTTACAACCGGATCATTAACTACCTGATCAACAACACTCAGCACCAAGGCATCTCTGCAGAAAATGTAGTGGAAATCACTACTTTTATTTTAATATATGACAGATATTCACCTGGCATGTGACAGTTACTCTAGGGTGTGTAATGAAATATGCACATGGTAGGCAAATTATGGAAGGCCTGGTTACCATATTTTTACACATTATGTTAATTTTAAATAAACTCTGGTCCAATAAATACAGTAATACATATTGGTGGATAAGACAGCATTTGGAAAATATTACAGTTAGTTTTCCATACTTCAATGCCTGATGAGGTAATAAACAATGTCACATAGGTAAATGTTGTGGTCACAGTACAATTTCTCCAGTAAATTATTGTTAAATTTGCTTATTAATATATTATTATGCTCGATTTATTATTGATATTACTAACTTCCAATTATTGTATACGTAACCGACTTACTCAAGTTGAATATCAAATTAAATTAACATTTATATGTATCCAATTGTAAACACTAATTATTTCACAAAAATTGTTCCAATGTCATTTAATAGATATCTAATGCTTTCCTGCTTTGTTTTGATGTCAACATGAGAAATCGAAAACAGATTTCGAGTGAGAGCTTGAAGAGTCAATATCTCATGACTCATACGCTGCAGAACCTTTACTGGAGTGATAACTATGACATAGATTTTTTTAATTTTACATGCATGTCTGTATGTATAATAAACAAAACACCTTATGTAGCACAAAACCTTAATTATTACCTATAAGCTGACTGGGATTAGGAAGGGGGTTTACAAGCAATTTAGCATACATGTGTTTTATGTACAAAATCTAACTTGCCTGTAATTACAGCAAGAGAAAACACTACTGTGAGAGCTAGTGTACATATGAACCAATTGCAAGTAATGTTCAAGGTAAAACTTTCACTATGAATTATTAATGAAACAAGCACATGGTGCATTTTGCAATCAGAACTGAAATTACATTTGTTATTAAATGTTAGTTATTTGAGCACAAATTATACAAAATGAAGTTTTACCTGGCTTATTCCCGAATTCCCCTCAATGGTGAAAATAAAATTCGTGCTATATTAGAATGTTCTAAGTATTTAAGGTGTACCCACCTCTAGTTATTCACAGGATTATAGTATTTTGTTGTACCTACCTTTCCATAGTATGTTATGTTAATTACGTGCACAAAGAGACTAGCAGGACACTCAATATAGCGCAATTCAGAAACGAACGGCGCAACTGAGTATTGATTTTTCAATCTAGGTTACGAACAGAAAGCCCCACCGCTCAGCTGAGCAGAATGCACTTCACAAAATGGCGGCTGTGAAGTTTGGGTTGAAACGAAAACCAAGTTGATGAATCGTTAATTAGCTAAGCTCTAAAAATACGAATATACTATCGTGATGCTATACAAAATCCTTAAGCAGATCTCTTACATAGGATGTTGGTTGTGAAAGCCGTTGTACTGCATTTTGTAGATGTGATTTTTCTTGTCTGCTAAGGTGCACGTCTTTCGCAGGATTTAAAATCTGGAACATGGGCACATCACACATGAATCAAACATTTAACGGTTTAAATTACAATGCCAAATTAGTCATCTTAAACTATAGAATATTCTTACCTCTCGATATGAGAGAATTTGGAAATTTTGTTGATTTTTCATTCACAGACGATCCTTTCACAGACCCGGCGAACGAACAAATCGGTAATGGCTGCCGTACTAATGTTGCCCGATAGCAATTAAACTACATAGCTGACTTTGTCCAACTGCCAACCGAAAAGCTGAAAACATACTTTCGAATGCGTCCGTAAGCCGTGACTTACGGTCCGTGAAATTTAACACAAACTTAATATAAACAAACGACGTCTAAGTATGTGTGTGATGTAGGCGTGTGCAGCCTGCGCACACGTCTACATCAAACACTATAACTTGGCTCCTGAACAATGAACCAACAAATAACTGAACCTTTTTATTCTACCGTTAATATCGATGCCTGTATGACTTAATAATAAAAAATTAAGTAGATTTTTATTCATTCTGAAATACATGTTAAAACGTTTCTCGTCCTTCAATAAATCTCTTTGGATTTAAATATATCGTGTAAAATTCTCCTAATTCTAGTCTCTTCATATTTCACGACACCCATATTTTCTTTGTTTTTAAATTCCTTGGTAAAAAGCTTACAACAACAAGTTTACCATCTTGAAATTTCTGATAATTGTGTGAGCAGCCTAGTCCGCGGGTGATGTCCATACAACTGTTTACACTATCTTGACGTGGCTTACAGTCGCGGCTGACGAATGTGTCCCTATCTAAGCAAATTTATTAACAACCTCAGTGCAAAAGCTGCTTGCCTCCGACAATTGACAAGAAAGGATGTTGATTTCAACTGGAATAAAGCTGAGGAAGCTGAGTTCCAGAATCTTAAAAAAGAAATTACTTGCTTACCTACTCTGAAATATTTTGATGTCAACAAAGAAGTGGTTATTGAGTGTGATGCAAGTGAATTTGGCCTGGGAGCGGCTTTATATCAAGATAATTATGTAATTAGTTTTGCATCCAGATGTTTAACACCAACTGAGAAGAAATATGCCCAGATTGAAAAAGAAATGCTGGCAGTTGTGTTTGCTTGTAAAAGATTTAATCAGTACATTGCTGGAAGTTCCAAGACTATTATAAGAACAGATCACAGACCACTGATTAATATTGCTAATAAACCACTAGTGGAGGCACCTAAGAGACTACAAATGATGCTTTTAACTTTACAGAAATACAATGTACAACTGGAATTTATACAAGGTAAGCATAACCATGTAGCGGATACACTGTCAAGAGCTCCGATTAAGGATAGCAAAGAAAGTTATGATTTAGAGAGTAAACTGTCTGAAAGGAAAGTTTTTAAGCTGATAAGTAAAGTATCAGCAGTAAAATATCTGAAGATATCTGATGCACTCATTGAAAAGATAAAAAAAGCTACTGAAGAAGATAATAGCTTACAAAAACTGATGTCTCTCATTATAGAGGGTTTCCCAAAATACTTTGCAGACTTACCTCAAGATCTTCAGGTATATCACAGGTTTACATGAACTGTCTATATCAGAAGGATTAATATGCAGAAATAACCAAGTGTTAATACCAGATGAGTTGAGAAGTGAAATGCTTAAAAAAGTACATGTCAGTCACAATGGTTATGCAAGTACTTTGCGCTTGGCAAGAGAAAATGTTTTTTGGCCAGGTATGTCCAAGGACCTGAAAAGTTACATAGAACAATGTCGATTTTGCGCAGTACATGCTACATCTCAGCAAAGATTGCCACTTGTTTGTCATGAAGTGCCAAGATATCCGTTTCAGTATATTTCAATGGATGTATTTTCAGTGGGTGAACTAAAATATTTGGTAACTATAGATCACTTCTCAGATTTTTTTGAATTAGATCGCCTGTCTACTCTCACTTCAAATGAGATGATTATGATCTGTAAGAAAAACTTTGCTCGACATGGTATACCGCAAAGAATATGCACTGATAATGCCACAAACTTCTCTAACGAACAATTCAAGCTTTTTGCCGAACAATGGAATTTCAAGCATGTAACATCATCACCGCATCATCCAGCATCTAATGGCAAAGCTGAATCAGCTGTTAAAATAGCGAAGAGATTGGTGACTCAAAGCTTGGAGACCAAACAGGATTTGTGGTATTGCCTATTACACCAACGCAACATACCTATACAGATGGATGAGACTAGTCCTGCACAAAAGCTATTCTCAAGGCGCACACGAACAGGTCTACCTTGCTTATTAAAGCATCTCAAGCCCACCATTATACGGAATGTGCCAATCAAAATAAAAGGGAGAAAGGAAAAAGTAAAAGCAAGATATGACAAGCGAGCTACAGACAAGGCCCCTTTATGTGTTGGTCAGGATGTTGTAGTCCAGCTTCGGCCCGATGTCAGTAATGAGTGGAGCTGTGGCAAAGTAGTTAAGGCCTTGGATGAAAGATCTTTCATGGTGAAAGTGGGTGAAAAAATGTATAGAAGAAACAGAGTACATATCAAGCCGTTTGCTGGAAGTTTACAGGAAGATAAACCATGTACTGATTTAGAAATTCCACACCAGAACTTACCAGTACCGTTACATACGCTACAGAATTCACCTGGTTTTATGATTGAGGATTTACAATCCATCTAGAGATACGTTCGGAAACACTACATATAGTCTGTTTGCAGCTTAACTTACCGGTTGGGCGCCATTACCTACTAGTACTAAGACGCCAAGGGGGTAAACGGTTATGTGGCCATACTATGGTTTATGGGTTTGCGAGTTCAAAAATTACCTATCAGCTATTGGACTTTACGTCTTGATTTGGGTATTTGCTCTTCAGCAGGGCCATTCTGATAAGGCTTAAGCTACAAGTCAGGTTATTTATATTTGATCCAACAGGATGTACTTTCTTCTGTTTGGGCTCCTTTATATTGCAGCAAATTCTTCTAAAAGTTCTTAATTCATCAAATAACACTACCTTCTTGAGTGCTTTACTTGACCGCAAAACTATTTCTGACCAGAAGTGATAAGTTATATGGTACTTCCAAAAATATTAAATGGCTATTTATTACTACTTCTGGCAATTAAGCCAGCAAGCCGGATACGGATACAACGACCGTTTTTAACCATAAACAATCAATTTCCGGCAATGTTGTTCCGATATGTTGGCAGATGGTAGATAGAGATATATAGAGTTTACAGCGTAGACAGAGAAAGAAATAGACGATGGGTCGAAAAATCAACATCAAGAATTGCAATAAGGTACGTTATAGCTTGCGAGAACGAGATGCTATAATTATTAGTATGTTTTACTAGTGAAAAAAAGAGAAAGAGATACTGATGTTTCGTACTTATTACCGTGGCGGGATTTTTGGCACCTGACCTTGAGAGGTTGAGTGAATAGAAGTAAGCGGCCCGGACCAAGACTGGAGGGCGACGCATACATAATGACATTGGCATATTTCAAGTGTTCTTACCTAGATTGTTTATGGATTTCGTTATCTAAAGAAAGAAGTTTCATATATTATTCTATTTATGTACACACTGCCATAGATGGCCATAATGACCTTTAATGGGCTTGCATGATGTCTATGTTGCTATAGCCAACATTGAGATGCCCTTTTTGTACAATAATTCCATTCAAATTACAAACAAATTAAAATTATTTAATGGGATGTTTACAATTGTGAACTATTGGCTAACATGGGACATGAGTAAACTGGGTTATTATGAAGACATGTTACAGACGGTTGATTGTGCTATGGGGTGAGAAAACGGCGCCTGCCGATTCTCGAGCGGTGTTATACACTTTGACTCTGGAGCTTAGGTTCTTAGTTCTTACCGCCAGGCCAGGCCAGGGAGCAGTAAAACCTCATATAGTGCCCACGGAATCGGGGACGCGGTGTCTCCAAATACTGACGGCTCACTCCATAGCCACCCAGTTATTATTATTAGTGTATCCAGTTGCTAGTGAACATTATTAAAAAAATACATTTTAGTTGACCTATTTGGCTAAATCAAGAGGCGGCTGTCAGACTGTGTTATCTTTCAGTGTCATGTAATCTGTCAGTGACGGATGTTGGTATGTTTGTTGGGTGACGAGTTTTGGTTTCGCATATTCTCACTTTATTGATTTTTATTTCATCGTAGTAACTTTTACTGAAAATTGCGTGTGAGAAATAATTATATCAATGGGGTGCTTACCAATTACACCTTATTAAATAAATTAAGTGACAATTTGAAGACATGGAAGAAATAACAATCCTCGGATTTGGTGATTCTACTGCGGATAATCTCTATCCAGCATTATTTCAATGCTTTACTATTATTTTATGCGGGTTAGTAACTAAGATACATGAGTATCATCAGCTATCTGCTCTACTACAATTTGTTAAAGTTAAGAGCGTCTTGAACTGGAAAAAAATGAAAATTTTCATTAAAAATTCCTGGTGTCAAAGAACTGGTTATAATTATGATCCAAATAAATATTACGGCTACATACACCATATTATGAGTATTTATAAAAGTTTGATTGATCGTTGTAAATTTATAAATTGCTTTTAGGTACATAGCAGGTCGACTAAATGTGGTCTCTTATTCTGAATCAAAGGGCATTGCTACCTATGTGGGTACATTTGCCTTGCCATCTCTCATCTTTTTATCGCTGGCAAAACTTGACTTTTCAACAGTCAACTGGATGTTTCTTCTTGCCATACTACTAGCCAAAGGACTGGTGTTCTTTGGTGTTATGATTGTGACCATCTTAGTATCAAAACCAGTACACTTGGGAAGAGCTGGTATTTTTACTATTTTCTGCACTCAAAGCAATGATTTTGCATTGGGATACCCTATCAGTAAGTATAATTTGGCTATGTATCATGTATTCCCAGTAGTGTCTGGAATAACTGTATTATATGATGATCTGTGATGGATTTAAAAATTTAAAAATTTCATTGCAAATCCATATTTTTTTAATGAAATACCAATAATCAAGGGTCAACATGAAATTTGACTTTGATTGCAAAGCATTAAATTTCGGTAGTTTAGGTCGTAATAAGATGGAAAAAAAATATATGGCATGAAAAACTTTGCTTTTGTGCTTAGAAGACTGATTGAACGAAATTTTAAAAAATCTCAGATTTTAATTTTTGATTGAAAATAAAACTATTGAAATAAAAATGTTTATTATTTTTATTAAGTTTTACTATCAAATTAGCTTACAGAAAAGTGGAAAATAACTTAAAAGTGCACACTTTTACTTTTTCTTTTATGTTCATAGCTACTGTTTGATAATAGAGAAAAAAATGAGTATTATTATTATAACTATCACAAAAGCAAACTTTATACCGAAAAAAGGTATTTTCTTTTCGTTTTTGTGCAAAACTAACTGGAAAATAATAGTATAAACTTTAGGACAAAGAATGAAATTTTTTTTGTAGAGTCGTGATAATCTATGTATATATAAATCAATTGCTATTTGTTTGTCTTGCTAAAACTCGAGAAAGGCTGGGCCAATTTCAGAGAAGGTTTAAACGGTGAATAACATACATAACAGTTAGGCGGTATGAAATATGCCGGGTCAGCTAGTGCTAAATATAAATTGCAATAACTGTAAGTAAAGAGTAGCAGAACATCTGAGAGAAACAATACACACCATGGACTTATTTTTGTTTTGTTTGTGATATATTTATTTATTAGCTCTAATATTAAGCTCCTGACATTGATGGACCAATACAGTAGTGTTCAAATAACATACAACCTATCAATGTATAAGTTAAAGACCTTTTAGTCATAATTATGTGTGTATTTTATTACAACACTACTGTATTCCGTGGTGTTACACGCTGATCCTAAATTTTTTATAACCTATGTTACCCAGTGTACACAATACTTTCCACTTTATAATATTACTGTAAGATAGTATAGATTTGATCTACTAAGTAAAGCTGTTAGTTTAGGCTAGCATTTAGTAACTATAAAACTTTGTTCTAGAACGTAAAAAGAAACCTTTGCTCCTACCCTTCTTTTAGAAGCAACTTCGAAAAATCTTAAATCTGAAAATTTAAAACACTGTATTTTAACAAGGGCAACCGCAGTATGCTGTTATGTAAATTAGCATTTTAAAATTGTGAATATTCAAAAATCTTTACTGACAAATCGTAATTTTATGCCGTGGGCATGCTTACTGATTACCAAAAAGCCTGTATAAAATGAGAAAAAATACTGACATAATACTATACAGGGTTATCGGTTAGGGGTGTACTAAGCCGAAAGGAGGTCATACTCATCCTGAGTAAGAACTTTCACTATGGGACCAACTCTGAATTCGAGAAAAAAGTTAGTGAATGTTGCTCTTTAGGATGAGTGTAGTGTCACCCTTTCGGCTTAGTACACCCCTAGCCGATATGTTGCCCCTAGCTGTATGTAGTCATTAACAGAAACTAGCTCATTTATAATTTCAATAAACTAGATATCTTAAAAATCCAAATCTGTATAAGTGGTTCTATAGCATATTTGTCGCTATAAAAAGATATATTTATAACACTGATATCAAAATTCAGCACATGCTGGAAGATGACCATGCCATTTGAAAATTTTAAAAGCAGTCAAAGTTCTGATTTTTCAGGACTCACCGAGACATAATATGGTCCTCTTTTTTACCCGACTGTTCTAAAGGAAGGTTATTATGAAATATCCTAACTTCATATATTGTGATTTGAGTGATATAGCAGCTGTGTTGTATTACAGCTGTGGGTATGTCTAATATAGCAATCATAAAGTTGCATCCCCTAATAGAATTTAAATTTACCAGGCAAAAGTGACTTTCTTAACAATAATAAATTCCATCTAAGAAATTACCTATATACCTGAAAGGTGGAAAGTTACAATTATAGTTTAAGTCACATTTGGTGAACTACATCTGGGTTATAATGAGGCGTTTGTGTCTCTAAAGACGGCAAATGACAACGACCGCTAAATATAATTCAAAAGCTTCAACATACTAACAGAGAGCAGGGTACTCAGCATCTCAGTACTAGGTGTCTGATGGAATGGATATTAAGAGAGCTAGAGAAGGCAACTCACAAAAACTAAGTAACCAGAATTTGAATGAGACCCCCTCTATGCTATTCTCAAAAATGATTCATAAACAGTAGTGGTAGTAGTTGTATTAAAGCTGTTGTAATATAGTATTATTTGTTCTGTGGTGCTGTATTATTTTATTTAAATCTTCAGTTCACCTCACAGCAAACAACTTGGCAGTGATGATTTATAGGTCTCTGCCTGATCTGATGATCGATCCTACTACATCACAAAGATTGTTAAAGAATATTGCCGGGTACTATAAACAAAGATGATATTTAATTGTAATGTTTTGTTTCAGTTAATGCATTGTACTCAAAGACACATCCAGAGTATGCTCTATACCTCTATCTCATGGCTCCAATTTCGCTCTCCATTTTAAACCCAGTGTCATTTGTTCTAATGGAAATACAGAAACAAAAAGACCAAGCACAAGAAGTTACCGCTAGAGGTCAGATAAACTTATGCACGGCAAAACTACTGAAACAGATTGTAAAAGGAGTATTGTTCAACCCAGTGTTGATGATGACTATTTTGGGAATAATTGGTAATGCTGCTTTCAAGCATCAAATATCAATCTACATTGAAGGGTTGCTGAAGGTATGTGTGTATTTTTATATAGTTTCTTGTCTACAATAATCATACAGATAATAAATAAATATTGTCCAAGTGCGAGTCAGACTCATACAAGGTTTCCATTATCTAAACAATAAAAGTTCAAGTTTTAACCTGTTGTAGTCAAATTATAAATATATATAGCATAACCATTAGTTTGTTGTATGGGATCCCTCCTCAAATATTCATTTTATATTGATTCAATAATTTATTTTGAAAGTGAATTTACACCTTAATATTCTGTGAATATTTCAAGCGTCTTGTCCTGTTGCCCTTATTTATAACGAGCAAATAACAAAGAAAAATACGTTTGCAGTATGGAGGCTCTCTCAAATATTTATTTTATTCGGTTATTAGTATTTGTTGTTATGTTTCTGTAAAAATCCTGAGCTGGTGTTACCTTTCCTCCTAATAAACTGCCTGCCGTTTTTAATGTCGAGGATATAATTAAAATGCTCGAAACAAGCTCAAAATTATTTAAACAAGTTTTAAACTTTACTTTAAATAGTTTTGCATATTACTTAATTATTCATACAATTACATAGTGAAGCACAATATATAACCTTGTACTCGTACATACGTATAGGAATAGCTGTCGGTTAAGAAACATGTTTTTGGACACTTTAGGGTTCTATTGTAATACAAAGAACCCTGATTGTTGCCATACTCTTGCTTGTCCGCCTTCGGTCTAATTTTTACAACATGTCGGCTGTTGAAGGGAATTACAGCTGGTTACTATAGAAACTGACATCTTCGATTCGTTCCAGTAAACCACAGTACATATTTTAGACCTTAATAGCAAGCAATAAATTCTACTTTTATAGATTTGTTATTTTTGCATTTTCAATGGAAATTGGCCTTTTTTTTGAGAGAAACACTACCCCAATCAATCACACAAACATACAAAACAAACTGACAAATGAAAAATATATTTGCACGACCCGAAGCAGAGACGCTACGCTCGCTCGGTCAAAAAGGGTGGATGTTTGTGCATTGGTGGATGTGAGGGCTTAAACCCTTTTAAATTAACCCAAACCTAAAGGAGGGGTCTATCGCAATCAAAGCAAGGTTTATAAAGTGTTCATTTTCCCATTTACAGAAACATATAATTTCCAGACTGAAAAGTCCGGCTTAATATTATAGTCTTTTGTGTGCCAAAGTAATAAATTATGTGAGAATATACTTAGATAATACGGAACCCTACATTATGCATGTCTCGACACGCACTTTGAATATGTATTTAAGATATCAACTATATTCAGCGCGCGGCTAGCTATAAGAAATTTCATAGATAAAAGTATGAAAACCTTAGTTCTTAGTTTCAATCTGTTCTTTTACTTAAAATAAGTTATTGATTAATTAGACTGACTATGATACAATCATTTTCTATAGCTTCCTAATTTTTAATTATTATCCTTACGTAGGTGTTCGGCGAATCTTTCTCAGCATGCGCTCTATTCTTGTTGGGGCTTCGCATGGTCGGACAGATTCACCGGCTCAGGGGCCCCGCTCTACTCTTGCCTTGTGTCTTGATCATGGTTAAATTGTAAGTTTATCAATATTTCGCCACTACCGCGCGTTTGGAATGCTTAGCTAAATTTAATAAGTCGGAGGCTTGCTTGATTACTATATTTGCTATACGGTTGCTCACATACTTTAACGATGATCTGAAAATATAGTGACGAAACCGACCAACCCGCATGTGGTCTGCGAGCTGATATAAGCTGATACTTTCTGTCGGCAGTTTTCATACTGAAAGATGATAATATTTTTTTGGCAGACTAAGAAGAGATTTTTGTCGCACGGCCATAACACAATCATCGTTCATATATATATATAATGTATCTATTTAGTACTTAGTTATGAATAAAAAAATTACAGGATAATTCTACCTGTGGTGATGCGGGAATGCGTAAGCGGTCTTCAGGCGGGTTTCAATGAATCCGAAACGGCATCGCTATCTACGTATGCTTTCTTGTACGGAACCATACCTACAGCGCCTGCTGTTTTTGTGTTTTCCAATTTATACCAGTTGGAAATTGATTTGGTATGTATACACCAGATAACCGAGCTAGCGTGGTTATAGTTAATGCCTGAATAGGTAAACGAGTAGGTACATAATATTTAAGTATACCCATTTAAACAGCGTCATTAGCATCGAACGCAAAACTTTTAAAGGCCAACTTTAGTACACAATTACTAAACTTTGTAGAAAATAAAGCTGTTCCATACATGTAGCTGCGCTTCACCGAACTTGAAACATCTCTTGTTGTTTTTCTAGCGAATTTTAAAAAGATTTTTTTAGTAGGTACCTGCTTCTTTTCATGAATTGTCGATATTGTTTATTTATTTCTGTATGTTCTATTGTAGATGGCATCATCAATGGTGATCTGCACATTTCTCTCGGCGCCGATGATGTTTCTATCCGCGCAAGTGATATCGATAAACAAAGATTACGCTGAACAGATGAAGAGATTCACCTTCGATTTGTCAATAGTGTCGATGGTAGCTTCACTTTGGGTGTTGATGGTGTTTATTGTCACCAAGAAGTACAAGCGAATGCCACACAGACTTACGATGTGCTTGGTGGTTTCCCAGGTGAGAATATTGTTGTTTATTGAGTGTTTCTTATGTTTGCTTGTGAGAGTGTATCGACTATAATTTATTATATTTTTTGGTAGAAAACATCTCTGGTATTTACTGTATTTCAAATAAAAATAATATGAAAAAAAAACTGTCAAGAAGTGGTTGAGATATTAGGTTGCAAAAAATGGTAGTGCCTTGACTTAGGCAGTTCGCACACGGCGTCGTATCGTAATACGCGCGTAGGACGAGAGCAGTACGTATGTACATGTTCAAACAAGTCCGCACACGAAGCGATGCTGCAGCTAATCATTAGAGATGTTTATTGTCAGTACCATATTCGTAGCGTACTGGCGTAAAAATGCAAGCATACAAATAGCTGTTCATTAATTTCTTTAAAACTGAACTGTTTTTTTAACTTCTTACGAATTTTAATTTCAATATGTCTGAAAAAGTAATACAATTCTTGAAACTGGTTAAAGCTTTCCCTTGTATATAGAATCATCAATTAAGTGATTATTCAAAAAAAAGATGTGAAAGCAAAAATCACCCAACTCATCTGTTACCGACTCCACTCGACGGCTCCTTTGTAGAACACTGCAAGTCTCGTACGCTTTGCGTTGTAACGATAAGCACGCTTACGACTCGTGTGCGAAGGACCTTACCGAGTGCTTTTAGTTTAAACAAATGTAAAGGCACAGAATTGTGACGTCTACCTTGCACCTTGTATTCTTTTGATTTTTGTCACAAAATTCTTGTATTTGAACTATTGTATGTGAACTGTCGACCTCGCGATCATTTTTACGTTTTAAAAAAAAAAAAGAACTACCACTTGACCGATTATATTGCGGAATCTTAATTAATGTTGTTTTCTGCATTTTTGTACCAGACATTATTGAAAGCAAATTTACTCCCTTTTTTAGAGAACTCCTAACCTCAATCGAAAATTCCCGTCGACGAAGAAACCGTAGAACCCATACACCACAAACAAAGTTTCAGAAGACATGCTAACATACAAACTAGGCCGGAGAAAGAAAAATCAGACCCGAAGCAGAGACCCTTCGCTCGCTTAGTTTATTATAAGATCTCAGTCTCAACGTTCCATACTAACTGATGTCTGTCGGTTTCAGTTGGTGCTAGCAATAGGCGGGATCTGCGGCGGGCCGATAGTTGCGCACGCGGAGTCGTGGCGCGCCACCGCGCAGCAGTCGGTCGTCTCATTCGCCACCTTCTCCTGCCTGCTGTGGACTTCCATGCTCTCTGTGGGGATACTCATGTTGGAAGTAAGTTGCACTATAATGAAGTGTGTAATTCACTTCCCTGGCAAACATCTTGATCTAAAAGTGATATAGTATACCCGTTTCTTTCCCGACGATGAAATGCCCCGCGCAGGGGATTGTCCTAGGGGGTTTTGTGGAATAAGCCATAATAACGGTTATTTAGGTTTTAACCCCCACTTCTGTGGGTTTTTGCTTTATGTAATTTCTTGTTCTTTAGTTTATTTTTAATCGACAGTCTTTATAATTCCTAAAAATCAATTCACGCATATAACAATGTTTTATTTATTTTCTGGTTAATGCTTTATTGTATGTCGTCAAGTCAAGCTAGCCGCCTCTGACTGTTTTTTTTTGCTTGATTGAATACTAAAGAAAAGTATATGTTCCACAGAGTCGCGGTCCATGTTTCGTGGTGACTCTATGGCCGGTGCTGGGGTTCGTCGCGTGGGGCGCCCCCGTGGTGATGGTGTGCGTACTGCTCGCCACCAGGACCAGTGGCGACTTGGACGCGCGCTGTATCGACGCCATACGACTCTGCTTATTGGTGTTTTGTTTAACTGGTTAGTGTGATGTGACCGTCACTGATTACTCTAATTCTTTACAACAACACTATCAAGTATCGCGGCATATTCTCCATAGTGACATACGAAAAAAATTATGGGTAAACGCACACTAATGAAGTTTGAAATAATCGCAACCCAAGAAGTTCAGATATAAACAAGCTTTAATAACAAAATGTGATCAGGCGCTGATAGAACTTTTTCGGTTATTTCGATTTAATAATCAAACCTCGGACTGATTTTGATAAAATAAAATATAAGACCACTTCAGAAGTGTACCTTTAGTAAGGTACCAAACATATAAACAATACCAACGAATATATTGAGTACCTCCTCCTGTTTTGCGACGTCGTCGGTAAAAAAGCATTTGTACGGATGACGTCGCGGGCATGCGCTAGTGCTATAGAGAAAATCGCATTTTAGCACTTAATACTTTAGTGTTTTCTGTTTTAATTATTATCTGAGTTTTTTTATTTGTTTTGACAATAAAGAACTTTAAAGTAAATTATTAGTAAAGTAGTTTAGTTGTCGTTATTAAAGTAAATATATAAACAAATATGAATAACTCTACAGTGACAGCGGGCTGCTTGATAGTGTACATCCGTTTCCGCCGTCGCAGCGCACAGTTCGCGTCTTTAGCGGCGGACATCGCAAGCATCAGCCCGCCCGACGAGACCACCAGCCTCGTCGATAACGCGGACCCCATGTCGCATACACACTCCGTGTCTAACAACGGTATGTCATTCATAAAACATCAGCGATGTTTCAAAATTACTAATCCAATACATACTTGCTAAATCAGTTACATTCGTATATACTCGTATGATTAATAAAATTTCTAGTGTTTTTATCGTTATCTTTCATTTATTAACTCTGTGAAAAACAAATAAACGACGGCCAGTACTAGGCTGCTGAGTCGTAGGTGCACCTCGTGGGCAAAATTTAAAAATGAAATTTATTCCATAAAGAGCACCTTCCAAATTGACATGCTCAACGTGGAATAGGCTAGGTGCTATTCGGACGGGTGCTCTATGTGGAATATCTCAGATGTTTTATGGTCGTAGACAATGCCAGTATTACTCGTACCATACGTGTAATATCAGAACAGCTAACGCACGTGGCGTGGCATTGTTGTGTCAGCGCCGTAGGGCCGTGCTCCGGTATTTTAAGAAGTAGGCTGAAGAGGGAAACGTACAAAACACACTAAGAAGTATGTCGGTGCGAGACTAATCGCTCTCACATAGAATAACAATACGTGTAACAAGTGATTAGAAACGATTACAAAAAACCTGACTGCTAGAGCTTGTGTATTATCCAAATTTTTTTTTTATATTGATGTATTCAGTGTCCCTGTACGACTAACGAATCTATTTACACCACTCACATAAAAATATAACTAGCCGTTTAGGCTCTAGGGTGTGCCAAATAAATATACATACATACCTTCATACGTACATACATACACTCCAAAAACATAACCCTCCTTCGTTTGCAGTTAGGCGATAAAAATGGGCAACTAACAACGGTAATTGTCACATTATAGTATGAAAATGTCGATGAAAGTTAAATTATCAAGTAGTTGTGTTCCGGCAGTTCCTTGTATGCCAGACTAGACATGTTTCATCTAGGGTTACAGTGTCGCTGACTTCCGTGGTCACGAGAGCTGATGGCCAAAATGACTAGCTGTACCGAATGAAAAAATGCATAAAAAATGTAATTCGATTGAAAAGTGTAAGCGTTTTGATGTTTTATAATAGTAATAAGTAGGTACATTATGATACAAGTGTGAATAATTTAACTTGCATCCCACGTAAAATACTCGTAATCACGCGAACCGAAAGCGAGCGCAATTTGTAAGCCGGGGCTGTTATAATTAATGCACATGAGTGTCATACGTGTTTCAACACTCTTCATTACAATTAAATATAGCGAAAAGTGTATTTTTTTTATATCTAGTCAGTTTAGTGCAATTGACGTATCATTATGTTTTTGAAACTATTTTCAGCCGTATATAAACTACGAGTAATAACTGACATGGAAACAGCTTCTTTTTAGAAATAGCTGTCCCTGTGCGATTATTATTTATATAAAGTGAATAGAACTAATGAGCGTATTACGCGTCTGTGAGAGAATTTTACGAGGAATGGTGTTTAAAAGATACCTGATCTATATAATCTAGAACAGCAGGTTATTAAAGTAAATGTAGGTACTGTTTTTTCTACTTAATAATACTTCATAAAATGTACTTATAAAAATATTTTTTTAATGTTATTATTTATTTATTAACGCTTCCATGGATCCAGGAGGAGAGGAACCAGGTATTATTCAAATTTTTTCTACTTATCTGTCAACAAGTTATTTCAAATATGATTTTTTACCTTACTTTCTACCTTCACCTTAATACGTAGTATTATTAAATCTTCTCAGCCTTTGGTTACTTAGCTACGCCTATGACCTCCTATTTTACTTTGTAGTACCCATCTAACCAAAAGAAGATTATTCACTGGCAAAACTTAATAGGAGAAAGTGTATCTTACAAAAAAGACAAGAATGTATCCCTAAACGACAAAGATGTGTACTATAATTTTATTTTTATTTGATTACAGTTGGCTATAGGACTATAACGGCGTCTCCATCGCCCAATCGCAACGCAAACGGTTGTTGTTCCGGCGATCCCGATTGCCAGAACGAGCTGCCAGCGTCGCACGATATTGAAGACCTCACTGAAAAGTAAGCTACAATACACACATAGTGGTTTTGATCAATCTTAGTAGGATTGTCCGGAAGAAATCGCTTGACAGATTTGGTAGTTTACTAACAGTATTTTAATATTCAGTACTTTTTCATTCTATGTAAAAAACGTCCAAAACTTATAAAAATTTATTGCAGACAACAAGTTCATAATAAAAATACAAAAATAAATTGCGATAATGTAATACTAAAAATAGAATGAGACAAAAAAAAAAAAGCGAATCAGCAATTAAAGCTTATAACATTAGACAAAAATTTAAATAACGAAAGAATGGTCATATTCAAAATAAATAAATAATACAGTTATAATTAATAATATGATAATAAAGTTAATAATTGATATTAGTATGACGAAACTAAATTATTGCGAATCTTTTGTTTTTTATATACGTCACAATAAATGTGAAGGAGTACGTCATGCGCAATAATAGGGCAGTCTTACCGGCCAGCTACCACTTGCAGAATGCTGCTGGCAGTGTCCGGACGTCGATGCGGTTCATCTGCGGTTCATTCTGGATAAAACGACAGAAGCCATCAACATGAGCGTTTGTCAAACATACCCGATGCGCTGCAGTATCGAGGCAGCGCTGACAACATCCTGAATGCATTGTTATATTGAACGCGTACCCTTGATAGTCTATCAACGTTGATTAGCATTGGTAGTTTATTGATGGTATTGTTGTTGATAATGGCACTTTTTTTTAAACTTTGCAATTACCAATTTGATGCATTTAAATAGCAGACTCCTTAAACTAGACCCAAGGCCGAAGCCTTGGGTCTAGTTTAAGGTTAATCGGGGTCAAGTTATTAGACAAACCACATACCCCCAGTAAAGTATTGCAGTCTATTCTAGAATTTCTATTTCACACAAACACTGATACGAGTAATACACTACTGCACTTCGCAGCGCTATCGGCCATCATCATCGCCGCCATTACAGACCGCGGCAGTAATGTTCTATTGATCCGCAAACGCGGGAACACTCTATAACATACAATCGTGTTTGTAGGAACTGCGCATGCCCCGCATCCCAGAAGCACCGCTGCAACGAGCCCGGCGCCTGTGCATACCTGACGGAGCTGGAGCGCGCCGCCAGCCAGCTGGGGCTGCTGCCGGCAGAGCAGACGCGCGGCCGCGGCTCACAGCTGCTCAAGCACACTGTACTCATCATCGTCTACAGCTTGACTATGTTCATTGTGAGTTACTCGTATGTTAACGTACATACCTGACGGAGCTGGAGCGCGCCGCCAGCCAGCTGGGGCTGCTGCCGGCAGAGCAGACGCGCAGCCGCGGCTCACAGCTGCTCAAGCACACTGTACTCATCATCGTCTACAGCTTGACTATGTTCATTGTGAGTTACTCGTATGTTAACGTACATACCTGACGGAGCTGGAGCGCGCCGCCAGCCAGCTGGGGCTGCTGCCGGCGGAACAGACGCGCGGCCGCGGCTCACAGCTGCTCAAGCACACTGTACTCATCATCGTCTACAGCTTGACTATGTTCATTGTGAGTTACTCGTATGTTAACGTACATACCTGACGGAGCTGGAGCGCGCCGCCAGCCAGCTGGGACTGCTGCCGGCGGAACAGACGCGCGGCCGCGGCTCACAGCTGCTCAAGCACACTGTACTCATCATCGTCTACAGCTTGACTATGTTCATTGTGAGTTACTCGTATGTTAACGTACATACCTGACGGAGCTGGGATTCGCCTATGAAGAGCGTTGTCGGCCATAGCTATAGTTTATTATCCTATAGTTGCAACATTATTGTAGTTGCGAGGACAGTTTGTATAGGTAACTACTAGTTTTATGAGTGGTAGAATGAAATAATGTCTTTATTCCCAGGGTATAACGTACACGACGTGGCGCGTGATGTCAGAAGACGAGGCCGGTGTATTCGTAGAGATAGAGTTCTTTGATCTCGCGGCCAACTACGGACAGGCTTTGGTGATGCTCATACTGTTCGGACTAGACCCGGACGAGATACTCATACCCACCGTCAGATATATCAAAAGGCAATGGTAAGATGTATATACGATCTGTTATTATTTTATTGCGACAAGTTAATTTTTTAGTTTGGCGCTCTGCGTCTGCGCATTTCCTTTACCTTTGATCTCACGACCAACTACGAACAAACTCTCGTGATGGTCATATGTTGATTAATTTTATTAAGGCCCAATTTTTGAATAGTGGAATTTTTGAATGACATTGATTGATTTTGAGTTTGGGTATAATAACTTACTTCTTCGATTCATGTCACTGCTACACAGTATTTTAGACCTTATATCACGAGCCATTAAATCTATTTTTGCAGGATTGCACACTTTATAGAGTATATTGTGTTGTATATAAACCTGTATTGTTGGCAGGCACGGCGCCGATACAGTCGTTTTGCCACCCGTTGAAGAGCTGAGTTTCGAAACTAAGCACGTTTGCGATCAGTTCATCACTCACCACCTGGAGCGCTGCAAGGAAGCTATAGCCAAGGATACCAGGTTAAAAAACATAATTTCTATTTAACTCTTTAAATTTATCAACCTAATAGAATGAATAAAAATGTAAAACCATTTACTGATTCATATGTGATCTGCGTTTAACGTAGTTAATACCTGTGTTGCAAACAAATTCAAGTGGTTCTCTTGTTTTTTTTTTAAATCTTTTATTTGATGGGGTTATGTCATCATTGACAATGCCACCCCTTAATTTTGCACAAATATTATGAAATTAAAATAAATTAACAACAAGGACATACATAGTTCATAAACGTTGCATAAATCTCTAACAGCACCTTGGCCCCGTCCGTAAGTGGATTAGCCAAAATGTTGTTACAGGCGCAGTAGGGCTACAACAGTCTTCCTAGTCATATCAATATCATCAAACCAATGTAACATTGTAACATGGTAACGGGGAAGCTCGCATTGGATGGTTTTATACCAGATGCATTTAGATCGCGAGCGCTCGTCAAAATATTCTTGCCACTTCTGGCGACATAATTGTTTAAAATTACTTATGGCTTCACTATGCAGTGGCAAGCAATCGTAAGGGATCCCTTCTGACACTGCTTCCTTGGCGGCTTGATTTACTTCCTCATTACCCATGATACCAATATGTGAGGGAATCCACTGAATGTGATGTTTTGTAGGTGGCGTATGCGTACATACCACAACGTGTTCCGCGGCTCGTGTCTGGTGCGCTGGCTGCTCAGCACGGGGCTCGCCAAGGACGAGGGCGAAGCCCTACAGTACGGCCGGCACTTGCTCGATGGACGACTCATCGCGCATCTAAACAACCAACATCACTTCACCAACTCACCGCTGCTCTATACTTTCAAATAAGTATAGTTTTGTTCTTATATATACCTTAATTCGGGAAAGCCAGTTACGAAACTAACAGTGTTTGTTAATTTTTAGAATTGTTTTCTCTGTTTTTGTTTTCATATGTATCAAAGATGGGACTTAAATTTTATAACTGTCATCTGAGGTTATATATGTAAGACTGACTCTCCTGAAAAGTGGTAATTGGGGCCCTCATTATACTAACTGACAATTCTTTAAAATATATGAGATTTTCGATGATAGGTTGAGTTTAGCTCAGCGGTGAGAGTGGCCAAGCCATTTCCCAGGGTCGCAACTTCGATTGTTGTTAAGCTCGCACTGGTCAAGTAGGAGGGCGAAGCCCTACCAAAAAACACTAGGTTCTTTACCAACTCACTGCTGCTCGAGAGCTGCTCATTTCGGAGAATTTTCAAAAGGCGCTCTTTACTTAAAAACATTTTTTTTCCTTACAAAAATTTTTTTGATTGTAAGAAACGGATGGCTGTAGTTTGCCGGCCGTCTGTTTAGTTAATGCGGCATGCTCAGATATAGACCGTTATTATAATCTTATTTATATTCTCATGTAATTAAATAGATATTCCTTGATAAAAATTAAATATTATCTCCAGCATCTCTCTTGCTCTCTAGAAAATGTAACTTATCTCAATTTGGACAGCCGACTCTTAGCTAAAGGCATTTGATAATTTAAAACAAGATGTCCTCTTTATGGGCGAAACTTTAAGAAACGATAAGAGGTTCAACACATTTAGAGAAATGTTAGTTTACTTAGTGTGAGTTTTTCTGTTGTTGTAA
Source organism: Ligdia adustata (assembly GCA_947049295.1). NCBI lineage: Eukaryota > Metazoa > Arthropoda > Insecta > Lepidoptera > Geometridae > Ligdia > Ligdia adustata. The sequence goes on along the minus strand of OX346225.1, from coordinate 6,969,247 downwards.
TGATTCTAATTTTGTATGTGAAAATCGGAACTCCGGGTAAATGTTTAGTTAGATAGATCTGCCACATTCAATCTTTAAGATTAGGTCCGATATGTATTATTTTCCAACATTCTTATAGATTTTCATTTAATATGTATTTTCAATTAACAAAAATATAAATTTACTAGTTAAATTGTATAAATTTGTATTGCGCCAGTTTACATAAATAATATAAATTCAAGTTAAATTTATGTAGATAAGAATTTGGCACAAAATTTGAGTCGGACATACTTACACTATATTATGTAAAACAATGTTTGGACTCTTTCGGTTTTATTACATGCGGTTTTGATATTGAAAAATATACTAAAAACAGGGTTTATCGCTTGTGCGTGCTAGGGCTAGGCCAAAAGTTACGTTTTTATGGATTTTTAGGCTTCGTAATTATGTTCAACTTCTTATATTTAGGAAAAATATAGCTGAAATAAAATAAGTTGACCAACTGTCGATAAAATGCATGAAACAGCATTTTCCCCCTTATATTGAACGTGGTTGGATCCATAGTAGTAGTTCATAATGGTTTAATTTAATTCATTGCAGTTCTTATACAATGACGAACGTGGATGCTTTAAAAAAAAGGTTATGTAAGGTCTTTTTCTCCCCTGCACAAGGGAGACACGTATCTTAGCAGTGTCCCCTTGTCTCCCATCAGGCACCGAAGCAAAATTAGGTATTTGTCGATTATAAAACAAGCTAAGTTTGGTATCCCTGTTATGGCAGTTTTTTTATCCAAGAGACCTATAGGCGTCGGCCACCACACGACTACGGAAGTCAATAACAATGTGGCTGTAGATGGAGCATGCCTAATCTGGTACTTGCACCCGATAACCCTGTGAAAGTGTCATGTCACAATAAATCTATCCAAATATTTAACACCAGTGACACACAATGCATATCAATTTGTAACTTTGCCAAAAAGAAACTTGCCAGAGGAATTTATTCTGTTTATTTTATGCATATTTTAAAAGCAGTTAGCTGCAATGCTTTTGGTGCTGAGTCTGATCAAAGTCCTAAAGGATGTTGTTTGTTATTATTGTTGCTAGTTAAGATGCTATTGTTTATGTTGAGTTGGATATTACATGGTCAATGGTTAATATAGTCTTTTCACACGAAGTTTTATCATTTATCAAAAATATTCTATTATACAGACATGTTTTTTTTTTAATATTTGTACTTATGAATGCGGCAAACGCAGCTTCTAACAAACATACATTTTGTAATGGTATACTTCTCTTGCAAGCTATGTAATTGTCAAACAGTGATATAAAAATATGAAATTCCGGATTGAATGTCAATGCTCGCTATAAAATGTATGGGCTACTGTATTTATTTTGAGCAACGGTTATTCTTCCTGGCGATTTGCTAATCTTATTATCCAATACTTTAACATAAAATTTACTATTAAAACCGTACAACCTATTTTCTCGTAGGTAATCCAGTGAACTTCGTGTAAAAAGATGTGTCATTGTGATAAATCGATGATTCAGGAAACATTACAGATCTCAAAGTTTTATAGTATTTTAAGCAGGATGTTACAAATTATTATTTATAAGTTCAATTTGTTAGATAGCTTGCAAGCATAGCTTGTTTACTTTTTCATTTCATTTTGTATCACAAAATTTACTTGCAATAAACTTGACTACTTAGCCAATAAACGGATTATACAGGTTGGTTGTTTGTGCACTCGCAATATTCAAGATGATATGCGGTAAAAAAAATTACATATACCATATTAACAAGAAAAAAAGCTCCATTTAAATATTACAAAGTATGTGTAAACTTTATGACTTCTCGGCTGCGCAGTACGCATACCAATTTTAGATGTTAAAGCATTTGTTTCCCAACTTGCGCCTATGTTCCGTGACGTCAAAAGATTTGTGCGAGACAAAGACAAAAATCGTTTTAAATAAACGGTCGTTTCTGCGCGTGGCAATACGATGGCCGTAATTGTTGACTCTAGTTAAATGTGACATATGAAATGCATATCTTTTAATTGCCTACTTATTTTCAAATAAGTAAAGGCTTTTGCCTTGAAAGATAAAAAAGAGTAACTGAGTATCCATTATGAATATTGTGCGCGTTCATTCACTCTGTATATTATATTTTATATCTACAGATTTTATCCCGCCATGCGATACCAGATTTTTCATCCATACATTTAATTGTAATGGTATTTCGTGTTGTATAGTGTGATTTATTTTTTACAATCATTGTTGTTATTGTAACTTGCTAATTGTAAGTAATCAAGTATACACTATGTATGTAATGTACTTGTTATGTATTGTATATTGTTGTATTTTCAGATTGTGCATTCAAAAAAGAAAAAAAAAAGCTATAAAATATTATATATACATTGTCGGAAAAACTGGTATTTTATTCAAAGCCGTTTCCTTACAATAATACTTCTGTTAACTAATAACAGTTTTTTCACCAACACAAGTCATTATATAGAATCTCTTCTAAGATAAGGAAGTAGAATAGATACTTCAATAAATAATTTCAGCCAGTAGAAATTTCATGGAAAAGCTTTATATTTGGCTTATTTATAAACGTAGACAATAGCATAGATTAAGATATATCAACTTATAATTTTTCTGTAGACTTCCTAAAAAGTGAAGATATTAAATTCGATGGGCGAGTTTGTTACCTGATTTCTTGGGTGGCTGGACCGAATTGAAAAATCTTTGTGTAAAAAAGAGTGTACACTAAAGAGACCCGGTCTCACTCAAATTTAATGAAAATAAGTTCAAGGTTTAATATATCCAAATAACTGATTTCCTATCGGCGCCTGCCGTAATGGAAGTCAGATTCAGAACATTTATTGCTTCCATACAGTAAATGATGTTAAACAATAAGTGAATTGTTCAATGGAATGGTCTGGCACAGCAAAGTTAAAAGAGAGGAGGACGCTAAATTATTACTATTAGTCAAAAATGTGATTATATTATGACAAAACTTGGTATAATAATCAATAATAATGATCAATTCATTGACCCCATTATTAATTAATAATTTACATCGCCTGATAATTTATTATCAACATTGATCGACACAGGTTATGTACTAGAAGCGTGCATTCCTAATCTGTCGGTCTAAGTCGGAAATTACTTCTGATAAAACTAACTTTTAAAAACTTCTAGAGCTATATCCTATCTATCTACAAAAAAATAGTCCGTAAGAAGTCTAAATGAGACTAGATATATCAGTGCAAAATTTATTCATCTGGTTCTTCTTCATTATCATCATCATCAGGCCGCTCAGGCGACTCCCACCATGCAAGCAAACCTAACCCCGGTTCATTAATGCCTCCAATAATTTTATAAGGAGCAATACTTTTAGCTGGGATAGTGTTAACTGAGCTGTCAGCACCAGGCGGACCACTAGGTAGACTTTCTTGGAATATTTCGCCTGTTACTCTAAACCGCACTGTTTCACCTGTAAAATAAGTATACATTACTAGTTATAACCAAAATAATGAGTTATATTCTTAGCAGACATACTTGAGGTGTTCAAACTAATCTGATTTATATATATAAAGAGTAAGTGGATGCATAATTATTATTACTCATCAGCCTCATTGGTATACATATACAACCTCTTGGGCAAAGGCCTCTCATACTTGCCATCTGTTAATATTTTAAGCCTACCTGTCAGTATAATTGACTATATCAAAGATCAGGAGTATATATAACGCCTTTATGTCAGTAGTACCATTGATTTGTACCATTGATGGTACAAATGACACAACTTTGTATCCTTTGTACCATTAATGGTACTAGAGATAATTATTTGGGGATCAGTAGTACCATCATAAATATTGATGTATCGCTAGTACCATGAATGGTACTAGCGACACGTATGATGGTACAACTAAACAAACTTGAAGTACCGTGGAGGTGGTAATGGGGCCTAGGAAGTCAATTGTCGCAATTGATACGCTAAGAACTGGCCATTTGAAATAATTCGAAATGCATTTCGGTTCACGTCAGTCTGACACTATTATGCATTTATTGTTTCATGTGTCGCACGAATAGATTACTACTACCTAAATTGAATTGGAATTTTTATATTTATATCATAAAATAATGTGCGAAGCGGCATCGTCAGATGATGCTTCGGAAATGGAGATAATACGATGTGGCCGAGGAAAAGTTTTGTTATTTGTAGGTTTCCAATATTATTTTCAGGCTAAATACGAAAATGGCAACTGTATCTGGCGATGCAATATTTAAAAAAAAACCTGAAAATACATCGGAACTGTTACGGTAAAGCAGGTATGTTTTTTTAAATCGAATTAGGTTTGCGTTTGACCAAGATCTCACCTGATGGTAAGTGATAATGCGTAATAGGATTGAGCACGCTTACCCAGAAGATACCACTTAATTACTCGAAGCTTAATTACTACCAGGTGGTCAAGTCTGTTATTTGAATTGCCTCAGAATTACGATTGGATTGTAACAAAATGGCCGTTTTGACATAGAATAGACCACAGTTAGTATTAAACAAAACAAGATTTTTAATATAAACTCTGACCTATTCTATGTCAAAACCGCCATTTTGGTACAATCCAATCGTAATTCGGAGGCAATTCATATAACAGACTTGACCACCTGATTGTAAGTTTCGGGGACTCTGGCAAACAGTCCCAGTTCTTAGCAATTTGCATCATAAATGTGGAAGCAACATCTATCCGTGTGAAATACTTGCTCTTGTGAGTTTGTTTTAACAATCATCATTCAAGTAATTTCATACTCTGAACCTAACTGCAACACAGCCTCATATAAGCATATCAGCATCATGCTGCTTGCCTATGACTCCATAAATAAGTCAGAGTACCTAAGGAAAATGTCGATCCCAAGTCTGTACTGAACTCTAAACAAAGAAAGGTTATTTAAATATGGTGGCATAGAATGGTTTCATCTAATATATAATTTTATATCTATGGGCGTCGAATTTGTTGTCTACCAATTATTTAACTTATTTATATTGTAGGGTCCCGTTAACACGATGAAGGTGAAATCAAGTATACGTTTTAAAACATGCATACCAAATGAAAATGAAAACACTGTCTATTCAATTATGTGTTCCAGCATAGAAACAACGGCTTATTCTGTAGAGTAAACAATTCTAGCTGTGTATAAAAAAAATATTAGCATCCATGAGCAATAAGGGTCTCGACCTAATCCAGAAATTGCCAAACTATAACCAAAACCGATGTGTAGCGTATAGAAGATAGAGGAAATTAGCCAAAGATGAAAAAATGGCTTACACTGATTTGAAAGAAGTTGAAGTACCACCAGACTAGGACGATTTTTTACTCGCCGACTATCAACAAGATAATGATCTTATATTAGTTTTTGCTTTAGAAGAAGCACAAGCAGTGCTAAAAAATGGCAAAGTTTTTTTGGGCGATGGTACGTATAAATGTTGTCCTAAACCATTTACTCAACTATTTGTGTTGTTTTGTGATTTGGGCAGCAGCATACACAATAACAATGTAGTACCTGAAATTTACGCACTTATGCCAAATAAAGTTAAAAAGTCGTACGTTATTTTGCTAGAACTTATAAAGTCAGCAGTCCCAAGTTCCGGTTTTATTTATTTTCTATATTAAATGTCGTGGATTATCCTCACTTTTCATTAATGGTACATAAGATACAAAGTTGTATCACTAGTTCCATAAGTATCGGTTGACTATTACGGGGGAATATCTTCATTTTTCTTTCATGGTACAAAGAATACAGAGTGGTGTCATTTGTACAATCAATGGTACTACTGACGTAAAGGCTGTAAAGTAAAGTAAAGTAAAGTAGTAAAGTAATATTTATTGACCTTTAAATAACGTTCGTTACAGGCAAGTCTTATTACATTTGAATGAATAATTACTTAAAAAATTTAACTTACAAATCTCATTTATATACGATTACTTAATATTAGTTCTTAGTTTAATAGTTCTCATGACAAATATTTACATTAAAATTGCTTTGTTTAGTTATTATTAATATTTTATAATGGTTGTTTGTTACACAAGAACGATGATTCTACAAGCTGCATTGCAATATATTCGCTGAGTTTATAAAAAGGATTGCTTTCAAAAAAATACTTCAATTTTTGTTTGAATGTAATAAAATTGAGATCCATTACACTATTAGGTAATTTATTGTACATCAGTATTTTAGTATAAAGCCCCTGCTTCTTACATTTAGCTAATCTATTTATTGGTAGGATTCGCCCTTTTTTATTATTGCGTGAAATTCTTTTTTCCGGTATTTCCCTATCCTCGTGTACTTCTAATAAACAACTATAAATATAAAGTGATATAACTGTCATTATTTTATCTTTTTTAAAGTGTTTTCTCGCAGGACTACGTTTTTTCAAACCGTTAATTGTTCTTATAGACTGTTTTTGACATTTTAAGACTTTTATGATATCTTTAGCATTTCCCCAAACAGTAATAGCGTATCTTATAATAGAATGCACGTAGGCATAATAGACAGAGATGAGCGACTTTTTATCTAGTAATGGCTTAAGTTTAAATAAAGCATAATTACCACTTGCCATTTTCTTGCAAATTTTATCGATGTGCGCATTATGGCTAATTGTATTATCTATTGTATAACCTAGAAATACATTTGTTTTACTAATGGAATTCCCGAAAATACCTAACTTTGACTGATACTGCATAGAGATGGTTTTATCAGAGTTAAGAACAATTCCATTTGCGTCAAACCATTCCTTTAACAATTCCATAACGATACTAATTTTATTTTCTAAATTATGTATACATTTGTCTCTGATACCTACATGTGTGTCATCTGCAAATAAATTTATGTGAGCCCAACTTGGCAATGCATTGGTAATATCATTAATATATATCAAAAATAAGACTGGGCCTAAAATAGAGCCCTGTGGTACTCCAATTGACATCCTACCTTCTGTAGAAATTTGTTCATTAATCGAGACAATTTGACTACGGTTCTGTAAGTAAGTTATCATCATATTTAATTCATGACCTTGAAATCCGTAATATTGCATTTTTAAAATCAATATATCGTGCCTCAAACAATCAAAAGCTTTTGAAAGATCACAAAAGATACTTGCACATTTATTTGACGTATCTAAGGATTCTAGAATGTAATATACTACTTTTCTTATAGCCATTTCTGTTGAGCGGCCTTTTCTGAATCCAAACTGTGACATTGTAAATAAATTATTTTCTTCAAAGTATTTAACAATTCTCGATTTAATAATAGCTTCTAAAATTTTTGTATAACATAATTATGCTTCTTCAATGTTGTTCAAATCCTACCTGAGTCCATAAATAAGTCATGTTTTTCTCCATCTTCTTTTGGGTATTCCCACACCCATGCCTGATCACTTTCATCAAATCTTGACGGGTGTTGTAGTGCATTTGGAGGTATTAATATATCATCAAAAAATCCTAATGTAACTGAAACATAAAATCACTAAACTAAAAATATAATAGGTTATTTGATTGTGAATATTTATTAAAATCAAGCCGATAACGGATATTGGCTAGAGGTGCCAAAAGAGGGTTACTATACTCACCTTAATGAACAACTGGTACTACTCAAGCATTTGAGAAAAAGAAATCAGCTGTTCCATACATTTTGTCAACTACCAATTAACTTTTTCTATGGAAGAGCTGTTATCATAATGCTGAGTATAGAGATCCTCTTTTGGCTAAGTACACTCTTAACTAATAACCCTGTACGCTTATTATCAGAAATGTATTTTGGAACAAGTAGTAAGTACTTACAAAGAGAAGTACTTTTATCTAGATGCCATTTCTAATTTCAACCTGAACATGCCTACCTTGAACACCTTCGTGGCTACATGATTTTATTTTTCCTACTAGTATTTCTTCTATAACAGGTCTGAATACTATGTATCTGAATTTGACCTCGGTGTGTGAAGAACCGTCACCAGGGTATATGTATGAATGGCCAATATCAGTTATATCAAATAATGACACACATAGGCCTACATTTAACACTACCTGAAATAAAAGAAAATCATTAATTTTCAAACTAGAACTTATGGTTAATAAAAAGGTAGTACCTGATGCTTACAATGCTTTAGTTTTTCACTAATTGTTTGTTGTTTTTGTACTAAGGGTTATGTGGTATGGTTTAGTAGTTAGCATGCTAGCAACGAGACCCGGAGGTCCTAAGTCGATTCATGTGTTCTAAAGAAAAGTTTGAATATTTGTCTTCTGTCTTGAATGTTGTTAACCAATGTAAATGTATTTGTGATTGTTACATGGCATCCCCAACACAGGAGACATTCTAGTGGTGATATATGTGTATAAGCTTTGCGTCATGTTTTATGTACTTATTATTGCTGGTCTTTAAATAGAGTTATCTTTAACTTGATCCATAGAGAGATTGTTATGTTTACCTTATTGGCCAATTTTCTATTCAGTAAAGTAGTGATTGAATCGGTGAGGCTTTGATGAAAATGTTCGGGAGTTACTCTAATAACATCTTTCATTTCAGCTAATACAAACATTTTGAAGAAATCTTTGAACACAAAATAAAAATACAGATCTGTGTTACAGGTTAAATAGTGTAGATCTGTTTGTTCGTTTCGTGCGCGTGATTTAAACGTGCCTTTACCTTTTAGTGGCTTTTAGGCACTTCGTACTAGGTTATGTTTTAGGCACTGGTACTTTTGTTTTGTTTACATAGGTACTTTTTTTATTCTTTTATTATTTATTGGCCATCACACTGTGTATTGAATCATCACATCAGACAGAAGAACAAGAAAAAAAAGGTTCTTTTACAAGAAGTGCAACGCTTTTTGATTGTGCCTGTTCTCAAGTTGTTTGTTAATTTATGAAATAAGTATAATTTTCTTTGATTATGTTGTAGTCACGGCTCGTGTATATTCTTATTAGTTTGTTCTGCTCTAATGTAACCACGTCCACAGCCTGAAAAGAGAAAAAGACAAAACGGTATGGCCTTAAAGACTTTATCCTACCCAATACGAAAATTAAAAAAAACTGCTTCAATGGCAGAGACAAAGATGTTTGGCAGCAAAGATAAAGAATTACCTCTTTATAGTAGGGGAGCCCACGATGCTAAATGGGGATTTACTCGAGCGTCATAGAGACGTATTGCATTGCAAAGCTTGGATGATAGGAAGTAGAAAATATTTGTGTTGTTTCTATTTATATTTACTCTCCTCGTCTGATAGCATTTACACATCTTCAAAATCTTCTATCACTTCTTCCTAAACCATTGATTATCGTAGGAGATTTCAATTCACATCACAATTCTTGGGGATCTTCTATCAACTCATTCTATGGAGATAGACTTTTAGATGGGTGATGCCAATAATCTTTAAATTCTAGGACAAGAACAAGACGGACGACGCCAACTGACTAGTTATTAATTATATTTTATTAATAATTAGTTATTAGTTATAGTTCAACTGACTAGTTATTTCATGAATAACTAGTCAGTTGACCTTGAACTATGTTCACCCAATATAGCCTCTTCAGTGACAAGTGTATCCTCACAGTTTTCATTGCCATCAAACCTGTCGAATGCCTTCCTAAATCGATTGGCACCTCTTACAGTAGCTACAAAAGATATTTTTTTATAATTTGTCACCTTCAGCAGAACAAACATCTACATCTGGATGGAAGAATTACAAGGGGCGTTGTCTGTGGTAAAAGATTCTGCGCCAGGAAGATGGTATACCTTATTTTTTCATTTCTTATTTCAGTCAGTCTTCACTTTCGTATTACTTAGATATAATAAACACAGCCATGTTAACTGGAAATATACCTCTATCCTGGAAATCTCAGATAGTATTACCTATTCTGAAACCAGGTAAACCACCATCAGTAGCGTCATCATATCGACCAATTGCTTTGTCATTTGTTATAGTTAAAGTCGCTGAAAGCATGGCAAAAAATCGTCTTGAGTGGATAGTTGAAAATCGAGGTATATTAGCCGAAACTCAATTCAGTTTTTGGAAGGGTAGGAGTACATTAGACAAGGTAGGAACACTGGTTACTGAAATTAGAATTGCACTTAAAAAGGAACGAATCAGTCCTTATTTTTAGATCTAGAATTAGCATATGATAATGTTCTATTGGATATTTTAAAATGTAAACTCAACCAGGTAAATATTCCAGAAATTCTTTCTTGTTTCATTATCAATCTCTTATCAGGAAGAACTATAAAGTTAGAAGTTCTAGATCAGGCACGGGATGAGTGTAGGGTCCTGTGGAAAGGGCTACCGCAGGAATCAGTACTCAGCCCTCTTCTTTTCAACATCTATTCCTATGATTTACAATCATATATTCGTTGCTCAACTAAAATTTTACAATACGCTGATGATCTTGTGCTTTATTCTGTAGGCCAGTCAATCAGTACTAACCACAAACAAATCATACTTTCATTAAGAAGTTTGAAACGTTGGGTAGACAGTAATGGTCTTAGCATTGCCCCACTCAAGAGTACAGTAGTATATTTCACTCGTCAACGAACTCCCCCACTCATATTTGTGCATTTTGATAGAAACTTTATTCCGAGCAAAAAGCAAGTAAATTTTTTAGGCATTTATTTAGATTCAAAACTTACAGACTTACCACATTGTAAGTATGTTGAATCCAAAGCAGAAAAACTTTTAAATTTACTAAGGTGTCTATCGGGGGTTTGGTGGGGTGCACATCCTTTCTCTCTGAAGCTTCTTTACAATGCCCTGATACGGGTGTTCTTGATTATGGAACTTTCTTGTTAGGGCCCTGTAGCGTATACGGCCTTAGAGGATTGGATGGCATCCGATCAAAGGCCATGAGGATAATTACAGGAGCGATGAAATCGAGCCCTAAAAATGTACTATAGGTTGAATGCTGTGAACCTCCTTTGTACTTAAGACGTAAATTTTTATCTGATCGAATGTTTTATCATGTGTTACAATTTGCAAAGAGTCCTTTAATAGCAAACCTTGATATACTAAGCAATCTTATAGAATCCTCAAATTACTGGAAACATAAATCATTGCCCTGTTTAGTAGAAAGTTTTATCCGATTCAAGTCACTTCTTGCCCCTAAACACCGGTTGCATGCTCTTGGATTATTTACTTACGGTTATGAAACGGATTATTATTTTGACGGTTATGAATCAGGAAGTTCTTCTATGATTTGCCTCAATCTAGATATTGATAAACTCAATGCAAATGTGTGTTTTAAAATGACGATAGAAAATAAATGGCCTGGCTGGCACCATATTTACAAGGGTTCTTAATTCTTAAATTTCCTTTTAAGAGTAAACCTTTACCGCTCATTGCAGAAGCCAGAGACAAGTTAAACCGTTGTGTAAACTTAGGTTTAACTATAAATTTTGCTTGGATCCCTAGCCATTGTGGAATTACCGGTAACGAAAAAGCAGACAAACTAGCAAATGAAGCTGTGATATGTGGTGATGTTTATCCTTTCAAAAATTATACGCATGATTTCGCTGCTCTCCCTAGGCTTTTCCTTCAAGATTCTTGGAGTGATGCCTGGTTGCAGAGTAGTCGAACAAAAGGAAGTCACTGCGCTAGTAAACAATCAGTGATTCGTACAAAACCGTGGTTTGCTTCTATTAAACTTGGCTAGATACCTACTTCTATTCTAATTAGGTTGCGCCTTGGACATACCACTTGTCCAGCTCATCTTGCTCGTTTCAAAATTATTGAAAGCCCAGAGTGTTAATGTGGTTAGGAATATGGAGATCCTGACCACATATTTTTTTCCTGTCCTAAATTTGACCGTGCTCTCTTATATGAAACATTGATATCCCTCCGTGTCCCACTACCCATCAACGTAAAATCCCTTCTTTCTATTGCTTCTTCTTCTGTATATAATTGTTTAGCTCAGTTTATTAACTATAATAATATTAATATGTAAATAGTGTATTTGTACATTACCTATTAAGTAATATGCCTATCTATCCTGATACTTCCTTTAATATTTCCGTAACTTGATTAATTCCAAATTACTATTTTCAATTTTGCGCGAAACGTTTCCTCACTTTTAACCAATAATGTCATGTCTAATAATATCGTTTAAGAATTATGTAAAATTCACAACAACGAAGAAGAACATGAAGATGGCAAATACACAAACCGTGTGAAGCCAAACTCTCAAATGAGGGCAGAAGAAAAAAAAAGAAAGTGATTTCTCTTTCTCTCTCTCTCTACGATATAAACCGATTTTGCCTTACTTTTCTGCTGTTTCCAAAGTATTAATATTATGTACAGTTGTCTCGTTCTATACAATATAGTAATCTTTGCAGTTGTCTCAGGTTGATTTATAAGCTGGGGTGTATATATTTTTTTCTATGTTTATAAGCATTGTGATAAACATTATTGACCTGTATCGCAATTTAACCTTTATATCAATGTCTCGAGGGTGTGCCGATAATTTGTGTTAATATCTTACCGATACCGTGATTACATCAGCCTGTGCTAAGTCGAGAAAATGCAAGGTTAGTGACTATTGATGTGAATATTGGTACTTGGATCCTGAAATAATCTCTTGATAAATATAGTATTCAGCCATTTCGTTCAGAACTTCTCATATAACTGGACCCTACATATACATGATCTGAATTCGCTTATAAGACATATACCTATGTAGAGACGTAGGAGAGTACACCAGGGCGCAAGTTTGTTTGAACATGCAAGAATGCTCTAAGCAACTGTTCCCCAACTCTAGTACCATTTACATCAAACAAGCAAACATTCACAGAATATTTCATAAAGTATTCTTGTGGAATGAACAAAGAGAGAATTTTCTGTTTGTTACACTTAATTAATTTAAGGGATTAGGGAATGAGTGAGCATCAGCTGGTTAATGTAAATTGCCTGAAGAATGCACCTTTTGAACAATAGAATTTAGATATGATAAACATATTGAAATGCAATGAAGTTCTTAGGTGAACAGATTTCTCATAACCCTTAATTTATTAGTACAGTTTTCACTAAAAAATAGGTTCTGACACATACCTGAGCATTGAATCTGTTTAATCATAATGTCATTCCTGTTCAGTGAACTTCTTCAGCAGAAGGTTATTGTGTTCTTACTGGCCTTCTATCTTACACAAATGGCCAGGTATGTGTGAAACCCAGTTTTATAGGTCACAGTTACTTATTAACTCATTATTAGTAACAATTTTAGGTAACAAGAGGAACAGGTCAAGGTCTCCCATTGGCCGCAGGCGGGATAGTAGCAAAATGGACAATAAAATGCCCAACTCTGGCATGGGTGGGAACAATACCGGACAAGACATGAACATGATGAACCAAATGATGAGCCAGATGTCTGGCTATGTCAATCCAGGTCAGTTGCAAAGAACTGATCTTCCCACATTCCATAGATCTTCAGATACCATGTTTTTTGATAGACATTGGCAACAGCCATTCCTGCTATACATATGTTGGTGATATTGACAAAATAGTTGTTTTTAAATATTGTAATAAACAGTCATTGACAAAAAGTAACTCTGAGACAATATTACCTTTTACTTTCATCTGCTTTTAATACATTTATTTATCCCTTTCAAGTCAAAATTCAATAGCAATGCTTGGGTTATGAACAGATTGTTTTATGCTGTTCATCTTCTTTAATTTTTTATTTATACTAGGAAACATGATGATGGGAGGGATGTACCAAAATATGATGATGCCAAGTGCTATGATGGCTGGTGGAATGATACCGGGAAACACTGGCATAGACATGATGTCGTCCACAGGCATTGACATGATGTCTCAGAACATGGACATGTCTTCCATGGGAACTACAGCTATTACAGCCCCACCAATGCCACCAGGAGGCCTCGCCACAGGGACAGCAATGGATATGAATATGATGGGGGGAATGATGATGGACCCTTCCATGATGGGAATGTATGCCGGCATACCTAGTGGCGACATGTCAGCTATGCAAGAAAAAAAAGAAATCATATTAAAAAATTGCAAGCTTATCCCTCCAGAACCTGGAACTCCGCAACCACCGCGCCGAGTGCGTCCTCCAGGTTGTCGCACAATCTTTGTAGGAGGTCTGCCGGATAAAATAAGGGAAAGTGTTGTTAGGGAGATCTTTGAAAACTACGGCAGGATTCATACCCTTAGACTGTCGAAGAAAAACTTCTGTCATATTCGTTTCGATAGAGAGCCTTGCGTAGATGCCGCGATGAGTATATCCGGCTACCGCATCAAGCTATTAGATACCAAGGATGATGATGACATGGACGAGGACGACGATTCCCACGCCATGTCTGGCTGGCTGCATGTTGACTATGCCGCTGTAAGTTTTTATAATTTAAATACTGTACTTATACATACTATTTGAATTGCAGTTATATTGTTTAAGAAGATGGACACTTTCGCATTTATAATATGTATGGAGATTCATAATAAGCTGCTACAAAATAACGTAAACAACTATTATATACAACACTTCTATTATATATTAACAGATGAAAATAGAAATGAATACAGATTCCTTTGAAAATATATTGTAGTAAAAACGATAGTAGCTGTAGCAAATTTTAAGATTCGTTATATTTGCTTGCCTAACAAAACTGCAATTTTATGCGAAAGTGTCAAACACACCTTCGCATATATAATAGGTTTATGTTTTGTCCTCAGCAACTGACTGATGGACCAGATTAATTTTTTGCATAGAGAAAGTTCAAGGTCTGGAGAGTGCCATAGGGCCTATGGCACGTGTAAAAGTAGCCTATGATATTGGCTACTTTTTCCCAGAATAACAATCAAAACACAGGTGGAGCCGCAGACAAAAGCTATTACTATTATATATGTCTCTTAAAACTTACTGACTGTATGTTGATAAAATTTTAGAGTCGCGACGACCAGAACGAGTTTGAAAGACGGCAGCGTCAGGCGATGCGCATTCAACAGCAGCAAATGCAGCAAATGAATGCTCAGCAACAGGAAGTATCAGCAAGAAGCACCCCGAGCTACCGCCGCTCCCCGTCGCCCCTCCGTGTACAGCCTTACTCCAACACAGCTGTCATACAACTAGCAGAGAAAATTAAAAATGAAGAACATTTTTCCAGTGCCGTTCCGGTAAATACTACACATGTGCAAAAAAAAATTTTTTTTATCTACGAGTATAGTATAGTCTCAAATATATTGACTCGTTTTAACTTTGTGTAGCGCAACACTTAAAAAAACTCGCTAAATTCGGATATTTGTCTAGATATGACGTCTTTTTTCAGGGTTAGTGCCAAGGTCAGTGTTCTTGTATGAAACTTAGAGCGCCTGGCGTCTCTCTTGACCAAAATCACTCCCACAAATTCTTTGACTACACAGTTCTTCTAAAATCACTAAGAATAATCATTTGTTGCACTGCTTGTACTGTAATTTATTGCCATTATTTTAATGTCGATAATTATCTACATTTTCCATAATTGTAGACTTTATTGGCGTGGCTGGAGCGCGGCGAATGCTCCAAAAAGAACGCAAATCAGTTTTATTCAATGATTCAAGCTACAAACTCTCACATACGCAGACTGTTCAATGAAAAGATGCAATCTGAAGAGGAGCTTCAAGAGTGCAAGGAAAGAGTGAGGACCAACATTGAAAGTGTGATCAACCAACGTAAGTCTCTAACTACAAACTCAAAACTCTTGCTCTGTCTCCCAATCAGTGGTCACATTATCTAACTCTCATGCCTTTTATGGTCCTCCACCAAAGATATTATTTTGGTAAGGTAAAGTATGAAGGACAAAATTTTATGAAAGCAGAAATAGTCTCATCGTACAAAGATAAGGAGAACATGTTACATGGATCTAAAGCAAGTTCTCAAAATGTCAAAACTATATTATTTCTCTGTCTGGAACAGTTACGACAAATTGTTTAAATAACACAGGCACCATGAAATCCAGGGAAACTTCATCGGTCACACATGAATACAGTTTTAGTGCTCTTCAAGGCTAAGATACATAAAACGATAAAATGTTGCCTACCGTTTTTTAAATCATGACGTCTCATTTTGCTCGTGTAAAATAACTACGAGAAAATCAGTAAGTACACAAAATGTAGTCACTTCAAATCTGTTTAATCAAACAGGCAAAAGCTGTTGCATTTAGATGACGTTTTCATGACCCGTCCCATTCTCTCTTGAATCGTGACGCGCGCGACGTATGTCGTGGTATGTATCTTAGCCCATCTAGTCTGTCTGCTCTCTCGTTAAATACGAGTACCTATCTATCTATGTAAATCACAATGGTTCACCAGTACTCTGCCGAAACCTTCAATACTAATAGTTCACTACGGTAACACGAATTGCTGCAATATGAGCTGACAACATTACTCTTACTACAACATCAAACTTTTTGCAACTTGCAGTTAAATAATTAAATTTGCAACAAGCCCATTTCGGCAACGCAAACTTACATTTGTCTTTTTGCTATTGGTGTATAACGAAGTAACGCTTCGTTAATTTGCCTCCATATTACTCTGGTAACAATTTGTATCTTTAAACATGTGCAAATATTTCCTCTTGCCATGATAATGACACCAATACGTAAATATGCACAAGATGGTACATATAATTTTAATTAATGATAGTGAAAGTATGTTGTCAGGTCATAATGGGTCCCTCTGTGCGGTATCACACTCAATGATTCCCGCAAAGTCGCAACGCGTCGCCTATCGCTGCACTCTACAGGTCATCTCTAAGCGTTCTGGGTAGACATATGTACCACAGATCATGATCTCTCGGTCGACAAAACATGCGAGGGCGAGACGGGCGGTACGATTAATCATTCCGACGGTATGTGTTGGTCGCCGACTCCTAACGTAATATTTGTGAAACTCAGTGGAACAGGTGGCGAAAGTGTTTAGCGCGTCGGCACACCAGCGTGTGTGGGACCATTTCACCAAACCTCAGCGGAAGAACATCGAGACGTGGCAGAAAATGACACAGGTAGTCTGAACTTTGTACAAAACTTGTATTCATATAACAGCATTAACAGGTGTTTAGGTATAGGTATGGATGTGATACTCAGGTAAATCAGACCAATGGCATGCGATTGATTTTGAACATGCATTGTAATTTTAATTGTTCAACATTAGATCAAAACAATTAAACACTGTTCGAGATGATGTGACGTGGTGACCTGATTAGTGAAAAGACATTTGGAGATCATAAAGACAGCTCATCAAAGTGTATGTAAGTTACCGGGTCTTGTCGTAACTTTAATTTTTTGTCAGATAATCATTGGTAAGCTAAGACAAATTAACAACATTAGCTTTTAAGAATGAAGAACGAATTCTGATGGAAACCTAATGGCGTAGTTGGCAGCAACGCACTTTACTAGTGAATAAGAAAAATACGGTCTTCTTTATGTAATGTGCAATATTTCATTCAAAATGGTAAGTACTTGTGATAAGAAAGGATATTGCGTTCTAATGCGTCGCGTTTCGGTCCGCATTAGTATGCTCCTGTCTGGTCTCAGGAAACCCACACGATATATTCGTACTCGTATCACACAGAACGTAAAGAAAGTCATCTTTTGGGTAAGTATAGGTGTTCTAATTGAATTAGTAAAATTGCAATGTATTTTCAATTCGAATGGCAACTATTTCAATAACCACGCACCAGAAGGCAGCAGCGAAAGGTAATTTCACTAGATTAAGGTGCTGCAACTGTCTTCTACATAATATATTATACATTATCATATTTTTATCAAAAACTCATCAATGTTTTTATGTTTTTAGGAGTTTTCCAATTTGAAGGAAGAATTCAATGAGAAATTCTATGGAGCAGAAGAGAATGATTTCAATGGTTTTAACAATAGACCTCTTGAAAGCGGAAATAGCGATGAAGTGTCGCAACTGAAGGTAAAAACTGTTATTAAATAAGCGAATAGGGCTCGTGGCTCAGGTTTCATCGACAGAAAACGATCACCGAAGTTGTCACTCAGGGCTGAGACAAGTATAATGTACAGCAATTGCAAAGCCCTAATTATGTTTTCTATTTTTTTAAGCGTGAAAATGAGAGTCTTCAGTTTCAATTGGAGGCGTACAAAAACGAAGTGGACGTCATTAAATCTGAAGCTAAAAAGGAGATGGAGAAATTCAAAGCTCAGTTCATTGCTCGTCAGGCTCTGCAAGGTGCCATGCAAGGAGGAGCGGTGGACAATAATGTAAGGATCTCTAAAGCTCTTAACCTACACATTATCATGCCAGTGTGCCTGAGGTTCAGTTACTAAATAAGCCATGGTCGAGTGCTTGAAATTGTCACTTAAGGCAGTATGCCAAAGAAAAATTTCATTCCAGCTGACTCCTAGTTTCCGTAATATATCCGTTCCCTTAAGCGACTATTGTAGATCACATCAATCTTCAATTTTGACACTTAAATTGAACGAACTTCGTACCTCTCGCACGGCAATCGACCCCACTAACTACTCGTCCATTATCGGCACGAAACTCTTCTATCAGTGATGTGTCGTGTTTCCGTCACAGCCGCCTCTCCCTATGAACCCGCTCGTGAAGCCGCCGCCGCCGCCACCGCTGCCGGATGACAACAAGGTGTCCCTGGAAGAGACCATCGACGTCAAGTGCGGAGAGGCCAGGCTTATTGGAGTCATGTCCGCATTTTTGCAGGTGGGAATTTTAATGCACATATCTTTTTAATGTGGACTGGATCGCGTATAGTGGGTACTGCTAGGGCACTAGAAGTTCTCAGTTATCGCCTGTTATGTCTGTCGATCATTATTTTAATTATCTTAAGATCGGATGTTCATTCAAACGTATTCTTCTCGGTCTCAGCGGAAGACCAGCGCTGTCTTCTGTGTAGCAACTAAAAATTTGCCGAGTTGGGGCCGGGTTGTGACAAACACTAAACAAAATTTACACTAATTTTAATAGTTACTTATGTATGCTCTCATGTATTTTTGTTATGTGTTTGTTACAAATAAATTAATCATTAATTTATTAAAAAATGCTGTGAATGAATTTTAAAAGTTGTACAATTTTATTTGGTTTTACAAATATTTAATGGAATCTGGCTTTACTTTTCGCAGGTCAAAAATAGTTTTATTACACTAAAAGAAAAACATATATTTCATATAATTACACGCTGATCTTAACACTATGATTCCCTGCCACGTATTCAGATATCTATCCTAAATACGCTGCTGGCAGATTTTGTGTTATTTATTAACGCTACTGTTGGGAACGAAGGCTCAATGCTCACACACAAATGTTAACATCGTCAGGTGCACCCTCAAGGCGCGAGCTTGGACTACGTGGTGTCATACGTCCGAGCGTTGTTCCCGCAAGTGTCGCAGGCGACTGTGAACCACGTGCTACAGAAACACAGTGACGTGTTCCTCCGAGTAACATCCGGCGTGGGCGCCAACATCGAGAACCGATGGTCCTTCGTCGCGTTCAACGCACCCAAGAAAGAGGAGACCGCCTAGCGCAAGAACAAACGTCAGAGGCAACGTATAAAACCTCTTAGCATATCACTCACCTACATGAAAAGGGATTGAGGTGTTAGGGCTTGGACTGATTGCGGTAAAGGAAGAATTTTGTAAAAATCTTACAAGCTACAGCAACAGTGACGAACTTATGTTCACATATTATGACGGTGATAGTGTCGCTCCTACTTACTGATAAGACAAGAACTTGTGGTGAAGGTATCAGGGGGCCGCTCTTGTACAATTTTACATAAGGAAATGACTTATGTTAGACAGTTTAATTGTCGTTTGTTTTACAATGGTTCCTTGCCAAACTATGATTGTTACAAGAATTGAACTTACTTAGTCCTCTAGTAGTTAGTAGTAAGTAGCCTTTGAATGGTTTGTTAGATGAGATTCAAGTATTGTGCGTTTAATTTTGACAACAGCACGTCGACCAGCGAACCATTGATCAAAATTCACAAGTTAACATTGTCCAAATGTTACCGACACATCTGTAAAGCTTTGTCTGTATGTTGTAGTGTCAATGTCTGTGAATACTAGTGTAACGTATAATTTTTATAGAATCCCAGCGTTAGATATCTTAGATATATATTTAAAAGAGTATGTCCAGAATGACTGATATAATGACTCCTGACCACCATTTGAACACCACCACCACCGCTGGTGGCAATTACTAGTTATAATATATTTTACTATGAGACGTGCCCTATTTAGGCCCTGCCAATGTGCGTGGCTAAAATACATATTACGATGAAATGTTGTCTACATATTTTCTCGTCATGACGAGATTTAATATGATGTCACGTCGCGTAAGGTAATATTATGTCGCGGCATGTATTTTAGCCCTTCTAGAATGATTACGTGGTTTAATCAGCTAGATATTATATAATGTGTCTTAGTATTGTGTAGTTATGTATGTCATCGTTTTTATGTGTTGTATTATCGTGTATGATTGTTACAAAATAAGCTTAGTCAGTAAATGACTTCCTTATGGCCAGGCGTATCAGTAAATAAAGGAAATTATTCATTTAACGGGATTTTTTTATTTCATATTTCGATTCTACAACGGAATCAGTGGCATTACAATATACCAAAAAACGTTAATGATGTATTATAAAACAGCTGATTTTCGAATTCTAACAATAAGTAATTTCTAATATCGAGAGAAGAATGCGCGGCGGAGGGAGTGCGGCGTGCTGTATTATGCAATAGGTACATAAGATCTATAAAAAAGGACTGATTACATCAGTGATTTTTTGTTTTTAACCGGCTAAAAACAGCGGAAGTTCTCAATTCGATTTTGCGTGTTATCCAATTTCTCATTGAAGCCTTCGACGATTTGGTTTGTTACGTTACTTTTTTTTAAGATTTTTTTTATGTGGCTGCCTTTTGCTGTGATTGTAATTCTTCGATACATTGCATGTATTCAGTGGTTGCTTCCTCTAGGTCTCTGTCGTTGCTGGTGGGGTCGCTCTCGGTGACCGGCGCGCCGTCGCCGCCGCCCTGACGCATCTTCAGCCGTAACTCGCGCATTCGGGCCTCGAGAATTCTTTCACGTTTGTTTTCGCGCTCTAAAATCTAAAACAATAAGTTAGCTTAAGATATTTATAAGTAGGTAGGTATAGGTCTTAAGAAAACTCTTGTATCAAAGTTATTTATAGTAAGTTTGAAGGAGCTCGATGCCAGAAATTACCAAGTCATCGACAAAAAAGAACTGATCATCAAACGATTGAACCGTTTTTTCATAAATCATAAATACTTAGGTACGAAACTTCAAAATAAAATAACTTCAAAGGTTCATTCATATAAACGATGTAACATAAATTTATTTTTAGAACTATACATTTATATTAAAACATACACGTTCAACTTATTATATTTTTGCATTGGGAGTTAGGTAGATGCTAGTAACAGTAACAAAAAAAAACTTTAAAGATAGATTATGGTAGGTACTCGTCGAGTTGAGTTTTTGTAGAAAACTTACATTCGTCAAGAGTTGTTTGTCGTTTTTATCTGCAGTACCTAGATTAGTCGACAATTCAGCTAAGTATACGGTGCCTCGGCTGCTTCCACACGCCACGAGCAAACCCTACAACATATATCCTATATTTCATCAAACGAAAGTGACAGACAAAAGAAAAATTGCCAGACCCGGAAAAAAACGCTTTTCTCACTCGGTCTATTTGGTAGGCATCTATTCGATTAGGTAAGAAAAACAATCCTAAGTTCAAATTTATAATGATATTTAAAAAGTTCTGTAGCAGACTTCGCTATAAGTGCTGCTCAAGTTACCTACCAAATGTTCTCTCACTAGATGCGTGCATTTCGTGCTAAGACCCTAGAGTAGGTTGTGCGTGTATCAATGTTGTACTTAGTTGTGTTTCATGACATACTTATGATAGAATTAGAAGATAAGAAAATTCATGGTGGGTAGATAGTGTTATACTAATTATTAGTATTAGTACCTACCTACGGTTCCACTAAGCACTAAATGTACTATTCCGGCGGCCGAATAGCACCTTTAATAATAATGTAAGATCTTACTCCTTCATGAGGTCGTACTCGCAGTAGAGGCTCGTCGCAGAGCTGTGCGGTGACAATGGGAGCACTCCTGCGCCGCAGTAGATCCCAACACGACAAGCATCCGTCCCACTGAGTAACTAGCATCACTGAAAACCTGCTCATCAAAAAATTATCGTTCATAAATTAGTGATGGAGCAATTCACAATGCAAAATATTTTGACTAAATATAATATGTATTTACCTATATTACGGCAACAACAGTATTTTTATAAATTTGTTTTGTGTGATGTGACATCACAGACTCTTAGCTACTAGTGAAACTACTTTTAAATTAGAGCCTACCTTGCATCCATAAAGGATTAGTAGACTATTGGGAGTTAGTGATAGCCTAGTCGGTAGACCCCTTACCTCTCGAGCGTACGGGCGCGGCTTCTAATCCGGGTTCAGGCATGCACCTCCGTGTTTTTCACTAATGTGCATATTATAATTTATTAGGTACCACATGCTTAAACGGTGAAGTAAAACTTCGTAAGGAAACCTGCTTGTCGGAGAAGTTTAATAACTTCCAAAGATAAATGACCAACCCACCAAGATCTTCGAAGATCTTGGTGGGTTAGGCCATAGCAAAGATTGGTGATCATCCACCAATCTTTGCTATGGCCTACACCTCCTTCATAGGAGAGACCCGTGCTCTGCAGTGGGACGATATGGGTTGATGCGTGCATACTTCAATGGGCACAGTGCCAAAAGACAATCCACTAAAATCCCTAAAACTTTGTAGAGAACCCTGTATGTCAAGATTGAATGGAAACTACGGCCTGTACGAATTTTCTTGCGGACAAACATCTGTACATTACAAATTGTCAGACGTATGAACATTTCGATGCTTCGAGTCCAGACTCGAAACAGAGACGCTTTGCTCGCTCGCTCAATTATTTTCTTTGTGCTAACATAGCTACACTAATACAGGTGTAGGTACCTAATCTAACATAAACTTACCTGACCGGATTCCAAGCTCCATCGGTAAGCTTTGTGCTATGTGAATAAGTCCAGAGTATCGAGGACTCGCGACAATCCTCGCTCCAAACTCTGGCTGTCCAGTCACCAACTGTTAAGAAGTTCTTTAGGAACGTAGGATTCCTTTGTAGAGAGTATACAGGGCCAAGATGGGCTTCATACTGAAAATATATGAAAAATATTAATGTCGATCAAATAGTTTTAATATAATCAGTTTGTATACATGCCTTTGAAGGAAGTTTTTCCACGGGGTTTTTCCCTTTTCTATTTCCTCCTATAACTAGTCCAGTTTCCGTTCCAACCATGAACCTTCGTGTAAAAAAGATTTTTGTTTTGTGAGATGTAAAGTAAAGTGAAAATGATAATTACAAGCGTTGGTTGTTAAATTATATCATTCAATAAATTCTCTAGGAATTTAATAGATTAAGTTCTCTAAAACGCCTATACTAGTCGACTAGACTAGACTAGTCCCATATAATTTTTACCATAAACAGTCCAGCAGTTTGGTTTTTTACTCAAAATGACTGAAAAATAGTGCTTGACGATTTAAAGTAGCTTGATACTTTTTAAAATTTGAGGTAGACAATTGAATACTTTATGCTTGGTTATTCCTGATCGATGCACTTACCTAGTCGGTATAGTAGGTTCATATTCAAGAGCCGATATACCGATCGCGTTATCAATACTAGCAGTGTCCGTTGGTAATTTTACTATATCTATAATCATGGAATCTGATGGCTCGCTCATATTTCTTGTGTCCCACCTGGAAATTATTAAAACTTCTTTAAATATCCGTCGTTATATTTAAAGAAGGACAAGCCTTTATGGGCGAGTGACTGTGAGTTACATTGTCGATCCCCTCATGATATACGTATTATAGGTAGGTACGTACCTAAAAAAAGTCTTGCACGTGCAAGAGCAGTACACCTACTTTGTATATATAGGATCACTTACAAAAAGGTTTAAGTACCCATAGTTTTAATATTGACCACACCTCAAACTAGCCTGTAGCCCCTGTGGTAGTGAAACCTACTAGTTTTTGGCTCGTTTACCATTTCACAACGCCGTCTGGTGAGGATGAGAAAAACTCCGCTCCAGTTTTCGAATTAATAAAAAGCACGTTCCGTGCTAAATCTTGATGTGCCACGTGGGGTGGACACATAATGGCGGGTTCTCCACCTTTTCTAGTATCCCACCAGCCCACCTAAAACATGAACTTACTATTAAACTATTTTAAGCAGGCTCTATCTACCCAAGACGGAAGTAAAAATAAAAATAAAGTTTTCTAATGTTTTGATGTAAGGAATTAATCATCGTAAAAATCAGACTTATTTGAATACCTAATCAAAGTCTCTAATTTTGATAAAAAACGATATGAGTGCGAGAGAGTGTACCTATGTGTTATTATACAATTTGTAAATAACTACAAAATAGAAGAGTAGGTATATAAATACCTGGCCATTCATCATTCCACCGGCTAGTGTGTGTTGATCGCGAGGATTGTATATCAAATCGAGTAATGGTTGAGGTGGCTTAATAATTAATTCTGGAGCGTTGGCGTTTTCTGCAGACAAGCATTCTTATTATGAATACCTATGGTTGAGGATGGATCGTTTTACTACGATATGGTCCTTCTGCCAGGGAGTCGTTCAAATACACTAGTCACTTCAGCTTCACAATAGGCGTGCCAAGTATTTCGATTACAACCTATGTTTGTCTACGTTGGCTAACGAGCCCTACTATAGGCCGCCACATCGGCATGTCATGTCCCATTGAAACGCTCTGTTTAAGTAATCCCCTGCGTAGTAATCGTACAAACAATATACCTACTTACCTTTTCTTTTTAAATAGCTAGCTAAAATTGCTATATACTTACATAAATACGAGTACACACACCCTGCGAGTAAGTAGACTGGCACATTAGCAGTCGTGATAAATACTCACCAATATCCCAAATGTAAGACATCTGTGGAATCCTATTATTTCTCATCAAGTCAACGTCTGCATGCGCAGCCGCTAGCTTGGCCCCTCCATCTGCTTGCCAGGACAATGACCTGACGGCTCGTTTGGCGCCTGGCTCCCGGTACACATTCACTGTGTGACAGCTGCTTCTCTCTACGGGAGGTATGGCAGGGATATCGGAGTAGGAAGTCTGGTACATATCTATTGCGTTGTTTTGGAGTATGTTGTGTTCCATGCTCTGAAATACTCCAAAGGTTTACTGAGCATATAAAGCTTTCGTAAATTTATGTTGGCCTGAAAGCCCTCCTGTGGTTTCAGGAATATTGAGCTATCAGAATTAATCTAAATACATATAAGTATGCCGCACAGCTCGGAGCCCTTAGTGTACGTAGTAGGAGTATTCATAGATTACCTATCAAATAAGTACGTACTTTCTCGGAGCCGTCTTTTTAAAATTCCTGCTAAGTCCTGCATTTAAGTTTTAGGAGTAGATATTTTTACTACTATAATACAACTACTATACCTTCCTACCTACCACCGGTTTACTGGTACCACTTACATGACCTAAGTGCATCACTGCGTGAATATAAGCGTCATCTTTTTCTATTTTCCGCCGGTATCTCTGACAAGCTTCAGGGTCGTTCATGTTGATGTCTTTTGGCCAACCGCCCTCCACATGGTTGATGCCAGAACATGTGTATTCTGCCCTGAAGACGTCATTATATACATTTGAGTGTTAGGGCACATATTGTACTCTCTTAGCGCGATTTATCTAAGGGTCTAAAATCAGAAATCGTGATACGGATAGTCAGCCTGTGAAGAATCGCCCTTAGAAAGCACGTTGGAAGAAGTTATATACATAGGTTCAAATAAGATGCAGGGCATGTAGTAAGTCTTTTAATAGAAATACTGTATCTATTAGATTTTACCTGTATGAGTTCACCCAGTGTTCCGACATCGTTCCTGTATTTTGAATGGCGACATGGACTGGATTCCGAAGAATATAGTTCTTGTAATGTGCCGGCTGATTCGGTATACTAAAGCGCATTTCCGGTCCATGATCCTCAAAAAGCAATTGCTTCCCGAATTCTTTCCTACGTCTTGTATATTCGTAAATAACTTCAGTTTTCTCTGGTTTTTCTACCATGTTTTAGCGTTACTTTACTATTATATAAAAGTGAACGAATGAAGAATGTTGTGGCTATGTCAGAGATACGAGTAATGTTGGGGTACGGGAAGTTATTAAATCAATAGGCATTATTAGGAGTCCATGGAAACAGTTTTCGATGTTTGGTGGTTACCTAAATTTATTTAGACTGATAAGTAACAAGTTTAATGATAAGCTAATACATTAATTAATAACGTGTTTAGAACGTTACGTTTATATAAAAAATACAATTTGTACTTCTCTAACGTCCATTAAATTTTTGGGTACAAGTTTTATCTTCTATCTTACACAAAAGGTTCTTCACATTAAGTGTGTTGTCCTATTTTGAAAAGTGAGAATTAAGTGTTATATTTTCTTATGGGAGTCTGATAAGTAGATGCGATATACCTCCTAATATATTTACTAGTACAAAGGTATAGGATCTGCGGGTGAAGCTTTCCTTAAGCTCAGAACCATAATACGTGGCGGTGTGGCCGCGAGTTTGACGTGGCATTGCTCCAGAAGGATCTTCCACTTTATTGCCGCTCGGTCTTCTGGAGACATCATTTTCAACTGCTCCGACTAAAGATATAATAATTAGCTTAGTAACGTAACGTTTAATCCGATATAGCGGACTAATATTTTTTTTTACAGGAATTATTATGGGTAATAAAGGAATGGGATTGCTGAAATAAATACTAAATAAAAAGGTTGTTATTAAAGTGATTTTGAGCTTATTCATATTATAATACACCTAGTAGGTTTTTAATTTTATTTATACTGATGTGGGTAAAGTTGCAGCTTACTGAATAACCCAGAGTGTCCTCCAGAACATTGATGGGCAGGCGTGCGCTCAGTTCGCCCGTGTGATCGGCAAAACTTACTCTAATCTCTTCGGGTTCTCTGCACAAATAATAACTTGGTATTGATAAGTTATAAATCTATAACTTAAGATTTGATATCGACGTCATTTTTTTAACAGACTTCCCAAAAAATAAAGAGTTGACTTTAGTACCAGTCAATTTTTTTCATGATTTTTACTCGATAACGGCTACGGCTAGAGCGATTGGAAAACATATTTTTTTGTTTGAAACGTTATATAAGAGTATGTATTATGTAATAATATTTGTTTGTTAAAAGGTAATTCACATGTCCTGACATTTAAATTTTATCAAAACCGGTCCAGAAGATTGGATTTTAAATAAAAAAATTGTAATGGCACGGTAAGTACTAGTCATTTTTATTTAAAAAGAACTTGCTTGAGATACTGGAGAACGAGTTCTTTTGTAGTATCTGGCAGTTCACGTCCACAACAAAATATAATTAAACTTAGGTACAGACGGTGCTCTTAAAGCCGAGCTTTCGGCCAGTGATGATCGCGCACGAGATGTTTTCTGGGCTCCGATTTAGGTATCTATACCTAAGAGTTCAAACTACCCACAATCGCACTTCTGTCTTGGACTATCTACAGTAGATATCACTCGTTAGGAGTACTTACTCCTTTTGATAAAAAATAAATTACATTATGTAAGGCACTCGAATCTCCACTCTGCCTCATCGTCCTTGCATACACAGATCAGCAGGTGGTCGAGTCTGTTATTTGACTCTTCTCAGAATTACAATTGCATTTTGCCAAAATGGCAGCTTTGTCATAGAATAAGCCACAGTTAGTATTAAACAAAATATATTTCGAAACGCAATGCAATCCTAATTCTGTAACGATTCAAATAACAGACTTGACCACGAGAAAACCCTTCTTCTTAATCAATATATGTCCTTGCATAAGTTCGATCTGTATATGTAAAGTTAGTCCTAAGGTTTTTGAAAATTAATTTATGGTTGAACAGTGTTGTATAAGCCTCAGGGCGGTTGTCTTGATGTGATTTAAGGATCCCGGAGTACCTACAGTGCGGTGGCTCGCTCGTCCGGCTCGAGGTGCGTGAGCAGAGCATGGAGTGAGGCGCAGAAGGGCGCGCCGGACGCGAGCCGGGAGCGGACTTGTGCTACGGACGCGGCACCGGGACGGGATCCGCTCCACGCCTCCCAGGCTGCGGCTTCGCCGCCCCCTGCTCGTGATCAATACAAAGTTTTAAAGTAAAACATCGAAATATAATGATACCAAGCTAAATACTTTGTATTCAACGCTGAGTAGCTTGTGATCTTACGTGTGGTGGCCTGATTTCGCAAGTAGAGACGCAGTGCCTCTGCGTCGGCGCAGTGCGGCTGGTGCGTGATGACGGAGCGCGCGCACGCAGCCAGCGACACGCCGCGTGCGCGCCACGACACGCGCGCGTCTGCTACGAACAGCACACTCTCTAGCGGCCGCCAGTCTTCCGCTCTTTATGAACAGAACGTTGTCTATGTTTCATTCACCTTTCAGTCTTTCGCTTTGGTGATGGGTTATTATCTACTAGCTCTTTAGAGATCTGTACGTAATCTAACTGGGTGTTATTTGTTGCAGTTAGTTATATTCATTCAAGTACTGAAACTTTTTTTGTAACAAAGGCACTTGCCTAAATATTACCTACATATTCCAACTACCAGTAGTTGGAACATTTTAATAATAAACACACGGCTAGGGAGGAATGGTAAGCAGGAAAGAGATAGGTAACTAGTCTAGTAGGTATATAGGTACATCTTAGTTTACAACTTTTATTGTTTTTTTTATTTTACTGCGGAGTTAGAAGTTGATTGACCTCACAGTAAAGATTGTCCACAATTATCAAAAAAATTAACAACCTACCTTACTCCTTCGGATATTGATTATATAATGGGTAACATTCGATGATTCATGTTTCTGAATACCTGTAATCTACGGACTCTTAACAGAATATATATCATGTAAGTACCTACCTAGACTCCTGGATTTTAAGAAATCCAACAGACAGTCTTATTTATTCTGTAACATCTCCAACTACAGTACATTTATCGCGTATTAGTTTATTGTTACTAATATAACGTAAGTTTTCTTACCTTTGAATGGTATCGATATCAAACATATCGAAATTAAGCGACGCAGGAGTGGTGTTGTCTATAATTTCCACAGTACGGACTGACATGTCCCGCCCTGAAATATAAATACAATTATATTAGTGTCCGCGTCTACAGTCTCGACTTTTCCAGCTGGACATTCAAGTGCTGCAACGCTGACCACGCTGTGACTTCCTGGAGCTGCAATGCTGTTTCAGGATAAGTATTGCAAGTAGGACCTAATGTAACACAAACATCTGTTTTATAATACCTAATAACTAACTCTATTCAAATAAGGAAAAAAACTTCCTTTAGTATTACCGTATAAAATACTCAAGTTTACCGTCTTTAGTCTTTATAGTTTTTGCCGGTTTTACAGTTTTCACTACCACTAGCAAGTCAACGTAGACGTTTGTGGATTCTGCAAAGAAAACAAAATTATAATAATTAAAAACAAAGCGCACAATCGGCACAGCAGGTCGTTCTCTTCCATTCTACTTTATCAGCTCTCTTTATTATCACTCCTCTTCCACACAACTCATCCACATAAATCTTCTTAGGTCGCCCCCCTCAAAGGGTACCCGCATTGTCGAGGCGATGAAGCCAAGAGGCACCCAGGAATGGGCCGCTCCACCAGGTTTTGGTCTTCATTTATGTGTTTTATGGGGACACCGCAACTGAGACGGGCTGCAAGGACTGACAGTATCGAAATAGAGTATTGGTGGAAATGGGATCGCAGTGATGATTATCTGCTGCTGCCGAAGCAGCAGGCGACTGGACCACTGCTGCCCCGTCGCAGGAGGACCTCAGGTGTCTGACGGCCACATGGTGGTATGGTCCTCGAGCTGGTTTGGGTGCCTCATGTGTCTGGCGTATCGCAACGGGTGATAAGGGTACCCGAGATATGGGTGCGGTGACGGACAGCCGTGGCGGGTCGCGGCCGAGTGCAATAGGGTACCTGTATCCGGCGAGCTATCGGCAGTGAGTGACACCGTGGAGTTTTAGTGGGTAAGAGTCCTACATAACCGTTCTGCCGTCCTGTAGCGGAGCGGTATGCAAGTAGCATTTCACCGAGTTAGAAAACGAACATATCGTGTAAAGTGATTTTTTCCAAGCAACCTTAAGATGGATCGGATTAAGGTAGAGAAATAATTATATACCTCAAAATAACGTTTGATTTTTTCTTCTCGCCTATATGGATAGATACCTGTTAGAGATTTTACTTTAGAGTAATAGTAACTTAAATGAAAGAACAGTCACATCAGTCGTACTTACACCCTGTCGGCGCCTGGCTCCTTGGCTAGACCCAATAAATTATTTTTACTACTTACTTTTACATATATGTAAAACATACCCAATAGTTTCATAACTTCTGCGAGGCCGTAGTACCCTGAGGGTGGTTTAGTGGGAATGTGCAGAAGTGGCAGGAAGCGACCGAACGAGTCTCCGCTGTGAATGCTCACGTCAGACTGGCCTTCGTTTAGAGACAGGTAAAATGGCGAAGATACCTAGAAAAAAAGGAGACGTCTTCGTAAACGCACTCCTCAACAAAATTCAGAGGACGCGATATGCGATATTTTACCTATCTCAAATTGTTTTAGCACGGCGCCTTTGGTTAGACTGTCCGTTTTTCTCACAGAAATAATATGAGCGGCATTGCTCACTACTTATATTTATTATGAGCAGATCGACTAGGGTTTGAAGGTGAAAACGTATTAAGTACCTACCATCTCTAAGTAAGTACCGTACTTGACGCTTAAGGACGTCGGCACATACTCTCGTACCTACTCCCATTTTGATGGCGGCATTTGACCAACCTATAGGTCTAGGTCAGCAGACTGATTCAGCAAGCTTTGAATCGACGATTAGCTTCGAAAAGTCTTCGTAAATAATACCCACTACGAAGACTAAGTACTTTTCAAAGCTAATCGTGGATTCAAAGCTTGCTGAATCAGGCTGCAGTTCAAGAAATTTATTTTAAGTAAACTTATTATGACTTATTTACCTGCGGTCTATACAATTCATTTTCGCCAGTCTTGATGCATATCTTGGGTGAATTGATTTCAACTGCGGGTAAAGAGTTAATTTAGTTCAGTGTGTTCGCTCACCAGCAGCCTGATTCACCAAGCTATCAATCGACGATTAGCTTCAAAGTCTTCCGTTTTCGTAAAGTATATCTACTATAAAGAAAAAAGCTAATCGTCGATTCAATATTTGCTGAATCAGGCTGCAGGCAAATATGCATAATAAAAATTATGGGCATAATGTTTGTAATAGAATACTCACCAACGTCTCCGACAAGAAACCTCTCATAGAACGTAAGTACGAAATATTCAGAGCCCCAAGCGTCCACATTGATAGTGTCTACGTCTGAATCTCTTACGGTAAACGATGTGACTCCCCTAGAATCCCCGTTTTTCTTCTTGGAACCGATGACACGTGGACTGTTTTTAGCTATAATAATACCTACAATAAGAGCATTTTTTATATTAGGATTTAAATTGTTCAGCTGAATCTTTTGTACGCCTGCCATTGCAAAAGTTAAGCTTTTTTTAATTGCCGCCAAAATAGCAAAACAACGTCATATCCTCTCTTTTTTTTATTTTTTTTATTGGCAATCATATCCTCTCTCTTTTTTAAGTGCTGTCAGTTAAATAAAAAGGTCTAATTATACCAGGGGTGCGTTCAGTGCCTACTATTGGTGAAACTATTCGCTCTTCTCCCGTTTGCGGCCTCAGTGTAAATTAAATAACAACTGACATGCAACTGACGCGTTCTGTACGTCGGTTAGTTCCAACTATTTAACGTTCAAAATCGCACTGTAAAAACATTATATCTGACAGTTAACAATACATGGCAATATGAGTTGCTGTCAGTGTAAAAATTCTACTATCGCGTTCGGTACCTACGAGTAGGGTAAAAAAACAACTATACCCTGAGGCACAGAACGTACTCCAGTACTTCGTACCTTATTACAGTACGTTATACCTAGCAATTCCGGATTCTATGGTTAATGGTTATACCAGAATCAAGCCTGTCGCCCTCTATCGTCGCAGGAAACAAGCCGGAAAGGTCAGACACATTCCATTTAAAACCATCAACAATATTAACTTTTTTTGTACCAATATTTAGATGTCAATGCCATTTCCAACAGGTGCGTTAGTGTCAATAGCAGAACTTTTGTCTTATTTCGCGCGATTTTTAGTTTTTGTTTTGGACTTTTGGTAGTGTTTTGGTTCTCTGAAAATCAATTTTAGCAAACATTATTATTTGTTTCATCTGATTTTCTAGACGAAAAGATAGCGTTATCTATAAATAATGCTATTCAAAGTAGAGGGCGGCTCGTCTATTCTAGGAGAAAGTTCATTCAGGCCCTTGCAGCTGGAGAGACAAACTACAGACTACACTGATTGTTCTGAGCGATTTTACAAAGTGTCTCGTAATTTTTCCAAACAATATGCTCATATTTACTCTGCTAGACTCAATACATTTCGTAATATTCTCGTTCCGATCATCAGGCAGAAGTGGTCCAACACTTACAAAGTGCTGAAGCTATGTGAACTACGTGAAAAGGGAACTGTTTGTATTATTGTCGGCACACTTTTCAAGCTTCAGGAGTTAAAGCCAAGTATTTTGAAAGAATTGTCTGATGAACTAGAAATAATTCCACAGCCCACAAGGTAGGTAACTAATCCATATATTGAAACAATTGTGTAGTTTACATCACTTTCTCATCAATCCTTCAGTCAATCTTATTGCGTGCTGTGGATCAAATGTTATATATACGTAGGGATAGGACAGTTTTTACCATATACAGTTTAGCAGTGTAAATTGTGGTCTTAAAGTTCATTTGTAATGTTGTAATTATTAATATTTGTCATACAATTTTATTGAGTTTATTATGTTTATTTTTATAGGACCCATTTTGTTCATGATTCAGACAGCCTAGTTCTAGAAGATGAATTGCAAAGAATTAAATTAGTTGGAGATTGTATTGATGTGAATCAAGTGGTCACAGGAGTAGTTTGTGCATTACTAGGTATAGTATATTATTATACATATAGCTTACTATAGTCCCCATGTCTCTTAATGAGACACATAAATCTCACTTATTGACACAGGCTTGCTGGTGGATCTGTAGTCTGTTATGCTGTCCAAATGTGGGTTAGGTTGTTTTTGAAAAGTTTTAACATCAATAATAAAAGCAGGCCTCCTCGATTTTTTCCACCACTTACATCAAGTTATAGTTATAAAATAATAATATAAATCAAATTCTAATCTGCATATAAGTGATAGCTATTCACACAATTCTGTTCAGTTTATTCACTGCAATGGTGCTTCGAATAATGCTGCAAGATTAAGCTTGAAGAAATATTTTACATATTTACATATTTTAATAGCCTCAGCTTTATGAAATTGATTTTAGGAACTTTTAAGGGTACGCTGAGGATATCAAAGGATATCTATCATGTATATAAACTAGAAACATTAAGTTACAAAATAAATAGGATTTTACTTACTGAATGTCATAAAAAGAGTTATTGATTTTTTATGTGTAATAATAGTTTATAGAATTATTCTTACTATGTACTATGTGGTAAAGCTATGTTGGTACTATCTATTTTTTATTTAGTGCTATACCTGTATAATAAATATATGTAATTACAGGTTCTGAAGATGAAGATGGTATTTTCACAATCAAAGATGTTTGCTGGCCAGGATGTAATATTCAAAAGCCTCTTCCTAAACTTATTAGTGACAGGTATGATCTGTCCCCGAGAGACTTAAAAATGTTACATCATTGAAATTGCTATAAGCTAGTATTATTGTCATGCATTTGCCTAACTAACATCGTGATTTCATGTTTTAATCACAATTACAGAGCTACAGATATCATTATTTATATTTTTACACTTATCAAATGTTATTTTTAGGTACATAGTGATAATGTCTGGGTTAAATTTAGCATCACAGTCAGCTGATCAATTGTTCTCCCTGCACTTACTGGTGGACTGGCTGGCGGGCCTCTCAGGGACAGCCAAGTATCAGGAGGAGATTTCTAACATTGTTAGGGTCATTGTTGCAGGTGAATACTGATCTAGTTATATATTCAAACTAGTATATTGCAGGATCACTAGACAACTTTTTGAGAGATCTTTTATTATGGCATATTAATTTTAAAAGTACTCGGGTGAATCAAGGGGGGTGTGAAAGTTGTTCATCATGATAAGCAGTAGATAAGCCTCTTTGGCAAGCCAAAGGAGTTATAGTTTACAATAATAGTAATCATTGGGGCTAAGTATAACTTTAATTTATGTTGCAACACTAATGCAACTACAGATTTTCATATATATTTTTTTGCTTTTAGGTGGTGTATTTGCAAATCATTCAAATGAGAGTGTTCTCAATGAATCCAGTGTTATAGCGTCTGGAGAGCTGGTAGATTCCATCTCAGCTGCTATCAGTTCCGTAGCACCTTTGGACCTCATGCCGGGGTGCAAGGACCCTACTGGGATAATGCTGCCTCAGAAACCTTTTCATCATTGTAAGTTTACACAATTAATTCTTATTAAATCATTAACCTCTAAACGAGGAACAAACACACCAGCAGTCCTAAAGCTGCTTTACACTATGCCAATAAGCTTGATTCGCTACGTAGGTAATAATAATTGTGCTTAATGCACAATGAATCGCGCCCAATTAATATATTTGGTCATTACATATGAAATTGGCGTTTTGTAAGGGAGGAACATTAAGTCTTTTTTTAATAATAATATATTTATTTAATCAAAGTATGTACCATTGCTATCTATGCACTTTTCCATCTCATAGGTAGTTCATTGATCCCTTTACTAAAAAAACCATTAAATCGTCTGGCCAGATTTAAGAAACCTGTAGTGAACGACACCGGCACTAGTCCACCAAACGCTCACAAGTAACTTTTTTTAGTCAATTTTCGCTTGGGGCAGGGTTTGGCTGGTTCGCCAGGATTCAGCCATTGCGATGAGCGTTTCCGATTATCGTACAGGATCCACTTTTCATCACAGGTAATGATCCGATTTATAATCCCTTCATTATTTTGCCGGTTGAGTAATGTAACGCAGCAGTTGACGCGCGTTTGTCGGTTTGCTGCACTCAATTCATGAGGTACCCACCTTTCAAGCTTTTTCACCTTTCCAATTTGCTTCAAGTGGATTAAAACAGTTTTATCACCAACACCGCAGCCTGCAGCTAACTCGGACGTGGTTTGCGATGGATCTGCTTCCACAATAGCTTTCAATACTTCATTACTTTAGTCTCCGGCCGTCCACGGGGCTTGTTCTGCAGGTCGAAATTTCCAGAAAGAAAACTTTGGAACCAAAAACGCACTGCACATTTCTTTTTCGACACCGCCGCCATACACATCATTAATCCTTCGAGCCGTTTCTGCAGCACTGGTCCCACGGTGGAACTCGTACTCGTAAATAACGCGATATTTCAAGTTTTCCATTTTGTAAACTGCGTGACGCAAAGAAAAAACCAAACGAGGACAAAACAAATGAATTCCGGTTTTCGTAATATAAATGTATGAATAAATAGCTGTATAAATTTGAAATTTGAATCCCTTACCAAAGAAGAGATATTTGAGATCAAAGTGGCCAGTACGACAAAACGCCAATTTCATATGTAAGGACCTAATATTACAATAGGTAAAACCTAAATCTTAAGTAATATGCTTATAAGGTTTATTAATTTCCACAGGAATGTTAAGTAAGGGTACTGATTACTTATTGGTCAGCCAATCAGCAGTTTTTGAATATTTTTCAAAATCATAAAATTGTTATTATAATATAATCTATGGTATAACATTGTTACAGGTCTATTTTCAAAAGCAATTGAATATAAATCATTTAACAGGGTCTCGAATCCTTACGAGTGTGACATTGGAGGTAAGTCATTTTGCTCTTTTTTTTAATATATGTACCTATAAGCTCAGTTTTGACTGCATTTCCCCTGTAAACCTGACAAAGTATTTGTGATGTGTCTACATGCATATTAAAGGGTTCCATAGCTCTATAGCCGAGTTTAATTTCATACAATTATTTTGACCTCACACATAAAATGTTTGGTTTAGCTTTTTTTAAATATAGATAGTTTAGCTTCTTTTGAATGTTTTGATATGATTTCCCACAGTTAATTTTACTAGAATTTTTTAGTAACATCTTTCAGTCTTAAAAAATTGGCTTCATTATCATACAGTTTGGAAATCCAAGTCAATGGCCAACTTAAACATTAAACAACAAAAAAAAAGAATCCTTAGCTTACTTGCAATTTTGTTCATAGTTGTAAAAGTTAAACTGAAAATGGTGAGTTGGACAGAGAAAAACTATAAGAGGTCCTAGTATTCTCAATTTGTCTGAATTATATACTTTTAATGGTACTTAAAACCGTTTCTCTTTTCAGGTTTTCTTTGCCTTGGCTCTTCAGGAGAACCCATTAAAGATATTATGCGTTACAGCAAGGTCTCTACCTGTTTAGAAGCTATGAAGAAAACCCTAGAGTGGCGGCACCTTGCCCCCACCTGCCCTGACACGGTCCCTTGCACGCCCTGCGTCGATACGGACCCCTTTACTATATACAATTGCCCCGCTGTTTACTTCTGTGGAAACGCTGATGAATTTGCCACGGATTTGTATGAAGGTCGGTAAATCTTTTATGATCAAGGGATTTTTTACAGACTCCATAAAAGACTAGGTAGATAGATCAACGGACCTCAATCTGTCAGAAACTGACTGGACCGATTTGAACAATTATTTATTGTTTACTAGCTTGACCGGCGAACTTCGTACCGCCTAACAGTCGATTCTTTAATTTTTTATTTGTTTTAATCTTATTCTGCTGTTGGGACGCCGGGTCATCAAATATTGACAAATATTTACATTAAAATAATTAGTAATATCATAATCAAATCAAAATCAGTTTTATCGGTTCAGCTACTCTTGAGATTTGCGCTTAGCAATACATTCAGCGATTCATTTTTATTTATTTATTATTGGAGTCCGACCGAAACTGTTATCTTATCGCTGTATTTCTAGATGTCTCATCTGCCTATGATAACATACAACTTCCAATACTCAGAAACAAAATGTTACTGCTGAGTATTTCTGTGAAGATGGTACACTTCATTTGCTACTTCTTGACAGAAAGAAGAATTATTATAAAATGTCAGGATTACCAGTCTACATCTAGATCTATCTGGAAGGGTCTTCCACAGGGCTCTGTACTCAGTCCCCTTCTATACAGTCTCTATTCTACAGATTTAGTGGAGTCTGTTAACCCTTACTGTCAGGTTTTGCAGTATGCAGATGACTTGGCAGTGTATGCCTCCTCTAAATCTTTATCAGATGCAGAGAATAATGTTAATAATGCGTTGGTATATCTAGACACCTGGCTATTTGACCATGGTTTATCAATATCTTCTTCCAAAAGCAGGTCAGTTGTTTTTACTAAAAATAGAATCATCCCAGAAATTAACATAATTTATGGTAATGAAGTTATCCTCCAAAGTAATTCGGTTAAATTTCTAGGTTTATGGTTAGATTCCAAACTCTCTGGTGTTCCTCACATTGACCATGTTGTCAACAAATGTGAAAGGCACATAAACATTCTCCGATCCCTTTCTGGCACATGGTGGGGTTCCCACCCTTTCTCCCAAAAACTTCTTTACAATTCAATAATCCGCAGTGACTTAGTGAATATAACAGCATTAAAAAAACTTTCAAATGTCCAGTCTCGGTGTCTTCGATTAATCTTAGGTGCCATGAAGAATTCCCCGATAAATGCAATGCAAGTGAAGTGCAGTGAACCCCCTTTACACATCTGTAGATAATTCTTAGCTGATAGACTCATGTGCAATCTAATCCAAAAAGCTTATCATCCTCTTTTATTTTACTTTAAAAACTTCATAATATTATCTATTCTTAAAACCAAAGACAAAACAAAAACATCCCCTGTATTATTCATAACTTTACCAAGTTTATGTACTCTCTCCCCTACCCAACAGTCCAGTTTTCCACTTTTCCTCTGTACCAGATCAAGTATGAAGCTTTAATGTTTAAACCTACCATTCTTCTAGATATTGGAATTCATAAAGATTCACTTGAACCCCCCAAATTATTTGCTTTTAGTGTTGAAAATTCTTGGAAGGACTGACTTCAAATTTTTACAGATGCTTCCAAATTAAATAAGGATAGCAACATTGGTGCTACAGTGTGGATTCCAAATTTTAGAATAATACTCGGTTATAAACGCCCTCCAATTGCTTCTGTTTTTAAAGGGGAAGGCATAGCTATATTGGAGGCAATCCTATGTATTATCTCTCACAAGATCCCAAAATCAATAATATTCTCGGACTCCAAAAGCTGCTAACAAGCTATTACTTCAAACCAATTTAGGTCTAAGTCTAAATTTCCTGTCATTCTTCGTATCAAGGAGGAACTTTTTAGGTACCATTCCCTAGATCTACAAGTAGTCCTCGCTTTGATACCCGGTCATGCGGGAATACTAGGCAATGAAAATGCTGATACATGTGCAAAACAGGCTTCCATTATCGGCAATAATGATCACTTCCAAGTCTATAGTCACGACCTTGCTACTACTTCCTTTTCCCAACTCTAGAGCTCATGGGACACATTATGGCAAAAATCTAGATTAACAACTGGTAAATTCTATGGCCAAATCCAACCATCTATCCCTCTTAAACCTTGGTTCTGCAAATTCAAAACATAAGTAATGTTACGAGCTACGGGTTCGGGATAAAAATAGAAAAATGCCAATTCACACCAATGACGATTTATTCCTCCAAACACTCAGAAACTGTCACACAAAAACACTACACAACACTTTCACTTACAATCACACTACGCTGAGCACTTCGATTCGCACTAGGTTCGCACTAGAACTGTTCGCGGTTATAGCTTCCGAATAACTGACTCCACGGGCCAACAGTCGGTCCCTCTCTATATACCTCAGAGCCGTAATTCTGTAATTATCCAGAATATTAGTCTAATTGCTGGACACCGAGAACAATAGATGTTTACAAATAGGAAGGTACTTGAATTCGAGAGAGATCCCTTTTTTTCTATGCGCAATAAACAATAGCGCGGGCGTCGCTTACTATGTCTTATTCTGTGCATAGGAGCGCCGGTTCACAACTACTGCGTATTCTGTGGTACATAGGGTACGGTCGTAACAGTAAGTTAACAACTTTATGTCGACTATCATTAATAAAATCAGAGTTCGTGACCATTCCTTATGTGAATGTGCTATTGATATTGGTACAACTGATCACACCTTTTTTAATTGTCCTAGGCTTCGCTGCCCCCTGTATGACAAGATTCCTGATGACCTGCCTCGCCCCTCTAACTTTTCTAATCTCCTTTCTCGTGTATTTTCCCCATTTGTGTATATCTTAAATAAGTTTATTCTTATCAACAATATTAAACTGTAACTGTTAATACCTGTTTTTCTAATATTTGTGCCGTGTTGTTTACGTCCTCTGTGTTTGTTTCAGATCTATGTTACTAATCAACAAAAATAAGCTCAAACCTAAATTAATTATTGTCGTTAACACCGAGCATCTGCAAAGTGTTGTTTTATTTCATTTAGGTATCACCGGCCAATCTTTTCAGCGTTTGTCTTTTTGCAACCCACGCGACATTGGCACAATTGCGGCTATACCGCAGAGGCCATAATTAAAGATAGAATAGAATAAAATGATTTATTGTTTACTAGCTGGACCGGCGAACTTCGTACCGCCTAACAGTCTATTCTTTAATTATTTTTTTTAGTCTTATTCTGCTGTTGGTACGTCGGGTCATTAAATATTGACAAATATTCACATTAAAATAATTAGTATTATTAAAATCAGTTTTATCGGTTAAGCTACTCTCGAGATTTGCGCTTAGCAACACATTCAGCGATTCATTTTTATTTATTTATTATTGGAGTCGGACCGAAACTGGTTTTCCGGCCGAAACCGAAACTCACGTGGTCAAGTATAAAATTCCTTAAAATACTGAAATGTGCTGCATTTTATCCATTATTCTGCATGAATTGGGACATGAAAAGAAAACACAGTATATTAAGTTCAACAAACTTAAGCGATAAGGCACTCACTAAGTTTTGTTGCTATAGAGCTATACGAACGGCGCACGACAACAACTAACAGGGCCGCCAGCGTCCGACAAAGCATATTGCCGCGAGAAACGAAGTTAGGCGATGAAAACTTCCGTAATCAGTTTCGGTTAAGGCCAATTTTGGCCGAAATCGAAACTGCCGCCGAATCTTGATTTTTGGCTTAAACTCGGCCGAAACCAAATCTGAACTTTCGGTCGGACACTATTTACTATAGATAAGTGTAACTATAATTTTCAGGTGGTCCCATATATTTTTTTATCAAAATCCATCCGCAGGTTTGTAAATAAAGTTCAAATATAACTTTATTGTATATGAATGAAAACAAAAATAGATAATTTTAGAGCATTGGTAGTCCATTGGGCGTTCTTATCGCCTTAAGCAAGGCAGCATTTCTTTCAGGCAACCTTTGGATGGATCGGACTTAATGAGTTAAAATACGTCTCAGTTTTAAACCAATTATAATCAATCAAAACATACACAGTCAAAATTGCACTAGTTGTAAAAAACCGTGTCTAAATATTGAAATATATATTAAATATTGGTATATTATAAAAATCTAATATATATACATAGATATTCGAAATATTCGTGTGCCAATGGGAAACATTAATGGGAATGGGAATATTAAATACCCAGAAGACTAAATCAAAATAACTGAAAAAATTGTAAATGCGCATGCCGAAATGCTGTCATTACCCATATTATTGAATGAAACATCATGAGGAAACCTGCTTGTCGGAGATTTATAGTTTTCGAAGATAACTGAATCCCCTACCCTCAATTTGACCAGCGTGATGGACTATTATTTTCATAGGAAACATCCGTGCCAAACAGATACGTTATGGGTTGATTTTTATTAAAAATATGGGTTTTCTAAGGTCTAACTATAGTTTCGTTCATATTCGGTGAACTTTATTAGGGATTAAATTAGTCGGCCGTGTCCACAACGAAGGCACGTCTCGCACATCTTTATGGGTTGATATGATGATTAGAATCCAGCATGCCAATAAAATACCCTACCCAGGGAGATTACCCACCTTTTCTTATATGCTAATAGCTACTCATATTATTTAGAAATCTTTATATGTCATTTACTGTATTTTCTTTGTGTTAATGTAATTTTTTTTGTTTTAGGAAAGGATGGCCAGCGCGTGAGAATAGTTTGCGTTCCGGACTTTTGCACGTCAAAAACTGTTGCTGTTATTAATTTGGCCAGTATGGAATGTTATAGCATGTCGTTCTCCCATGAATGATAATAATTATGATAAGTAATCAGTAGTTAACAACCAGATAAGTTATCTTTTTAAATAAAATGATCGTTTAACCAAAATTATTGCATCATTTTAAACATGTATTACTTACTATCCATTCCAACCATTGGACCGCCATAAGTGGGTCAATCACCTGTAGCTCACTCTGTTTACTGGAACGTTGATAGATGGCGCTATACGTTGCGGTTTTCTTTTATATTTACGTCTGGTAATATTGTTTCCCGCGCGGAGTACGCAACGCACGCCCCCCGTCTCAAACTTTCCCCCGTCCTATTACTCATCAATGGCCCGAAGTTAACAGACGTGTATTTGTTTTTCTTGTGCTATTATTGAGTTCATGATGGGGTTCTAGTAACCAACGCTTGCACACCTCCGTGTGCCTTTCCACACGATATAAATATGTTGTGAGTATTCATTTTTCTCTATATTTCGATTGCAAAATGTTGTTAGTTGTCATGGCATAACAGGCGTAATTACAGTGCAATAAGTAACAGAAATTGCTTAAAAGCTTACGTTTTCCTCGTCCAGTACTGTAAATAAACTTCCTGTATTGAAAAACCAAGGGAACAAATTATAGGCTGAATTTAGGTTGATGTTGTGAGTCTTGCTTTCACCAGTGGTTCTATAATTACATTGCAACACGGCAGATTCCATAGAACAGGCTGTGGGGTGTCGAAAGTGTCTATAATAAGTATATGTCCATGCCTTTCACGCGTATATGTCGTCTATAGTTCATACGAATTAACGTTAGTTATGTATGCCCATTATATGTTGTAAAATGTTAACTTTCTAAGTCTGTTGTAGAAAATTTATTCAAATCTGGCTGTACCGAGAATGTGACGGCATCTGCGAATGTTTTGCAACGTAGCTGTTCGTGAAAGATAAGAGAAAGAAAATAATGCTAGTTTGCTTTATTATTGTTAATTACTTACCAAACATTAAATATATTTTGTATTTTTTTTATGTTGATTTGAGTTAAAAAATATGGGACCTGAAATGTTATAAAATGAAATAATTGGTTGCGGTCAACTGAGCGCTGTCCATATTGAATGATATGATGAATTCTTATTGAATTTTGCTATGTAAAAAATTAACCAGCTCTCTCATTTCCTGTGGCATCAATAAGTTTAGGAAGTATTAATAAAGTTTTTCATAATTAGTTAAGTATTTGCCAAACTAAATATCTCTTTGCTTAGTGATATAAAAATATGATTACCGGAAGCAATAATATTTCCAATACTTTTTATTACTTTAAACCAGAATAAAAACAAACAGGTATCTTTTGTTTCTGATTTTTTTACATGGCATTTAAAATGATTGGTAAGTTTATTACAGCAAAGAATCTTGTTTCTTTATCATATTTATTCTATCATATCTATCGTTCATACCTTTATAAATTTGGCATTTCATTTGGCTATTTGATAATGGAATTGCAGTGAAAGTATTTCAACAAAAACACTAATAACAAAGATAATTGACGTCAGGCAGATCATAACCCCCGGTCTTAACCTAATGAGCATTGACAAATAATCACATGCTTAGCCAAACCTTAACAAAAGTAAAAACGTAAAGGGCAGGTGAAAACACCAAATATAAATCACATTAAAGCTTTCACAGTGCATAGTTTGCATTACTAAACATTTTCCTTGTGTAACATCTATCTGAGCAGTTGAGACATGTCTGTTTCAACATCAAGTTTACAATAGGTGGTAATTTTTTATAAGTCTATGAACCAATACTGCAGATAATGGCCGGTTTCTAATATCACTGTTTTGTAATTTATGTTACAATTTAAAATATACTTTTACAAACATTCTTACACATGTATAAAGTTGGTAGGTATGTAATGTGACTATAAAGTAATAAAACATGTGTAAGATAAAACAGAAATCTCAACATGAAGAGTGTTCAAAGAGCCACCCAAAGGTAACATTAGTTTGAAATCACTTCCTTCTCATATTTGAGATAGTCTATGACCTTTTAGAATAAATCAGAATTAATTCATTTAGATTTTGGACCTAGGTTACTAAATGGATCTTATTAAGCTACAGTTATGATATTACATGCCAGTTTTTAAAAGTGCTGCTTATTTTATAGTCACTTAAAAAACTGGTCTTTTTGTGGCCTTATTACTGTTGTTATTTTGAAATGTACAGAAGAATGTCGCTAACGGCCGTAAAACGCTAGTGGGATAGCGGCCTTAGAGTTATAACTGGTATTTTTAACTTAGATTTTATATAACTAGTTTTTACAACGTAGTGCCTGATTAATAATCTCAAAAGAATAATCTGAAAATGTTACACTCAAAAACTATACTTGTGAAAGTGTAGTTACAGCTATTTGACAAGCATCAGCCTGATTCAGTAAGTATTTCCGACCGGATTCGAGAACTTTGCAGCACTACAAACTACAACACGCTTGTAGTTTGTAGTACAAAATATCTAACTTTTAAGTCCACTTATTATCTTTGTATAGTATAATCGATTTTCAATGTCATAATTTAGAATCTTCTAACAAGTCTTCAGTAATTTGAGTTGTTTTCGTAAGTTTTCGAATCTGGTTAGAAACGCTATCTGAATCAGGCTGCAAGTAATTGTAACTATAATCTATCAAATCATTCTTCGTAATTATTGTTTAAAACTATAGCATCAATAAAATGATATGTGAGATAGTCTTGTTGCTATTCAATTAAAACGTCAGTACCTACACAATCATAAAACATGAATTAGTTA
Source organism: Ligdia adustata (assembly GCA_947049295.1). NCBI lineage: Eukaryota > Metazoa > Arthropoda > Insecta > Lepidoptera > Geometridae > Ligdia > Ligdia adustata. Next base: position 6,924,930 of record OX346225.1, on the reverse strand, counting down.
TAGGTAGGGCGCCATATACCTATTTTATGAAGAAATTACTATAATCAGTGATTGTCTGATCACTGAAAAGAAAAACAAATGAACACTTACAAAAATATTATTATCTTGTCTAAATGTATAAAGCTTCCGGATAAGCCTTATTGTAACAGTTATTGTTAATTACTATGAGTAATATGACACCCCTAGTTGATAGTATGGACTTGACTCAATAATAGTCCATTCAGGTCAGCTCGAGGGCTCAGTACATTATAATTGATTAGTTTGGTCCATGGTCATTTTGATCCACTACAACACTTAATAGTTGAATTTTATATCAAGATTTGTTTAAATTTTACTTTTGTTGTATAACTTGAAAGTTACAAATAGTTTATTTACTCGCTGCCAAATATTTCAGTTTAGCTTTTTTTTTGTACCAAATTATCAAAGGTAGAAAAATCGGATGTAAAATATAAGTGGCTGGTCTCCATATACCAGTCTTAGTTAAGAAGTTTCTCATTAGTTACTAGTAATACTGTGTGAATACTGTATTATGAATAAGCTACATAGATACATTGTATGTACCTAAATCAATTATTTACAAGTATCTTTAAAAAGTACACATGTGTTCAACAAAATCCTAGTTTTTTATTATTATTTAAGGCGGTAATTTAAATTGAACTGTTTAAATAATTAAATCTAAAGACTAAAGTCACGTCACAATTATCTTCTATATAAAAGAGTAAACCCTGACTGAATGATATTCACTAGTAATCAATACCGAGCCTAAACCACTGAACCCACAAACATGAAATGTTGTATTAAATATAGGGTGTAGTAGTTTACTAAAAAAGGATTTCTCACACACACATACATACAACCCGGTCACAATATCTGTGCACCTGAGCTCGTGACGTCATATCGGCGGTCTGGGTACGGTGTGCTAACCGTACTGTCGCACCGGGGAGTGCGCGGAGAGGTGATAGGGGAAGCGGGAGAAGCGCCGCATTCCAGCGAGGTGCACAGATATTCTGACCGGGTTATACATACACATACACACACATATATACACGTAAGTTTAGATAATAAAAATGACAATGACTACGTCTACGATCTACAAAATAAATAAATGAATACATTAACGTCTGAAATATAAAATTTCTTATATAATTTAACAAATAGTCAATAATTAAAATACAATTTAATGTTTAAAAATAAAATTTTAGTAGTGTTAAATATTATAAAATGTACTTACCCATATCAATGTAATTCACTAAGTCACATTAAATTAACACCCTGAAGGGACGCAGTCACCCACGATGCAAGATTTATAACCTTAGTGTAGGTGCTGCGCGACATAATTTTTTTATACTATAGCAACATATAAAAACTATTGTTATAAGACGTTATTATTATTTTTGTGACATTTGTAATATTTTTTGTAAAATAAACGATTTGGATTTGATTTGAATACATTTTTAGAAATTTTACCGATCAGGGGGTCGAATGTTACAAGTTTGAACCTTAATAGTCCATATTTGGTCGCAACGCCGCGGGTGATAGCTATTAATGCCAACATAAATTACTTTAAGTTACCTAGTAGTATTTATGTTTCAAATTAAATTAAAAAAAAATGAATGGGAACTAATGGGTAGGAAATACATGCGTCTCTTTATTGACAAAAGTACTCGCAAGAGCCGGCGTTGGCGCGGCGGCGTAGACAATGAGGTAAGAATATTACCTTCGATGAATGAAAAAGAATGTAACCTTCGATATACTAGTACCAATGCCACGCATGTGTTAAATTAGCTGGTTTATGATAGGTACGTGTATACTATATATACTAAATTTCGGCTCCTCAATTTGTGACTTGCACTCCACACATTTTTTACACTTCCCTAAATAATTTTCTATAAATCGCATTCTACCCTTTCCTTCCTTATTACTGACCTTAACTAAGCATAAGTAAATTTGAAAAGTTTGAAATTGAAACTCTTTTCAAGTGCACCTGAATTGAATAATTGAGTTGATTTTATGGAGTTCCTAAGTCTTTGAGGAAGGGCGTGTCTTTCACGACCATCCCCCGGTTTCCGCCAACTACTCACAGGTATGGGGGACATACTTTATAGTCAATTAAATAATAAATAAAAAAACTATAAAAGTGAGCAACTACGTAAAAGAAAGAGTTTATTTTATAGTGAGTCCAACAGTCTTTGAAGAAACTCAATAAAAACGAAACTGGCGTTAGTGTGTCGGTGAAACGGATCTAATAATCTCTAAGTTTATAATCATCACTTTTAAATTTATTTTTTAACTGCAATCTGAATTCAGATTTTTCTTCTGAATCTTTGTATTTTATTCGAATTCTTTGGTGTAGATATTAATTCACTAACGTTTATTTTGTTTTGCTTTCCAGTGCCACCATGGCGCCCTCTACGGACAGTTTTGTCCTACGTCACCAAAAACAAAAATCACCTACGTCTCCCACTGGACTTGTGCTCTTATCATTACAACCTGTGGTCAGTATACTTTCTACTACTTTTTAAAATGTAGAATAAATTAAAAGCTAACTAAAGTGATCCACAACAGGCGTGTTAGCACAAAAACATTTCTACTTTTCGATGCCTGCACTAAAGTTGAAAAACTTGAGCAGCACCTATCAAATGTGAGAAGAATGAATGTCCGTATATTTAACTATTGAATGGTCTAAAATGACCCAATAAAAACAACAAGAAACTACTTTTCAAGTCATTACTATACTCTAGATTTGTACCTATAGAGATTTTGTTTTATAATACTTAGCATTTTATTGATCGAGTATTATATCGTGGATAACTAATATGTAGAGTAATACCTAATCATAGGGTTAGAAATTATAAAATAAAGATGTATTTTCAGTTTCATAATTTATTTGTATTAATACTCGTATGTTTCAGAGTGTACCAAGCTCCAAGTATGAGTGCAAGTCAGTGGAACTTGAGGCTTTCGGCTTCGGCCGAGGGCCTTCTAACTGAAGAACAATGCTACTTGCTGCTCGATGCCGACTTCTTAGAAACCGCCGATGGTACGTATTATTTTTGCAATACACACCACCTTCTGTAAAAACATTACAGGACCATTTAAAAAAAGCAGTCTCATTAAACAACTAGGAAGTGCTTCTATCAAAGTATTGACTTAATGGACTACTCCATGAATCCAGCGATTGAGATCTAGTTTCATATTTCTGTTGGTAAACTAAAAATTCCAGTAATCCCACAATAGAAGTAGTGAATAGAACTACTAAAACCGGTTTTCGTTATAACAATTGCTCAAAACCTCAGTCTCAGGGCTCGTTAGCCTTGCCCGTGTGGGCGGGCGGGCGCACGTAACGCTTCAGCAATCAAATCGAAAAGCGTGCTAGGGGTGCCTGCCACTTTTTTTGCTGAAAAACAAGTCTATAGAGTGTTAAAAAGTGTTCAATATGAGGCTTGGAGGTCTGCAAAAGATATTGAATCGTCTGCGATTCGTAGAGCTAACTTGGGTGACTTCACCCAGCAATCAAGGGAATCTCTAAGAGTTACAGGAGCTCCAGCTATAGTTTGCCGCTGTCATCTCGGCGAACAGCATATTACAGCGCCCTCTATCTATTGCTCGAATTATCTACTATAGTTTATCGTATATGATATGTTTCGGGTACATAATAATAACGAGAGCTTATTAAATGTAGGTACATAGTTTGATAAATAAGTGTTATTAAAATGTGTTAGATGGCGTTAGTAGCATACAACAGCAACGACCAACGAAGTAGGCTTTAATGGACAAACGTATAGATAAATGCTCTACCGAGTCAAAGCCAAAGACGACATCCCTTAGACTGAAAATTATATTAACGTTTCCATTACTTCTTTAGTTGTGTTTGTGGTCCCTGTTCAAGATACTGAAAATGTATTAAGAATAGCATACCAAATAGGGTTGCGTTTCAAAATAAGCAGCAAGTGAATTATACCGAGTGTATTTTGTTTTGGAACTAGGTTTAGTAGGATGAATATTACTCGATGTGAATTGTGTTTTGGAACGAAGCAGCGTGTGATTTTTACCTTGTGTGCTGCCGTTTGTACGATTTGATGGCCAGCATAAAGCTTTTTAGCATATTTGTGGCTACATCAGTAATGAGTTTATTAAGCTAAAATAGGTCACTGTTCATAATGTTTATAAAGAAATAATATAACTAAACAAAAGTTTTGGAAGTAGGTTATTATGAAACAACTGTAGTTGTTTGCCGATTTTTTTTGTGATAGGATAATATGGTCTTATAATAATATTAAAACATCATCATCTTCGTACCTTCTTAACCCTGCATAACAGGACAATGAATTTTATTTAAGTTTAGCATAATTTATAATTATTTAAATGGCTGCTCGAAAATTGGCAAATAAAAATGTCCGCTCTAAACTCGCCATTTTCCAACCATACTTATATAAACTTGTCACTTTATCCTTGAAGACATGAGGTAAGATTATCTGTCAAATCTGTCAGAATGAAATTCAACTTTGATTTTACCAGGGTGAAATATTTAAACTGTCAGGTGAAATTTTACCCAAAGGTTGGCGTTCCAAAACACCAAGTGAAATTTTCAAAAAGTGTTTTGGAACCGGCATCGGGCGAAATTCATTCACTGTCGAGTAAAATTTACATGTTTTGGAACGCAACCTAGATACACATACAAAATCTAGTGACGCGAATCAGGTGATGACAATTTCATTATTATGATAAGACATAATGAACATACAATTCCTAAGTATCCTGCGCTATCTTATTAGTTAGAAATATACTCGTTAATTGGCACAGACTTGTTTCAGTATAATAGTTATTTTCCATGCCCTTATCAGCATCAAAAAATTACCGACGCCAGTTATTTATCTCTCCCTACAAATAACAACATTACTTCCAAATGTTTGACGCACGTGAAGTAGAGATTTTGGAACGAGTACTATCTCAAGCGATAAGCAGACATGACCTCTCGACATTTTGTCGCCGAGAATATCTTCATATCTATCTATATATTTATTTGCCGCAAGTAATGCCCCCCACGGACTCCACTCATGCACGCAGATAACTCTGGGTTGTATAAATAACGCTTATCCTATTCTTGTTAGTCCAAATTCCATTGCTAAACTAATAATCTTCTGATATAAAATGAGTGATAGTAATTTAGTGCACAATTTTTGTTTGTGACATAACCTTCTTCAAGATTTGTGGGAAACTACCACCTTTTTTTGGGACTCTATTTTTGAAACGTTCGAATTAATTTATCACTTACGAAGCATATGCAATAAAGTCGCATTCTTGAAAATTCATACCCTTCACCAACAATACAAAATTCCCCGTTATGACTTTCTCACGTGAATCTTGTATTCATACGAGCGATCTCATAAATGGGGGCCCTGTGCTATTCAATAATAATAATATTACGTCTGTAACTGAGCATACTGGCTGACGAAGCTTTAAACATTTGACCGTATAATTTGTGCTTGACCGCACCAAGGCTCTCTTCAACTTAGGGTAATAAAATCTAAACAAACATAAATTAATTAATTAAGGTAACAGATGAAAGTAAATTTTGTCAGATTCGAAGCAGAGACACAGAATAAATAATAGTACGCAAACGCTCAGACACCTCGCTTGCTCGGTCAATCAGTAATACATTACTGTTAATAGACAATCACTTGACATACATTAGCTAGTTATTACGACCGATGCTAAATAAACTATACCGTCATGACCAGTGTGCTAATTAGACAAATTAATACAAAAACCACTATAATTATATGGTACAAGATCAAATCTAATCAAACAGAGCAAGGGCCAACAGCTTTATTAGCGGTTATCATAATAAATTACAATGGACCTTGTGAATGATTGTGAATATCTCTGACTAAGAATAAAAATCGGTCCTGGAGTTTTCGAGTAATCGCAGAACGTACCTATACATAAAAATAATTTAGGATCTCTTACTTTTTTGGAACCGTTTTTAAATCTCGGCCATGTATTTTATCAGTTATCAGCCGTCAGCATCACCAATAAACACACTTTGGTATAATGTTCATGCCTGAAACTCAGCAAAGGCTGTTAGAAAATTGTGTTGTGTTTGCGAACTGTCGACAGGTCGACCTCAATAATGTTGTAACTTAAAAAAACCAGAACCACTTGGCGACAGTTTTTTACTCAGGAATCATAATTATTGATGTGAAATATTATTGAAATCGGCCAGTGAATGGCGTCGTAGCAAACTTTCTCTTCTACAAATTTTCATGGGTCCTACAAACAAACGAACTGACAGAAAAGAAAGATTGTCCTGAAGCAGAAATGTTTCGCTCGGTCTTTTAGTACTTTAATGCTAAGAAATGTTAGTTTCGTATCGCCTTCTTCACTGAATTGTACTAAACCCAACCATAATACATTTAGTGTAATTTGAAGTATATGATCTGTCCTAAAACGACATATCAGAGAAACGGCATATTGGTTCTATTCTATATATTCTTTGAAAATAATCAAGAAAATAACGTTTATTTAAATTCAGCGGAAGACGTGAACATTTTGCGAGAGCATTTTGCCAGTTATAAAAATTTTAGGTATTAAACAGCAGAAATTGGAATTAAGAAGACGGAACAACGTGTCATACGACAAACGTGGCCATACCTGTCAGCAAAGAAATGTTTCCGAACAAATTTATATTACTCGCAAAAATCTCATACTCACCGAGAAGCCCTTATCTTGCGTTTTTTTCTTGTGTAGATAGATACCTGCACAGTCGGTGGACTTTAATACACCGGCGTCAATAACACAATTGAAACAAAACATTGTCAGCAAGTTTTCCAAAGCTAATACCGTAGTCGATAACATTTGTGTAAAAATTTGTATCCGATATTAGTTACGTTAGATTGAACGAAGTATTTCTATTCGGGTTTCATAATTGCTTTTTTTGCTATGTCCTCTACATCTTACGAGAAAAAGATTGTATGGTTGTGCTCGCTCGACGTTTATGTTCCATTTGCTTCAAAGGTTAGTTCCTTTAACCACATTTTTAAGTAATAAACCAAAGCTTGTTTAGACTAGGTACATAATTCAAAAATAAAAGCTATCTCCTTTTGCACTTGGGTATATAGGCGTTATTGTAAGTATGTAATTTTGTGCAGTCAAATGAGACACGTTTTATTTATAAACGTTTTTTATCTATAATTTATAAAATCTTGAAAAAATATTGAAACGACTTGTGCCTCATATGATCTCTGTGCGGGGAGACTTGCTATTATCATTATGTTTAATTATTGGATTCGCTATCATAGTTTATAAATTAAATAAAAGTTAATGTTGCTATGCTGGGGGATCGTGGGTGTGTCTTGATAATCACTAGCCGAATAAGTGACTGGCTACTGTTAAATGATAACGATGACGTCAAAGAGTCTTCTAAAAACATATTTGTCCCAAGTTACTGGCCTCTGTTCTTGTTTTCAATTGCATATCGCCTCGCTCGGCTGTTTTCCACTATTTATCTTTTATCCAATGAAAATAATTTTGTTATGACATTTAATTTTATAACATCTTGTTTGTCGCCGGCTGCACGCTGACATTGGATAGATCTATGAATTCTAATAACGAGTAGAGTAGATCTGAAAACTCTTTCATAAAATTGGCTTAGTGCATATTTTTTAACCCTGTACCAATCGAAAGAACAGTGAATTCGATGAATTCAAACACTAGTCTCTATCTCTGATTATATCTGATAAAATTTAGATATTGAAATGCCAAAATGTTTTTTTTTTATTTGAACCTCTTGATCTATATTCTATATTCGATATTCTTTGATTATATTATATGGCGTTAACAATGTTTTGCTTACTCAGCCGGTTTCCGAGAAGGCTCTTTAAACTTTTTTGAGTTAGAAGTTGCCTATTTTTTATATTTAAACGAGCCCGCGGCGTAAGTTCAAGTTCTTTCTAATACACGTGGTTAGACGTGACTTCAATGAAAACCCGATCGCAAAAATATAGGTCACGTGTATCTTAACGAGTGAAACCACGGGATGCAGCCAGTATAGCCTATGAGCATCTGTAGATAAAGACAAATCTAATGACATCTCGCACATCAAAATCGGTCTACCAGGCTGTTTGTGTTAGTTAGACATATATACATACACATACAAAAAACATTAGCTTCCTCGTGGACAGTCGGGAAGAAACAAACACTTTTTACTCCTTTTTTAATTCAAGTTGCTATTTATTTTATAAGTGTATAAGTGTTTTAAATCATGAGCCTTGAATAACTCTGCAAGTTAGTCGAATCCAATAGAGGTATCCTAATGGATTTCCTAACAATAAGACATAATGGTTAAAATGTTCAGGCTGAAAAGCCTCGCAAAATGATCTAGAGTAAAACGAACGGATGAAACTTTAAGTGTAATAAAAAAAAACTCTAATAAAAATTTGCCGTGGTACCATTAATGGTACAACCTAATGTTACCCAAAACAATTGAAGTTTACAGGTCACTCATACTAAAACAATCAGTCAATCTCCAGATCCTGAATATATTATTATTGCAAAGTTTATTTTACGTATTTTGTTAAAATCTATGAACCAATTTAAGAAAATCAACATAAAAACTATACTTGTGCCAAATTTCAATTATTTTGGTGTATATATGTAAAAGTTACACAGGGAGGACAGGTTAACGGACAGCGCTATACCATAAAGGTTCCTTGTTCTACGGAACTTGAAAAAGGAAAAAAATGGCCGAAGCCATTTTCCATTAGCGCGGTAATACAATGAGCTTTATCTTTTTACTTTCTTAATTCATTATCTTGAATTGAATGATGTAATATTTAGCAATATTTCGTTTAGTGTTTGACAGTGGGCCATTTCGATAGTAGCGCTTTTTCGTTGCGGCAGGTAGATTAGCCCTTTAATTATTTAGTTGGATAACTGTCGTAAAGTGAAGAAGTCACATTAGGTGGTAGTAAAGTGAATTCGATAGTGCCTTTGGCCAGTAGATTTATAGCCTGTGATTCATTCATCCTAAAAGTGAAGTTAGTGGTTTGTGCACCACGTGTCAAGGAATAAAATTGTCAACCAAATTTAGTACTTAAAATAATTCATCTTTATTGAAATTAAATCTACAACTAATATATTTTACTTGTGATCATTTAAGTGTTTTTACCATAACACTGCTATAATCAAATGCGTCAAATATGTGATTCTACTCTGAATAGACAAACAGTGTTAACAAATAATTTCCAGTAAATCAATGGAAATAATTTTAAGATAATAACAATAATTGTTGACACTATCAAATAAGATTTAATTCATCTTGCTTCTGGGCGTTACTTTGACGTAATATCGTGTGATATCGCTCATATATATATTGACGTCTTGAGACTCCACGCTGTATTTTGTCCATTACTTATCTAAGCTTCTTACCTTGAAGCTTCTCCGTGATATTCTAGTAAATTGCGATTATAATTTTAATTATTCTATCGACGAACGCTGTTTATATAACATCGAAATTAATTGTTATTTAACAATAAATAAGTGAAAATGTGTTGTTACCAATCAAACGGAATGTGTGACCTCTGTAGGCAATTCCAGCTTTCTCTGCTACATAGTAAGATATTTTTTAATGTTAATAGTTACTTTTCTTTTTTATATAGGTAGTCATAGTTAGACAATGGTTCAAATTAAGATGTTCAGTCGTATAACCCACCCCGAGTTTTTTTATTCAAATTCACTGATTTTCGTCTTATTAAAATAATTCGTTTATTATATACGAGTATATCTATGACGTGAAATAAATTCTATAAATTATTTAATTACAGACAAAACACATGTTGAAATTGACTACAGATTAAATGGTAATTCCTTTATTATACTTTACTATTACTTGTTACTCTAAACGATTATTTTGTTCTTCCTGTTTATATTATCTAAGATTTAGATAGATTGTCTCAAAGAAGTCAGGTTAAAAATATGGTGAAAATAATGAGATGACGGCTGATGTAGTGAAATGAAAGAGCGAAATGTATAAAATGGAAATTAATATTTTAAAGTAAAAACACAATGTTTTTTAACCATGGTAAAAAATAACCACAAATCTTAAGCCATGCGAAGTTTTAGTTATCTACACGCGGCCTGTGGTGGCACGTGCCCAGAAAGGTAACGCCACAGATGCGCTAGCTAGTTACTGTAATAGTTTTAGTATCAGTTTTAATTCAATCATTAATATTATATACTTGTATTCACAGTATACTGCTTATGAGTATTCTACATAAGAACAATCAACTATACTTACTTATGTATTTGCATAACTGATTTTACCTTTTCGTATTACTAACATATAGGTAGGTATTTCGAAGGCATTGATTCGACAGAAATTGTCTTTCTGTCATATAACTTATTCGGAAAAAGTTAATCAAGACCTCTAAAGTTATTATTATTTTCCACTATGAAATATACTATAGGTATAATATGTCTATCTTCCAGTGTGTGTATCTTCCAAAATAAATGTATATTTACTATGTATTTATTATACATTTTAATTTTGTAAATTTTTTATTGAATCAATAGTGCAGTGCAGCAAACCTAAAGAAATATGAGAGCAATACCGGATTACATGTAACATAAAGAGACCAAAAATATATATTCCGTACTTAACCTAAAAACAAACTGTTCTCAATGATCTGTAGACAATTTGTCTGTGATAGCTGATTGTAAAGCGAAAAATCATAATTGTACGTCCACTGAAATGACTAATCAGTTTTTTTTGTGCAGCGTTGATGAACTTATTGTACCGGGCTAAATTTTATACTATAAAGCTTAAAATTTGAAGCTTTAAATTTCGCACAAGTTTTAATTTGAAGCTATCAAATTGTTTCAGACCGAATGTTTTTAAACTCCCTATAACTCGGAAATAGAAATGAGGACTAGGAACTCCTCATTGCTATTAGTATAGACAATTTTTTTTCATAAGCCGCTTAGTAATAAACGATGTTTTGCAAAAAATTATGCAACTACCGCTGAAAAAGTGATAATGTATGTGACTATTGTAATTTTTTTTTATAGTCTCGGACCTTACGACGGCCGCGACCGACGGTCAGTTACATCGAAATGTCGTGCTGTACATTTAGTTTCACTATGATACCGAGGTCACTGCTGGAAAACGTTATATTTATTTAATTTATTTTGTATTCTTCAGAATATTATGGAAGGACTACTTCACAGTATAATTTATAATTAGCATCTAATTATCACATTTTCCTTGTCCCCAGATCTGCTTCAAAACTTCCCAACCGCTGCGCCTAAGGTGGAGTCGGGCGCATACTCGCTGCTTGACGATGCATCGAGTATGTACCCGCCGTCACCACCGGAGATCAAGCCCAGCCGTGCCGAGCTCGCTAACGACCTGCTGCTGCAGCTAGACAACCAGTGCAAACAAGGTAAGCTTCAACAAAAATCGAAAGTCAGACTTGATTGCGTTGTACATCCGTTTCACATCTGTTGGATTTCAATCGAGGAACCTATACTATGTAAGTATATACATGGATACAAGTGGCGCATCACATCCTCTACTTGTATGTTCATAGAACAGGCATTAGATTGATGATGTACAAAGAGCAGAAGGTCGTATGTGTGGCTAAGTGTGGGTGTGAGGGGGTAATGGTGACGAAAATATGAATCTTCTACATGGGATGTAATGAAATTAAATGGAGCGTTTCAAGAAATAGGAAGTACTAAGGGATCTTACCTTAATAACGGGGTCATAATAGGACTAGAGTGAGACGGGTGCGATGGACGATTGAAAGTAGTACAATATTGTCCCATGCATGGAATTATATTTAAAGGATATATTTGTCATGTTAAATAATCATTAATATTTTGATTGTAAATAAAATTAAGTATCCAGTACTATTTAATTATAATGTTTGTTCCATAATTTAGCAGTCGGCATATTAGATGTTTTTTATTTTAGAATTAAAGAAAAAGAAATGTGTGAATTATGGTTCATGACAATCATAATTCATAGTTTTCTAAATGTGTTGACGCTTGTTTAACTTAAATTATGTATCTGATCTGCTAAACATGTCCCATATTTCCGAAAACAAAATTTTTAAATTTAGGCGCCCTAAAAATCAACGGGCGCCTTAGTTAAGGACCAACGCTATACGCGCCTAACTGTATTTGATTGGACGAAGGACAACAGTAGCTTCGAGTTAAGCACTCAATCACGCGTATAAAATCACGTGCTATCACTAATTAAATTCATATCAAAGAAGTGCTTAATCTAGCCCAACATTTAACCGATATAAGTAGGTTACGGTCTCATCTCACAACAACAATAAGACACACCTCTGCTCACTGCCAATCATTATTTGCAAGCGTGACTACTATACATTATCGTGTATAGCTAATTAACAAAAATTGATAATTTATAATTGCCCAGGAATCTTTGTAAATGGAGTCATTATTTAATATTATCACTCCTAAAAAGTGAGGCCATGAACCCGTGGCGTTTACGCAACTTTATCTAGAATTAAGATTAAAATAATCTTATTCTCTACCAAATCCTGTTACTCAAATAAAAAGATTTAGTAAACTCTTTATTTTTTTGCAATAAAATTGCAAATGGCGGCCCTTACGAATGTTTGCTCAACACTTCCACAGTTTGTTTTTATTTTTTCATAGCTCCTACATGCATCCCTATCTCTCGCAAGTTTCGACAAATTGTGTTGGAACTCGTAAAGATCACGCCACCTCTTAGGCTTAGCCTTAGGCTGACCTTGGAACTACGGAACTATTATGTACAATTTTTTTCACTTCGAGGGTAGTGTTGCCAGCCCGATGTGTTTTAAATCGGTATAGAAGGTAAAATAAATCAGCATTTTGAGTTGTAGGCAGATCGGGACAAAAAAAAAACAGCTATTTTTAGATATTTTTTTAATTATTGCATTTTGGTACTAATAATACTACATCAGTCACACTAACGCGGGTCAAAATAAATTATTTATGTTTATAGGGTGCGTCGCGTCGAAGCCAAATTAATTAACGACATAAGAAAATATGAAGAATTCACCACAAATTTAAATTAGGTATTTTTTTTAGATATTTGGTATTCAATGTAATATTTAATTAAGTAAAAAGTAAAAATAGTTTATTGCCAAAAACGTGAGTTATAACTATAGAATACACATGAGGCACAAATACAGAAATCGTTTGCAAGCCAACTTATAGTTTCACAACGGGTCCCAAACTAGGCAGAGCCCGTGTCTTGGGCACTCTGGTTCACAGTTTCTTTAGATGGTATTGCGCTAGTTTGTACATACACATTTTCATATTGGTGGCCTTTATACATGAAATTACAGGTAATTTAATAATAGAATCTCAAATAATGGATTAGAATCAATATAGTTCGTTATAATTATAGTTGGAATACAAGATATCAAATACATCAGTCATAATAAAATTAAAAATAAATAAAAAGCTAAGCTAAGCTAAAATAATTAGCTAATATTATTTTAAAATTCAAAATTGTTTCAAAATTAATTATGTAATACAATTAGCGATCCATTCTTGTGACATTAATAAACATACAATTACGAGTATGTTTTAAGTTCTATGAAGTGTTTCAGGGGACGCGCCTAGTCAATAAAAATAAATGTTATTAGAAACTGGAAAGTACTTACATAGAACTAGTGGTAGAAAAGTTCCATCAGTCGATCCATCATAGATCTAGCGAATAGAAAATTTAGGACCAAGCGAACATATTCAGAGCTTGAAATAGTTATATTTACCATTTTAAATATGTGCTAAACCACATAATAAATGGCAGCAGTAGATGGCGTCTGATAATAAATAATTATGTACTACTTAAATCCTAATAAATAGATCTTATACATACAACAAACATGCGTAAGATTTATCGTATTATTTAATCTGAATAAAATATGTAATAAAATGTTTTAATATATTATTAAGTTTCTTTTAGTTTTGTTTCTCTCGACCTTGGCATTAAAGAGATCGTATATATATATATATAATCGGGTCGTGTGTAATGAAAATGGAATTGTACAAAAAAGATTATTCCACTGTTATCCGATAACCACGGTGAACTTGTGGCACTTTTGACTCTAATCTGCTTGACACCAGACAAAATATTCCTGCCCGATATAGATTTAACCGTTTGCAATGACTTGCCAATTTCGATTCGCCAGTTCCATTTCGAGCCAATTTCGATTTCAGTCTACCTATCTGTTGATAGCTGTAACGGATATTCGGTAACTATAACGTCATCCGACATAATATCTGTCCTAAATTAAAATCCGGTAGGATACCGGATAATTAACGAGTAGGTAAACGTCCAGATAGTGAATTAATAGGCACTTTATAATTTAATTAATCACTTAACAAATAGAATCATAATTTTTACACAACACTAAGATCAAATAATGACGAAAGAAAATAAATTTTTTTTCAAACAAAAGTAACAAAAGCAATCGATTTTTTTAATACAAAGCTACGTGTTTACGAAACTATTTAGTTGTGTTGACAGAAGAATTCCATAAAACTTTGCTTAGTTTCAGTATAATATATGCAAAAATTTTGGCTACTTACACTTAAAAATAGTTTTCAGTAAGTATTTCTTGTTGTTTTTAATGTTGCCTTCTATAAACTTACAGTTCCATAGCACGTTTTTTACAAAATTTAGTCCAACAAAATACAGATATCTTACGATGTTCCTAGATAACTTCTTTGTGCAAGGCACGCCTTTGCTGTAACTATAAACTTAATACTTTAATAATAACTACAATATACGAATATTCTTTGATAATTTATTTGTCGCTAACGCCCTCTGTCATGTCGGTCGGCACAATTTGACTGGACAGTGATAAATGATAACGTGTTTATAATACAAGCTTTTCACTTGTCAGTGTGTTCGATTGACAATAGATGTCGCTTGACAAAAATAACCTCAGAAAATAACAGATTATTTTTGAGCTCACAAATATATAATAAATTTCCCCACATGGGATATCAAGTAGAGTTTCAGTTAAATAAATTATACTTTAAAAAAGTAAAGCCGGCATCAATGTTTTTTGTTATTTTTATTCCTCCTGCTTTTTGAAGTCTGTTAAAAAGAGTAATTTATGGAAACAATTCCAAATATTTTTCAAGAATAGCCAATGATTTTTTATTTAAATAAGCGATACAACTCTTTTCAATAAAACATCTTTGTAACACAATAATATTTTGAAAAAAAATATAACTGGTTAGAAAAAGTTACCTATATTTTTTAGATATTTTGATTTATAAATGAAATTCCTAGGCTGATTTTGGTAAAACTTATATGGGTATAGAAAGTATTTATATAATGTGTAACAGAAAGGTGTGACTGAACCCATTGTAAATCAAAGTTATGCAAAATTTGAGAAAAAAAAATGCGTCCTCCATACAACTGGACCGATCACGTGACCAATTTTTTATGGACAACCTAATATTTTTTGCATAATATTATCATACGCGGGGTTCACCTTGATTGGTAAACTAACTAGTAACTAACCCTTAAGTATTGTCACACCTTTCTGTTACACGTTGTATAGAAAAAAACATTAATTCCAATATATATAATACAGATCCCAACGAATCAAGAAAAATAATTACTTCAAATAATAGCGCGGTACGTGCGCGAATTCACCTCATTTTTTTGAATAATTACAGAAGCAATAATAAGTAATTCTTAATAAAATAAACTATTCTTATACCAAGTATTTTGCTTGTCCCACAAATACATTTAAAATCCAGGTATCAATTTTATTACATAGAATAATCACACTAACATCATAATAAATTGCAGTAAAAAATAGAAGCATCCTTTATGGTTGACCTCTTAATTCTTTCTCGAGATACAATAATAACAATTAATAGCGTTTTTTACTGTTTATTGTTAACCTTAAAACAACCTACGCTAGCTTGGCTATTGAATTTTTAATTTCATATCGGATAATTTAACCACGAAGGCCGTCGTCAATCTCTGCATTCGACACGCATTCTCTTACTCGTAAGTGTGTGTAGTTTTCCTTTAATACTCTTTTATTTTCCTTAATAAGTGTTGTTTATTCGTAAACCTAGGATCGGTAAATTCCTTGGCACATGTAATACATGTTTCTGGAAAGAACCTCATTGGTCAGGTTGTCGTTATACAGGGATTCATTGTGGAGTTTGTAATTGGTAGTGGAGAAAGCAGTAGGCTATGGTTATGTGGTGATGTGGAAATGAGAATGTTCTCGTGGCTTTCATTGGACCTTATTTATTTGCACATGGTCGCAGTGGAGGGGGAAGCGGCGCGCGCGCGGGAGAGTGGCGCGCGCGTTTAGTCTTAAGTCGCGAAGCGCCGCGTTTGCTGGTGATCGCCTTTGGCCCCTACCCGTGACAATAAATTCGATTCGCGTAGCGTGTTCCGGGCGCTTGCGCTCGAATCCCAACATATGTCTGCCGCCATCGTCAATGCGCCTCTTGGACGCCGTTAGAATGAAGTGCCACTATCGTTGCATTTGGAATAAAGAGATCATTTTCAACTCACAAAAACTCGTCAAAAGACGTTAGGCTCAGCGGCCACCCCGAATCTCTCACGACGACCATCGCTCGACCCAAGAAGATTCCCCTTTTTGGATACCACTGCCCTTGTAATCTTTAAACTTAAGAACTGTATTGTAGCAGTAAGGACAATTAAGGACATATCGTTGGATTGTGAAGCGGTCCCTCTAGAACTCATCCGGACATCGTGATGGCTTTGGCTGATATGTTTATCGGTATGTTGAATCAGAACCGTCCTCCGCTAGGTTCTTGGTATTTGGCATTGTTTGTTTTGGTCGGCTGATTGAAAGTCATTGTAGCGGAAAAGCTACCAAGGCTTGCGTGTTCTACTTCTCGCTTCAGATTTTGTACCTAGACAAATTTAATTTGTGCTCGTGTTGTACGTCGATGAAATAGCAAGTGCTTCACAATGTACTCACACTATTAGCCATACTCTTTATCGGCTGCCAGATTGTATAGGTCTGTACTCGTAACTGGACCCGGTACGGTTGTTTAAGCCTTTTAGAGCGATTATTTTACTGCGCAACAAACTCGTTTTCAAGTTGCCCCAGTATCTTAACGTTTCAACTATCCAACGCGATAAAACAACATCATTAGCATTATGAGTATCAACAGGCAGACGGAAAATCACGTAATCGTGTCAAATATCACATTATGTTTGAAACTCTCGCTTCGATAAATATGCAAAATGCATAATGATGCAGGCGGTAATCGCTGCAGTAATTTAGCTTATTTATCGCTTAGTAAACGTATATTGACACTCAGAGGTAACATTCTTGTAGCTTTGTTTTACTTTGCATTCTCTGCTTAGATTGTGGTACAAGATCCAAGAGAAAGAGATATGCACTGCACTAGAGAATCGCTGTAATAGCTAAGTGCAAACGGTTGTTTTCAGCTTATTTACATGGTTATTGGTACATCTAAGCAACCACTCAAGGGAAGGGCAGCTGCTGATAATCATAATAATATGTAACAATTTATGTTTAACGGATTTAAGATACTGGTAATGATATTCTATTAACTATTATCTAAAAGTTTGTCGACGAGCAGGCGCAGCAAACAAGCAAGCAGGTATATGAAACGTTGTATTTTTTTCCTTCGTATTTTTTTAAATTGCAACAATTGCTAAAGGCGTGGCCAATGAATAACTAATGAATCCCGTACAAATGAAGCAGGAGATCTGTTATCATTACTGGAAGTTCTTATGACTTGTACCGCAGCAGTCTGTGAAACCAGTTCGCTTACAAGGCGGCCTCGCTCGCTGCTCGCCCAATAATTAAAGCGACATATTGACCACTTGTTTCCATTCCTATAATATTGATACAAATATTATTACCTTGCGAAAGTCGTTTAAGTATTTATTTACCTCTCTGGGCACGTTTCGCAAGCGTGACCAAAATAGGTTTTATTTCATGTCTCATGTCCGTACGTTACTTCGATTCGGCGCATTGTCATTGTTTTTGAGCGTCTGTTTGGTTATCCTTCTTACCCTATCATAAAGGTATAAAGGATTTCTATATCTACTCGAAGTAGGAAGCGAAGTCACTGCGTAAGATATTTTTTGTGGCCTTGTTTTAATTTAATATACTAGTTTAAGTTATTCCAATATAGTCTCTACTGTTATGATTTGTAAGGTCGAGAGACGAAACAAAGTTAAATTCGATATCGTATTTCGGTGATGGAATTTTCCGAATAGAGACAAGTCGTTGACTCTAACGGGTTTAATTATAATATTGTGTAGATTGACTTTGTTCGTGTATTTATCGCAGTATTTGTTTATCGGGTGCGAGTGCCGCCGAACTCTGATTGCAAGTTTATCTAGGGTCACGCCGCTGCAGCAACTCATAATATTTGTTGCCAGTCCAGAAGGTTTACCATCCAACATTTATAGAGCAAACGTCTAGAACTTTCGATCAATGTGACTGGTCTTTTTAAATCTCGTTTTGTTTTTGTAACAAACATACAAAATGAAAATTGACTTACAGTAACTTACACTTATTACCTACAGTAACTTTACCTACTCAATATGATGTGGAACTAAACTTTCTATGTTACATTCTATCACAGCGATCCCTCGCAATTTCAATATCAATATGTAATTAATGTTTAAAAAAACCTTGTCAATCTGCAATTCAAAAATTACTTTATTAAGCCTTGACAAATCTCTAGTGTCATGTAACATTGTAAAAGGTCTGATTATTTTTGTTACGTATACGTATAGAATGACATTGACATTGACAGAGCTTTGTTAGTATTTGCCTAGTTTAGTCATTAGGTTCCGAAAAATCACTGCGCGTCTAAATGCGATAGTCATACTTAATGATTTACTCGTAGTAGTAAAATGTAGTTAAACGGATGTAAATATGTGTCAGGTTGCAACACGAGTCGCATCACTTAATCGGAGAATTTCTCCGTTACAACGCAACGGACTCACCAATTTATATTCAATTGATCGTTGATTAAGTCCGTCGCCTGAGTGCGGTCAACTCGTCACATCGCCGACTCTATCAGCATATTTTTATGTATAATTATAGAGTAGTCTTACTACATTTCAATCTTACAAGATAACATCGTAAACGATGTGATGTAATATAACGTTTATTAATACTTTTATAGCTATTGTCATAGTTTTGCTAAGTTTTCTGCGAGATTAAAGCATGTACTTAAATAGGACAGTATGCTATCGCGCGAGTTTGGAACTTGGATTCTGATAGCTTTGCGTGCAATACGAGATACTGTTTATCTAGTTCAGGGAAGGGCCCTAGCCCCAGCTCGCGGCGTACTGCACTCTTAACAATGCTAACTAATTCAATAAACCGGGTAATTTGTACAGTTTAATAGTTCCAAGAACATTTTCCAGCATTTTATGAATATCGATAAATATATAATTTATTTATCATCCTCTAGAGCTCGTGTAAGCCACGAATATCTTAATACAGTATGGGTCAGTATGGGTGGGAATGTACTCTCTGCAGTCGGAAAAGTCCAACTTGAACCCATTTTCGTTTCATAGTCTGATATTTGAATCTCCTTCGTTTCAGAGAGTATCTTCCCGAATTGGCTGGAAGAGAAGGTAGAGCTGCCGATCTTCGACAGCATCCCCGGGGTGGTAGAACGCGCCCCGGAGCCTTTTGCACCGGCCGCAGTGGCCGTGAACGGCTACTTGCCGCTAGCGGGCACTACGGGCGTTGCTCCGCAACACACCGAGGAGCTTCTTCGTGAGTTCGAGCACGTGTATGACGCGGTGGAGCTGACGCACTTGACGCCGCCGCAGTCGCCGCCCGGGCCCGCCACGCAGCTGCTCATCAGCTACGCGCACCAGGCGCAGGCCGGCGGAGCGCCCGCGCCCGCTGTGGACCCGTGGCAGCAGCCGTACGAGAGCGAGCTCGCCTCGGTGGAGGAGCTGGTGCGGTCGCGCGCGGCGCAGCTGGTGTCCGCGCCGTGTTCCCCGCGCTCGTCACCCTCCTCCTCCCCGCGCTCCTCCACGGACGAGGAGTGGGGCGCGCCGCACCGCGACAAGCCCTACTCGCGCTCCACGGACGACCGCCGCTCGCGTAAAAAGGAGCAGAACAAGAACGCCGCCACGCGTTATCGCCAGAAGAAGAAGGCCGAAATCGAGGTGCTGCTCACGGAGGAGCACAAGCTCCGCCAGCGCCACTCGGAGCTCGGCGACCAGTGCTCGGACCTGCAGCGCGAGATCCGCTACCTGAAGGGGCTCATGCGCGACCTCTTCAAGGCCAAGGGTCTCATCAAGTAGTCGCGCCGCCGCACCCTCCAGCGAAAGATTACCCACTGCGCGCCGAGTCGCGTGCGATTATATGTCCGATCTAAAAGAAGATTATGAAGTTTATTATTTTTGATGAATCATACTTATATTTTACTTTAAGTAGATAAGTCTGCTAGTTTTGTTTATATTTCGGTTAAGAGGAACGTTACGAGCAGCGAGTATCACTTCCCATTTTATAGTTCTTAATAACTGACATCTTGTAAAACACCGGTGGCGCCATTTCATCTCCACTTTTATTTAGAGGATAGGTCGCATTCGTTGTTATGAAAATGTACATAGCCTCATGATTTACAGACCATTCCAACTATACATGTAAACATCATACATCAATTTATTTGCTTATATCTTATTTTACTAATGAAATGCAATTTTATTATGTTTTCGTACAATATACGGAATGCGACGGCGAAATTATTGTTTTATTACTTTAAAATAGGTCAATGCCTTTCAGCGTTCTAAAATTACGTAATATGTACGAAGTACTGTCTCGCTAATTGCCGACTTACCGACTCCGCAGTACTGGAGTTAATAACTATTGTCGTAATTAGGTAATCACTGGACGATTAATTAGACAATAGAAAACAGTCCAAGCCATTATGGTATGATGACCTACCATTGTTTCCTTTCTACGTTTAGTTACAAAGTAAACAGATTCTGAATTTAACAGTAGCCACACCAATGATTCAAAATAATTGTTTCTTATTTCATATATTTCTTTACTTATGTATATGAACGAATTGATGTATAAATCTGTCCACATAGTAATTAGTAAGTTATTGGCTGGATATTTGAGGGCGAGCTACAAAACTTGTAGTAATGACGATGATAAATACACTTATGACATGGGCGTAGATATACTCGTATTCCAAGCATTTCACGATGCACGATGAAATATAAGTTGGTAAAAATATGTTGGTTGAAATATTTTAAGTTACAGTCGACGATTGGGTTACAATCGATGAATATTTTGTTTGTGCATTAGATAATGCAAGATGCGTCTGCAAGAGAAATACGATAGGTATGCGCGTGCAGGACAATACAAACCAAAAGAAAATTCGCGGTACATTTGTTCCCAATTGCGTTATAAGATTAAATTGTAAGGTTCTATAAAAAAAAAAGAAATGTTGATTGATGTCACCCTCCTGCGCAGGCAGTTTTTGATAGGTGCACAGGTTTTTACGATGAATCTAGAACACATATTAGAAATGCGAAAGTGTTTTAGTTTGTCCTTCATTTCCTCAGTAACTGAGTGACGAAGGATCGCCTTGATTTTACCGACTTCCCCAAAAGAGGAGGATGTACTTAAGTTATCTTTTTTAAGTTGCTTACTAGATTTCTCTGCGATCATTTTTTTACTTGAAAGGGTAGGTACTTCACATTGTGGTCATTTAGTTTTATCGAAATCGCTTCTAGCCAGTTGTTTTAAAAATTCTTGTTAATAATGTATTTCCAACATAAAAACGCCAAACGCCAAACTGACTGAATAACAAGCCTGCAAAACAAATAAAACATCTATTTACGCAAGCACCCAAATAACAACTTATCTGTCAAATACAAATATTATTTACTGGCGTACATTAGGACAAATGCGTCTCTAATTGCGTGTCTCATATAAATATGATGAACATGTAGACGTTATCTTCATTATTCCAGTGACCAATGCTGTACATAAGGAAAACGGTAGGTACTGGTGAGATAAGGGCAAGTTCAAATTGGGTCGTAAGTATGCATGTGGCGTGTTTACTAATAGTCCAAGGACAGACTGCCTCAGCGGCACTCAAACTTTCCGCGCGTACCTACCTACTAACTAGTACTGCAAACTATTGACCCAGCAATTACAATTAAATTTTTACATATAATATAATATTGCGATAAAAAAAGACAACCTCTTGACCGCTTTTTTCATATTTAGCACTCTTACATGTCTTTGCCAAATATTATTGAAACTGACCAATTAATTCAGGGGGACTCCTCTAATCAAAATACCCGGTGCCCAAACCTCAGAAACATCGTGAAACCTATAAAGACCAAGTTTTGTTGAGATTGGTCGGAAACTATGACCTAGAGCCCAAGTCTGTTATTTCAATAGTTTCATAATTGTCAAAATTTCATTTTTGGAAAGTGTGGAAATCTAAAACCATTTCGAGAAAATGTAAAGAAGAGTTCATCCTAAAATTATCAGATTTTTATATCCACCTTCTTTCGAGTTGTTTACAAAAAACGTAATTATGCTAAGACTATCATATGCCATCAATAAAATATTATTGTATCTATTATCTGAAAACCGTAGCATAAGGAACAACAAAAATACAGATAACTAATAACATCGTTTTTACGAGCTTTTGACGACACAACAATATGCGTTACTTTTCTTAGATTTTCAAAAATCTCTTAAAACGTAATTATTCCTTTCCGAGTAAAATAAATAATAGGGTTACGTTATTTTTCATATATCTTTCCATTTTTTCTCGTCGATGGTTCACGACATACAGTTTGATCATCTCTGACTCGCCCCTGTGGATACTTCCCTAAGATGTGTGAAATATAGTGTTGAGGCTAAGAAAGCTATTTTCATGGATATTTATTGCACGAAGCTTCAAGTCCTCTTTGTGTGACCTTATACTCAGTTGTCATTTGGTTTCGGGGATGGAAGCAATAAAATTACGGCGACAATGTGTTTCTTCACACAGGGTCACTGGTAATCAACTAGAATCCTATAAGGGTATGGGGCCGCGGCATGAAAGGACTGTCGATATTGAAGTGCGATGCTCTCCCTACCTTCCGCGGCCTCGACGGACACCGTTTGATGGTGACGTGGTGAGACCGTAGGAACTTCTGCGGTCTTCTGGGTCACTAATGACCCCTCGCAGGAAGTCCTCGGGCGTCTAGACACGGAGTCGTCTGATGCTCACATGGTGGTATGGTCCTCGAGCTGGTTGTGGTGCGTCATGTGCCTGGCGTACCGCAACGGGGCAACCCCGAGGGATGGGTCCGGTGACGGACAAACGTGGCGGGTCGCGGATGAGTGCCACAGTGTTCTTTTTTTTTATTAAGGACTTGAAAAAAAATCGTAAGAAATAATAACAGATGCTACATACGTATATTTAGCCGCGCGTTTTAAAAACCGACAACGAAAAGGTATATTTTTTTGTGTTTGTGTCAACCGATAAAAAAAATAGTTCGAACGAGTTAAGATAGCAGCGTTTTAATGAAATGAAATGAAATGAAATGAAATGAAATGAAATGAAATGAAATGAAATGAAATGAAATTATTTATTGGCCTTATAACCACTTATGTTATACTAGGCAAGTCACAAGTCACAATATTTCACACAATACTTAATTTAGTAAATTTCAAATGTACCCATGTCAAAAACTTTACAATTCACTTAATTACAAAATTTAAATAAGATTATGTAGTATCGATTAATAGATAAATTACTGATATAATAATACTTCTAAAATAGTTTACATTAATGTGAGTACAATTTAATAAAGTCATTATATAATAAGATACCTTAATGTCATTATTAGTTTGTGAGTTTTGACTATAATTGTTTAGTTAGATTTGACAATATGTTATATAAATTAAGTATAAGTTAAGTATTAAATTAAAATTATTATTAAGAAAAAACAATGACGATAAGTCTTATTAAAAATTTAGCTATCACCTACTTATAAAATTATGTTTGCTCACTCACGAACGAAGATTCAGTCAGCTTCATGTTCATAAATTCTTTGACCGAGTAAATTGGGGTAGACTCAAAAAACCGCTTTATTTTTCGTTTAAAATCGTTCGCGTGAAGATTAACTACGGCATGGGGCAATTTGTTAAACATACATATCTTAATATAAATTCCTTGTTTTCTAACTTTGGCTAGGCGTGTTTTAGGCTTACATAGTATCTCTTTTCGTCTTTCATCCATTCTTAGATTATGCGCATATGGTTGTTTCTGTAAAATATCCTTATCTTCATAGATCTCTAGGAGGCAATTATAAATATACAAAGATATAACCGTCATGATTCTATTATTCTTAAAATAATTTCTAGCTGACGCCCGTTTACGCAATCCAAATATAATCCTTATAGCTTTTTTTTTGGGCTCTTAGTACTTTTATTACATCTTTACCATTTCCCCAGACAGTTATTGCGTATCCAATAATAGAATGTTAGTAAGCGTAATACACTGACAACATTGCATGCTTATCTAATAATGGCTTTAATTTCACCAATGCATAATTGGCACTTGACATCTTTTTACACAATTTAGCAATATGCTTTGAATGAGTAATTGTGTAATCTATTGTGTATGCCAAGAATATATTTTCTTCTAAGACGAAATTACTATCAACACCTTTCCTGGATTGGTATGTCATTACAACACTTTTATCTGCGTTTAGTATGATACCGTTAGCATCAAACCACTGTTTCAATATACTTTTAGCTTTGTTTATTTTTGTATTTAGCTTGCCTTTGCTTTTATCATTGATTCCTACGTGCGTGTCGTCAGCAAATAAACTAGTATATGCCCAATCAGGCATAGCATTAGATAAGTCATTTATATATATAAGAAACAGTAATGGTCCTAATATAGAGCCTTGGAGCACTCCTATATTTACCCGAACTAAAACGCATATTAATTTACCCACCTTATTCGAAGCTTCATAATACGTTTCCCGCCTTTATTTACACCTACTTTCGCCCTAAGCCACGCCTTTTATCTGACGTCTCTTCCACCTGGGCAGTTCGGCGGCCATATTAGTTCACTCGTTACTTACCGTCACAGAAATCGACGTAGTATAAAAAAAAATCCTTCAGTTCTCTAGGAAAAATAGGTAATCTAAAAATAAAAAATAGTTGCGATAGATTAACTTGATATAAACCGTCGTTTATGTTAATATACCTCTGATGAATTAAGGAAAATGGTGACGTTACAGCACGTTTCTAATGCATTTTTGTTTAATCATTTTAACCGATTTTTTCTTTTGAGTTTTACGGTTTAATGGTATGCGAAACCCTGAAATCAAAGCTATTCTTTATTTGATCAGGCGAGGGGGTCTGCTTGAAATTGAGTAAGTCATAATATACTTAATTTTTTTTTGCTACCTGCGAAGCAATACATTTAACTGCTCGAGAGCAGCATAAAAACTTTCTTATAAGATAATAGTATTTATGTAGGTAACTTTGAATACTCATAAGCAAACCATGAGAAGCTTTGCGATCTATGGCGGAGCCTTGCAAGGGACCACTATTTCTTGCTTTGTTAGCCAAATTAGCTAACTGCTCGTTCAAAATAATAGCATACAAATCTTACCCAGAAGAAAGTAGTAAAAATGTAGTTAATTTTGATTACATATAAGCAAGCCCTGCGAGGGTTTGTGTTTCATGGCCGACCCTTGCGAGGGGTCTTTGCATCATGGTTTACTTGTTGCCTGTAAGGCAGAAGCAGCTAACATGCGGGCAGTAAATATGTAGGCAATTTTGGTTACTCATAAACAAACCCTGCGAGGGTTGTGATACATGGCAGACCCCTACGAGAGGCCGCCGCATTATAGTTAATTTGCTGCCTATGAGGCAGAAACAGCTAATTGCTCGTTCAACATCGCCATTATTTTTCCATCTCCTTGCTGTTTGAGATGTTTGTGATGACTACTGCGAGGCGAGGGGCCACCGTATTATGGTTTATTTGTAGCCTGCGAGGTAGGGCAGAAATATTTTATTTTTGCGCGAACTAAATAATTTCTCGCTCGAACGAGAGCGACAGAAATGTTTTTCCAAGAGGCAGGCCTTATGTAAGTAACTGTGGTCACTCAAACGGCCATAATGTTTCTGGTTCTTAGCGGACCACTGCGAGGCGCGGGACCGCCGCATTATGATTTATTTGCTGCCTGCGAGGCAGGGCAGAAATATTTTATTTTTGGGCGAACCAAATAATGTCTTATTCGAACGCAAGCAGCAGAAATGTTTTTCCAGGAGGCAGGCCTCTGCGGTTGCAGAAAAAGTATAACTGTGGCTACCCAAGTAAGCGGGCCTCTGCGGAAGAAATACTTACTCTTGTGCCAGCCAAAAATACTTCCTCATAACATCGGCCTGCCTCACTTTTATTATCCTCGAAATTTCCACATTTTATCCATTTTATCCCTTTTTGTGTATGAAAATAGCATATTTAGTTATCTTTACGGCCTCAGTAAGAATTAAAATCGTTAGAGGAATAAATTTATAAAAATCGTATGTCATTTTGCTTCTAATTCAAACAAGTTAAGCCGCAAACATTTCGTAAGTGTTTATTAACTCACTATTAATTTTGAGATTAGTACATCTGTTGAACAATTTTTTCCACTCTTAACTGATAACCACTAACCAAGCATTTGCGTGAAAAATCTTAAATGCCTCTAAAAATAAGGGTGGCTAAAAAAAAATAAAGGCTAAAAAAAAATAAAGTACATACATATGTAGTGAGGATGGAACTGGACACTAATTTTTGTACTCGATGAACGAAGGTTATTCGAGAAATTAATCTCCACTTCACTCACAACAAAAACTTTATTTATTCCTGATAGGGCGGTAGGTCATCGGATATTTTCGAAAAGTTTCGTAAACGAACGTTTAAACGTTAGCAATTTCAAAATCTTTGGTATTTTATAAATACGACACGCTACTTTTAAACACTTTCATTTAGATGGTAGCTTATTAAAATATTTGTATAGCACTTGATTTCACGAGAGTCGGTAGCGCAACCGAGTCACGCCCGACTCAGCGGGAAGTTAAAACGCCAATGAGTAAAATAACGAGCGAACCAATATGGCCGTCGATCTGCCCATGAGGAAGTGACGTCAGATAAAAGGCATGGCTTAGGGCGGAAGTAGGTGTAAATAAAGGCGGGAAACGTATAGCCTATCTCCATTATAAAGCTTCGAATAAGGTCCAGTCAAAATACAGTTAGCGGCCGTCCCGGTTTCGCACGGGTGGAGATTTTTATGATTCCGAAGGATGAAAACGGGCCCTATTACTAACACTTCGCTGTACGTGTGTCCGTCCGTCTGTCTGTATTTCATGAACCGTAATAGCTAGACAGATGATGTATTTCTGTTGCCGCTATAACAACAAATACTAAAGTTAGAACAGAACAAAAAAAATGGACACTCCCATTCAACAAACTCATTTTTAGCTGGATAATAGAGTGTTTGCTCTTTTATTGACAAATTCGACCTAAATCCGGACCTTCATTGGGACATCAGTAGGGCCGTGGCCAACACCGAGAGGACCTTTACATATACAAAAATACAGAAATATATAAAAGGTATGAACGGAAAATGTCAACTATCTTGGTCTAAATATTATGAATATCTGGGTTATTGTTATGCATTTTTGATGATCTTGGAACTGGGAAGAGCCAATTCTGCCGCCTATCAAAATATTGCGGCGGGTGGCGACTTGCCACTCACTAAACGGGCATGCCACATGACGTCGCTGGAGAGGCAACGTTAGTATGGGCGCGCAGAGGTGTGCTGCGCGTCCACTAAGAGCTACTAGCGGCGTTATGCCTTTTAAAGAGACACTCTTCTTAGAGTATGGTTCTTGCGGAGAAAAAAAAAATTGGTTAAAGAGGTCTAAAAACAACACTTTATATTATACAATCGATTCGTAATAATACTTAAAAGTCAATTTGAACTTTAATATCACAAAGTTTAAGTGTTCGTGGAAAAGTTCCGGGAAGGCAAAACAATTGAGTGACGTTAGTATCGTTAGTTAATATATGCATCTCTTTCGTTTATACGGAATGTACATTTATTGTTTCTTTCTTGAGAGGAAAAATCGCAGATAGTTCGTTTTCTCGTCGGCTGTGGAACCTCTGCCTTAATGTCAATATTTGCTGACCCGGATCCCCGAATAGCAGTATAATATTAAAATAACATTGAAGAATCTACTGTTAGGCGGTACGAAGTTCGCCGTGTCATCTAGTTATGGATAAAAATATTTTAAATAATTTTAAAGTTTATATAGGTACCTAAAGTTCGCAACACGACAGTTCGATCAAAAACCAGAATTGTCGATGTTGGGACTGAGACTGCCAAACGGAACTGGGCAGGGCACGTTATCCGCATGCATCCAGAAAGATGGGCAGAGATTTTCACTCAATGGGAGCCTACAGAACACAATTGGTCGGAACTTGCGGGAGATAGGGATACATGGAGAGATATATATATATTTGCCCAACAATGGGACACATCAGGTTGAATCTTATATACCTTAAGGTTTGTATGTCACTTGGCCTGTTTTTTGTGTATGTTATGAGTTTTAAGAAGTATATTGCCATATTATAAATTTCATTAAAATCGTTCCAGTAGACAATAATGATAGAATTTAATGACCAGGAGCGTTTTACAGAACAATAAAAAGTGAAACTGGATAATCGATCACGATTTACTTTCTATTATTTTCTTTAACAATAATGTTGTGATGAAGTCTGAAATATCTTGAAGCAAGAAATTTAATTAAATGAGGTAATAATACTTTTTATTTTTACAAAAACAATTTTTAATCTATAATATAAAAATTTACCTAAACACTTAAATTAAAAAACCCCATCCAACTCACTGCCTTGTGGCAATGTTCCCAGGATGCTGGCAGCGTTACCTCGCTGAATAATTAAACTTAACTTTTGAGCAAAGTAAGTGCCAGCCCTGGGATCTCCCGAGGCGAGGACCAGTCTCAGAGATAATTCTTTACAAAATTTTTTCATATCGGATGACCATGGGCCCATCGTTTCTACAGCCAGAGCAACGAACTCGTGATTTGCGCAAATGTTTGAATATTTGCGCTTTTTTAAAAATTGTGCCTGTTCTGCCGCGGCCCCAGCACTAAGAGCGGAATTGGCGACATGCGACGGCGCGAGCGTGTCCACACACGTGGCGTCCCAAACTAAAGTTCTCCCGAGACACCACGGTACTAAAGTGGCACCGTCTGGCCGCTTTCCGTCGTCCCTCGACAAACCGCACGGCTCCAGTGCTGAGGGTACGGATGCTGTGGAGAGTGCCCGATGGACTAAATCATTAATAGCCCAATGTCGATAGATCCGACCGGCACTCTTCACGCAAGAAAGCCCGTGTCGTCCAAGCTTGTCCACGCCCCGGCCGCATTGGCAGCGATGAGGCTCGCATAGTTTTATACCCAGTCGCAATCCTGCTGCTACGCGAAGACAACTGGGGTCGAGAAGGGTACCTAAATTGTCGGAAGGTAACGCATGAAGCCAGTAGCCGGATTCTGATTCCGAAAGTGCCAAAAGGCGTGCTCGATCCGAAACATCTGAAATTCCATCTAAAAGTGCCGAATGGGTAATTTTTAACAAAGGGGTATCCCACAGACTTTGCTTTTCCGTTTCAGTAGGGGCACTGGCATCAGGACATGAAGCACTCCAAGCAGCCAAGGCCTCAACCTGACAAGCAACACGAACAACGGCAATTGGTAAATTGAGAATGTTTCCGATGAGGTGTTGCGAGCCATGAGTTGAAGCCAAGAAAGCTGGTAGTGCCACACTCGACGTAGTGCGAATGCCCAAACCACCAAAAGAAATGGGAAGAGTTGCTTGTGCCCATGAGCGGTCGTCAAAAGCAAGATTCAGAATTTTGGTAACAGTGTTTTTTAAAGTAGAATCTACCAAATCCGTAATAGTTGGGAAAAACCAAACGGGGCAACATCGTAACAAGTACATAAATTTAGGTGTAAAAAGACACATGCGTAGAATGTACAACGCCATGTGTGGTTTTATTTGAAAAAGACGATGAGAATTTTTAGTGAAAGTTTCAACTTTTGAAATAAACGTGGGTGTTATTGAATCCAAAAATAAAGGGGCACCTAACAATGTTAATGATGATTTATCCTTTAAAGAAATATCTGGACACAGTGTGTTAAATTTATCAAGAAAACATACACGGTCTTGATCGTTAATGTGGTCCGGAAAGAAAATTTCACATTTACTAAAATTTAGAGTCAAACCGATTGTGATAAATAGCTGTATGATCGATTTTAAATCCTCTAAGACAACAGAAGCATTCCCGCCGAGAGAGCCATCATCAAGGTACCACACGTTGAAATTAGAATTTAGTCCTGATATTATACTATTTATGCCTAAACTGAAAATTGCAGGACCGAGTGGATCTCCTTGTTGGCATCCGACACACGATGCTATTTCTTTTTGACCAAAAAGTAATTTTGTAGGGGTGCCGTAACATTGCCACACATAATTATAATTTTCCGGTATTTCTTTTTGAATTTCTGTCAGAAGAATACCTCTATCTAAACTATTGAAGGCATTCCTTACATCAATTTTGATAAAAACGTCGTAATCTGTCGAACCCAGAAATGTACGCGCAGCATGCACAGCAGCTTCACAGCCAGCCCTCACACCAAAACCTAGCTGTCGAGGTTGAAATTTATTAGCTAAGTTGCCTTGAATAGCACGACAGCATAATTTTGACGTAAGGCGTCTAATGACACTGCCAACGGCAATAGGTCGAACCCCACCATCTTTTTTACTTAATGCTACTAAATTGGCCCCGTACAGGATGGGTACTATCTCATCGGGTACTCGACCATCCAACATCAAATTGACTAATGCGGTCAATTCCTGAAGTAGATATCGCCCAGCATCACCCACAAGAGGATATGTCAGGTCTTTGAGATGTTGAGGAGTTATGCCGTCTAAACCACCAGCAGAACCATTAGGAAACGACTTAATAGCATTGAGGGTCGATTCTACATCGACATGAAAAGACATTTCTGCCGATGGCGGGCTGGGAAAATTCGTGAGAGCTGACTGTGATGGGTGTTTTTCACATAAAGCACCAAAAGTCTCGGCGGAATCCGTTGCCAGGGAATCTTCAGAAAATAAAAGTTTGGCAGCACCACGCACATTTCCGTCTGAAAGTTTATTCTCAATAAGTTTTGATACGTCATGGGAGAAGTGCGGCCTACTCTCAACTCTATTTGAAATACACGGCTGTGTGAATTGTGTTGTATTTAATTTTATTGCAGAGGTGAGTGAGCGACGGTTGGAGTTTGGTGGGATATGGAATATACAATATGAAAAAGTTAAAAAAGCTTCCCATAAATTCAAAGTATTTTCAGAGACAACCTTTGCAACGCACTCCGCCAAACTTCGAGCCACGCTATCACGGGCTCCTCTTGGTATCCTTTTGATCACCTTGACACTATTTTTGAAAAAAGCGAGCCTCTCTGCCAAAGATGTGTTGCTTGGTGTTTCTGAATTAATTGCTGAAATTGTAATTTGTGAATCTGGCAAAGGTAAGTGCGTGGTGGAGTCTGTACGTGGCACATGACGACGACTGCAATGAATATGTAAACCACGTTGACCTTTGTAGACTTTCCTATCACCACATATTTCACAGCATAACAATTCGGGCACCACATCTCGAGCAGTTGAAGAAGAAGACGGCCCGCTTATAAGACTAGACATCTACTATTTTTTTAAAACCATATTACTTCACTTCAATTCACTTCACTCGATCACTTTTTAGCACAAGTAAACAAACGAGCAAAATCAATATTTTCAATAAAATCTTGCAATAGTCAAAGTGACACGAAGTAACAGAAAACTAGCGAGGCCGTTGGTCAGCCAGCACGACTCTTGTTGCAGAAAAGGCGCTATGCGGCGTGGCGCGGCGCGTCCTGCCGTGCAGGAACAGCCGTCCTCATCACAATCAATCGGAACAAAACAAATCCAGTTTTCCTTTTTGTTTAAGTTATCTTCAAATCAATATTGGTACAACAGCTCATGTACGACTTTAAAATGTGAAAAAGTTGCTTTTATTACGTTTATTACTAATAAAAATTTAAATATATTATAAATTCAATATACAATGCATTGTCATTATTATAAATACGACATTCGTATTCGAATGCCGAATTAAAGTTGGCGGTAATTTTACCTTTCACGAAATCACTTACTGGACTGATTTTAATAAAAGTTGTATGGAGCTAAAAATCTAACTATCACTTACAAAACAAAAAATAAATGTAAAATCCATCGGGTGAAACTTGTAATAGCGTAACAAAAATATCTACCTACAAAAATATCGCTCGCATTAGCACACAAACATTTTAATGAGCGGTATTGAAAAAGGCAAAAACCTACATATTCACATCCTGAAAAGGCTGCGAAAGTACAAAGGTCAACGAGAAAATCGAAATGTGTCAGTTTTAATTTTGTACATACGAGTATATCTGTAACCCACGTTCACCGACAATTTGGCAAAGAGAAAAAAAATCCAGAATAAAACTTTTTCCCGTTCACACAATAGTCGTCTGTCCCGAATTGTGTGATGTAATGTGTGCGAAAGCAATGATAATTTTGCCAAAAGTGGAAGTCCCTTTTCGTAATAGACCTCATCTAATTGCTAATTCATTGGTAGGTAAGCTGGGATAAGAATGGCTCTATTGATAACCGCAAATGCGCAGATGAAGGTACTTACTTACCTACCTACTATTTTTTTTAAAGTTACTTCATTACTATAGGTATCTGACCGAGCTGAAGTCCTACATGAAATTGGTTTATGTATTTATTATGTTGTCTTATTCCCCGACTTCAAAAAAGAAGGAGGTACTCAATTCGTCGGATCTTTTATAATGTTCTCAAATTATTCAGGGACGCCTGGACCGATTAAGAATTTTTTTGTTTTTTTTTGTGATATGTCATGATTGATCCCATAACAAATTATATTAAAATCGCCGTCTCATCTCAGAAACATCTGTACAGGCTGGTGGAGCCGCCATAAAAGCAGAATTTATAAATCGGCGCAAATATGAAAACCTTGACAGAAGTTTCATATTTGTACCTTTTGCAGTAGAAACTTTAAAATTATATCAAGAAATATCAAAACGTGTGGTGGAAGCGACATGTGATCAGAATGCTGGCTCTTATTTTGGCCAGAAAATTACCATTGCCATTCAACGTGGCAATGCAGCCAGCATTCTTGGAAATTTTCATTCTACTTTTATTATTAGATTAGTTTTTAGAGCTGTGAATGTTTTTTTTTCCCTTTGATTTTGTGTTTTAATAAATGTATTAAATCGGTTCTGCAGTTTAGTCTTTACAACCAAATAACCGAAATATTGAAAATGTAGCGCATGCTGAATCGATGTCCGTTATCATTTTTTTAAGTATTTCTTTTCTGGTGTAAATAGTCATTTTAGGATACTAATTCCGCTCGACTCTATATTAATATTCGGAAAAAATGTTTCCATAAGTGAAATGTAAAACAATTTGTGCGAAACGACGTCACGCGTCGTGTCGTAGGGTATCCTAAACGCTCTCGCGGGCATCCTCGACGCGGCCCTTGTGTGACCTAACCGAGCGCATTTTTCTTATAAATCAGTAAACGAAGGGGCGTTTACTGATTTATAAGAAAAATGTGATATAATTCACAGAAACAGACAGCTTTATAACGGTGAATCATCTGTTCAAAATTGGAATAATGAACCACCACTGTTAGGTACGAGTACACACCAATCTGAATAATATATTTCTACAGTAACTATTACTAAGCATAACATTTATTGGCATCTCACTCTATGGCATATGTTTTATCATTTATCATTTAGAATACCATAATGCCAATAGGTATAAATATTTATTTTTGTATCTAAGCTTGAACTTGTTATACACGTACTGCTGACCTTGTCGGCGAAAGTATTCGGATAGTCATAAAAAAAAATAACATGAACATACTGCGGACCCTGTTGGCGAAAGTATTTGGATTGTCATTAAAAATAACCTGAACCTACTGCGGACCTTGTTAGCGAAAGTATTTGGATTGTCATAAAAAAAAAATGGATTCTCATTATAAAATAACCTGAACCTACTGCGGACCTTATTGGCGAATACTGATGTGAATTGCAAGTAATTTAAAAATTTAGGATTAAACTTTTAATATTGTATTTAACTATTTATTGGTTTATTCTGATAGTGTGAAGAGTCTTTTTTTTCAATTTTATTCGTAATATACTATAAAATTATAAAGAATATATATAAAATACAAAAACAAAGAGGCAACTAAATTAAAACGAGCGATTCAGTTCTGGCGGTTGTGGTCACAAGTAACCTAACACTACTCCTCGCTTCACTCGTCGTCGTACCTATTTACGACTTTGCCCAAGACTAGCCTAAATTTATAACACTATTAAAATATCATATCATATGTTGCAGCTTACAAACTTTGCTATGAATTAACACGTCAAATTTATTATTCATTTATAACTTTAAAACTCATAATGCATACCGCATTATGAGTTTTGTATGTTATGATGAATTATCTTTAGGCGTATAGCAATTATAGGTAGCCTTAAGTATAGGCAAATGAATTATAATTATAATAGTGGTCGGCCGTGATGCGAGATGACGCACGTGCCTGGAGTCTTATTGTGGAGATTATCGGAGAACTGTTGCCATCGACACGCGCTCTTTCCATATCGATCACTATTCTATTCCGTGGAAGCTAGCGCTGGTGACATTCTTAACTGACTTGGTCTCCGAATACTACACCTTCACTTAACCATGTAATAACCTGGCCTGTGCATTTAGATATTGAAAAAACCTTACAACTTTAAGTACCGCCGTCGTAAGAAGTAGTTTTTAATTAAGTTTTTTTTCCGCAGAAACAAAATATAGTACAGAAAAGAAAATGACTCCGTGATACGGCTGTGTATCGTTGGTCTACGGTGTAGGGTAGATTTTACGCGTATGATAAAAGCGTAGCTGGTTGTTTCGCAAGACTTCCTTAATCGCTCGCTCTTGGCTACTGGGAGAGTTGTTGGTCCAGCCCCCAGTACTTAGTAATGATGAATTGTAGATACGGATAGTTTTAGTGAGATGGATACAGAAAATTTAATTACTTTTAAATTTTATCAATCTGTTCACGTAGGTAGGTTATTGTATTCTATATTATTTATTGTAATAGATGCATTACTTCCAATAAATAATATTAATGACTGACAAAGAGTGAAGAGTCCTAGTCCTATTACTAACTTTTCAATTAACGATACCAAAACATTGCACAACATGAATATGAATTATTGTGTTAATCTCTCAGCGGTCTTGACGCTGATCTATTATAAGGATAGCTTCTGCAATCTTCTTCGAAACCCTTGTATATCGTTGAAATTATTGTCATCATTTATTTGTGCGCATTCTGATTAAAGCACATATTCATAAGCTCACTTACTTCAGCCAGGGATGCTGCGAATTGAAGGACCCGTGATATTGGTGAGAAGAGAAACGCGGGGCGCGGGGCGAGGTGCGCGGGGTGGCGGGGCTGGGGCGCGCAGGGCGCACGTCGCGCAGGGCGGGCGGGCGGCACGTAACAAGTGAAGCGCGCCCGGGAGCAACAGTCTGCCGTAGCCCGGCCACGCGGCCTCTCACTCGCCACCACTCGCGCTCTGCTCCGACCCTCACCGACCACCCCGCGTAAGTAACCTTCACACACATTTTGTCACACCAAAAATATATATGTGCACCTAATGACACCTCATGCCATCACCGCACAAAGTCCCGGCAAAGTTCAGCCAATGAAAGATTACGATCAGTCACCGCGCGACCGAAGGTCCTAATACGTGCTCCCACCTATTGTGCCTACCTGGACTCGTTACGGCCGCGTTCGTTCTTTACCTGTTGAATGCATGACGAGACGTAAATTACACACCAACGCGACTTAATTAATGATTTTGATTAATTATTATGTGGCACGTTAACAATGATATTATAACTGGTAACGGCGCATGCCTTTTCAATAATCCTCTTTAATATTGAGATTCAATATGGACACACGTACTTGGGCATCACGCTCGTATAACGTAGCATGGACAGGTGTATTTTCTTTTACAATACAAACCCAGTAACCCATAAATAACGCTTTTGTGACCGTGAAGTCTTGCAGATAAAGCCTGTCATGGCGTTTTACTAACCTGCCAATGTCAAACAGTTTAGGTATTTTTACTCGTAGGTAGGTATAATTATCATCAATATACCCGATTCTTGTGATCATGTCCGTTGTAATTTACCTAAATGGCAGTGTAAGTGTCCTTGGTGATACATTAGGCAATAAAAGGCATTATATTATAATTCTCGTTGACACACATTTCACAATTATATAGAACGTGCTATTTAATTTATATTCAAATTATTAGGTTGTTAACTAAGATTTTCAGATAAACAATTCCACTTTGTATATTTTTGTTTCTTTTCGACCAAAACAGTCAATCAGTATTATTTTTTCTAAACTAGTAAATAGTTTAAGTTGTCATATTCCGCGCATTATTTGAAATTTAATCAATATTGGTATTTCTTTATCATTAGAAAATGGTGAGAAGTCAGTTCGTAGAATTTTCAGGAGAAAATATACAAAAAAATAATTCCTATTAGGTAAGTTTCTAAAATTAAAAAGGCCCAGAGAATTGAAAATAAGAAAATGTGCAAAAAAAAATAGTTTTCTCTTTCATTCATGACGAAAAGACAAGATTTAGCTTTTTAAATATTCTAAAAGTTTCGCCTTTCAAAGCGCACGTTGAGAATGATTTGAGAATAGCAGATAAGACAACAATGAATCTTAAGCAAACATTTTCTGTAATTGGATGCCCTTGTCTTTGAAGTAGGTGCCTAACGAAGGCAGACACATCAGCGGATGCACAAAGGGATAATTAACAGATTAACGGCCTAGAAACAAACACTGCCTCAAGGGTACCCGACATTCCTAAATCAGTACCTACCTATCCGACTATACATATTACTCGTTCATTACTCAAAGCTTAACGAGTAAAGAACAAACGAAAGTTCGGTAGTTGGTCGGAGTTGAGACTACCATCAATGCAAGTGGGAGTTAATAATTCGCAGCTGATAACATTACTTGGTAAATAATAACTACTACATTAAAAAAAGGTATTCCTAAAAACACAGAATACAAATTAAGTTTTTTTTTAAATATATACAATAAATATGTTTAGATTACTTATTCAGACATAAATGTCTATACAAGTTTGAGAAAAGTACAAGTTCGTGAAGTAACAGTAATAAAAAACTTAAATTACAGTACCTTCATGCGATATCATTGAAGTAAATTTATTGTTCCAAGTACATTTTTTAGCGCATACAAATCAGCTGGTTTTAAACTAGTAAATCAAGACAAGGAAAATAGTATGTGGTTTTGAAGGTTTTATTAGATCTTACACAATCATCAATATTTATTAAGAAACAAAGTTTCATGTCCGAAGTAATATATGTATTGACATAAAACATATGCTGCTACCATCAACGAGTTTTTTTTACTAATGTACCGGCCCTCAAGGCCGTTTTATATGGTCCGAAATCAGGGGGGGGGGGGGGGGGGGGGTGCGGCTTGTGCTTGGGGAGGCGAGGTATAATACGAGTTATTTAGATATTATATTTAACTGTGCAATATGTTTGTATCTGGAATCCATTATTTTTGGTCGATAAATTACTGACGTCAGACACGGGAGATATTGAGTGATGGAAAAGAAAATATTCATCGAATAAATCGATTAATTTTGTAACGTCACATCATACAACCGGTTCTAAAAATAAAAAAAGTCTTTCTTCGTCGTGTTACCATCTCGATTGTCTTACCATTGAAAGAAGATACATGCACTAAAGGTAGCTCTACTTAATGTCCCTTATAATATGACTCAAAGTAAGTAATTATGATATTGTCTTTAACCTAATTTTCCCCGAAACTGCAACTTTAGTAAAACCTACATACTCATTTACATACTTTATACTCTATATTATAAAAAAAATTGAACTGTCACAAGTGACATATTTATTCAATTAAAATAACTAAACAAGATAGATGTTATGTTTTGTATAGATGTTGTACTCGTATTTTGCTAAGGTTCAATAAGCGGCTGATTTCGATATCGTTGCTGTAGAATGAAAACCTCGTATGTCAAAATATATTTATTTTTTATTAAATTGGATTGAAAACCATACATTTCTACGTATTTAAATTCCTTCTGTGCTGATTTGTTACCAAAAACGTCCATAATTGTATTCATTAAATATTATTTTTAGGTCAACATAATTCTGTCTTTACTTTTAAATACCTAGTAACTTTGTACTGATAATAACAGAAAACCTATTATGTCATTAAACTAGTATTAACCGGTTTAGTAAAGGATTGGTAAATATCCTAAATAACTCTCAAAAATTTTATGTCATACAAAACATGAAGCAAAAGAATAAAACAGTAAGTATGACATACATTAAGCAAACATACCTAACAATTATTTTCGATTCCTGTAAAGTTTACTTTTCAGGACATACGAGGTAATTATTAAAATTATATTGGTTAAGGTAAAATCAAAACAAATATTAGAACGAAAATGTGTCCGAAATGTTTTTCTTTTAAAAATACTGAGATAATATTTAAAAATTTATTATTTGTTATTTAACATGTGTTTAGGGAAATTGAGGCATATCTTATTGTTGTCTGTTTAAAATGACAGAAATAAACGCAGACGAAACGTACTTGTGCGGCGCTGTACGCCTTACCCTTACTAACGTTCCTCCTAGTCGTTTCCAACAAGGATGTGGTATGGCAAGCAGAAGACGAGGAAGTGTTCTTCCAATATGTAGTATTATTATATCTTCGTTGCATGCAGCCTTCCTGTTCGTATAAAAAAAAAAAAAACATTAACCCATAGGTTCATGCTGGGCACGAGTCTCCGTGATAATATTTTTGATATGTATTTTCAAAAAGGATAAACATCGATTTTCACTTCACTAGTGCATCACATGGCTGCGGGGTGTGATGGGGAAAATACAGCACATTACTTGTAAGTGATAAGTGCCTTTATTAACATTAACAAAATGACTAACTACGACAACAAAAAAATATATCAGAAAGATTACCTATAGACCATTTAAGATCTACAGATAATCCAAATGCTCCAAACAACCACCAGCGGGCAGCGTGCTCAGCATGTTAGCCGCGCTGAATGGCAATGCTTATACGTTGGGCCAGATAAAAACCGGCATTCTGGTCACGCGTCGAATCGGGAGTCCAGACTTTAGAGCCGTGGGGACCGTGAGCTCATCTTATTTTCCAAAACTTATCGGAGCGTTTTATCTCCGATAAGTTTTGGAAAATAAGATGAGCTCCCAGTCCCCACGGCTCTAAAGTCTGGACTCCAAATGGCTCAAATATACAATTTTTACCGAGGCTAGCATATTTTCGCCGTTTGTGCTGGACCCTTATTCTCTAACGAACAACGAGATTACTTGCTAAAAACACGTATTGTGTTTTATGTTATTTTGTCGCAATACGTTATTCTGATGATCCAAAACAAACGCGTTCTGTGGCACGATACGATAGAGAATTTGACAAAGGCTTGGTGAATACCGTTCCACGGTAATTCTACGCGATTAAAGTAACGCGGCTGCGTTATGTGTTGAAATGCTGCCCTACTCTGTGTCAAAGGAAGATGAGATGGCGCTAATGTGTCAACGCATGTCGCGTCACACACAAGAGGCCTACCCAAAGTGTAAGTGATTGTACCAAATATATGCAATTATATGCAATACATATATGCAATTTTTTGTAGTAAATTACCTTTTTAAAATATAAAATGAAATATATTTAAAAAAACTTTACTTACATGAAAAAAGTACTTTGCAACATTAATTATTTTGAACCATGAGAGTATTTGTAAATATTCTAAAATGTTATTTAAAAACTGCGTATATTACGAAATTGTTATGTACATACAACTTAGTAAATT
Organism: Ligdia adustata; assembly: GCA_947049295.1. Classification (NCBI taxonomy): domain Eukaryota; kingdom Metazoa; phylum Arthropoda; class Insecta; order Lepidoptera; family Geometridae; genus Ligdia; species Ligdia adustata. The sequence continues at coordinate 6,884,743 of OX346225.1, read as the reverse complement.
AATGTAATACTTACAATAACAAAGAAAGGGGAATGAATGAAGAGATGACGGATGATAGAGTATAGAATGGAAGAGAAAGACATGCTGTGCCGACCCTACTTAGTGGAATAAGGTCAAAAAGATAATGATGATGATGATGAATATTATCACAAAGAGAAATGGACGATAAAGAAATGTGCTTCATAACAAATGTACCTATGCTACAATGAGGCTCGGGTTGAAATTATTTTTTTGTAATTGAGTGGCAAACTACAAACAAAAACGATGATATTCAACATTCTATTTATAAATAAACAGATTTTTATGGATTATATAATTCATAAAGTCTAGGTGACATTTAATTTACTCTGTATTAGAAAATTATAAATATATTCAATCATATTTTGTGCAAAAGATCATCGACATATTGCAGGGTTGGGTTTTCCCTGTCTAACTCTTTTCAAACATTTGCATATAGCTACAGTGACATTTGAAAGGAGGTAAAAATAGATAAAATTGACCAAAAAACACCCTCAATTGCAAAAAAAATAATACGTTTTTTTCAAAATTCCCAGAGCAAAAGTCTTTTTTGTAGTCGACATAATGTGTGAATGTGACTGGTAATCAACCTGCACATACAATAATAGTTCATGTTTAATTTTTTTCACAATGTGTATTCAGTATACGGGTAATATGGTTGATTCGTTGTAGTGTAGTAAGTAGTACTTTCCAAAAGCTTTGGCTCTCATTAAAATACTGTACCTAATCTTAACTTACTGGTTAGTTCGTATCTCTCAATATACTAGCATAGTATGTGCCAGTTGGTTTGCTTCCCTCAATGTTAGGAACTTAGAGCGCTGAGAATATTGCGAGCTTGAATGCAGACGTGACTTAATATACGCTTAGCTTAGAAGGATTTAGTACATTTAGACCAACATCTGTATTCTAGACGACCTAGGAGTTTTAGTGCTTCACTTCACTCAATAGAAGCATTCTTACTGAATATTCGCGAAATCTACATTTATCTTATAAAAATTTACTTTTTGTCATCATTATCGTCCAGTCTTACTTCTATCATTGCTAATGCATCACAGTATCAGTCTGGACTCGCGGCTGTTCTAATGTCGTTGACTAATTTTGTCTCCTATCTTTCCCAAGCTTTGGCCAACACTCAATTCAAAACCTTTTTCCACTTGTCATAATTTGTCTTATTACAAATCCTCTTTAAATTCATAATAAAATTGTATTCCAGCATTATGACGTTTAGTTTTTCGTTCAGGTTTATTAAATTTAAATGTTGGAGCTTGTTACAAAGTGTACCTATACTTCTCCATGGTCCACCAGGTGACTCTTATACTGAACACAGCTTCATCAGTGAATGTCTATTTTCAGCATAATAAGTCATGATGAAAAGGCCACTTTGATTGAAAAGGCATTAAAAGTATGAACAAGGTACTTTCAGTCACTATAATACCGAGATCTCATATGACATTTTATAACATAATATTTATCTGAAAATTATTTGCTTACATAATTTATTAAGAACCTACACTAAAAAATACACTTTAAACAATGTTTTCTTGCGTACGCAATGATTTGTTTTGGTGTAATATATCTTTACACACGAAAGTGGAGATACAAGGTAGGTATATCATTAGTTCACAAAGTTCGGTGTTGGCACTTAGCTCTAAAAAATCAATCCTACTAAGTTTACGTGCCTCGAAAGACAGGACTATTCATGAATCTTAGTTTTCAGGTTCATAGTCTCTGTCCGCTAAAGCAACAAGATACCCACTTAAGATTAGCTTCGGCGTTAACTTGGAGTCATGATCTCAGAACTTTATGAGAGCGTTAGACGTGGCTGATTTAATTGAAGTCAACATGAATATACTTTTTTCGAGTAATATTGATCTTGGTACCACTGTAAACAGTAATTACTGCTTTACCCAGATTTCGTTTAGGCCATAACTTGTGAAGCATATTGCTAATGCCGGCCCGCACCGACAGTAAAAAGATAAAAGGTCTCGGTAGCTACGATGCAGACAATAAAATGGGCTTATCGTTACAAAGGGTGTTACTCCACCTGAAACGCTCCGTGTACATATCTAAAAGCTACCCGTCGCTACCTGATTTAATTGCTGGATTTCCATTTACTGGCACAACTGAAACACTGTCACGTTTATTCAGCAATCCTCCGCTTAGAGAATAGTTTCCAAGGCCATATCTACTTTGCTTTTATTGCCGTTAACCCATTTTGTATATAATAACTACAGCCTTTGCAGTAGCGTTTTTCGTTTTTTATTTCTCCATTAAGGTTTTGCAGATAGACCGGAAAATTAGACGCTATATGGAATTATTCTTTTGTACAAAGGAATTTAATAAAAGATATGCCTATGCAGAGGTGGTGAAAAATAGTTCGATCTATTTTCCACCCCTTTGTTTTTTTTTATTTAACAATGAAGCCATCCATGGCCATCTTAGTCTAAATAAAATCCTTTTGAACGAGAGTCTTTCGGAACAAGTCCACAATAATGGATTATCAAACAAAATTGCTGGCGCCTAAACACGACTGTAACAAAATTTTCATATACTAGCGCCGACTATACTTTGCTCAAAGAATGTTGTCAAAATAATGACCACGTTAAATAGTATGTTTGAGTAGAATACATTAAAATACTATACGATATCTCATCAACGCTATCACTAACTTTTTTAACTCTTACTTATTCTTCATCAGTAGAAGGTATCGGTAGTTTGCTATTCTCTTAACATTCACATATTATGTACTCGTTTTGGTATATAAGTATAAAAAGAGGTAAGGTTGGAAAATAATTCAAACCTTGTCTCTTGATGATGATCTACGAAATCTGTACTGAGTTTTTATTTTTTTTGATTTTTGATTTTTTTCTGCTGCTTCTTTTTATGTTCCCTAAGGCCATATTCGCGGTTTCATCAGGAAAAGTTGCAAAGATTTTATTAGGTGTATAACATTTACAGGACTGAACCTAGTACAGTTTTTGTGCTGCATTAGCTGTTAAAGCTTTCAGTTTTAAAAAATGCCTCGGGCTTAGCACGAGTAGACGAGGCGTAGGAGTAGGAGAGTGCGAACCTGGCGTAGTGTCTCTACTGTATGTTTGTCTGAATGTTTATTTCTTTTTAAGTCCCATAAATATTATTTTAGAGGTCAGCAGTTTACGCGATTACTAGTACTGAATAGGCGTGATTAGAACCAGCCTACGGCTTTTCACTACTGTTTTGCTACGCATAACATAACAGGGCTCGGGGTGTAACCATAATGTTATGCAAAGTTAGATAGACACAAGAATGAAAACAAAAAGAAGGCACACCTCGTTTTCAGCATTCATAATAGATGAGCAACAAATTTGGATCGAAACACGCACTTATCCATTTTTAACCGACTTCAAGCTATGAGATAATTTTAATTAATCTGTATTTTTTTATTGTTACTCGATTTTCTCACAGACACTTGATTTTTTTAGTTAGTCTTATAATTTCGTCGAAATCGGTCCTGTAGTTGGATTTAAATCAAAATAACAGCAACATTGATATAGGCGCATGACGAATCGCAGTCGATTATCACTAAATTTAAAGAACTCGTAGGTAAATACTTAGCTTTTAATACTGACAAAAAAAATTCGCATTGGCTTGAGAAACTCCAATGCTTTTTGTCGGTTATAAATGGAAATACGTTGATATTGGAATATCTATGCTTTTAACAGTTACTTTACACTTGAAAAAACAGTGAACATAAAATCAGGCAGATTCACTCATGCATGTGATTCTAAATCGTGCACAAATGGTCAATCCAAACTAAACTGTTCGGCAGAATGATAACATATGCCAAAGTTGATAGTAAAGCAAAAATAATTTTTTCATCCCCCTATCTCTGAAAGAGTAAGTATTTTTACTCTCCAACATCTGAGTACAAAAACCCGTTTTTATCCACTATAAACACTAAGTTTGTGAATTCAAAACATTATCAAACCTATTTACTAATACCTCTATGGTGCCCAATTTATGTATACAACCTTTTTTACTTTGTTAAAAAATCAGACTCGGAATCTTCATAGTGATTTTTTTAAATTTGCTCTGCGCGCGCCATTTGCTTTTTTTTTGCATTTAGTCATATCTTCGCTGAGGTGGGATGAAAAGTTACGTGTTGTACTCGAGTGGAAAGATTTTTCACCCGTGCTCTTATGATTCCCTCGCTAACGCACGTAATTCTAATTTTAGAACCCTTCGTTTTTAAAAGATTTAAAGACAATGGCGTTTGGGATGATGTTAGGATTACGATAATACTCCACCCATCCTAAACTGTGCAATACATGAACAACTCACGTTTATATCCATATGAACTCAAACATTACTCTTCTATTTTTGCCTGGCGTGTAAAATTGTAATTTGTTGTTTACGCAAAATTGACTTTTGATTAAAGTTAAGGAAATATTTTGTTACGCATAAAATCTGCAGTAAAAATGTTTTGTTTGTGAAACAAATGGTGGGACGTGAGGGTAGAAGCTCGTGTTGAAACCAGCGGCAGCGCCCGGCCCACGGTCGATGATCAGCGAATTTTTATCGCGCTAAACGACAGGGACGAGTTATGTACTGTCATGCAACCCTTATTTACGGGTCACACTTTAGTAACCTTACATAAACTAGTATATAAGTATACGTATACCTAGTTAATTCAAGGATATAGATTCTTTCGATTTAACATATTAGGTACCTATGTCAAGAAAATGTGTCCCAAGAGGCATAGATAACTAAATGTGCATTTAATATGAAATGACACACAGTCCACAGTTCTGCTGACTGATAAACTGCTTACGTCAAATCGATGTGGTGAGAAATATAAATGTAAGAACAGAAATTGAGTTGGAAAACCTCTCGTTAAGCGAGTCCCGTGTATTTACAAACGTTCTCGCCCCTATCTTCATTTACTTGAGATGAAATTCGGACTTTCATGTCCCTCAGGGATAAGCTTCCTTAATTATGTTGATTAGTTAATTTTAATATCCTTCATCTGCCTTATTTTTTTCTGTTTATAGAGCAGTATGAGTCTACTCACCTAGAAGGTTAGTAAGATACAATACGTACCTCAGTATCATTTTATATAAATTGCCTGCAGCAAGCGAAAGTTTAGAAAATAATATTTACACAGGTTTTTCAGGATGTTAATCTGTATCTTAGCTTTTTTTATTTAATAATTACACTCCACACACGTCTTGGTCCGTGTCATTTATTAAGTTATACAATGTTTGTGTATTTGTGTTACATGTCTTGAATTTCTAGGTCTATAAAAGAAGACAATAACTACATTTAACTTATCAACAATTATTATTACAAATTTTGGATATTGTATGTCACTTACATAATTAGAGCAATCCGGCCACCGCAAGCAGCAGCCGTTCACGAGTAAACGCATGTGCCAGCCATCGCTCTCCTCAACCATTTCGGAGGGAAGAGAGACGACGCCGCCGCGCCGCCAAAAGAAGCTTTTTTGTGAGCATGAGTACTCTGAGTATATGCGTGATTACGAATATACCTACTATTTTTAAAATATTTGTTTTACATATTTTTTTTTTTAAATATTTCTACAAATATTTTAAGTTATTAAAATTCAAATCTTAAAAACAAAATTAAAAAAAAATTAGGCGTTCCAATTGCATTTTATCTATGCAATCGGTACTATGACATAGGTACCTGCTGCGAAAGCTGATTTATTAATTACAAAGTTATTGTTGGGTTCGGTTGGAGGTAAGTTAAATACAAGATTTATTCGAACACGAGGCACTCTTACGCGTAACCCTCCTCGTTCGCCCAACAACTCAGTTGAGAGCTACTCCGTGGTCCCTCCCGCCGCCTCTAGTTCGCTCTCGCAATGCTTAGTATGCAAATCACTTCCTTAACTCCGGCCATAATCATTGCCCTCAGTTTCCAGTACTTATTTTTTTTAACTCTACTTTTCTTGGTTATACCAGTTCCAAACAAAAGGGAACCTCAATAGAATTTCTTTATTGTACTTACTCACTCAGTTGAAGCTGAAGATCAATGTCAAATTACTATGCCCATAATCATACACGTCTCTCTCTCATATTCTCATACATACATACATACCTATTATATAACTTGGCAGCCGAAATAGACAATGCACTATATCTATGTAAATATACTCGGCCACATGCCTATTTACAACACAGCCCTTTTTATGTCATTATAGCACGTAAAAAAACGTAATTACGTTTTTAACAAATCCAAGGCTGTATAGTGGCTAGCTGTTGTGTTTTTAATCGATCAGGTTCATTGATGTTAAATAACTTACAGCTATGTTGTCATGGAACCGTAGAGCGCTATGGTGGGTCTGATGACTCGTTTTTTTATCTCCCTGTTGTTTGACTTATGAAAATAATCGTAGGCCATCCCGACGGCGTTTAGAAGGTCTAGAATCTCTGACACTAGGGTGATACCTTTAAGACTAATAAGAAAAATTGTGGAAAAACAATTGAATAGATGGAAGTCAATACACGCAAAGAAAGTTTCACTACATATGTTTCTAGTTTCTCATAAATAAGTAGGCAGAGCTAGCTTTTATTATCCTCCTGCGTTAAACTAATGATAGCAATTTATGTGACGGATCCCTTGGGATGGTCTTTCTGTATAGCCACCGATTTCTATTAAAATAGTAAAGAATTCTTTGTTGAACCTCAGAAATCCTTTTTAGTGCGATAAAAAGGGTTTTATCGGTGTTGGGTCAGCAAAGTGTATGTAAATGAAGCGTCCGGGATCCACGATAGAAATAAAGGGAAAATTGGTATCTTTAGGGATACATAATTTGCAAGTTACCATACAAATCAATCCTTTTCAATATACGGAAAGTTGCTTTATAATTTTTGTGATTGGCATTTCAAAAACCTAGCACGAAATACACAAGCATACGTAAAAGTTGTTATTTATACACGAGTATGCTTTGTTGAAATTTAGCGTAACAATAACGAAACAGTAGACTTTATGACAATGCAAAGCAACAACCGCAGCGTAAAGATTGTATCGCTGGAACGATATCGTGTTTGAATCGCCACTAGTGATAACCGTGAACACAATATTTTAAATTGAAACACCATTGGCTGTGGACTAGATTCAACATGATCCAATTTACTTAACATCAATACATTATTTGTACGGGTTGGTTGGCTCGAGCTGTGCCTACCCGACCTCGACTCGTGTATGAAGTAATTAACTTTGTAACAACCTCGAGTATAGAATTTGTAGAGTATCTATAAGTACAGTAATTAATTTGTTATCAAACAAGTAGGTAACTAGTGTAAGAAAATTTGCACCTACTGATATGAAAATATTCATTTCGTAGAGCGTAAAAGTCGCAGCTCTTAGTAGGAAATGGAATTAATTAGTAATTTCATAAATTTTGCCAATCAATAATACATTATTAAAACAAGGGAGTAGAAGCGATTTCAAAAAAACCCGACTGCTACTGATCTTGAAACTTGCGTATCTTAAACTTAGCATTTCTAATTCAAAACTCTAATAAAAATATATATTTTATATATATGAGTAAATTCGTAATCACCGTTAAAAATTCTTTATTTTGATACCATACTTAAAATGCGTTTTGAAAGCATTATTTTTTTTTTATTTTGAAGTGCCCAGGGTCATTCTCACAACTAAGACGTATCTATTGACACCAGTTACATAAAAATGCGACAAGCTGTTCAGACTCTAGGGCTTGCCAAAGATATATATGACATACTCGAAACACATAACTCTCTTTCTTTCGCAGTCGGTCAAAAATCCTGTATCTTTTTCTACCCACATCACCTTACTGCCGACAAAAATTAAAAATAACAGTCAAGAAACCGTACCTACGATACAATGTACGAGTAGATATGGGGTTAACCCATTTTTAAAACAATCATGATAGGTTTTAGCAACAAATGAGCTTTTCATTAGGAATGACTGATTGATGACGTAAAGACAAGGGTTAAAGAGATATTTGTAATCGTATATCCCCCTAATAGCCTTAAAAAACTCGGTGTTGAAAGTTTTGAATGATTTCTGAAAGGGTTTTGTATGTTTGAAGTTTTTGCACATTGCAATTTGTGACAAAAAATATGTAATTTCTTCCAATTTAAACAATAATAAACTCTAACCTGAAATTATAATAACAATTATTCATACTTTATTCTCAGATATTTCGTTTTGGATCCTATGTTATTTTGGATCAATCTAGACGAAATTGTATTTTCGATTTTAATAAATATTGTAGCATTTGTAAGTAAGTAAAAGTATATGTTGTATTTTTAAATAATCAAATATAATAATCAAATGTTATAAAGAAAATAATTTAAATCCAAATAATATAAAAGTATAATACTTACAAGTTTCAGAAAAACCCTTAATAATTTGTTGAAATACATTTATATTTTAACAGAACATGTGAACGTTTTGATTTGTGAGAGGTGTGTGTGATTGCACCTGGCTAGTTAATTACTCGTACATAATTACATTACTACAATTATGTTATAAAATTAATTGAGTTTGTTGAATAGTAATAGTACCTAGTTATACAAAAAAAAACACCATAAAGAGATGGCTTTCTAATTTACATTATTAGGTTATATTGTATAGTTAATTCAATCTACGTTCTAAATATTCATTCATCAGCGTTATAGCTTATCATAGCTTAAGCCCGAATGATAAACAAAGTGTATAGTTGAGAGTCAATTTCTCCACACCCACAATAGAAGATGATACCAAGTCAGACTAATGGACAGCTTTGTACGTCACCAATAATATATTGTAGGTAGAGCCTGCCCACACATTCCCCGAAACACAGGCACAATATAGCTGGCAATGCATTCACACCGATCCATATATGGGCGAGTATAGCACCTAATAGGTAGGTCCAGGGAATCCATATGCTGCGAATATAACAGTTCTATGAAGGCTGGTATCGATTGGCAAACACAGAGTATTTTGTAAGCATTGAGCGTATCGCTCGGAACGAGCCAATATCGGCGAAAGCAGCTGTTGCCTCGTAACCGGCTAACTGTCGTTTTTGCTCCTCAATAACTGAAAACATAAAAACAGATATACGACTGAGTGATTTGTTGAGTGTTTATTGCATATAAATTGGTTTTTAAGGTTAATGCCGCACTTGGGCGAGTTTACACCGCCGCTTCAGGTGCTGAATTGCCAATAAGTAGAGTTTTTGAATTTATTTACTCTCTTGCCCAAGCTTTTACTACAGCCATTTCTTGTTTTAGCAGACATATTATTATTATAAGTTTTTTAAGATTACCGCAAAGTGATTTTTAGAAGTACTTAGTTACGAAGATAGATAAGTATATTCTTTTTCTTTACATATAATATACGCAAAACATAATAACATATCTACGGTGGCGTTTACGCGCACATGATTAGAGTTGTGTTGTGTTAATATACTAATAAATACTGGTTTTGAAATAGGTTGTTAAATGTAATCTTGAAACTATTTTGAACCTGAACACAAATCATACTTTGAGGGGAGCTATTTATATTATGTCTTTAAACTAGATAATGTTTTGTGCTACATTTTACATTACATTTTGCCATCCATACCCCAACTGAAACCAAGCTTTGAACTGGCGTAGCCCTTAACGATGCATACCTACTCGTAAATAAACTTAAACATTTGATGAATAGTTGAAGGAATATCGTGCCTTTCGGCTGTATTACTTCAATCTGACTTCAAACTCACTCGAGTGCGAAACGAAAACGAACGACACATCTCAAGAGCCCCGGGGCTCTTCAGCCCAGTGACGTCATCGAGATTTCCAATTTAGTCGAGTTATTCTGAAGGATAGGGGTTTTATCTCCTATTCATCGCCCAAACAAACTTAGCGCACTTCGGTATTACGGCGCATTGTTACCCAGGAGTCAGGAGGTTGTTGGAACTACAGTTGCTCTATGCGTTTTGTGCTAGAACATGAGTTTTACTGTTTTAACCGACTTCAAAAAAAGGAGGAGATTCTAAGTTAAATCGTATTTTGGTGACTGGTGACTCGATTGCTCGAAAACACTTGGACTGATTTCGATTTTTACTGAAATGGTTCACCTTTAATGTGGTAAAACATCATATTTGAAAAAAAAATCTCGTCGAATGATGAAATTTAAAAAAGTGCTTATCTCAGCAGTCCTCGTAATATTTAATTAACTCGAAATAATAATTTACCTACGGTATAAACAAGTTCTTTAAAATAAATAGGCCTGATAGAGCCTTTTCAGTTATTTCGATATAAAAATCAAACCACTGGACCAATTTTAAATAGTAAATAAAATAAAATTTAAATGACTAGGATCATTAAAAAAAAAAAAATTCCAATCCTTACAGCCGTCTCCGGGAAAGCAGATAACACATACTTATAAAAAAACCTTCGTATTGAGTAGCGCTTTCTTTTTTGGGAAGTCGGAAAACTATCTTTGTATTCAACACAACAATTTTTAGACAAGACAATAAAGATCCAAAGAGCCAGGCATTTTGAATCGTTTTCTGCGGGTAATCTCAATTTCCCTTCGGCGAGGACAACAAACACATTAAGCCTTATTACAGTTTAAATCCGAATTGTACGCTAAGAGCAGCCCGTGCCTTTGACTGCCTTTATATGTGAATTCAAACGACATTTAATATTCTGAGTGGAAGAAGGAAAATATTTGATCCCTAAATTTCCAGCTCCACAATTCGCATCCATCCATCATGGCGCAGGTACGCTCTCCTTCTCACAAGAGCGGCTCAAGAGGGACGCAACATTGCAATTTACATAGTCTTTAGTCAGTCGCTGAATGTTTGTAGGTATATTATTACGTATGCATTGTTTGTACGCCGCATTTATATTCGTAGATGTGTTCCTGAAACTTGGACGTCACACGACACGAACCGGTGTAACCCTACTCATACGGCGGCTTCTTGGCAGTCTCGTAATTAACGACCGGTATGCTCCGCTAAATATTTTCATGTCTCTATGATAGTCACAGTAGTAAATTCACGGAAACTTGTTCACTGAAATTTATATTATTGGTCTACCTTTATATAAGTTAGTTTGTCTATGCGGGACCTGTGTAATTTGGTGTCGATTAATTGGCAATACGTATGTAGTATGTTTTTGCTTGGATTTATATACTTGTCTATAGCTCAACTTTCTGATGAGGCAAAAAAGATGAGCTGTAGCTGGAGCTCCGAGTATGTCGCCGTCTCGTCATATTTGAGGAGGAAATTTTCGTAGTTTTTATGTATTGTATTAATACAGAAAGTACAAAGGAATTACCAGGAATTTCATGCAAATGCATTTGATAGGTTTGAAAACTTCGGTAGCGCTTCTAGCGGTCGTATTTTTTAGCCGATTAATCCAAAGGAAAGTAATTATTTACTAATTTTGAACGTTTGTAAATTTTTATGTAAGTATGAAGTCGAGTATTTTTAGTACCCTTCTAACCACTACTTACTTATTATATTTTTATTATGTTGTTACACCTGTTAATATAAAAAAGAAACAAATTATTAGAGTCGCCAAAGCCTCAAAACACGGAGCCCGAGTTAATTAAAAGTTAGTGAAGTTAACAAACGACAACAAATGAAGGAGTGTTTTTCATGACGGCTCCGCTTGGCTTTATCGTTTGTATTATCGCCGTGTCTTATGGCTAGCGAACGGCACGGCCATTCATTTTTATGGTAATTCGTTCCCGCCATGAAGTGGTTCCTTATCAGAGCCGAACACGATCGTTTATTAATATTACTTACTACTGAAAAATAAACGTATTTATTAATACAATAAAATGTTATTCAACAGGGTTTATATACGTTCATAACAATGTATTTCTAGTGTTTATTTATGTGACCCCGCGCGTCTCTAAAGGATCACGCTGAAAATCAGCGCTGAAGAGCAATCCCCAGCATCATGCTGAGCGCTGACTTTTTTTACGCACGGGACACTGCAACTCGACCTACTTTATTATATTAAATGTTTATCTACTTTTAAATAGTTCGTTGTAGTAGTAGTGTCATGTGTATCCAAAATAAATGAGTTCTTTCTTTCTTAATTCTATTATTTTCAGAAATATAAAATGTTTATATTCTTACTATATACTCGTATGTATTAGTACTTACCTACTAAGATACTTTGTACATGATTCATGGCTGACGTCTTGCAATGTAAATACTTATTATTGGAAAGTTTTAAAGTATTGATGTGATATTGCAAAAGGAGTATTGTTTATATTGTGTATACTTTTTTCGTTGAAATATGAATCGAAATCATCCCTTTTAAAATTTAATGGACCTTTGATTATTTGCATGTGGGTGGGTGTCCTCGTGCAAATATTTACGTAGATTGAGCGAGTTCTTATATAAAAAATGAAATCGAGCCTCGGCTGAGTTTTCATGGCTGCTTCCCAGATGCGTATCAACAAGTCTTCTGTTTCCAAGTCTGAATATTAATAAAGAGCTCGTCTTGTTACCGCGTGGAGGTATAGTTTCGTAGAGTCGATTATTATCGCTAAGCTCCCTAGTACCATTCGACTTGTTGCACACAACAATCGACCTATCGGCACTTCATCCGCTCACTGTCGATAGTTTTTCACTCGGCAGATTACTGCAGCTAGCTGTTAATTGACTCAACTGAACTTCTAATCAATTTAACAATGCACATTTGTTCTACAACTTAATCGCCAGTGTACCCTTTGTCGGTCGAAACTTGGAGTTTCATTTTGCTTAACATTCTTAGAGTTCAGCCATGCCTGTTGCTTTTTTATGATACAATCTGACTCCATTTTTAATCAAAAAGTTGAATTACCGATGTAGAAACATTTTATAGTAGTGATAGTACATCTCCACATAGAAATAATAAATTTCTTGAGCCGTCATAACTCTTAAATGAGCACAGATAACATTAACTTCGTTTGTTGGAAGAGTTTCTTACTAAATTATACACTAACCTTATATTTGAGGACTCCATTTTATTTCATTTACTGGAGAGTATCCATTTATTTATACCTAATAGGTAAGTAGATCCTGCCTCGGTGACAGCGTCAACCGAATGTTTTGAGTGGGCAGGAGAATAAAGAAACTTCATTTACTGGTGTTCCATGTTTTATGCAATCTCTCTATAAGTTGTTTCAGCAACTTATATACTTATATTATATTTCTCATAATATTGCCATCGATGTTCTCTTAGGTAAGCTTACAAAGTTTTTTATTGGCTGCGGGAATTTTATTGCGGGGGATTGATTTTCATTTTTGATTTATTATTGACAGTATCACATTTAGGCATATTCTGCTGGTTCATTTCATATCACTCTACTTCTAAATATTAGAGCTCTGAATATTAGCACTCTCTAAAGAAAAATAATTAGATACTAAACTTGACTTGTAGCCTGCCTTAATTATTATTACTTTTGTTAAATAATAATTTTGGACTCGAAAGCATCACTTGCTATTTTATAAAAGTACCTACCTACATAATTCTGACATACATACAAGTAGTAGGGATTCCAGAGTTCTGGCTCACACAAAAAAGTTCAAACTCACACCCCTAAAGTCGAGTCAGGGCAACCTCAACGGCTAAAAAAAAAAAAAAAAAAAAAAAAATTGGTGTCGTTTTAGGGGTTTTTAGGGTCGTCCGATCGATTGACGCTATCAGATTTGTGATATCTCTTGCGGATCAGGAGATAGCTTTTTGGTTTAAAGGGCTCCAGTACCCCGTCATAAAAGCGTGCTGATCCCTCTATTGTATTCAATGCTCGCAGCCCTTTCCTTTGTAGCCTCTATTGTAATACGCGCTCGGTGTTCTATTGTGCTACGCGCTCGGTGCGTTCCATTGTTATACTACGTACGGTATGACCAAAATATTTTCTTTAAACTAACCTTGGTCCATGGTTTTGGTATTTTTGTAGGTATAGATATTACTTTTTTATCATAATCTAACCTAACCTAAACACTGGTACACAGTTCCCTGCGTGGCATTTTCCAAAATAAAACAACCTTTCTTGTCGTCACATATTTTATTTAAAATAGCATTTAAACAATTCACACACTAATACATCATTCGAAAGAGTACTACTTTTCGCAAATAAATTGACTAAATCTAGCATACTATTACCATGGAATTTACAGAACAAATACACTAAACTATAATGGCCACATACGGGAGTCCAATCATTTTGTATCCTCTTCGTATTGAAATCCCATACTCTGCAATTTCTATCCAGAAAAGTCCTGTGGTACCCCGTGGGTGCTCGACCAAAGGAGTCAAAATATTGACCTACGTTGTTTTTGTCTATGTGAATAGCTACCCAATGGGAGCCTGCCTTAGTATCGGGATCTGTATTGCTCACTAAGAACGAAGGCGCTCCGATATGTATCGGTAATCTGTTCGCTGCATACACGCTGTTTTCTAAGGTCGGGTGAATTTGTCGTAAATATTTCTTAATCTCAAGCGTATTCATACTTGTGATTACTTGCGAAGATAACTTGCTAATGACTAATTTTTAAAACATGGCCTTTATATTTAAGAAAATAAACAAAGATGTCAGGTATTATAACAATTTATTTTTATTCGAATACATTATACATCACTTATAACTAGATTACAAACTAAATACAATTTCATCTTAACTACTGTAGTCGACGATTACATTGCGATTCTTATCTATTTCAATTACATTATCGAACTCGGCATAAACAATACAGTTGATGGTTTGAGACAGAGCAGATTCAAAACGAACTTCCAATCTTACGCTACCATTTCTTATCAGATTCCAGTGACTTGATGAGTTTGCTGATAAATCAGGAGTTAAGTCAAAAGCTAGTAGGCAATAGCCTTTAGCATACTCTTCCCTAGATATTCCATTGCCTTCGTTAAGAAAATGTATGCCCGTTCCTGAGAATAATGTATGATAGGCTGCAGTGTAAATATTATTCGTGAATGATGGTTGTAACGCTTTAGAAGGTATTTGCTGACCATCGATATATAAACTAAATGAACTCATATCGTAGTTTTCAAAATTAAAAGGGTTTTTTACGAGACTCCCATTGAACGCTACGTTATTAACAAACCCAACTATACATCTCTTAGGTACCTGTCCCAGGAAAATGTTATCGAGGGTTTTTCCCTGAACCCCTGATGGTATCGTTAGAACTTTAACTTCGGCTCGTGTAATAGGATATTTAGCTGTAGTAGAGGCTAAAACTTTCTGATGTGCGAGTAACACACTCGGATTGATTCGAGCTCTACGGACAATTAGAGTTGCGTCTGTAACGCATACTTTTAATTTTAAATCATTCGAAGAAGCCATCAAGTTGAATGTCTCTCTGGATCGAACTAATTTTACAGACATATCAACACCGTTAATCAAAAATTTTTCTTGATTGAATAAATCACCGTGCAAATGTCCGATCATTTCTATTTCTTTACTTTCACTTGTAAATTCTTGTCGCTTTGTGAACCCTTTATTACTATCATCAGTTGAATCCATTTTTCCAGATGTATCTTCATACCAAAGACCACAACTCAGATGAGAGTCTTTGGCTGTAGGAGCATAATTCAATAGAGTTTCTATGTATGCACGATATGCGTATGTATTATTCGGGGGTGATACGAGTTTTTGATTCAAATAAACATCAAGCTGATTAAAAAGTGAATGTAACCAGTTATTAATTGGAGCCACTACTGCTGATGCAGCCAGTTTAGTGGAGTCCTGGTTCACTATTTTTGCTTTTATATGTATAAGCGTATGAGATAGATCAATGTAGTCATCGCCTGCTCCTGGTACTTGAAATTCTATGGGTCCATCATCAGCAAGTGATGAAATTGGTTTGTAATGTATCCAAATTCCATTTTCTATACTAGTTTGTGTAGACGGTAAAGCAAATAAATCTAATTCAGACTTTATGCACTCGCAGGAATGACTATGTAAAAAAGACATTTTAAAATATTTTAAGAAAATATGTCTTTACTATTTTTCTTGTTTAGTTTTATTTTCTTTGCAGCTTTCAGCTTAACGGATGATGGTGGAATGAATGAAGACTGACGTTTTCTCTTTGTTATATATCCCGATCCGGACATGTTCATGCGTTCAATTTTACCATCCGCTTTTCTTTTCAAGTTTGAACTTGCCTCTTTAAGTCGGGATTTAATTGATTCTTCCATTGGACGTGAACTAACCATGTCAGATAAGAGACCTACACCAGCATTTAAAGCCTCCTTTCCAATTACTCGAGCTCCACTAGAAAGCAATGGCAGCACTGATCTAAACAAACCACCCAAAAAGCTACCGATCCCATGACCTCGCTGATATGGGGCCCCTTTGTAAATAACTCCTATACCTGATCCAGCTTGATGTATATAATAATGTTCGTAAGGACATTTACTTTTCTCGTGTTGCGAATACATTTTATAATTTTCTAAAATGAAGTTTAATACACACTGTTCCAAACTGGAATGGTATTTTTTGTCCGGTACTCGTTCTTATATCTATTTCGATAGTGTCAAATTCCCTCCTCATCACAGGTAAATAGTGAGGTTGTGAAAATACATGCATTTTATTAGCCCCATAAATATAATTTGCCGGATCTAACGGTATTATTCTCAACAAAGGAGTCATAACGTCTCCTACTATTTGTGGTTCAATAATATCACAATAAACAAATAATTGTGGCGGCAATCCTAAATGTAAATTGGCTGGGCATTTTCCGAAACCTTTTTCAACAAGATTTCTATTTGGTTCGAACCCAAGCTGAAGGGATAACTGAGGTGATAACGTTATTGATTTTATGTTTTTATCTATTACAGTAACATTCACAAACTTTGTTAATTCATCATAACGAAACCTTACATTTTCCTTTATGTGGTTTAATGCTGTTAGGACGTGGTTAATATTGTCATAGTTTGTAGCGGGGATATGAGTTTTATAGTATACAGTAGAAGGCTTTGTTTCATTAGGCATTTGCATGAGTTTAGTAATGTAAACTATATTTCCATGTTCTTGAACAGTAAACATTGTACACGGATATTGGAACTCAACAACACCAACACTCCACACTCCTTCAAGTATAATAGACTTTGATAATTTTGTTGAAAATTTTGATGTTTTGTTGTCTGGAAAGTATTCCATTGAACTATTACTAAGTAATGTCAAATAAAAACTTTCTTTCATCATACTTGTTGTAAGTTAGAAGTTAAAATCCAAGTATTAAATTTATCTGGATAACCTTTCCACTTGACTAGCACTTCCTTTCTGTTTCCCGACATACGAGAACTAATGATTTTATCTATTTTATAAATTGAGGTGGGGTCATATGACACTTTCTGTAATTCCCTTTCATAAAAAGTTCCAACTATAGCTTCTTCCTTTAAATCTTTAAGTGTATAGACAACAAATGGAGAGCGATCTATAACCGAAGTGATTATAAATATTTCATCACTCCAATTAGACTCGTAACCTTTTTGAAAAATGTGTTTATATTTGGTTATTCTTACATAGTCTCCAGTGTGTAATTTCGGTAAAGAAGTTCTTGTGATATTTAGATCATTTTTAGAACTATACAAGTTGTTCCATACAGTCATTATATTATTTGAATTTACATCACAAGGGCGCATCTTAATACTAGAATGGTAGCTATGATTATATGCATATATTAAATCTTGTAAAATGTCAGTGTACTTATACGTATTTTTGTGGGTGAAATAACGCCACATCTTCATTTTAAGTGTCCTTTGAAATCTTTCAACAATACTGGCTTTTATATCAGGATTGTTAGTAGTATAGTAGTTGATATTTTTACTCCTAAAGTATTTCTGTACATCTTTAGAGACAAATTCAGTACCCTTGTCCGATTGTATATGAGTTGGAGTAGCATTAGCTTCGTTAAATATACTTTCAAAACAATGTTTAACTGTTTCAGAATTTTTATATTTCAAAGTTCGAACATAAGCATATTTAGAAAATACATCAATAACGCATAGTATATAGTTATAACCATCATTATATTGAGAATATGTTCTCATATCGCTTAAATCAACCTGCCACAGTTCGTTAAAATTAGATAAAACGTACTTATTTCTAGGAAACTTTTTGCGTGCAGGCCTATGAAGTGTATAAGTTTCTTGAGATTGCAGCCATTTCTTAACCTCACTTTTGTTCATATCACCTTTCAAAGCCTTTGTTAATTTGTCTATACTACTATATCCAGCTGGATGACGTGCATCATAGTATATTTCATTAATACGTTCCAAGGGATCTATTACAGTATCATCGTCATTTAATATGGGGTCCATTTCTCCCAATCAAGTTTTTTGCGATACTTTTTCACGTATTTGTTAGAAGGTGTGGAATATTCTTCGTCAGTCGAAATTTCACCAAGTTCTTTCAATGTTAAGTTTTTTATATACTCAACTCGTTTTGGGTTACCCAAATAAATCAGTGGTATTTTGATATCTGTTAAAGCTTTAGCAAATGCTTCCCAACCGATGGGGTCGCTTCTCTTTAATGGTCTAAGTAAGTCGTTTATCAAATCATTTATGTTGGTTCCAGGAATAGTTTTATCATCAATAACAACAACACCATCACTATCGTTCCAGTGAATTTTGTTTTTACTTAATGAAAGCAAACTTAATAAGGATTCACCTTTTTTTAAATAAGTTTTAGGTATTGATTTCAGAATATTATTTGTTGTGTAGGGAAAATCACTATGTATTGCTGTTTTAGCTTCGTTCTTCAGAGTCTGAGTAGAGACTGGATCTTGATCAAGCGTTTCGTCTTTTTTATTTGTTGGAGTGATATCTTCATTTTGTTGTATTAAAGAAAGTTCAATAGGTTGTCGACTCTCTTCATTAAAGTGTAAGTACCTTTGCAATATTTGTAGGTATAAAATACATTTCTTTCTATCTTCTATGTTGCTGTTTAGAATATCTTGCATTTCAGTATCTAATCTAGATAATGGATTTTCAGAATTATTTTGTCGTTGATTTATTTTTTCAATTACACTTGGATCAATGAGTAACATTTTTTTAGCGTGTTCCATTTTTCAAACAAGTGATCCAATTAATGAACTCAGAATTGAACCCAAAATTATTGGTAAAAAAGACCCCCCTTTTTGAACTATTATGTGTTTACGAACTTTGTTTGTACTTTTACGCACTAGTTTTCGGAGTAGTTCTTTATGTTTTTTTAATTTTTTCTTTGCTTTTGCTTCAAGAGGCACCTTACCTTTTAAAACGTTATGAATTATTTCACAAATGCAATTAATTTCTTCCTCATCACATGATTTTAAAAGTGCTTTTTGATATTTTGGTTTAAGTGTATGCAGAGCGCTAAGTAAATCTTTATGCGTCCTTAAGCTTCGATGCATTATTTATGAATGATGGGAATCTGCTGGTTTTTTGCATATTTAAATGATTTTGTTGGAACATAAACAGTGCAATATCCATCTGAAGGAAATATTTTGGTTTTAAAACGACATATATCACTAGTGTCTTGTTTTAAATCAATCATCAAATATCCATGGGCTTCTGTAGTGGCATCTTTGTATGAATCTTCCATAAACTTTGTATTTTCTGGTGATACTTGTCGTGCTAGGTATCGGATTTGAGTTTTATCTCGAGGATTTTTGAAATAGATAATATAATTAGAGTTTAGAGATATGTCTCTTTGTCCTTTACCTTGATGAAACAAGTTTTGTGTTAAATAAAAAACACTCAAGTTTCTATGATGACTACCTTTGGTAAATATATCAACAATGCGTCCATCTGATTCCCTCATGAGGTCATCAATAACCAATAGTTGAGCTTCCTTTCCATCAAACATACTAATGTCTGGCACACCTTGACAATAATTTACATTTTTAAGATTGTACAAAGGCTGCGCTTCATCAAAACACCAAGTAATTTGAACAAATTCAGCACTACAAATTTCTTTTCTACACTTCACAAAGTTTGTTACAAAATTGGATTTCCCACACCCGCTTGGACCAGCTACTATGGCAGTGAACGGATGAACAAAGTGATACATTCTAACACGTGTAAGCCCTAAAGGGTTTGGAAAGGGAATAAAACGTTATTTTATGTTGCAATCATTATATTTCATAAATGAATATAGTTAAAAAAATTGAAAAAATACATGGAAACTAATAATCTTACATTATTTACTAGTTACATCTAAACAATGGATAAGTACTAAAAATAAATTTATTTACACTCTTTATTCACATACTAAGAAAAAAGTAACATTATTTACAACTTACAATACTAAAATACATCTTATTTATTATATTATGATTATCTTAAATCTACAATTTATATTATTATTTACAACTTACATTTAACTATACTATTTAAATATCCACTTCGAATACTTTTCTCAATTTGTAATGACCCCATGCCAATGTGTCAACATTGTTAGATAAAATTAACCTTTTTGTATCATTGTAAGATAAACATATTTTGTTTATTTTCTGTGTAAATATTGTGTGTTTGATTGATTTAAATCTGTACATCGCATCATATTGAACATTTCTGTTGAATAGACATGATTTATAATTTTCCAATGTCATCCGTTTCGTTACACATTTGTTAACACCTTTTGCTTTTGCAGTCAATTTATTTTCTGTTTGAATTGCATACATTTTTGATCTTAACCCTACAAATTCTTTGATAATTTTTCCATTATTTTCATCTTTGAAGAAACCTAATTTTTTTTTGTTTATTTGAGGAAAGCCGAAAATATTATTCGAAGGATAATCAGAGGTATCAAATCGCGAATTCAGGTCTGGTTTTATGTTTTCATAAAAATCGTTTGTGAAAATTTGATATATTAAACTATCGGTATCAGTGTATAATAATTTACATTTTTTCTCAAACTTAGTGAGCATATACTCGTAATGAAATTCATACATCAATGTTTTTGATATGTCTAAGATAGAAAAACCCAAGTAAATGGGTTTATCGTAGCACACTTTTGTTTTTTGCAATTGCACCGCTACTAAGTTATCCGAAAAAACAGAGAGGCTGCTAAATTCAGGTTTTGCAATCCAATCTTGCACACCTAAATTTTTACCGTGATTTTCCCAGTGCGTTAACAATTTTACATTAACTCTTTTTTCTACATTTTCCATCGTTTTTCCAAAAACCGAATTATTCATCAATTTAAAAAAATCTTTCTCAAAATCTGAAACAGCTTTTGTTCTTAATTCGGTGTTTAAATCAATGTATTTTTTTAACCAAGGACTTTGTCGAAATTTTAATATTCTATGAATTTTTGTTAATTTTAAACCCATTTTCAAGTATTGCTTAAGGTTTTGGTAATGAATTTTATATTTTTCTTTATTATTCAAGTTTGGTACAAGTTTTTGTTCTTTTGACTCCCCCACGCATATATTTTCTGGACATAATGGTAAGTCCGAATGCAAATCATGAAGTTCCTCAGGATACTCCAAATCAACTTCTAAAATAAATCCGTATTCAGATGTATCATCAACTTCAAAATTTGTAGCCGAGCTCACCCACTCAAAACCCCCCTCGGGAAGAAACTGCGACATAGCCCAGCCATATAGGTTGTTTGCATCAAAATAAGCTAAGTATGATTCTGGTACATTTTCATTATAATCATCCAAAAATTTATTATTAGCTTTTGCATAACGATTACTACATTGAGATACACCGCCTCTGATGCCTGCCTTGACAAAAGCAATTTGATCAATATCGGTCATTAGTTCTAATTTTACTTTTGTTTGTTTTAGCATAGCATCCCAACTAAGCCCTGGTGCTGTATAATAGTGTGCCGGATCTAAGCCATAGGTACTGTGACAAAGGTCTCGAAAATTTTCAAATACATCAGTTAACAACAATACATCTGTTTTTAGATATAAGTTGGAATAATCTAACATGTTTCGACAAACAAAGTGTTGCCAAACATCTTGTGCGCGGTTATAATCATCACCTGAAATGTTTGTATCAGTAAGCGAACTGTAAAATTGATCTTGATTTGGTAAATGGGGTAATTTCAGAGAGTCATGTGATGTCATAAACTCATATGGGTAAACACCCTTCTGTCTGACTCGATCGAAATCATCTTTCTCAGGGAAGTTCTTTTTAGTTTCATGAAATTCATTATTTTTTAGATTTTTTGCTAGCTGGTCTAGACTGCAGGGTAAAAATCTAAAAGAGTCTACAAATCGTAAACTGACTTTTTGGTTATTTATTGTTAGATGCTTTGAGAACGAAATATACTTCTCTTTGTTCTGGGGGATTAAATCAACTTCACCTTCTACTAAATGTAGTGCATGAACAATAAAATGTGAATCATAATTACTAAGATTATGCAGAAAAACAGGGATATAACGAGGGACACAGAACTTTTTCTCACATACTTCATGTGCAACACCTCTAAAATCACCGGTTTGCCAATCAAAGTCAAGAACTTTTTCACCATGTAAGTCAGTTTCACAAATGTGACAGGTTTTTGAGGTATCTACTTTATCGGTGTCTATAGTTGATAGCGGTTTTGGAGTTTTTTGAAAGTGATTTTTAATACAAATTATTTTTAAATCGCCAAGCAAGCGTTTCATAAATTCTTGTGCACAGTTTGGACCACTGTATGATTCATACTTAGACAAACTGTCATCGTATGCGCATTTGATGTAGTATCCGAAACTGTAAGGTTCGTGTTTCTGAACGTTACTGGTATATGATTTTGATGGGTCGTTAGCGCATGTCTGTATGGGTTTTAAAAACGCTTCAAAATCAGCATATATAACGAATGGAATCTTCATTTTCTTTTGAAATTTATTAAACTTAATTTCGTTATTTGATACAGGTTGTCCAAACCAATTTTTTGATGTTTTCTCACTGTTAGGTAGGTTGGTAGTGATGTGAGAACAGTCGTGTTGTTGATGGTTGGTCAATCTGTCTCGGGTGGTAAAACGTACTAGACACCCATCACATATGTGAACAGCACCATTTGTATTAGATATCTGTTTACTTACTAATCGAGATAAATTCTTTATATAACAATAGTGACCGTTGAACTCTTTTTGTATGTATAACAAATTGATATGTGTACTTTTACGACATTTTGTGAAATAAAGTGGACCTACAACGCTATGTATTTTTGTTATGCTATCAAATTCTAATCCAAAAACATTAATGCTTAAATTATTTTGATTCTCTATTTTAGATATATCTCTCAATTTAACTGGAAAGGACACCCCCTCAAATTTTAATTTATTTGAATGGATACTGTAAGATGATGTCCGTTCTGAGTTTTTGTTGACCGGATACAAGGCGGAGAGTAATGCCCATTTAAAACATGAGTTATCAGAATTTTTCACGTTTACAACTGCTTTTTTATCTTTTATATCTTTAGGTAGCTCAATGAATGAAGTGCCGCGTAGAGGACTAAATTTATTTATGTTGAGTTCAATATTATCAATTTTAACCAAACTCCATCCGCTATCCTTTTTCTCAAATGTACTTATTTTATGAGCTAATAAGTTGCGCAAAGTTGTCATAAAAATATTTAAATCATCTGCTTTCGATAATATAAAATTACTCGTTTGAAAATCAAAAGAATTAGATAATTGTTTTGTTTGCTGAATAAAATCTGCGTGTAAAACAAAGTTTACTTTAAGGGACGTGTGTTGATTAATTGCTTCTTTAATTAAAAAAATTAAATCGTCTTTGATTGAATCTAAAAATAATTCTGGTGTTTCAAAAATTAACTTAGTTACCTGTTTACTTTTCACTTTATAAGAAATAATGCGTTGGTTGAAAGCAGATTCTATTACTGTTACATTTTTTAAAGAACTGTGAGACTTTAACACATTATTTTTATGAGTATTGCTCTTAACATGGTTTGTGAAGTATCTTTTGCTGACTAATATATTACATGTATTACATTGTACCTTATCATATGAAGTTGAGGTTTCTTCATTACATGGTATCTTTGCGAGGTTGTTGTCGTTGTTTTCATCACCAGCACTTCGTTTCATTGTGATTCCTCCTCGTCCTGTTTGAACTTGATGCTGTGAAGAAGATGATGATCGTTGGCTGTAACAAAAACAAAATAAAGTTATTGAAACAGATCAAATGTTGGACATTAAATTTTTATTTAACTAGCTAACAACTTAAAATTTCTGTTATTATTCAAGAGTGATCTTTGAAAAATACATTCTGACTATGATAATAAAGATTTTAATTCAACCAGTTATCAAGTAAAAAAAAAAAGTAGTGAAAATAATAGGGTAAAATATAATTATGTTTATTACTTACATTTCACTGTTTTCAACCGCAACACAAATTTCATAGAGTTCGTTGTCATAATTGACATCAAATTTTTCAAATTCTTCCACTCTTTTACATAGTTCTACCATATCAATCACTTCAGAAATGTCATCGAGTCCACATTTGACAATATTTTCACTATGTTCGAACTCTTCGTGAATTACTTCAAGCCCAGAGTTTGCAAAAAAGGCACTGACACAATCACGTTCTATTTTGAAAGAGAGTCACCATTCAGACAGCTCGAGGGATATATCATAAATGAGGAATATTCTAACTTTTAGAGAGTACTTATACACATTAAGTCAGGTAAAAACCTATTGTCTTCTTGCAAAAAAAAAAAAATATCTACTGAACTATTCACAAAATGTGTACATTCTTAGAACTAAAATTAACTTAGTGAGTGAGTAACCCATCGTTATTAATTATCACTATGGTTAAAAGACATTTTTTTGCAAGTATCTGTCATTGAAATTTCTTTAGTAATATTGTAAATTATTTGTTTCATACTTAAAAAATTTTGATTTGTTTCGTTTAAATAATATTTGACTCGTGTTTGTGCATGTTTCCAATGTTGCGAGCTCGGTATTTTTGCGATCTTTTTCAAATCATAGACTTCAATCTTTAGTAAGTGTGTGGAAGCCGATGTGTAATCAGCATTTGTTGTCATGTATGCTACACTCCCGTTAGCCTGAGTCCTGGACACTGATGAGCACTGAGACTGCTTTTTAGTTTTGTTTTTAGTGCAATTAAATAACTCATCAATATTTTGTTCATCCTCTCGTTTTCTTTTTGGAGTTTGGTTATTAATGATTAAGTTATCAGTAGTATCTTCATCTGATAATGTAGGTTGATAATAATATTGTTTGAATGTATTTTCTTCAAAATTCATGTTCTGAAAAAAACAGATTATTATATGAGTTTTTGACATATTTGTAAAGACGTACACGTCTTTTAAATCTAGAGTAAGCAAGTTCCTTCTTAGCAAACCTCATCAATCTAAGATCATGTTATTGCTTAACATCAGGGTGGATATGGTTAAATGCAAGCACATCTTCAGGATAACGATAATAAAATATAGTAAAGTAGATAGTCAGAAACAATAAACAAAAGAAGATTTACAAAAAGTTCAAACAATAATTAGTTGTAGGTATACCTTTTTCTTACCTCCATTCTGTAGAATTCGGATTAACAACACAACACTAGCACTTTATAATAATACAAAGAGCCTACAGTTCACTGTAAGAATGTTTCCACAAACTGAGAGAGCTCTATCTCAAATTCGAGCTTATATAGAGAATAGCCAACTCTTTGTCCACAAATAAGACAAAGAACTGAACATGTTATGACTTGTGATTCCCGCTACCTGGAGTGAACCACCATTACTTTACCAATACTTATTACAACCAACGGATGCAAACAGATGAACCGATAACAAAGCATAATAGGACCATACCTTAACAATGCATTATTGCTACAAAGGGATGCAATAACGGCTTATATTAGAGGTAAATCAATAGTACATTTTTAGATGACCATTGTTTGATATCGTGGTTGGGTAGATCAAGTTGAAACTTGTTTTCGAAGACAAGCGATCGTAATACGTTTTTAGATTTGGTTCTTGTCATTAATCCGAAAGCACTCGATAAGTCCACATGTTTTTAACATCTGATATTTAATACTTAATATTTTAATATGGAGCTCAAGCAACCTGTTTATCGTCATTATTCTCTTGAATCAACGCGTTTGCGTAGTTTTGACTCTTGGCCGAAAGGCTTAGGTCAGAAACCTAAAGATATGGCTGAAGCTGGTTTTTTTTACACTGGACAAAGTGATCGTGTGCGGTGTTACTTTTGCGGAGGTGGTATAAAGGACTGGATGTTTCAAGATATACCATGGGAGGAACATACCCGGTTTTTTCAAGATTGTGCATATGTTTTTCTCGTAAAAGGTGAGAAATACATAAGAAGTGTTATTAATAGAGACATTAAAACAATTAGCCATAAAGATGCTGATGTTATAAAACAATTTGATAGTCTTGATATCAATAAAAGTAACAACAGAGACATGACTTGTAAGATTTGTTTATTTGAAGAAGTGTGTATATGTTTTATACCTTGCGGTCACACTGTAAGCTGTGGAAAATGTATGTTATCTTTAAAAAATAAATGTCCTATCTGTCGAGAACTGTTTGATAAAGTAATAAGATTATATTTTTAAAAATAGCGTTGTAAAATAGTAGTGTAACTAGAAATTACTTTAATTTTGAAAACTACGATATGAGTTCAATTAGTTTAAGTTCGATAATGTAATTGAAATACAGTAGTTAAGATGAAATTGTATTTAGTTTGTAATCTAGTTATAAGTGATGTATAATGTATTCGAATAAAAATAAATTGTTTAACGATACCATCAGGGGTTCAGGGAAAAACCCTCGATAACATTTTCCTGGGACAGGTACCTAAGAGATGTATAGTTGGGTTTGTTAATAACGTAGCGTTCAATGGGAGTCTCGTAAAAAACCCTTTTAATTTTGAAAACTACGATATGAGTTCATTTAGTTTATATATCGATGGTCAGCAAATACCTTCTAAAGCGTTACAACCATCATTCACGAATAATATTTACACTGCAGCCTATCATACATTATTCTCAGGAACGGGCATACATTTTCTTAACGAAGGCAATGGAATATCTAGGGAAGAGTATGCTAAAGGCTATTGCCTACTAGCTTTTGACTTAACTCCTGATTTATCAGCAAACTCATCAAGTCACTGGAATCTGATAAGAAATGGTAGCGTAAGATTGGAAGTTCGTTTTGAATCTGCTCTGTCTCAAACCATCAACTGTATTGTTTATGCCGAGTTCGATAATGTAATTGAAATAGATAAGAATCGCAATGTAATCGTCGACTACAGTAGTTAAGATGAAATTGTATTTAGTTTGTAATCTAGTTATAAGTGATGTATAATGTATTCGAATAAAAATAAATTGTTATAATACCTGACATCTTTGTTTATTTTCTTAAATATAAAGGCCATGTTTTAAAAATTAGTCATTAGCAAGTTATCTTCGCAAGTAATCACAAGTATGAATACGCTTGAGATTAAGAAATATTTACGACAAATTCACCCGACCTTAGAAAACAGCGTGTATGCAGCGAACAGATTACCGATACATATCGGAGCGCCTTCGTTCTTAGTGAGCAATACAGATCCCGATACTAAGGCAGGCTCCCATTGGGTAGCTATTCACATAGACAAAAACAACGTAGGTCAATATTTTGACTCCTTTGGTCGAGCACCCACGGGGTACCACAGGACTTTTCTGGATAGAAATTGCAGAGTATGGGATTTCAATACGAAGAGGATACAAAATGATTGGACTCCCGTATGTGGCCATTATAGTTTAGTGTATTTGTTCTGTAAATTCCATGGTAATAGTATGCTAGATTTAGTCAATTTATTTGCGAAAAGTAGTACTCTTTCGAATGATGTATTAGTGTGTGAATTGTTTAAATGCTATTTTAAATAAAATATGTGACGACAAGAAAGGTTGTTTTATTTTGGAAAATGCCACGCAGGGAACTGTGTACCAGTGTTTAGGTTAGGTTAGATTATGATAAAAAAGTAATATCTATACCTACAAAAATACCAAAACCATGGACCAAGGTTAGTTTAAAGAAAATATTTTGGTCATACCGTACGTAGTATAACAATGGAACGCACCGAGCGCGTAGCACAATAGAACACCGAGCGCGTATTACAATAGAGGCTACAAAGGAAAGGGCTGCGAGCATTGAATACAATAGAGGGATCAGCACGCTTTTATGACGGGGTACTGGAGCCCTTTAAACCAAAAAGCTATCTCCTGATCCGCAAGAGATATCACAAATCTGATAGCGTCAATCGATCGGACGACCCTAAAAACCCCTAAAACGACACCAAATTTTTTTTGGGGTGTGAGTTTGAACTTTTTTGTGTGAGCCAGAACTCTGGAATCCCTACTACTCATACATTGGATATCAAACATTTTGTCATCGTGTATTCATTGCGTATAAAAGTACAATATCCTAAAGTAATACGTGTAGATTGATGAACAAGAGTAGAGACTGGTTAGCATAAAAAAAAACTCGCTTATGCCAGGGAACGGCTGTCATCAACGACAACGCGTCAACATTTTCTTACTAATGCATGCCATTATTCAAAACTAGCTGTACCCGCGACTTCGTTCGCGGTTGCTATCCTTTCATTATTATGGCAGTGGGACTTAAAAATTAGAGAAATATTTTCAGTGGTCCGTCTTAAATGTTACCATTGTAAAAGATACGATAGCAGTGGTTTAAACTGTAATTTTTATTAATTAAAGCGATACGGAGAAGTTCCCACAATTATGTTCAGCATGTTAAGATTCTGCATATAATAAACGCCTATTTAATTTTACGAATTCTGCACTCATATTAACCCGTAGGATTTTGTTTTGCTAATGTATGTATCCCTATTGCCTATTTATTTTTTATTGAAATTGAAATTGTTTATTGGCCTTATAACTACATATGTTACCTTAGGCAAGTCATTCAGTTATTACAATTCAAGTTTCGTATTCAATCAAATATTAATTAAACATAGAATAAATAAATCTGGTAATAAGTAAATGTTACTTATAGTTTTTGTTACATAATTATAATAATAGTAGTAGTTCTTATCACATTTCAATTAGTTATATTTATTTCATTCCGAAGAAGGAAGATTCCGTCAATTGTAATGTCATAAATTCTTTTAAAGAGTAAAATGGGGACCCCTCAAAGAAACACTTTAGAGTCTTTTTGAATTCATTGGCATGTAGCTTAGTTATTGTAGGTGGAAGTTTATTAAACATGCATATCTTATTATACAAGCCTTGTTTTTGTACTTTACTAAGGCGTACTGGTAGTTTTCTAAAATTTTATATTTTTTGCGGTGTCTGTTCAGATTGTCCATTGCCTCATATACTCGTACTTCCAATAAACTGTTATATATGTAAATTGATGTTACAGTTATAATTTTGTGGTTTTGAAAATACTTTCTGGCTGATGTTCGTCGTCTTAATTCAAAAATAATTCTAATTGCTTTTTTGTGCTCGTAACACTTTTAAAATGTCAGCACCGTTACCCCATACGGTAATAGAATATCTTAATAACGAGTGCATATGAGCGTAGTAGACTGATAGCAAGGCTGGTCTGTCTAGTAAAGTTCTTAGTTTAACCAGTGCATAATTAGAACTGGCCAACTTTTTGCAGATTTTAATTATATGGTTTGAATGGCTGACTGTATAATCAACCGTATAGCCTAAAAATACATTTTCTTTTAAGGCATAAATCATGGAGGCACTCTTTTTCGATTGATATTCCATCACGACACTCTTATCTGTGTTAAGTAAAATTCCATTATCATTAAACCATTGCTTAAGAATTGCTTTAGCGTCCAAACTTTGATTTTTAATTTATGTTTGCACTTATCTTTTAATCCTACATGTGTATCATCAGCAAACAAACTAAGACATGTCCAGTCAGGCATATTATATACGAGGTCATTTATATATATTAAAAATAATACTGGACCTAGTATACATTAGTAACTACTGAGTTAGCTTCTTTCAGTGACACAATCTTGATACGATTTTCTAAATATGTTTTCATCATATTTAGTTCTTTTTCTTCGAAGCCATAATATTGTAGTTTTAATAAGAGTATGTCATGCCTCAAACGGTCGAAAGCTTTGGACAGGTCGCAAAATATGCTTGTGCATTTCTGCCGTTTGTCTATTGTATCTAGAATATAATAAATCACTTTTCTAATTACCATCTCTGTCGATCGACCCTTTCGAAAACCGTACTGCGAATTGGTAAAAATAGAATTTTCTTCAAAATATTTTCTGTTTTTTATTATTGACTCTGATATTTTAGATAGGGTAGGTGGAATAAAAATAGGTCTATAATTCCCTAGTTCTGTATCATCTCCTTTTTTATAAAGTGGTATTATTCTGCCACTCTTTAGGCTGTCAGGAAATACATATCTCTGTAAACAGTCATAATATATAGCAGCTCCATAAGATGTTCATTTTGCAATATGAGTTTCTTTAAAATCCTTGCATTCATATCGTATATGTCCGGTGTTAATTTATCCTTCATATTTTTTACAGTAGTCATTAATTCTTTAATGTCTATTGGGTCAAATGTAATTGTAGATGTCGGTTTTTTAGCTAACACTAAATATTTTTTACAATTTTCAGTGTCCGATTGGGTACTGACGGTTAGCTAATACGCAATATTTTAAAAAATAAAAAAGTTAGTGAATGCATCAGGAATTTGTTTTGGATCGGTTAACTCTTCTCCTTCTTTTGTTTTGATTAACTTTAAGCTTATGTTGTCATTCTGTTTTTTACTTGTTCATTGATTATTTTCCATGTTTCTCTTATTTCATTTTTAGAATAATTTACTCTGTATGCAAATTGAAGTTTAGCATCAAAAAAACATTCTAATTTTTATTGTACTTTCTTAAATCTACTTGTCTTTTTTATTCGGATTCAGCTCCTGCTTTATGTCCAATGCTGCAAGTCTATTTCTTGATATTTTTATTTCTTTTGTGACCAACTTTTTGGTACGATTGCGTGCCCTACATTTTACTCTTGGAAAAGCTACATTATAGTAATATTTAATTGACTCTTGTAGAATATTCATTCTCAAATTGAATCAGCAGAGAGTATTTGATTTTTGATGTCCATAAAATCGTTATCAAACATAAAATTAAAGTATTGTATGTTACTAGAACAAAACCGTGTAGAAAAGCTTGTTGGTTTATTACCATTGTGATTTGAATTTTTAGCATATAAAATTAGTCTAATAATTTTATGGTCAGCTTTTTTACGATCTAATATGTCTCCTTTACTGTCGTCAAAATTTACAACGAAGTTTGCAATGCAGGTGGCACTTTTATCTTCTACTCGAGTTGGCTTATTCAAAACAAATTTACAATTCAAATTATCTAAAATATTTAAGACTTTTTTTACATTTTTATCAGGTTCAATACATTTGAATTAAAGTCTCCTGCCAATACAAATCGTTTTCAATCATGCCTGAGTTTTCTCAACAGCTTTTTAAGTAAGTCAAAAAATAGATCTATTTCCTTATCTGGTCTATATAATGCAATTATTTTCGAAGATTTTAATTCTACTGCAGCTATTTCGAAATTTATTTCAAACGATATTCGGTTTATGTCATGTCTAATTTTATAATCTAGATTATCTCTTACAAAAACTACTGTCCCAACGTGCATTAATAATTTCCTATTGAAGTATGTGGCAAGTTCAAAGCCTCTAACAACCATAGTTTGCACCCTATCATCTTGTCCTCATGTTTCTGATAGGCAAAGAACATCACATTTGTAATCATCAAGCAAATCTTCGATAGCTAAATAATTATTGTTAATGCTTTGAACATTTGCATGAACATTTGAACATTATTCAAGACAGCTAGGCATTTAACAACCAGCTCACACGACTACAGAAACCAGCGACACTGTGACCCCTAGATGAATGCATGCCAAGTCTGGAATACACTGGTTCTCAAAAAAGGCCGCAGCAACACACCATTAGCTGTTTGGCGATAGATTTTTCAACTTGAGGGCTAGCTGCAAGTTAGCCAGGCAAGTATTAAGATTGCCCTTTCACCATGCTATGGTTTCCACACGATGTTATCCTTCACCGGTAGTTCAGGTTCTTCTTGCGTATTTAGTGGGATCGAAAATCGTACCTTTCGCACGGCAATCTATGCCCTTTGACTATTCGGCCACCATCGCTACAAAAAATTGTTAACGCTATGGAACGCTCATACGTGTGCTATGTGTCCCATCTAGGCCTACAATATCACGATTTCCGTGGTCGTGCGAGCTTGTGGTCAAATGCCTAGTTGTGTAGTATAAAAAAATAAAAATGTATATGTACAATCATAATCTATGCCGCAGCTATAAACTCAATAAAAATAATAATAAAGAACTAAAATACCCATGACGTATTTTTTTGCAGTACAATAATTTCAAATAATCTTTTCTAAAGAAATAACGTCCAATAAAAGATTTTTTGTTGCAACTACAAAAATTTTTTTTTTTTTGGGTACAATAACTTGAGTTAGTCATTACTAACAAAAAAAAAACATTCTTACCGAAGCACGCGTTAGCAAGTTATAGTTAAATATGACTTTTATCCTAACCTCTCTCACTCTCTCTCATTTTTTAATGACATAGTTCTGGAAATATACCTGCTCAGTTTGATGTATCAATTATTTTAATCAATAGACGATTGGTGGCCACTCATAAGTAT
The DNA here is from genome assembly GCA_947049295.1 of Ligdia adustata. Lineage (NCBI taxonomy): Eukaryota > Metazoa > Arthropoda > Insecta > Lepidoptera > Geometridae > Ligdia > Ligdia adustata. The sequence goes on along the minus strand of OX346225.1, from coordinate 6,852,069 downwards.
TAACATTTTATGTGACCATGAAGTGACCATAATAAATGTTTGTTTGATCAGACTTTTTATAGCGTAAGATGTATAGCACAGGTTGATATCCTAATTAAGCGTTCTCCAGTGTTCATATCTATCAGAATTAATTGCTTTAGAACAGCCAGTTCAAATATTATAAGCTAAGGTTTAGGTTTTGAATCAAAAGATAACAACATTCTGGACTCTTTGTAAATATTTCACCTATATTATATTTTATAAAGTATTCCAACGCTCTTTGCTAGTTAGCAAAGAGCGTTGGAATACTTAAATAAACTTCTTTCTATGAAATAGGCTTATTATTCTGTGGAAGCTATATAGTAACTAGATATATGACTACGAGGTGCTATGTATATAAAATATGTGCCCATGAGACCTCCTGCTCGTAGTACCTATATCAGTGATAATATAGTAATTAATAACTGGCAAGTGCCTTTATTAACATAAACAAAATGACTAACTACGACAACAAAAGAATATAGCAGAAAGATTACCTACAGACCATTTAAGATCTACGGATAATCCAAATGCTCCAACCCACCACCAGAGGGCAGCATTCTGGTCACGCGTCGAATCGATCAAACGCTCCGATAAGTTTTGGAAAATAATATGAGATCCCGGTCCCCACGGCCCTAAATCTCGACTCAATGGCTCAAATATATAACCTCTGCCGAGGCTAGCATATTTTCGCCGTTTGTGATATTCGGCTGAAAAAGAAAAATGATAATCAAAAACAAATAAAAAAATAACTTATAATATAATAGCTGTATTAAATTTGTCGAGGTCGCGACGCCAGCGAGTTCTAGGCCGTCCTCGACTACGTAGGCCATCAAGCTTCCTCTGCGTCACGATCTGTGCCCATCGGTTGGGGTGCATCCGTATAACGTGACCCGCCCAATCCCATTCAAGTCTTGCAGTTTTTGGCTTACGTCAACAACACCTGTAGTGGAACGCAGCGTGGTATTTCGAACTCTGTACGTCCTTTTCCGAGGATGCTTCGTTCAATGGCTCTTTGGCAAATTACTAATTAGGACATCTGATCATAGGTCAGCAAGCAGGTGTGAGCATTATATGTTAAGATAAAAGATAAGATACATTTATTGACATAACAACACAAACACATTTACATGTAAAGGCGAGTAAGTAGTTAGTTGCTATGGCTCGACATATACATTTTATATATTTTAGATATTATTATATCTATACTTTTTATGTTATATCATCTAATTGTTATACCTACCAAAAGAACATACGACAAATGATCTCGAAGTTAAAATCCGCACGATGCAAAATGTTGACACGTCGTAATGTCAACATTATTGTCTTCTATTTACAGTAAATAAAAAATTAAGTAAATATTATGCTTTGATTCAAATAATTAAATTATGCTATAGGGACATTTTCACATACATTTTGGTTTTAGGTAGGTATAGAACACTGAAAGCTGAAATCTTTAGAATGTTTAGAAAGGGGCGGGTTAGGACGGGCAATATACAGATGTTCATGAGTTTACGTTTCAAAGATATCGACAAGTTGCACTTCCTTAACTCTTTCATATACTAGAATCAAGTTTAAGAAACAATAAATAAATATATAATGTGCTGTATTTTTGTTTCAGGTTACCGTGACTTTACAAAGGTGAGTGCCAGTGGTCCTCAGTGCCAGGCCTATTGAGAACATAAGTTTTATTATGCCCAGTGCACTTATAATTTTTCATTATGCTGAATCAAGAATATTTTGCAACATTTGATGGATATGTTTACCATTTTAATAAGTTTTATTGTAAGTTTTTTAAAATCATAAAATACCGAAAAATGATAGTAGTGAAAAAAATAAAGACATTACCTTAAAAAGACCATTATGAAAGTGTCAGCAAGGACGAGCTTTTTTAAACAAGAAACAAGTTTTTTTTATATTTATAGATTTCTAAGGCCCCGGACCAACACAAATTATTCGGTTATTTATATTTTATATTTATAGATTTCTAAAGCCCCGGAACAATACAAATTATTCGGTTAGTTATATTTTATATTTATAGATTTCTAAAGCCCCGGAACAATACAAATTATTCGGTTAGTTATATTTTATATTTATAGATTTCTAAAACCCCGGAACAATACAAATTATTCGGTTATTTATATTTTATATTTATAGATTTCTAAGGCCCCGGACCAACACAAATTATTCGGTTATTTATATTTAAAATCCATACTACTGGATCGATTATATTAATAATTGTATTGGACCATATCGGAAATAGGTTTGCATTTTGAGTATACATACACATTTGAGCCTTGTATTTAGAACGTTGTTTTCGAACTTTTGTTTTAATTTAGGTTAGGTATTAGGGTCGTTACCATTGATTCAATGAACTATCATTTAATCAATGGTAGCGCTATCACTTAATTGCACACCTAACAAAATTTACAGCAAGAAAAATCTATATACATATATATATATATATAAACATATGTTTGTATTATGTTTGTATTTGTTTTACTACTATATACTCGTATATATAAAAATATACAAAAAACATTGTAAGATTGAGAAGTGCAACCGAACTTATACCAAAACATATTAATAACTAAATTAAATTATACAAAAAACTAATTAAAACTCATAATACAAATATATGTTCAAACTTGAAAATAAGCTTCATAATTGTATATCTGCTAAATATATGATGATTGATATAAATATCATTTAAGTAAAGTGATACAGCCCAATCTATTTCGTGACCTCTTATATCTTATCTGAGTCTTAAAGCATGTATGAAAGTATACAATTCTGGATTAAAATATTAAATCGAGCCTTTAAGAAGGTTTCTCTCCTATGGACGCTTAATCTGTTCAATGTTCCATTAGAGTCACAAGTTACGCCGTTCTTTCCTAATTTATGTTGGCTCCGCCTTACCGAGCTTCATTCTCTCTCTTGCGAAATCGTAACTTTATTTCAAACTACCGAGCCTCAGCCTCCTTGTCCAAGTAAGGTTTGCTTATCTATCTCATTATCATAAAAACATAAATTCCAGCTTTACTTTTATAAGTTTTATGACTTTAAAATCTTATCTTATATTTTATTACTTGAAATAATAACAAAAATATGTAAAAGAATGGAAATAAAGGCATGAAAGAAAAAACAAGTTTAACTCACTTCAAACGTTTTTATTCCTTTGACTAACTTTTAGGGTCGCTACCAGCCAGATCTAACTCCAAATAATGTTGGTTCTCTCTTTTTATGTAGATTTTTGGATGAAATACTTATTCTTATAAATAACCATGGCTTTATGCTTTCTGTAGTACGTGCTAACTTTTAACTACAATGCGACGTCATCGCTCCTGCCTGTAGCAATTCACAACATCTGAAAAGAAAATTTATAATCCTCAACACAGTCATTCCTGAAGACAGATATTCAAACTGATCATTCGAACAATGCCCCGACCGGGAATCAAACCGTTAACATCGGATTTAGAAGTAGTTAGCTAGCGACTAGACCAAGGCAATCTTTATTTTTATCCTGAACAGCTAGGCATTTTACCACAAATTTGCACGACCACGGAAGTTAGCAATTCTGTAGCCCTAGATGGAACATGCCTAGTCTGGAATACATTGGCTTTTAAGGAAGGCTGCCAAAACACACCGTTAGGTGCTTGGCGACAGATTTTACAACTTAATGGTGGTAGCTAGCCAGGCGAGCGATAGGAAACGCCCTACCACCATGCTATGGTTTTCTCACGATGTTTTCCTTCACCGGTAGCTTCACCGGATCGAACCTCGTACCTTTTGCACGTCAATCAACCCTACTAACCACTCGACCATCATCGCTACGCAATCGTCATTGAAAAAGTTTAATTAAAATTTTTTTCAGTAATCGCTTAGCACTTAGGCCAATAGGGAGAAATCTCTTTCGACGTGCACTTTTCACTTAAATAACTACTAAACACACACAAACACAGGTAGCTGATTAACCCGTACGAATACGAGTATATACCTTGCAATTGAATTATAGACTGTATCACTATATCACCAATTAAACCAAAAGCGAATGGATATTCTCGTGAATAAATGACAACTATATTTATCTTTTACTCCATTGTTATGTAGCGGTATCATATTTCAGTTTCGGTATAACGCATTATGTGACTTCATTTTGCTTTATTTTCTTTTTTTAATTCAAGTATTTTAGGGTGATCATATACGAGTAGGTATATGAAAAAAAGTGTCTTACATTAAATGTCAATTTATTTTGTATCAGGTGACCTTTACCTAAAGACACGTTGACAAAAGATATCGATTGACTCCGACATCGAGGTTATTTTTATTCATATATGCATGCATAGGATACACTCGAAAGAAGTTTTAATGTATTCTGCTCTCTATGACGCACGAGTGTTCCGCCGCGGTCGGGGCTCAATTAGAGAGGGACTTCACAAATTATGCAAATGCAAGTCGCCATTAAAATCTAACGCATCGTTGACCCCTCCGGACATGCCTCTTTTTGCTTAATTAATAAAATGAAGATATAAAAACATCGAAGATCGAAGTTGAGTTTTCCATGCTCATATTGAAGAAAACTCATTTTTTAGGGCAGTGCACGATACAAAGTATTAAAAGCTAAGATGAAGAGACGTTTTCTCTGTATGACGATAGTGTAAGAAGCGGTGGTGTTTGTTGTATCACAGAGTGCCGAGGTATATAGCGCAGTGGCGGCGGCTTAGGCCGTGTTTTCCTACATTTGTTGCGAGAGCCGGGACACCAGGTATGTTTGTGGGTAGCGAATTGCATGCCCGAACAGGGCTACCGCAAACCGCACCCGAAGCCCTTCCGTTTTCGCTCGTTATCGAACGTCAGGTTCGCATTTCGTGTTGCCACAACAAGGGATTTGTGTTTTAGTCATGTAAGCCTAGTGGTACGCAAAGGAGACCAAACAAAACCTATAACATGTGCCTAACATATTTATTTTTTACCTTTGCGCAAAATCCAAAGATTAACGTTTAGTTAATAAAAATTCATTCATTGTATCTATACAAAATTACAGAACATTTCAATTGCTAACACGGTGACCAACTTCAACTCTGAAAACCCCATTAAATTCGCACATCGAGTGTAATTTACGTTTTAATTAGTTCGGGGCGTGGCGTGGTTCGCATTCAGATCGAATCTGAAGGCTGGTGTCAGCCCTGGGCTCGCTGCACGGATATCGGTCACAGAAGTCGGTCAGGGACGGGCTTCCTTTACCATAGCTACGGTAAATTTAACCGAATAGTAACTTGCCTGAGCGTTTGTAGCTTATGAACAGAATTCATGCAAGTGCTTACATTCTGCTTAGTAAACGACATGGACAAAGAAGCTATATGGTATAGGTATGCAGATACTTAACCTACTAGCTTTGTAGATATTTTATATTGGAGTTTTTGTTACATAAATTCTCTAGGTATACTATATCTATTATATATACCAAGTTGTTTCTTGTGTACATTAACTTCAAGCATTAAGAAAGCAACTGTTATTTTCTTATTTTAATCAAATGACAGCTGGCAAGCTGCATTGATGCATATATTTATCTTCTCTGGCCGTTGGATTGTGTGGTGATTATTGATATAGCGTTAAATCAAGTTTTGGAGGTGGTTTTCCCCTTACGTTAAAAAAAGCTACGCATGAGCCTACTAAGATAGCGTAGTTCGCCCGAACCGTAAATTGGTGTGTGAGGCGTGCGCTGCTTATTAATATTCGTTTATTTTTATCGAATCCTGAATATAACGCATCAATAAGTATAAGTACAAAAATAAATGATGTCTGGATATTTTATTGAATCCTAATTTTATTATTGTTTGGATCATAATTTTATGACTATTTTAATATTCCCCGAACTGTCAAACTCGGGTTCCATTATATTTTTGCAATTTTACATCAAAAACTAACGCTTTTTTATATATCCAAGAATTTTAATTAATGTTGCGTTACGCGTGTCTGTGCTAAACATTAAAGACTAAGCAAACTTCTCCCTTTTTGGGAGAAATACCACCCCAATTAAAAATCTCCAACGACTATGGAACCGTTAGCGTCTATTGACTGATCACTTTTAATATTATTGTATAACATAATATAGTGATAGTATTATGCTATTTCTTATATTATATTACTTGAATATAATGTAAGAAATAGCTGCTGGTTCTTATATTACTTGAATAATTTACTTTATATTTGCTTATAAAATAAATTATCCAGGTAACAGTATAAACAAATAAACAACGTAAACAGTATAGTAACTTTGCAAGTTATCACGATATTTCTTATAGTACTTACATGATAGATTTAAATAACCAAGTTATGACTCTACAGCACAAAAATTGACAAATAAGCTTATAATGTTAGATTTTTACATATGTATTATCATAATATGTCTTCTTAGATCAAACTAAAAGGTTAAGACCCTTCGTACACGAGACTACGTTATTCTTTGATACCCGACGATTTTAGTCTCTAAGTGACTAACGCAATGCAAATTAATTACCTCCTAATATTTTTTGATTAACAGAATGTATATCATGTTCATCATTACTAAATTAACTTTTTTTACTTTATTAATTAACAAAATGACTCACTACAATACCAAAAAAAAAACAAAAAGATTACCTATAGGCCATTTAAGTTCTAAGGGAATCCAAATGCTCGAACCCACTATAAAAATAATATAAGTAAAAAAATAATAACATAAAAATAAATAAATAATAATATTTACTAAATTAACTGTAACTATAGAAATTTAAAAAACACAAACCATCCTGGTATCGGAACGAAAAATAATTTATTTAATTTGTAGATATTACCGCTATAAATATTTTCAGGTCAATTTGCGCGGTCTTAATAAATGCGGCTCCGTAATACTGCTGAATTTGCGTGAGGTTTTTGAACATTCCGGTCGGTGAATACATAAACACTAGGAGGAACTTTCGAGGCAGGGATGTTCATTAAATCATTGTAATATTTAACGAGGAGACAGGCGCTCGTCGCTCGTAATAATTATTTCATTCGGCGGTCCCTTGATATCATAGAGATAATAACCCTCTTCACTTTAAGCACGTTAACACGTAAAAACGTGACGAGTAACATCACATCCGACGGGTCTCACGCGAACACGATGAGCTTCAACTGTAACAACATTCCTAATGAGATTTTATGTGATGTTTTTTAATGTTTCACGCGAAATTACTTTTTTGTAAAGCTCATACTACGAGCTGGGTACACACGAGTACCACATAACAAAACGTGAGGACTCGTACCTGCATCGGTTTAACAACAACCTGATATTCCGCCAGCGACAAGGTAATAAAACATCCTTCTAGCTAATATTAACTCTACACTAACAGCCTGCCAGGAAATCTAATATGGCTGGGTGTTAGGCTCAAATTGTTACATGAAATATGGCTAAAAGCATGTACCCCGTGTGTGCCGCGCCATATTTGCCGGACTATGACGTAAGTAGATTCATATTTTACGCCTTAGATCTTGGATTTGTGAGCGCCTAATGCGTATTTAACTACGTTTCCTATTCTCTGCCATACACAATGCGTAAGTGGAACAATTTACTCCAGGGAAGGTTCCGTCGAGATACTCGTTTACTTTATTTATTTAAAATGAGCTTGAAGTTCATTCTTCAAACGCATTTAATTAAGGTAAAACTATTAAAAAGCGAAGGAAAGTCTAAGAATAGAAACAAAATCTTGGACCTCCATGCACTATCTGCGTTCTAAAAGATGTTAACATCTTGCCCCTTAAATATATGGTCAGTTCACTGACCGTATAAGATTAAATCGCCTTTCAAAACAGTTGCTAATGGTGTGACAGTTGACTAATAAAAAAAAACTGTGTAGACGAAATAAAATAACCACATGATCAAGAAAACACTTTCATTGACATGGTGAAAACTGGAATAACTATATTTTTTTTGTAAATTATACACAGTCAAACTTAATAATATGTATAGGTATAGAGATTGCTGGCCCCATGACGTTTCTAGTAATATAGTACTATACTATTACCTATATTAGATATTAAGATTACCTGCATCAGCACTGTTGCCACCAGTCACCTGAGTCTCACTGTTCACTCTCCGGCAGAGGATGCCAATTTGAAAAAGAGGATAAAGTATGCTGCTATGGAACCGGTTACCACTTTGTTGCCAATTGCTGTGGAAGCCTTGGGTTGTAGGTGCTTTGAGGCTAAAGTGTTTATTCTAGAAATATGGCAAAGGCTCATAGTAAAGACTGGTGACTGCCACTCTGGTTTGTTCCTGGTGCAAAGGATGGCTATTGCTATTCAGAGCGGCAATTCTGCGAGTGTTACAGGAACCTTTGCATCCGGAACGTCAGGGCTGGGTTACTTGACTAGGGGTAGGTAATTCAATAGTGACTTAAATTATTGTATTTAAAATTGTTAATTTAAAAAATTTTAGTTTTTAATTATTTATGTCTTTTAATAAGAAGAAAGTAAATAAAAAATCCCGGTTATAATAAATGTATGTACAGTGTCGGAATCAATAGCTATACAGGAATAAATAAAAAGGGTTGGTTCGCTTTTAGATTGTATTGGTACCCCCTCCTAATAAGTTTTAACTTGATGTGGGGTACACTGCGGCATTTTCGATAAAGGTTAAGAGCGAGATTATTTATTATTTACTAGCTTTTACTCGCTGCTTCGGCCGCGGCATCCGAATAGGTCAAATTTTATCTCAATTCGATAATTCAGTTATATTACAGTCGTGGACGTGATATCATTTTATCTGATGAATACGAAATTTGATAAATAATGTGTTATAGTAGGTAACTGAATATTTTGAACAAATATTGAATACTTACATTAAATAAGTCAGAGGTTGAGCATGTGTTGTAGAGTAGTAAAAACGTTAAAAAACTAATAAGCCATATCATATATTGACCTTATGCCTGCGTTTGTTATACCAGGAAACTCAATAAAATACAATAATCTTCTTTTTTTATTTTTTTTGACTTGTCCTGTTACACGGGGTCTACTTTCTTTATCAGGTGGCGCCATTTTTTCCGCTGATATGCGCGGAAAGGCACTTAAAAACTTCACGACATAATCTCATCTGAGTAGTGTGCAGCATTTGCTCGTTCGCTTTCCTCAGAGCCCACTTCTCACTACCATAGAGTAATAAAGGTCTAACGACGGTTATAAGACCTTTCCTTTGATTTAAACCAGCATTTCTGGATCGCATAGGACTCCGGCTGGTTCTCGCCACTTATTCCACCCAGCCGTCGTATTGTGGGTTATGTCAACAGTTATTATACCGTCTTCAAGAATACATTATAATTTTAGTTGAAAGAAGGGTTAAAATTGCCAGTAAATTTAGATAAAAAAAATAAAATAAAAAGTTGTATCCACATGTTAATTTAAAAATGATGTCCGGTGTATACGGTGATACTGTGTTGTGTATCATTCCGGTAAAATAAGTCAAGTGTTGCTTTTAAAGTCAATATTCATTTAAATCTTTCTGCAATGAATATTCATTCAGTCATATCAGTTTGAGATTACATATATTTTTTTATAGATTAAAGGTCCGAAGTGAGCGTGGCTTGCGCAAGCCGGAATATCTGTTTTGGGCGTATTTTCATCTCTCTAAGAAAATTATAAATATTAGTACTATAGTAGTATCACCTTAATACGACATACATCTGGCATCAATATTGTAATAATATAAAATGCATGTGCTATCTGTATAGGACCAGTCAGTAAGTTATTTGATATGATTAGGTTTGATACTTATTAAATATATATCTCACGCCTAATCTGTTAATTCAAATTTACAGCAAATACTTAGTAGGCACTTGAAATAAATTTTGCTTGCGGGATTTATGACCCGAGACTGTGTCACAGAAACTATAATACAAGTAAGAGCTACTGCATCACACGGTACTGAGATTGTCAATCCAGCTCTCCGAGAAGCCATCCATCTTAATCAAACAATATCTAAAGTAAAAAAAATGACATTCATTCTTATCAGTGATATGTTTCAAAATGTATCTTATCATTTAAATAACAAAATTTAATTTAAATTTCAATGTCCTAAAACTATTTAATTAAAACTATTCAATTCCTTCTAATGTACTAAGCTCATTCATTGTAACAATACCTGAAAAACAAAAATGAATAATATTATATTTGTGCTGTAGAACACAAAGTGTGGCATCAATACGCAATCGTTGTGCTCTTGTAACTACCTCGCAGCACGTTCGTAGCACTTGGGTGCACTTACAGCAGATTACCGACCATTTTTCCCTCTTGCATAAAAAGAGATAGGTATCTTTTTTATAAATAGATCATTAAAGGTTTAATACAGGAATATTATAATGCGTTCAAAAGCACATCTGTGCTTTCGTTGAATGTTTATATACTTATATTAAAGCTGTATATACCTGTTTAACATTTACGAATTTGTCTCAAGTTCAATCGCAATAATTTAGTAGTCGTTACGATCGAAGAGCAAAACAAAAAGTATTGAACAAGAGTTCGCTACACATAAACTGTCTAAGTTATGGACGTTCTCTAAAATGTCGACTTTTTATCGCCCACTACCCAGTTCCATACCGTTGTGCAGTTTATGACTTGTCTATTCATTTTGAATGACTGGATACTCCAAGTGAAAGCGGTTTTATGTCTTCCGCGGCGCTAGCATTATTTATTTAGAAACTTGTTGCTACAGACGGCTTAAGATCACATCCAATATTTACGCTCATATCAGTAAGTTTGTAGTCGACAAACATTTAGCGGGGGCTGACTGGTGGAGGTTGCGAGCCCTAATGTCGTTTGTGGAGCATTGAGGTAGCATCACTCAACTTAATTACGTGGTTCCTTTGAACCGCCTACTGTGAGCCAAAATAAGGCGCCGGCGGCGGATAGAACAAACGATGTTGTCTTCTCAGTCAGGAAACTATAGAAAAGACCTTGAGCTCCGAACGATTATATCGTTATGTTGAAATTTTTTATACTTTTATAAACATGTCATATTCATATTTAAGCTTGATGAGCATAATAAATGTGTTACCGATAGGATGGCTATAAAAAATTGTTTCTTTTTGTAACAGTGGTTATTTTATTGATATACAATTTTTATTTTTTCTTCAAAAAATCTAATGTGTGAAAAAAAAAAGTGGAATAAAATAATAATCTACATATATACATACATCTACACAATACCTTCGTATTCGAAAAGTATAAGATAAGAAAGGATGTTTAATGCGCTGTTCGTTCGTTTAATGTGTTCTTGTACGAGTACCATGTTTGTTGTCGCTTTACATCAGATAATTTGCGGTCAATTACAAGCCTATCTATACTTCTATACTAATATTACAAAGAGGAAAGATTTGTAGGTTTGTGTATAACGAAAAATTCAAAAACTACTGGACCGATTTCAATAAGTCTTGCGCCGTTAGATACCTACATTATCACTGAGAAACATAGGCTCTTAAAATGATTGATCCGCAAGTACCACCGTGGAGCCTAGCTAGTTAGGTATAAAAATGGCTTAATGTATCATTATTTTTTCAGCCTGGTAATGTCGCTGCATTGAGCAGCACACAGTTTTTTAAATTAATTATAAAAGAGCAGTATAAAATAAATTTGTTTATTACGCTTTAATGTAAATGGACATAATATGAGAATAGTTCCATTAAATCACACACTGATGCCTCGCTTCGCAAATTTAGTGTATGTTTTCATTTTATTTATTCCATAATTTACATTATTATTAATGGATTGCATCACATTTGAAAACGACCCTTCTTCGAAAAAATTGCTCACACATAATCAACTTTCAAATAAAAATGAACAGAATGCTCGTATTCGCTGTGCCAGCTGGTTTAAGGGCCGCATTATTAGCGTCCTGCCAACGCAATACGGCTCTATTGTCGAGAGCTCTTAGACATCGACTACCAATTAATATCGTTTGAAGATTTTGTTTAAAATGAAATAATATCATGTTAAAGACCGTATCAAGATCGTTCAAAGTAATTGTGCCACGTGGGCGGCTATGAGCCTCTCTAACGACCCTAATCTAAGGTCCATATTCGACTTTCCTCCTATTGTGTACTCTTAAAGCTGACATAAAACTTTATATAAAACTTTTCATATTTTATACGAAGTCTAGTAATCTCATGTAAAACATTTGACACCTATTTGTGAGTCTAGTATTATTCTGTGTCTGTAACGTCGCTGGTCGTAGCTACGTGGTGGAAGCAGATTTTGTCTGTATGTTCCTAATCGCATCCCAGGAGCCGTAATAAACCCGATGGAAGTATTTATTTAGCTAAGGTAATCGATTTATTGCTTCCTTATATCCGGAGCAGATTCAGCGATACCGATACGGGCGGAGTTGTTTCAGCGATATGTTATCGCGGTGGCTCGCCTTCCGAATCTCTAATGAACTGTGGACGCCCGGCCCGCGGCGCACATTCCAATCGATATACCTACAAACGACATCGCAGCCGGTACCGTGGGCTCAAACGTGTATCACGTGTCTACAGGCACGATACCGTTACTGTAGCTCCGACCCGTGTTTAATTAATGACGAAAGGTCACGCCGCTTTAGACTGACGCCCAGATTTGACTTACAATTTGGGCTCTAACTTATTTAGATACAAAATTCTCAGAAGCACAAAAATAAAATCATCCTCAAAAGCTATGAAATAATAAAGAAGCAAGAAGGCCGAGGCGGAGCAGAGCTGGGGCACTTTATAACATTTTTCTTGGATAAAAGTCGTTGACAAAGGAATTTATCGTCATAATTTTGATGACGACAGTTTGTCTTTCCAGCGTGTATACAGGCGGGGGCAGGTTTAAAGTAGTGAATGATGCGCTTTAATTCGTCTCCATTACACAGCGTTATCGTGATGACACTGATTAATAACGTTTTTCACCGTAGTTCTTTTAAATCTTTTACTGTTTAAAACCTCAGATAAGTTTGAGAGTTCCGTAGTGCCCCCTTACATGTATATTCTGTGCATCCTTTGTCTGGTATTACAATGTAACTAAATTTTCTTTTTAGGCTATAAACAGACCAAAGCTCTCACCTGAACGAAGCCTCTAATAGTGTGCAACCAATTCTGGTTATTAAAATTATATCTTAAATTGAGATAAATTGTTTAACGTAATTCTGCAAATCATTAACCGTCATAAAGTTTATCCAAGTTTCGCCGTCACGTGCAGGTACGTATCATGAAATGATTTAGTAGAGACATCGTGTCACATGAACAGCGACCTGTGATTAATGGGAGAGGAACGCGTCTTCCATTAGGTAGCCCTGTCTCCCTGCGTCTCGTCAGGAAGGATTATTTTGAAGTTACTTATCCCGCCGCCAAAATACGCAGGTAAGGCACAATCAACCCTTTCAAGAATAAATGTCGGAAGGCCAGAATCCGTCTTATACCCACTTTTGTTTGTTATATTCAAAAAATGTTTGCGCTGCTTATCAAATAAGGACAATTCAATACGTGGTATTTTATTTAAGCTAAAGCAATTTAAAACTCAACGAAAATTTAATAACGTGTTTTTTTATGTTTTTATTTCTTATTCATTGTTTCTAGCATTACGTTTATTAGTAAATTAATGTAAGTCTCCCTTTTTTGGTCACCTATTTTGATAACAAACAAAAAATATGCAAAGTATATTAGAACTCGATAGACGTTATACTTGTACCAGCATATAAAATTTGGGGCCGATAGGAATATACCTATTTTTTCTATAAAAGGGAGACTGCATGCAATACGTAAAGAGTTACCATCTATAACAAAGAATACAGATAGCTGATTATGACTATCAACTGTTTACAGAGATAAGATAAGTTTTATTATGATGTCACTGAGATATATGTATAAAATTGCTGTTCCATGGATACGTAAAAAAAAACTATTACCGACAAACTAACTTTTTGATTCAAATTACTTTTTATACATTTTGGCTTAGACCCAAAGTAAAAATCGTTAATAATGTCTTACAATCTTCACTTGGCCTAGTCCCGTGATATTTATAATGTATCGGAAATATATTTATGAGAAATAAAGTAATCGAACTAATAATAGTAACTTAAATAATATTCTACATACATCTGTTTGAATTGACCAATTGAATTGACAAAATGAATAAATTTACATACTAATTTAACAAAGATTAATAAGCTTCTTTGGTCGATTTGCCCGCCATAAACAAGGGCAGTTTAGAAGTCGTTTTCTTTTGCCTAGCCTCTTTCCAGTTTTTCCAGCCGTGCGGTTACATTTACGACAACCCTCTTTTACGTCGGAGTATTTCATTAAAAGTTGCCCAAGTCCGAGGATTATACTTTATCTTCCGTAATACACTTGTCATATCCAATGTTACGAATAGCGTGTCATTTTGGTGCGGCCAGCTGAGTAATTACTTTGTAAAATATTTAATGAGTTACGCATCATTTTAATGAAGTTATGAAGTGGGTTGCGATTAGCTTTCCACCGAATAAATTGTGACTAGCAATTAGGAACGAATAAATTGCGAAAGAAAACGTGCCTCGCTTCGCAGGAATAATGATTTATTTTGGTTTCAAAGTTTGAAACCGTTTAGTAAAGTTTAATATCATTTGTTATAAAAGTTGTTTTCAGATCTTTTTGACCAGTGACCGTAAAAATAATGAATTTTTAGTATATTTATGCTAAGATCTTACATGTTTTGAAATTCAAATGTTAGTTTTTTGTGGAAGTTTCAACTTTTTTTTTTGTAATAGATTAAAATAATAAACACACTTGTGATAAAAATAAGTTTTAGTACGTGTTTTGTAGACAGTAGTAAACAGTAGACAGTAGTTGCGAAGTGCATAATAAAGATACTGATGTCTTCATTGGTGACACTCTAAACTTAGCAGGTATGCTTTAGCTCAGAGCACGTACCAAATAAAAATAAAGAAGGTCTCCACCACAGGTCTCGGCTGGCAGACGCCTCGTATGCTCTTTACTATCTTACAACTTTCTTTAAGGCTAGTACTAGGACGACTTTAAGTTAACCATAACAGATGTGGGCTCTATGCGCTGCTATTTTGGTATAGCAAAATAATAAATAAAACGATGGATGACAAATGTGACGGATGTGCTATGTTTGGGTATGGAATATTGCATTGCAACTCACTGCCTCCAATGCTAAAGCCTGATGGGGATTCTGGATTCTGCCAGAGAGAAAGCAAACTTATTTGCGTTTCTGTTTGCAGAGGCTAGCCTATCCTTTTTTCATCGGATAAATTTCGGAGAGTGTTCCTTGGAATTATATAATTTGATTCCCCCTTCCCTTTTCTACAATCGGACAAGTAGAGATACTGCAAGACACCACCGGTACATGTTTGAGTTTCCACGGACTCACACAAAACGCTTTGTGTCTACTTTTATTATGCGAACATCTAGGTTGTGGGATTCCCTGCCGAGTTCTCTATTTCCCGGTAACTATAATTTCGATCTTTTCAAATTGCGAGTAAATCGGTTTCTTCTAGGCATGCGTGCCACATCCTAGACCGCATATTCGCTTTACATCAGGCGAGTTGCGGTCAAACGCAAGCCTATAATTTATATAATAAAAAACATAGGTATATATATACGAGTATATACACGGCCTTTGCATCTGTTACAGACGATTTAAATAGTGTCTATAGGATATGTCTTTCTTTGGCTTAATATACTTACACTTACTTACGTTTTAGCAGTTCGTTATCTTTTTTTATTGAGAGCGACTCCATCAACAATTAAATGAGATTTCGATTACTTGCAGTTTCAAAAGTCGTATCACAGAACTGCCAAAATCATTTTGTAATCATAAAACTTTTCCAGATTTAGATTCGATCTCTCTCACTACCAGGTGAAGTCTGATTGTCACTGAAATTCAAACGGGAATTAATGAAACGAGAGGGTTCATTTAACTTCAACGGGGTCGAAATGGCCAATCGGACTCATCAAGGGCGACGAACGCCTAAATCATTAGAATTAATTTGCCAATAATGAATTGGACGGCACGGAGAGCTAGGCATCCGGCATAACGAAATTAACTTCATAATTGATTCGGAATGAACTTAATAGCCGAAGTAGAAAGGGTCACGATAAGATTAACTTTTTATTTGTCACTATCGGCTATGATAAGCTTATATTAAACAGTAACAAGGAGCAGGGTCAGCTAACGTAAAATAATCGTATATGGTAACTCGAAGTAACTGACGTCGACTAATTGATGTTCATCTCGGATTCAACGGTCAACAGACCTTCATAATGGCATAGATATTTATAAACCTAACCCATCTCTCAAACAAATTCACCTCACTTTTGATATTATATATTTCATTTCATATTATATTTCGTTCTAATTTCGATTGAAACTTTTCAATCGAAATTAGAATGATATACTATCTATAGGTAGGTATCTAAATTTAATTTAGGACTAGTGACAAAAACGGGATGAATAAAACTTGCTTTGAGGTTCAAACCTAAAGTTTTGATGACCTTTCCCGTTTAACCGAGAGTATAATCAGAGTATATAACACAATATTTACATTAGTTTTCTTATGTAAATACTTACCACTATAGTTAGGTATATACCCATAGTTTCCAATTTGATCATTCATGCACGACGCACGCAGCTTCAATTTAGCTTTAATGCGATTATTCGGACATAACAATGGCAACCTTAATGGACTTTGTATAGCCGGTAATATGCATATAGAATTCGAACCATGATTGTTATATGGCAATTTGTATCTATGCAAATTTTGTACTATAATTATTTGTTCACTTTTGACTATGCATATTTTATGCTAGCTATTTCAATAAGAAATGTTTTGAAGGTAACCTTTAAAACATTTCTTATTCATCAAAACCATTATTATGTAATTTTGAGGCAGCTCTGGCTTCCGATCATGGGACCGAGTAATATTGTCCAAAGGTAATCATTAGGTGATTACGTAGGAACGGACCGCCGCCGCTGTACATGTTTGAGTAGATATAATTGCGGGGCGCGGGGGTTCAAACGAAAAAGTAATTTCGGTTAATGATTTGACACTTTTACGGGTTTTCCGGCGCGTGTGTGCCTGCGCTTTACTAGCGCAATTAGGGACGCTTTTATTACTAATAGCCCTTTAAGCAATTAACCCAAAGCTATGTTTATCTAATCGTAATTGTGCTCCGGCGCAGAGCGGAAACTTAATTATTTCATACGTTTAATTTCTTAAACGTATGAAATAATTGAATTTAAAGTTTCCGCTCTTTAACTATTTCAACTACTTCTTCTTAGTGTACTAACTCTGGGCAAGTGACTTTATTACGAAAACAGAAATGACTAACTATTACATAAAAATACAGCAGGTATATTACCTATAGACCATTTAAGATTTACACATACCCAAATGCTCCAATCCACCACCAGACGACAGCGTGCCCAGATGCTAGCCGCATTACTACACTGAATGGCAATGTTTATGCGTTAGGCCAGATAAAAACCGGCATTCTGGTTAAACGTCGAATCGATCAAACACTCAGATATGTTTTGGAAGAGGCCCATGGTCCTAAAGTCTTCTCCAAATATGTAACCTCTACCGAGGCTAGCATATTATCGACGTTTGTGCTGTTCCGCTGAATATGCCGCCGCCTCAGCCTTACTTTGTGTCAAAGTAAGATGAGCGCTAATGTGTCAATGCATGTCGCGTCGCGTCCCACATAAGAGGCCGCCCAACAAGGCAGAGGTGTCATTCCATTAGGTCTTTTTCCATCATCACGCGCAAGACTACTCGGTTCGAGTACAGTTGCTACATTAATGGTAGAAAAAGGGCGAAAGATATCAATTAGGCTAGCATGGCGACCCATTCTGCCAGCAGCCAGCAATTTTAGAACAAGACAAACTATGGCGACCGTGTTGATCGACTGCAGTACCACACTGTCAGTGATGGGCCTCATAGCACCTCGCAACCAAACGTAAGCTGATAGCGAGACGAAAAGCAAAGCTTGTAACCAAAGTCCCCACTCCTATTCAGAGACAGCAAGTATATATATAGTATAGCTTGACCCGTGACGCTAGTGCACGCACGCATCTAGAAGAGATTTCCGTGCTAGTTCACACATCGGAAGATCCCAGTCTCTGACAAGATGCATATTTAGGATACTTCTACTTTGATTTTCGTCTCAGATAACTAATGAAACGAAAAATTTTAGTAAAATAGTGTACGAGTAGAGGCTGGCATTAATTACATTAATTACAACTAGCATACTCTCATCTGTCTTTAGCATTCTTGTGAATTTTTAACGTCCAAAACGGACCTACCACTGAAACTGTAAAGAAAGGTTTCCATTATTGTTTATTGATGTTTGTTACGTTATAATGTTAAACATTACATTGACATTAACATATCATGTTCTTAAGCATTTCGAGTGACTCTGTTCGCCTTGAGTATAGTCATTCTGTATATTATTTTATAAATGTGCCACGTTAACAAAGTTGCCACGAAAAAGATACAAGAGAATGGAACGTAGTTTTTTCTGTAGGTTTCTAAGTGGCTGTAAATGGGAGCACGAGAGGCTAGTTACCGTTCGTTTTGCTCGTTGGCAGCTCTCGGCTCGGCCGTCGATGCAAGCAACAAAAATGGCGCGCTCAAGCCGTCTCGGTCATCACCCGTTCCGAGTACTCACCACTCGCAGCCGCCGGCTACATAATGCCCTGACACGAGTATCCCTCTCTACGCCGGCGACTCCGATGTCGAACCGCGGTGTCATTTTTGTTCATATTTCGATTGAATAAGAATTCGGAAACTGGAACTCAAATTATTTATGTGTTATTATAATTAATATACAAATGATTGAAGTTGTCCGATGTAGTATTGTCACATTCTAACCAAGTGAGTTGCTATTACTATATTTATTATTGAGACAAATTTTATAATCGTGTTAACCCAATACCTACAAATCAATTTTTTTCAAATATATGTACATATTAGTAAACAAAGCGTGAGCGCTTTATAATTTTTTTAGAAATATTAAAACGTCTCGTTAAAATTACATGTGACCAGAATGCTGGCTCTTATTTTGGTCAAAAAATTAGCATTGCCATTCAACGTGGCAATGCAGCCAGCATTCTTAGAACTTTCCTTTCTACTGGGGGTTTTTTTTCCTTAGCTTTTGTGTTTTAATAAACTGCTACATCAAAGTGATACGTTTTAGTAAATGAAAAAATAACATAACACCTACCGAGCCTAATTACTTTCTCTTGTGATAGGATATATGTAAACATGAATATATTTTGATATTATTAGTTTAATTAATGAAAACGGATCGTCGGCGGTGTCTTCGGTTCGAGCTCATTACGCGTATTGTGATTTTGATCACGTAACGAAATAATTAATGATCCAAGCGAGATGCGGTCGTCGCCCGACCTTGACGAACTTATGATCTCATAAATTTAATATGAGCATTTGAATAATAAATATCAGCGTCGTCGCTCCGCACGCCTCAGACGAATTAATTATTTTGGAACGCTTACGAGTATCGCACCGCACTTTTATTTGTACATAAACGGGTTCATTTTCATATGCATACTTATGAATGTTTATGAAACAAACATAGATATGTTACATAAGTGTAACAACAACTCAGCGATGTGTAGCAAACGTCAGTGTTTTGGTTAATCTTGAGGCGAAAACGACATTTTATATTGCAGCAAATTCTTGAAGATTACGAACCGAAAATGCGATAAACCAGTGAGCGCTGCACGCAATGCCATGTTGAATGTATACTAATGGGTGTCGTACTGTTTTTGTGGTTAATTCGAACGTAAAACACTCAGGTTTTGCGATTAATATTTTTCTCATAAATGTCTATTATTCTGATGTTCTATTACACTGATATTAACTTAATTTTCTACTACTTATTCTTAGTATTTCCATTCATCTCCTATGTTGTTTACTGATCGCTTCCTAATAAGTTAATGTAGAAACAAAAGTGGAACGTGGTTCTAGGCTCTAGTCTATTAATAAAATCAAACAATATTTATAGATTAGAACAATACCCCTAGTTGGACCTTTCCAACAATCAGATACGAGTGAAAGCCCGTCTTCTTAAACAATATAAAACAAACATGCGTTAGTTTTCTAAATAAAATATTTATGGACCTAATGTCCTTCACCTTATGAACTCATCACTGTTAACTTTGTTTAAAAAATCATTCCCAGTACGAAACGCGGTCGAGTTGTTTCGTGGGCTCGAAATAAAACGAGGCTACGAGTCGTAGCTTTACCGTAGCTCGTAGCACGTCTGCTACAAAATATCTTGCTCTACGAGTGTCGTAGAGTACTACCTATTTCCGTCTACTCGCAAGGTACAGGTCTAGGTAGCCTTTACGTTGAACTTTCGTTAACTTTCAGAAATATCGCAGTGAGGCAGAGTCCGCAATAAATGGGTTAAAGCTCTCTCCTCGAATAAACTTTAACTGTCTATTACACTTTAACATTATTATTTTCGAGGACTTTGTGATGCCCACGATGTTGTCATATAATAATAACCGTAAAAAAGAAAAAAAGAAAAATCATTTATAAGATGATAACTTGCCGTATAAAACTTACAACTGCAGTTCATCATGTACACTTCAGTTTAATTAATAAACCTAACTGTAATTGAATCATAGAGCGCAATTTTAGGATCTTGAGTTTCATTAAACAGCCTAGACTGCAGACTTGAGCTAAGTATCGCCACCATTCGACTTCGAAGGAAACCAACTAGAAAATTAGGCCGCAGCCTCATTGCCTAGATAGACCTTTAGTAATGTCATTAAGATAATGCGGGTACATAATCCTTTCTTATTTATTTCGTTATTCTTATTTATACGAGTATTATTTACCAAGAGTACCGAGATAGTATGGTATATAGTATTTATAAGGGTACCGAGATGGTAAGAAATTCAAGCTAAAGGAAGAAAAGGTAAGTTCAAATTAAGTTTCCGATACTGACCACATTCCTCAAGGAAAAAACTAAAAATATGAGCAAAAAGAAACTCGATTATTTGGTAATTATTGGACACCAATTATACAGGGTTATCGGTTAAGGGTGTACCAAGCCGGAAGGGGGGTTACTATACTCATCATTATAAACAACTTTCATTATTGGATCAAGCCTGAAAACGAGAATAAAAATCAGCATTAATCCTGTCATAATTTAAAAAAAATACAGACAGCGGATTTACGATGTTCGTATAGGTACCCCTTAGGGATTGAAGTTCCAAAAATCTTTTCTTAGTGCAGCCGTACAATCCCCTCCAAATAATGAATACACGTTCCAAATTACATGTCTCTAGGTTGAGTGGTTTAGGGACTGCATTGAGTGTTAGCGAAAATCCTTAGTGTTGTATGCTTTCAGAGGTTCAGGAGCTAATGTGAACTAGAAGAGTAAAAAATAATGCGCTTGCTTTACTTGCGTATTGTCGGGTTTTTTTTTATGATGTTAATTGAAGTGAATATTTTTTTATGATGTGAAGTTATTTGTGATGATTCCGTGCCAAAAATACCAACTTCAAAAAAAAAGTGTTCTTGTTCGGTTCTCGTTGCCGATCCCATTGATAATATTTATTTTTTAGTTACATAAATCGATCATAATTAATATTGTATTTATTTGATAATATTTAAAAATTATATATATTTAAGTATTGTTTGACAAAGTATTTTAAAATACTGCAATTATTATTTATTTTTGACATATAACAATTATTTTGTTATGAATAAAAATGACTATGACTGCGATATTGTTTCTAATAAAATCAGGGTTGGATAGCGCTCGATCTCTTACTCTATTGAATTTATAATGGAATAAGTAATTATACAAGGACCTAAAGTCGCTCGACCCTCTTTGGACGAGGTTGAACCAAGATTATAATATTTGCAATAAGGGTGCTAATGGTAAAGTATCTAATGAAAATTATTTTTATTATAACATCATTAACTGCCGATACAGTTCTAGGCGATTCTAAAAGTATTTGTGGAGTACCTAATCAAGGTATTATTGGTTCAGTAAAATAATATTCCACCATAGATCATATTCTGGACAAGTATCAAATAAGTAGCACTTCATGAAAAATATACAGAATATATATGTATATGTCAGCTATATGACTTTTCAAAAGCGTTGTATTTTTTTATCACAAAACTTTATATTGCAAACTTTAACCGAACAAGAAGTCAATTTAGCACATGGGCCGTGAGGACCGGGAGCTCATCTCATTTTCCAAAACTTATCGGAGCGTTTAATCGATTCGACGCGTGACCAGAACGCCAGTTTTTATCTGGCCCATATAAGCATTGCCATTCAGCGTGGTAATGAGGTTAGAAATCTGGGCACGCTGCCCTCCGGTGGTTGGAGCACTTGAATTATCTGTAGATCTTAGATAGTCTATAGATAATTTTTATGCTACATTTTTTTGCTGTAGTATTTGTCATTTTGTTTATGTTAATTAAGGCCCTTGTCCTGTTGAAAAAAATGTTTGCACATCTGTTTAAGTTCTGTTTCAGTTACTGGTGTTGGTGAAACTGATTTTTCTATTATATGAGTTGATATTTTATTCCTCACGGTATGGTTAGAATCACGTATGCCCTTTGACAATAGATATAATATGAACACACGTGAGCTCTTGATCTTTGCATATATGAAACACCAGTCATTATATAAACATGCATTAAAACTTTGCGCTGGGAAGACGTGTTAGGGCTGAATTTCAGGCAGCTTCAAAATTTAATTTCCGCGAGAGCTTGAGGCGGTTCGGATGTCAGGCGTGATACGCGCAGCGACAAATTGCGTTTAAACAGATATAAGTATTTCTAAACAGATATAAGTGTTTCTATATTATCGAACGAGGTTGGAAACGGTTGACGTGTCACTCACTGAATACCGTTCTTAACCTTGCAATCAACCCAAATAGCACCAGCTGTTGCTAAGTTGACTGCCAAAACAAAATAACAGTTTCTTTAATTAACTCGTTAGGCTGACCCTTCGTGCCAATCAATTTCCTCGCCCACCACCAGCCATAAGTTAGGTCGCACGACCTCTTGTGGTTTCCGATATAATTAGATTGGAGCAAATTTACAAGTCCCTTTGTCACCGAAATTGTGAACAAAACAACCACACAAAATAAAATTAAATTACGACGCCGAAGGGCAGAGCGTAAACATTTATTCAACTGTATCTACAACTACATATTCAGACGAAGTGAATAGCTCGATACAATTGAGTAAAAACATCTCCTCGAACCACAACTTCGTAACTCCCCGAGCACGAGAGAACCTTCGTGAGTTTACAAATTAATAAGATAATTTTTCTGACATTTTCTCGTTACGTTTTAAACGTTCTCGGTAAGAACATTTCGTGATGGGTTTTCACGATACGTTTTGTTTAATAATGTATATTCATAAAAGAGTAAGTCCTGAATGAATGATGACGGATATTCTCTAGGAATTGACGCAAAGCCTAAACCGCTGAACCTAGAGAAGAAGGCGTACTAAGAAAGGATTTTTGGAATTCAATTACTAAGGAGGTCAAATAACCCTTATTTGACCTCCTTTCCAAAGTTTGAAATTTCTTTTCGTTCGCGGGTAGTAGGAAATAATTTCAACTATATTTTATGTACCTACCTGGCTTTACTTACATAATAATTCAAACGTTTAGTAATGGACACTGTTTCAGTTAAATATTCAGCGCAATATATATCAGTGCACGCGGGCTGATCGGCGGGCGTGGCGTGTGGTCAACCACTTCTATCAAGCGTGGTACGACTAGTGTATTGTGTCATGTTGTGAGCGTATACATTTGAAAGCGCAAACAAATATTTTTGATATGGTTGTGTTGTAGATATTATTTAGATACGGGTGCGAGTCGCGCGCAGAATGTCGACGTGTCCTCGTACGGAAACTCTTTTTGCACAATGGAAATGTACCTTAATAAAAGAAAATTTACCTGCGTTTGGAGACCCTTCCAGGTGAATCTGATAAAATATACTGCGTGAAACTTTCCGAGTTTTGCAAATAATGTAAATCCTTTTCATAATACTGCGTACTCATCACATTGATATGACTTAAGGTTGCTGTTTTTTACTTACTACCTACTTTACTTCCTATTTAAAATTATAAATGTCTATATTAGGTACCTAACTAGCGCCTTTATAGTATTCAGTGTTTTTACCTTTTACCGAAAATTGGTAATTTCTATTGCCAAATTCAGCTTATCTGCAACGATAGATATATAAATAGATTTGAAACAAAGTTTTATCACCCCACTGCCACTATCACTCTTAGGAAAATAGGATTACCTATGTTGGTTAGGAGAACTGTATTTTCGCACACTATGTTTACGGTTAGGCTAATTTAGCCGCAATAAGACGTATGATGCACAAAATTCTAATAAAATATTGGTTTTACTGAAATAATCACTAACAAGTACAATGTATGGCAGATCTTGGAGAAGTAGGCAGTGTTGCCCGAGTGGGGAGATGAAATCGTCTCTCTTCCACTGGTTTGGCCATGAAACTTCCACAATCATGCAAGCGATTGTTTCTTTGGCACAAGACACACACTGTTGGAGTGGAGGAAACACGAGGGAGCATAGTTAACCTTTGGTGAAATGTTCCGTTCAGCCCTGAAATTAAAAATTTGAAAAAAATCATTCAATCTTCGATCAATTCAATTCAATCCCACTTGAAGGTTGTGCTATTATCAAGCTTTGCTGAAGCTAAATGTACCACCAATGTATCCCAATGCTGTGTTGGTTCAACTAGGGTATTTAAAGCTCGCAGGTTTTTGGCAACATGATCGATTTACGATATTAAGTTCTTAGCAGATTCTCGGGATATAGGCTGCAAATTTACCGAAGAGTTTAAATGATTTCTAATCAATTGTTTTTTATTGTCATATCTCTCGCAAAAAAGACGCCACGCTTCGGGATAGTTTGCTGCGCTTACTTCTAGGTTGCTGATTACCAGGGAAGCATCACCTTCTAAATATGAGTTTAAGTAGTGAAATTTATGTATTGGCAAGATATTTCCATGATGGCATGATTGAGGTAAATGTGTCTCTGAACTCAAGCCACTTAAAACAAGACCCATCAAATTTATTTATTTTAATCAGTGGTAGCTTAAAACTTACAGATTTGTTACGGTCACACATGTGACGGCAAGCAGAACTAAGAGAGTTGGGCTTTCTTGGTTCCGAGGTGTCTGCAGCAAAACAATCTGAATAATCCTGTAAAATTTTAATTAATTCTTGCACAATCCGAGAACCACTAGACCATCGATACTCAAGACTGATTTCTGTTCCCTGTTACCAAACGCTTTATTATTTTTAGTGTTATGGTTGTCAATTTCTGCTGAAACAAATGCACGAGCTAACAACTGCTTTTTCTGGACTGATAAAGGGTGGTCGCTGTAATTAGTGATTGGCAAAACTTTAATTGGAAAGCAATAAACTGATGCAGGAATATGATACTCAACGTTATTAAATGAACATGAAAGTGAGTCGACAAAGAGAACAGTAGACTTTTTGAGCTCAATATCACTGGAAACTTTGACGTACATAGTAGTTTTTGGCAGTATTAGATGATATTTAGATTAAAACAGCTTGATTTTATCGACTTCTGTGAATGTATTTGTAGTGAGAATATCAGACTCCATAGTTTTGTTGTCCTCGAGGCTAACTTCAGTTCCGGCTACTGTAAATTTATATTTGTTATCGTTTAATATCGGTTGTCCAATAAAAATGTCAGCACGGTTCAGGGGAACGTCGGTAACAACAATATCTGAAACGATTTTTAACCCATCAATTACCAGAGAGACCGACGCTTGCCCACGAGCTCTACTCGGTGATCCGTTGAAACCCTCTACGAAAACATTGCACGGTTCTATAGTTAAACCTAATTTACAGCACATTCATAAGTTATTAGGTTAACTTGCGACCCAGTATCCATATAAGCAGTAATTTCCGTATTATTAAGAGTTATATGTTTAAAATAGCATTCATTTACCTGAGAAACATCTACAACGTTGACTTGTCTGTAAAACATTTCTCAGTTTTATGATTGATTTTGCCGCAGATGCTACATTTAGCCACAGCCTTAAGAGCATTAGGATTCTTCGGACAGAACCGAAAAACGTGACCAGATTCGTTGCACAGGTAGCAGGTCAGAGACTTCCTATCATTTATGGTTAGATTCGAACGATTGGTTGATGAAGCCGGGTCTTTGGATGGTCCAGCTATTTCAGCATAGCAAATGAAATCACGGGTCCGCTGAAAGTTCCTTTGCAAATGGGCCGGCATCACTCGTTTGTCGTCATACATGCATAAAAACTGGGAATACAATTCTCCTGGGCTCCAATAATTTCCTGTTCTAGCCGAAGTTTTGAGATGAAAAGGTAACCCTTCAATGATGCAAGACACCGCTTTTTCTTCTATTATTTCACATTTAGTAAGCAACGTTGTTTTGGAATAAAAATAATGTGTCATTGTTTCATTAGGTAATTTCGTTCTACACAACATTTCTCGTAAAGCTTCTGCAAAATCAGTATTTCGAGGAACAGCTTACAAAATTTTTTTCTTCCATTCAAGCCACGTGAATTCGTAGTTGTACAACGAGCTACACCACACTTTTGCTAAACCAGCTAACCTAGCTTGCATGTCATAACTTTTCACATTGTCGTTCCAGTAGTGTATGGCACCTAACTGTTCAATCTTATTCAACCATTGTAATGCGGGTATGTTGGAATTTTCTGGATCAAACTTAGGCACTATATCAGCTTTCACCATTATATTAGAAAAATATGGATTGATCGTACCAGTTTCATCATCAGCGTTGAAGCTCGATGTAATAAATGCGTACGATGCATCCCGATGCAGCGGCTGCCATCCACTCGCGCCACTGCGTGATGCTCCGTTGTTAGGCGTACTGCCTAACAACGGAGCAACGGAGTTCAGCTCTCCATGTTCGGTCACGGTCCCTCCTGAATTCACGCGGGCTGCGTGACCGACTGCGTGAGCGAGATGACATCCCACTTCTGAAAATGTTAATAATTATATGTTAGAATAGGCTATTAAACTATTGTTAATCATGATACCTAACATCTCAATGATTATGCACTTACTAAGGATCAATCTCTAATCAAATCTAGCCTAAACTTTTAGCTGACCTACATAATTAGGATGGGAAATAAAAATCACCACCTTGACCACCTTGAGCTCTTAGGTGTCACGCTGACTTCAACGCTCAATTTTGGTGCGTATATTGAGTCCAAAGCTCAGTTAGCTGCCAAAAAGCTGGGTATCCTCTCAAAGGTGCGGCGATACTTCACGTCGGAACAGTTGCTCACTCTGTGTAAAGCACAAGTTCGATCGTGTATGGAGTACTGCTCGCATCTTTGGGATGGATCAGCAAAATATCAGCTTGAAGCGTTGGAGTCTGTCAAAAGGCTAGCTAAAAGACTTATAGGTAACGATGCTCTGGCCAAATTTAAACTTCAAAGCCTCGAGCATCGTCGAAAAGTAGCTAGCCTATCGGTCTTTTATCGGATACATTTTGGGGAGTGTGCCTTGGAATTGCATGAATTAACTAGGATAAATGCGCACGGGCACGGCGGCGCCGCCGGCGCCGCGGTGCCCGTGCGCATTTATCCTTCGAGATACAATATTCGCGCTAGACGATCGCTTGCCGACTGGCCACATAATTACTCCTTGTCTATGTTATTGTTGTAATTTAAATATAATCGTTACGTGTAAAAATATAATTATATATCTTCATATAGTGAACGTAGATCATTTCAATTGTGGTACGATAGCCTCTACCTCTTTACATTCATACTTCAGCACCTACTTACTTACACCCAACGCATCTACAAAATACAGGATTCATTTTGATGTACAAAAGAATTTAAATTTCAGTTGGCATTTTGACATTCCGCAAACGATTTAAGTCGCGTTGTAGTTTTCGCTGTCGGATTACAAATTCTCAACAAACAAACAATATTTTAGTATTGCGAGTGCAATGAATTCTCCATTTGTTTTACCGCGCAGGTCCACAAACCGAGTGTACACATTGCTGTGAATAGTTTACGGGCTGATGTGTCGCGTACACTCTACACAATGTCGCAACTTATCGTGACTTGTTCGTAAAACTTACTTTAAAAGTTAATCCTTGTGAAAGTAAGTTTAATTATTTTGATTTATATTTGTACCAGCAGATATAAAGAGAGTTCGGACTATAAAAATATTTTTGCTTGCATCTTGACCCACATTCGCTTCATTAGATTCGACCCAAGCCCGTCCATGTGCGAGTGCTAGTCAAATAGCCAGAATGGACGTTCGTTAACTATTCAGCACGTCTTCGGAAGGTTTGAAAGGCAATATGCTGTCATGCTCTCTAATAAACGATTTCGGAGATATCTGTGAATGAAGCGTAGGTATATAATATCACACTTAATACCAGCACGTCAAAGCTATTATACAAAGTTTACTTTTATCTATAAAATACAGTAGTTACTTGACAGATAGAATTTCATGAGACTATACATAATTATATTATTGCCTCACGAGATATTAGAAGTCCATAACATTGAGAATATTATTTTAGGATCATTCAGGGAGCAATTGATGTTGACACGACCATTAAATTAAATAACTTTTGGAAATGAGCCTGAAATATCAAATAGACTTTGAGCTGACCAGTTATAAACAAAAAGGCTGGCGGTATGCTGCGCATTCTGGCAAATTGGTCTCTAGAGAGAGGTCGGCAGGGACAAATGAGGACAGCTCGTAAAAGAGGGTTTAATTACCTTCTCTTTGCTCTCAGTCATTTTAACACTACTATTTTCCACCTTAATTCACCTTATTCATACCTAGAATAATAAGAAGCATATTGTCCAATCAAGTTTAGAACGGTACATTCACGTACCTACTCATATCACGTATCATTTCTTTATCTATGTTAATTATTTCCAAACTGCGTTTGTCTGACCTTATACAAAAATTTATAAATTTTAGCAAAATATTTATTTATTTAATAATAGGTCGCCCAACAGCTATACTCATACTAATAGGTACATATATAGAAATAGAGAGCCAGTTAGAGGGCAACACGAATAATAACAAATAATAGGGAAATAGAAATAACTACAAACAATACAGATCACACAACGAAACAAAAACACATGGAATACTGTAATAAAGTTTGATCGACAATGGAATACTGCTCGCATCGTTGGGATGGGTCAGCAAAATACCAGCAAGCTTTCGAGTCTGTCGAAAGGCGAACTAAAAGACTTATAGACAGGATAGGATAGTATGTTCCGGACAAAGTTTAACTCCAAAGATCGTCGAAAATTGGCTATGTAGGATATCGTTTTTTATCGGATATATTTCGGGGAGTCTGTCTTGGATTTACATGATTTAATTCCCCCATCCCCATTCTACGATCGGAGAACTAGAGTTACTGCAAGGCGATTTTTCCTGATAAATTTATTATATACCTTTAGTAAATTTATCAGAAAAATTCTCAACAGCCGCCTAGCCAAGGCAATCAATGCTAGAGCAGAATAAGTCCAGGACTATACACTTACACACTTATTAGCTTCATTGAAAGAGTTGCTCAACGTAAGTTTAGCTGGACAGTTTAATTTAACCACACTCAGGAGCTCTGGACAATCTAATGAATTAGACATTAATTTTAATAAAATGGTAACATCAGCTATTTTCCTCCTCTTGGAGAGGGGAAGTAGGTAAAGTTTTCAACTCATGCTTAATCATCATCGGATTAAACAAAAACATATATACTTTATAAAACTTTTCTGAATACGCTCAAGCTGATTTATATTTATATATATATATCATATTGCGGGTGCTATACATAAGTCAGTATAGGATATTAATAGTTTTAATCTTGATGAATTTAACAGACATACGCATAACAAACCCCCAGAGCTACGCCCTGTTGGCAACCTTATCGATGTGCTTATCAAATAACAATTTAGAGTCATGAGTGACGCCAAGGTCACGTATAACAAATATTTAAGTTTTTAGCTTATAGACGAAAGGTTTTTTTGAATTTTGCGTGTAAAGGTAACCACTTAGCATTTGGAAGGATTAAGATTCAGCTTATTAGTTAAACAATACTCATCAAGTCGGGCCAGATCTGCCTGCAAGAGTTCCACATCATCGGATGAATTGATTGTCCTAAAAAAAATCATGTCGCCAGCAAAAGATAACCATTGTGACTTTGTGAATTATAAAACAGCTAGACATGTTATTAATAAAAATCATAAACAGCAAAGGCCCGAGCAAAGATTCCTTTGTTACACCACTGGGGATGTAAACCCAGCTTAAAATTTAATTACTTACTACGACCACCTGCGTTCTTCAGTTTATAAATGACGAGAACCATCGAAATAAATTACCAGTGATGCTGATGATCTCAAGCTTCAAGATAAAAGACAACAGGATTTTATGGTCAATTCTATCGAAAGCCTTGCTATAATCGATATAGACATCGTCGACCTGAGAGCTCCTATCCATGGCTTTGGTAGCTTTAGCATGCTCGTTGACCAAAACTAGGTTAGAGACAGTGGAGCGATAATCTCGATCTCTTCAAGTCTCGAGTGTAGGTACATCCTAGGTCGCGTCGTTGCTTGCTATTCTAACTTAAAAGTTAAAACTAATAGCGAATTACTATAATAAACCTAGCTAAACAATCAATCAAGGTCCAACTTATGGAACATTAAAATACCTACCCGTTAAGAAGGGTTACAAAGTGGGCGGTTCTGAGATATTAATTAATAGCATAAAGTGACAGGTCGTTATTGAGTTGATGTATCTTGTTACTATAATCATCTCAGTGTACCCTCAGTCAGGGTAGAGTAGCATTTCAATCTGCTCTAGAAATTAACCGTGTCATTCCAAAATAGCGTTGCCAATCTCGATCAATTTATGTTTGAAATGTGTGTGGGTGTGAGTCGAGGGGATGGATAGGATGGTTCGAATTTGCCCGGTTTAGTGTTACCTCCGCGAGAGTGTTGGCGCCAGATTAGCAATTACCTTCTCGCGAACGACCGATTGCCTACTCGTGCCTTCTCGCGTTTCATTTCCTTCTTTCATCAACGTGCATCAGCACACAACAGAGAAATGAATTAAATCGCAAAAGCTCATTTCTTCATCGCTTTCTCGACCGCATAATAAATTCGTTACCTAATTTCTCACTCTCTTTTGAAAGGAAAATCGATCGTTTCTCGTTTTTATTATGCAAATAGCATTTTCGTAGTATATTACGTTCCGACGCGGACGTAGCGTCATAACAACGATTTTTATTTTCTTGCTTTGTCAAAGGCTTTGTAAGACGTAACCGTTGGTTTAAATTGTCTCGTGAATAGGCGCGCTTTACGAAAAGCGCCATAAGCATACAATTTTAGCTGAGAGTACACGTTTAAAGAGGCGCGGAGTAAAGGGGTGTTTTAACGAAGTCATTTGGTTAATTCTTCTCGTAGTGGCTTTGCAGAAAATCTGTGCTTTGATAGAATTATTTACGGGGCGGATCCGTAAATCCATTTTCACTAAAACCAGATACGTTCGTACGTGATGACTTAAAACGCACAAAAGTTGAGCATGAGTTCCGTTTTTGTTTGTAAACCAAATTTGCCTGTTCTTGTAGTAAATGTGACATATCCTGAGTCTACTGTATATATTTCCAATTTACTAAAAATTCAACACAAAAAATAATATCTATTCTTAATTATGATCGTACCCCAGTATTGAGAAAAATGTTAGTGCATTATAGCACGCTGGCAATATGATGCAAAACGCCTTCGCGTCTGGCTCCAACTAGCTATATACGCACGAAACAAAAGGTCTTCGTGGCTTTAATTAAAACAATGAAGTAAAGCCTTACTTTCTCCGCCTATTTTTTCTCCAGGTTTATGTTTTTGTAGTATTATAGACCTATTCTTCTTTTTAGTTTAGACCTACATAGTTAAACTTACTTTTTGTATTAAAACTGGAGTATAAAATACTTAGCTACATCACTAGACGTGATTAATTTGTTCATAGTATAGAGCTCTTTATATGTCTTTATATTGTTTAATTATGCTTGTACACTACAAGGTTCTCGTTTTATAGTTTACAATGAAAATAATTTTTTACGTTGAATTTCACTACGTTCACGGACTATAAAGTTTATGTGAGTATCGTAAAGTCTGATACTCGGGTTTATGTAGGGTACCACAGTGGTATCGGCCACCTGTAGCACTACCGCACACCGGTAGTAAGCCGTTAGCTATTGTGCCTGAAGGAGAGCATGTAGAGATACCTACTACTCGCCTCTTTGTTAAATGACCCGTATATGAATCTCAGGATGAAACATTTTTAACCCGACCATATCGTATGGCGAATCATGGAAGAGATTCCTAAATTAAAACTATTGTAATAATTATATAGAATGTTACGTTACCTAACAATAAGAATTATGCAGTTGAATTTGTTAAAGTATCCGACTCTGAGTTGGATAAAATCGACCGAGCGAATGACGCTAAACGGGCAGCATTCACGATTTGTTCGAGACTGTCGAGTAAGCATTGAATTTAAATTGAAAACGCGTATTAGAGCTAAGCTGCTATCGAAGCGACGGCGCCTGCCTATGAAGACATTTGCATTAATGGGGGACTCAAACTAGTGGCAGTAGCTCGCAACTTCTGCATCTAATCAAGTTGTAAGCTTCAAAGTTTTATTCGAGTTTGGAAAGTTATCCAAGAAGTTGCTAATGAGTAGTGGTTGGGAGCCTGCTGCCAGCTCGATGGGTATTAAACGTCACAATAGAGTAGTGTATATCACCTGCTGTTGGTAACGTTGTGTATGTGTTTATCTTATAATATACTGAGTGTACGGGTTAGTAAGCACCTCGATATGGTAGAAAATATACATACATTTGTTATGTGTTTACAGAAAAGTCAAAGAGATGTGTTTTTATAAGGGCATGAATGTGTCATACATATTAAGGTGCCTGGCAAAATTTCAATATCAATACACGCCTAGAAGTTGGGTTCCTACATGAAATGTTAAAGCATGTACCAAAATTTTTTTTTCGATAAACAATCCATTAAGTATATTGTTCTAGAAACTAAATATAATACTACTATATTATGATTCTATTATCTATGTATTATACATCTATCCTTTACACAAATTATAAATGCGAAACTGTGATTATTTTTATGTCCTTCTTCTCCTCAGCAACTAAGTGACGGATTGACCTGATTATTTGCACAGGCATAGTCTGGAGTGTTTTTTTTAATAAAAAAGACAGAACGCGGGTGAAGTCGCAGGCAAAATCTATTACCAAAATATTTAACGTTCGTATTAATCTATGTCACATAAAAAGGTGAAGTCTCTTGTAGTGTCTTTGTAGATTTCGTACGAGCACTAAATAGTTATTTGTTATACATGAGTGCAAACTTGCTTTTTAACCGCGTGCTCACTTTTGATGACCGAGAAAGCGAAGTACTTATTCTAAAATTGAATCACGAGCGCAACGAGTTATTCAAAAATTAGAATCCTGAGCGTTAGCGAGGGAATTATAAGAGCACAAAGTGAAAAATCTTTGCACTCGATTGTAACACGTAACTTTTCATCCCACCACACCGAGGAAATGACTAAATAGGAAAAATAAAAAATTGCATCAGTAATTTTAGTTTTTTCACTTATTTTTAACAATATGACGTGAAAAAATAATGGCGTGCGCAAAACAAATTAAAAAAAAGTTCAGCAAAAAGGTTCCGAGTCTGAGTATTTACCATTTTTTATTTTTAACAAAATAAAAAATGGTTGTATGATAAATTCGGCACCATAGAGGTAGAAGTAAATAGGTTGAATGAGGTTTTTAATTCAAAAACTTAGTGCACACGATATTCTAAATTCAAATTTACTTTATCCTCTAGCGGATAATTACGGCTTTTGCACTCAGATATCGAATAGCAAAAATACTTTTTCCGAGATGGTGGGATGAAAATCATATTATTCCGTCTTTTCTATGTACGTGATAGTGGTTATGGTTATTAATCTAGAGTGTCACTAATGCTTTTCCTTTACTCGAACGCGAGAAAACTACTTCTTGTTGTTATAATTCGATAAGCTTATTAACTATATAATAGTATAAGCAGCTATAGAGTTTTAAAAAACGAGTGTTTTTAATACCTTGTTAGAAACAGTTACATTCAAGACTTTATCTACACCCATGTTATCATCGACGAGTTTTTTTTTCATATTATGAATCCCCTGAAGTTTCTGAAACCATGGTAAGTACTTAATAAGAATTTAAAATTTAAGTTGAGTTAAATTACTTTACTTATGGATTAAGCATAAAGAAATAATCATTTATTATTGTATTACATGTCGTATCGTGCAATTATTAAAAATTGCTCATATAGGTATTTATTTAAGGTTTACAGATACTTACATAGGCTGTCCCGATGTTCTACTGTGTAAAACTGAAGAAAGGATACTATGAAATTTAATATCCATTACCTATAATTATCATCAATTTGACTAAATCTTAAATGAAAACTTATTGAAACTGAATTAACTGAATCTTTGAAGAATCGCACTAGAGAACTGTATAGAGAATAACAAACATAGAGAAGAAACTAGACGCACCTTGCTAGTAATAAAACAAGCGTAACAAAGTTTTGTTCGTGAATAGGTTAACAATTGGTCGTTTATGTAACTGCCGACATTGGCCGTACGTAAAGGTGGTTCGGACCCCCACAAAGCCCTCCAAACTCCCGGCGGCTTACAGCGACTGACGTATGTATCCACTCTTCTCAACCGTTTCTACTATATAAATAAACTGAGCTAATTTATTTGTTCACTAGTGTTGTTTTATACATTGGTAAGTAAATTTAGCAAATGTTCTCGTTTAAAATAAAATTTAGCTATTTAGTCAAAAGCTTTCAGGCCATGTAGCGTTTATGTAGACTCTTAAATTTCATATCACGATGCCCAGGATGTCGTTATAATCTGAAGGTATATAATAATATAGTCAAACGACTTCTTTCGACTGAGCTAAAAGAGGGACATTGTAGGTACCCAATAACTTTCGCTATGGAACCAAGCCGAAGTATTTATGAAAGAAAAACAGCCGTTTCATGGAAAAAGTTTACGTATGTAAAAGCTGTTTTTCTTGTCTTGAATTTCGAGTTGGTCCCATCAGTGAAATTTAATTATCATGATGAGTAATTGGACCTATCCTTACACCCGGCGTTTGATTATCTTTTACGGTATAACTTTATAATGCAACTAGCTACATCCTGCTGGCGCTAGGTACCAGCATTAATACAGGATAAACAATATCCTAGTGTTAATCCACGGTCTAAGCTATCTATCTACATCATCAAATCGGTGCAGTAGTTTATGCGTGAATAAGTAACAAACGTACATCCACACATCTATATATTCTGACAAACTTTCGTGTTTATGATAATTCTTAGTATAAATAGTACTAATAAGATATAGGTTACTGGTATTCCGAAGCTGGAATTATACATACATACGAGTAGATATGTAACCTACACGTGTTATCTATTACCAACTAGACAAATTATAAGTTCAGTACATTTCCTTTATGATGTATTTAGAATTAAAAAAATTACTGTCATAATTACTCGTAATGTAAAATAAAGATCAGAACAGAAAAAAAATTATGCCCTTATGGGGCTTATCAATATCATGGCTATATTCAAATCCCACTAGAAAAGTTAATTGACTTTGTAACAGCGTGACGCTGCTGAGCAACGTAGATAGAAGTGAGTTGAATTTCACTCGGGTTCTCCTTATCGACGTTTGGAAAAAGTAGATATCGAATCTGGATACGATAATCGTCTCTCTATTTTCCTTTTGCCTACAGCTTTTTAGACGAGATGGCTCCCTTCCATAACGGATATTCCAATTTATAAGCAGCATCTAGTTTGCCTTTTTATAACCCCAGCGAAGTAAGGATTATATAATGCAGTATCTATTGCTACAGAACAGTTTTTTAGGATTCCTTGGTGCTCTTGTAAAAGCAATGTAAATTCATCAGATTTTTGTGGTAAAATAAAAAGAAAATGTTATCAAAAGAAACATACGAAAATAATTATCACAACGGAAGGATTTCAAACCAATTCTCCGGATAGAACAACCCTTGTGGTGCTACTTGTAGCATGGGCAATGGATAAAATGTCAATGGCAATTCACTTTCAATGCTTTATGAACGAGTTAGAGCTACTCGTAGTAATCATAGTAGCTAAACGTTAGAGACACCTAAGCAACTATAATACTCGTTGTCACTCGTTTCATTAGAAACTTAACCTAACACCCGCCTAACACTGAACTTCAGCTTGTTATGCCTATTTATAGTTTACTAGCTGTGCTCCGCGGTTTCACCCGCGTAGTTCCCCATTTTACTATCGAGATAATCCAATGAAGAACTACTTTTTTTTGAAGTCGGTTCAAAAGTATCCTCTGTTCTTTCCCGGGGTCCAATCTACCTGTGCACCAAATTTCATCCAAATCGGTTCAGTGGTTTTGGCGTGAAATACAAAGTTACTTTTAAATACAAAGTTACTAGTTAAGAAACAGACAGACAGAGTTCTGACAGACTTTCGCATTTATAATATTAGTTAGGATAGTGGTGGCTGTTATTGAAGCCACTTTCATTACGAAATCTACAATGAACTTGCTAAAAAACCTTTTGTGTGTCACAGATTTATTTACAACTAGCTGCACTTCCGGATCTCTAATTTGTATAGCCTATGTTACTCAATGATGATGTTGGTTTCTGACGGAGAATGAATTTAAATAATCTTTCTAGTAGTGTTTTAGTTTATTTTTTACATACAAAACACAAATCTTTTCTCTTTATAAAATTATAGTGTTCGGCCGAGCGTGCGAAGCGTTCTGCTACGAGTATGACAAATTTGTGTTTCGTACGGCCGCCGATCCGAAGTTTCGTCAGGATTGGTAGGAAACACGAAACTTGATAGGCAGCACACATAGCACGAGTGATATTTTGCAAGTCTTAAAGCTCTTACATAAGTGTATGACTACCCGGTTCAATGGAAACAATCCTAACATTTATTGAAGTGTGCGGCAAGGTTAGGCAGCTCACCCGTATAACGTGGGGTCACCACCGCGGGGAATTCGCCCACAGTTCACACACTATGTACCTACTTTTGAAATTATTTGCACTCTGCAAAATGAAATAAGTAGTTGAATGCTGATGACTACAACAAAATCGTTAGCTCTATCCAAGGTTAAAGTATAGGAAACCTACTAAATACGATTTGTCTCATATATAATCATTTTTAGGATTCCGTACCTATAAAAGGTAAAAACTATTACTAAAACTTCGATGTCCGTTCGTTCGTCCGTCACCAAACTGAAACTCATGATCCGTTATTGCTAGAGAGCTGAAATAGTCACAGATGATAAATATTTAGCTGCTATAACAACAAATACTAAAAACCATACAACTAACGTATTTTTTTTGCTGTTTTTTCGCTCTTAATTAATAACGACAACCGGCGGACGCTTGAAATATTAACATAATATTTAGTTGTATATTGACTCTTAAAAACGAATAATAAAATATAAGTACCTACTTAAAATAAATATTTCAGAGCGGCTCACAAGCAACAAACGTGTTTTCTTATGTTTTTTGCTCGATATTAATAAAAACCTACCTGTCTTTATTAAACTTGATCGAATGTTATACGGAACCGATAGTGCGCGAGTGAGACTCGCACTTGGCCGATTTTTTATGCTTTGGGATAGGCTCCTGACGCAGAATTAGGCACGTATAGGTATAACTACAGTTTATAAAATACACATTAAAGGTATATTTAAACTATTAAATCAAACGCATATTATATTTTCTCTGAAAAAGATTAGAAGTTGTACCTACCGCGGATTCATGCATAGGTACATTAGTTCCTAGTTGGCCAGGTGAACGGGTTGGTAGATAATGACATTCTGGAGCGTATCGATCGCAATTCTCGCAAATAGCCAACCAGCGAACCAACCCGTAGACGACTCGGTAGATGTATCTAGGTACACCAGTCCTCCGTTGGTTGATACAATATGCTTTGGAAAATCGTTATCTAAGTATATTATTATAATAGCCTTGGCAACCTGCTTGCACAAATATGCAGGTTGTTCAACAGGGTAGCGTCAACACGAAAAATTGAAATTACCTAGACCTGTGTTTTTTTAGAATTGGAAATCCAAATAAAAAAATCCTCAATAGATTCGTATTTATTGATATAATATTTTTTTCTGATATATGATTATATAATAGTCGTACAACTACACGTTGTTACTCAAATTACTCAAGTTACTTAAATCCGATAGATTTAGATTTTTGTATGGGGATACTAAATGGCAGTAGTGTTCACTCGGGATATTAACACTGATCTCGGGAACGAAATCTATGTCGTAGCTTCTGCGGGAAAAACTTGAGAGGCTGACAATATCCGACAGCATTTGACTGTGTTTCATATGTAAAAAAGTAATTATACCAAACATTGACGTTTCAGTTACCTATCAGTGGTAGCCAAGTTAAAAAAAAACTTAATAGAACATATTTTATGTTATGATCTTATTTTGTCCTTTTCTAGATCTTACTAGATAAAAACTACAATTTTTAACATGTATGAAAAATATGGGATATTTACACGCCCACCCTGTGTGAAAAAAATAAACTTGCGGTGGTTAAGTCTGTTATTTGAATCGTCTCAGAATGACAATTGCATTGTGCCAAAATGGCGGTTTAGACATAGCATAGATCAGAGTTAGTATTAAAAAATATATTTTGTTAAATACTAACTGTTGCTTATTCTATGACAAAGCGGCCATTTAGGCACAATCCAATTTATTGTAATTCTGAGACGATTCAAATAACAGTCTGTTATTGTGCCAAAATGGCGGTTTCGACATAGATTAGATTAGAGTAACCTAACTATACCTAATTATGATGGACTCGACCACTTGTGCTCGCGAGCACCAACTTTTTTGCAATATATCAGTAACCTCTTGGTTTAGCTTGAAGATATATAAATCGATTGAAATAGGATGGATAAATGAGAACTTGAAGTAGATACGCAGTTCACAGGAAATAATCTCGGAAATAAAATCATGTCATTCGAAGTAATGATAGATTGAATTTGAGAGTGCTTATTCTACTTGTGCATTTGGGTAATCGCCTTACACGAACCATGATTAATATCCACATTTAGAATATTAGGTACATATTTATAGTCGAAGTATGTA
Source organism: Ligdia adustata (assembly GCA_947049295.1). Taxonomy (NCBI): domain Eukaryota; kingdom Metazoa; phylum Arthropoda; class Insecta; order Lepidoptera; family Geometridae; genus Ligdia; species Ligdia adustata. The sequence continues at coordinate 6,812,690 of OX346225.1, read as the reverse complement.
ATTAATTTTTTGAAAATATTATCCTCATCTTTCTCGTCGGTGCTCAGCGCTACTTGAAAACTTGTACGTGCTAGAAAACTTCATTTTTTAAACAACTTGTACAGAGCTCATTCAAATTTGCGCTCGGCGCTAATATCTGAACCATAGACAAGGAGTATTTATTGTTGATCATGTTTTTGATATACTCCTCACTACAATGCCAAAATATCACACACTTACTAGCTATGGCTTCTATGGTGGCAATTGTAACTACTACAGAAGCTATGAGAGTTTTTTTTTTCACTTCTACCGTTCCAGCCAATAAAAATATATCGAACGATTCTCTATAAAAAGTTTCGTCATATCCTATAACTTTTTATCACTAATATTTTACAGTATAGGAATTTTACAACAAAAAACTAGTTAACCTCGATGTTTGTTGGGCACATGATGTGCCAAACAAAGAAAAAACTGGCTATGCGTTACGTTACCAAAATCGGTCGATCTGACTTCCTTTCATTTCTACTGACATTGTACGAGTATACCTTCTTCCTTGTTATGGTGTGACTTAGATGGCATATACCCGTCTTCTATTATTTTCTCTGTCTACGTAAAATATAAAATATCCATGACATATCCCTCCCAAAATAAGGATATTATTATTTATTTTTCATTTTGTCAGAAGATATTTACTAAAGAGTCATTTAAAACGTGTCAGCACTAGGCAAGAATGACAGTAGATAATATTTTTTCATTACCTGTCATGGAAAAATATTATCTGTCATGAAGTCTTGGAAAAATATTGCTTCACTCTTACAGCCAATCGCACCGTTCTCTGTAAAAGTTTTAACAAACTTATCACCGTTTTCACTTTTATCCTAATTTAATATTTTAAGTTACTAATATTACCGTAAATTAAATAATTAACCTCCAATTGAAAAATTAAGTATCGACTTTTTATCGATATTTTACGCTCTACTACTTTTATTTCCATGCATTTACTTAATAAACCCTTTCTTGTTTAAGTATGAATGAAGGCATCATATTTACGTTTATTTATACTAATATAATTAATTTAAAAAACCCTCTAAAAACTAAACTTTTAATGTACCAAAGTAAATTAGTACACGCTTTGTATGCCATTATATTAGAAACCTGAAACAAAGTTTTATATTTGTTTTACAATTTAGCTGAGCTAAAAGTGTTAAAACGTGCTCGTATGTAAAAATTTAACATATTCTGGCCTTTGCAGTATATTTTAAACTGCATTGCCGGAATAAATAATTAAATAGCAAAACAAAGTCGCGTTAAATAAAAATCGGTATTATTCTTCGGAAACACTTTATATTTTAGGCGTGTGACACTGTATTGTACATCTACCTATGGTACCTACACTGTACATTTATAGGTTTCCTCAGCGGCTCATTGCGCATGCTTGCCACGAATTTACGCATGCGCGTATAGTCTGTTCTTTTCAATCAATCATAGACTATAGACTAAAGTATTTTTTAATCTATCCAGAAAACTCTTTTGTTTGTAGGTTATGTATGTTATACTGGAATTGTCAAATATTTTATTTCACTGAATTTCTTATATTGTGTCGCTATAGCTATGGAGTGTACGTGAATTTTGACGTAAACACCTTGTTCAAATCTTTAAAATTCAGTGCTGGTTAAGGTTCGGATTACGTGATTGATCGCGAAAATTAGTGCCAGTATTGATGATTGTGATTTGACATTGAACAGTTGAAATGTAAAACACGAAAGTCGATACGCATTCGTCACCGTACATTTTATCTCAGGGAAGTTTCAAACCTGAATCTAACAGGTGTGTGGCGCTAGGTATCGATCGCAAGAACAGTTTCACTACTGAAAATTATCCAAGATGACGATGAGTCAGCTGACAGTTATGAAACTATACAACACAGTGGTGGACGATGTTATAGCAGGGGTGCGAGATGTGTTCCTGGATGACGGCGTTGACGAGCAGGTGTTACAGGAACTCAAGCAGCTGTGGAAAACCAAGCTGCAGGCTAGTGGAGCTATGGACCCGCCACCCGAGCCAACAATGGCGCCTCCTCCAGTACTACAAAATTTCCAAAAAACTAATGGTAGTAATATATCCAAACAGTCTCACATGGCTCAGAGCTCCAGCCAACAAAACTCTAGTGTGGATCATGGTGGTCAGTCATCAAATATTGCTGGAACGCATCCCCACCATGTTTTAGATCCTAACAATAAAGTTCCCGTTCAACTTACACTGCCTGCCCAGCCTGGTGTGCCCGGTTCACAGCCGAGATGCTTCACCATACAAATACCAGCCTCAGCTTTAAATGGAAACAGACTTCACCAAGTACTGACTGGGCCCATCATCAGTGCCACAATAAGCCTACCCCAGCCATTGGCTGCAACTCTCTTACAGCAGCATATAAACTCTGCTCTAGCTGGTCAACAGAATGATTTTGATGGTAGTGGAGGTGGCCGAAGTGGGGCAGCACCATTTTCACTGGATGGAGCTATGGACTCATCAGATGATGAGGGGTCTAATGTAGGGGAAGGATCAGATGATGCTGCCGCCGATGATGACGATGACGAAGAGTCACCAGATGAGCGGCCTGAGGAAGAGGAGGAAGAAGATCAAAGTGGAGGAGCTGAAGAAGAGCCTCTCAACTCGGGAGACGATGTTTCTGATGAAGAGCCCGGTGACATGTTTGATACAGACAATGTTGTTGTTTGTCAATATGACAAAATAACTCGCAGTCGCAACAAGTGGAAGTTCTACCTTAAAGATGGCATTATGAACTTAGCCGGAAAAGACTATGTATTTCAAAAGGCCAATGGAGATGCGGAATGGTGAATAAAGAATGTAAACATAGCTGTGTATTTTTATAGTTCATGTAAACTTGTTATATCTCAGTAGGATCTAATAGATATATACAAAAGACACTGGTGAAATATTATTTTAAATTTTTAGTAGATACTATTTACTTTGATAGTAATTTACATTTGTGGTGATATCTGGCATTAAATGGATAAACCTAATTTGCTGACTATACTTACATGGGTTAGTGTAACATTGTGGTGTTTTAATTTAGCAGGCAAATTACCTTTTTTTTGTGCAATTTTCCTTATCGCATAAATTCATGTTGGCAGTACTTGGTACAACAGATACATTTGAAGAGGGTTCTTTATTATTCATGTGATTATGATAAGCTGTTCCACTTATTTTTTTATTTGCCTTTTGTATAAATCTATAATGTTAATACAGGGTTCTGGAAAAGTTGAATTGTTGATACATTACTAATTATGTAAAAGATTACAATGGGAGACGGGCCATCTTAAGAGATAGAAACATTTCAGTACAAACACCCTAAAGTAGTGCACCAAATGTGGACATATTTGTACCTTTCCAATGATCAGGTTTGTGTGAAAACCCATTTTATAAAACAAAAATTTGCGTGTGACTATTGAAACAGCATAAAATTACAGTTGTTTCATTTAAAGGTCTTATTCCATTTAAATGTAAGGCTTAAAGACATTGTTTGTTCTTCTATTTCGAAATATAATCTTGTCGTTTAGATGGCATTTGGTTTGCTCCCCACTGGCATGGGCATTTATTTTACTGGGATAGGAAAATCAAAATAGAATATGGCTAAATTGAAATGTCATATCAATGCTTGCTCAGAGGCGCAATTAATGTCATTTTATATTAGAATTCATATTTTGTCCATTAAAGCGGACAAGGACTATATAAATGATGCCAGAGGTGCAGGTTGTAGATGCTGTAGATATAAATTCAAACCTGAATGTTTTGTAGATAGTGGATAAATAATACAAATCATAATTGAAGTACCTTTGAGAGTGAAGGTTCCACAATGAATTATGAGCTTTTATGTTAGTTGTACAATTAAAAAGTTAAGTGTATTATAAAATAATTGTATTAATTATCTGGTGTACATCTGCTTAGTTAGCTTCACTAAACTTGTGTAAATTAATGACTTTGTAAATAGCTAGTAAATTAATTTGCCTGTTGTAATGAACATGACAACTTGGAGTTCAACATTATTACAGATATGTGACAACAAACAACATATTTACAAATACTATATGCAATACCTGAGTTTGTGAAATTTAAAGAAATTAAAAATAACTATAACACAGATGCTATTTGTGAATTAAATAATTTAGCTTTTGTGTATGTCTAAAATCAGTTCAAATTCTATCCTATTTTAAATTGGTTATTGTACAAATGACCAAGATTATGTGTTGTGCCATAGCTGACGGAAAATGGTACAAAGGTTTGATTTATCTATGATTACAACAATTAGTTTTTTCAAAAACAACGTAATTTCAACCCATCAATATTGTAAAATACCAATGTATTTACTCTATCAAATAAGGGTGTACAATTTAGTGAAGCTAATTTGAACTTCTGTAATAATTTAACATATTATGATGGTGTTAAAAATTTATTATCCCATTTCTCTTATAATTTTATCAATACAATTTGTTTTGTGTACTTGATTGATATCAAATAAGTAAATAGATGGACAGATATTTCTATAACATGTGAAACTGATTGTTTGTTGTGGTGTAGTGTACTCATTTAGTTTCTATAATCAAATTGTTAATGATACTTTATTATAGCAAGGAACATATCAGTTCATTTATTTTGCTTTCATTATGTTTAAGTAAGTGTAGAGTCTGATGTGGCAATTAAATAGTATCAGGTTCTTAACAAAACCACTACACATAATACTATCAGGTAAATATTAGAATAAAAATGTATCATTTTCTTACTCATAATATGTTACCTACATAAATGATAATGTAAGAACTGCTGTATTAAATATATTAAGGCGTGATAGCTAATAATGCCAATGATTATTGCAAAATGTTGTATTTTGTGTCAAGTAATTTAACTTTTATAGATAATTGATTCTGGAATATAATAATTTGATGTTCCTCAGGCACAAAATATGGAGTAGGGAAGTTGGATATGACAATACTTAACACTTCATGAACACAATAATATGAGTGAAAATTAAAATAAAAGGAAATTTTATTCATATGAATACCATTTATAAATATTTACATTCACAATTACATAATTTTAATATTAATAAACATGTAAACCAAGTCATTGTTTCTTTGGGAATAGTGGTTAGCCATAACTGAGTTATTATCACTTACATTCAAACTATTTGCTTTACAAGTTCAAGAGAATGAGATAGTAGCTAAGATTTACATATGTATATGCGTATATTGAACTGAACTGAGAAGGGTTCTCTAAGTACATGTGACTAAGACTGTATTGGATAATACAACGGTATGTTTGTATACAGGACTATATGGCATGTTCTGTGGGAGAGGGATCGAGTAATTGTTTTTATTTGCTATGAAATGGGATCAAGCAAACTTACCTTTATCTTTTCCGTTTATGAATGAATGTGTTTTATAAAAGCAAATTTAATACCAAACATTTACTTTGTTATTGTTTAATTTGAAAATACATAGATACAACATTTTGAAATGTATGTTTCTTGTGTAATATTCTGTGTATTTCTAATTTTAAGAATTTTAAGATAAAATATCACAAATAAAGGCACTGGAAACGGTCTTTTGATGAAACTATTCTTAATTTGTTCATAAATGGAACTATTTATTAGTTTGGAAACGCGACCACTTTAAAAATACGTTCTTGCCAATTTGTCTTTGTTGTTAAATACTTCAACTAAATGTATGCTTAGCACGTGTTTCACGCAGGTAGCTATCGATCAGTTCGATAGTTTAATGTATGGTTTGAAGTGTATCTATTGTTCGCTAAATTAACCTATGTTGAAAACTTCACGATGGCCAAATGCGTAAAATTCGCTCTAAACAAGCAGATATAAACAGAAATAAACTAACATCATAATGTTAACACCTTAATGTAGCGACAAAATCCATTGGTCCGTCTATGGCCACTTTGTAGGTACATGACCTCGAATGTGTATGGCAATTTTACCAATTTTTTATCATTTTGAACTAGGTTCATCTTGGACTAGTAGGTCTTAGCTAACCTTTTCATTCGATTTACCCTTGGTCCAGTCGCATACACAAAGCAACCTTATATACAAAGTTACCTAAAGTGTTGGACCTACCCTCATCTGGATAGCATCTGATGATTGTAAATGGCAACTTATTTTACGACAAAGATGTGCGGAAGTCAGTCTTTCCACGAGGCCGAATGTACAGAAAGAACAGGGTGCTATTTCATTTGACAATTCTCGAAAATTGTAGAACATTAGTTTTTAGTTCTGGTCGCCAGAATCTTTTCATAGCAGTTAACAGTGTTTACCGTAAGGGTGGAAAGACTGAAAAAACAAGATTTATGAATAATTGTAATTTCTGAGAGCACTTGCCAATGAAAGAAAATGTTTACATCAAAGTATTTTTATGTTTTTGTACTCAATCCATTTTACTTACTTACTTATAATTAATTTTATAACAGCTGGGTTTTATGTATGTTTACTAGCCGGAGACGATTGTCAATTTCATAGGAAATCCAAGTAGGTATATTTTAGTAGGTGAAGATGACCTTTGTGAGAAAACACATGTTTGCAACTTATAAGTTGTACTCGTACTCGTATCCTTCTGTGGTTTGTTTTATTATCTTACTTGCAAGATTTAAGTTTTACCAAACAAATAAAATATTATGTTGGAATATTTCTTGTATTCGTTTATTTTAAACTGTCCTTCCATTCCGACCAACTAAACCGAACAACTGGTTATGCAGAATACTTTATGAAGGGTTTCATTCCAGACCAACTAGTTGTATTTCCCATTTATAAGTTGTTAACTCTAGATATGGCTAATCCATTGCAAGAAGGTAAATAAGTAGTAGGTAGATACAGCTAGCTGTCTCCAAAGTTATGTGTTCGATGCCTCGAATTTCTTATAAGATTGTCCAATACCTAAAGCTGAGTTTGCATTCTAACTGACTGAAAAAAATATAAGGCGTGTGAACTGAACAATGAACTTATCGTTCATTATACATTTTAGAATTAAGTTAGTTGAGGTAAAGAAAAAAATAACAGTACTTATTATGATAGTAAAAACATTTTCGTATTGTAAGTAATTAAAAAACATTCTAGTAAACGATTTAGTCAAACAAACAAGTGTTCAGAAATGAATTGTAAAAAACCGACAGCAAAAATTGAGACCACTTTTTTAACGAATGTAATAACGGGATGAAACCGGTATCGCCTATAACCATCTTCAGAGAAAGACAAATCTAATAACACATTGCACATTAAAAGCGGTCTGTAGGTTTAGGTTGTAAAGGGTCATAAAGAGTTACACATAGGTACATACCAACTAATTTACTATAGGTAAGTACACTCGAAAAACATTACCTACCCCTTCCATATGTGTTGATTTTATTAACTAAAATACGAATACCTAAGTATGTTTTATTACTTAAGTATTTACCTGTTTATTACCTGTTTTCGTATCCATGTGGATACCGTGGACTGTGAAAGTGTTAATTTGAGGGTGTTACAATCGATGAAAAAAGTCACGCCTATCGTGTCGTAACCCACAAGTTAAAAAAATACACATGGTAAAAATAATGAGGTTTTTAATTCGACTGAATAATTTTATTTAGGTTACTGAAGCACTATGTCAATAGTTAATAAATAATAAGTATTTTCAAGATTATTTTTTTTGTTTAGTAGTCAATAAATACTTCAATAAAAAAAAATGCTCAGTTTTTAGGCTTTTAGATCAGAATAGACTGAATAATATTTATATGCCGAATAGATTCGTTTTTTTATGAAATGGTTTATTATTATAATATAGGTAAGTACGTTCACTCCAAATGTGGTACCATATAAATTTTATGTATATCGGATTTAAATTTAAAAACCAAAATTTAATTAACTATACAATTTGTTTCGGTGCCTGCCGATATTGAATTCGGTAAGTAATCACTTTTTTAAAGTCTCACTAAGACGATATTTACTACCGCTAACACGTTTGTATGAAACTCGAACTTACCGCAACAACCTTCAATGGAAGTATTTAAATCCGTTTTGTCAGTTGTAATTATCCAGAAAAGTCTGTGGAAGAGGCGGGCATGCTGGCTGTCAGATAGCCGACTACTTAGACGCCGGGATCGCCTCACCCGCGCGATTAAATATCGCGCTCAATGTCCCGGCAAAATATTTACGTAATTTGCCTGTAGCCGACGAGCAGGCTTTGTTTCAGAAACGAAGTTAAAATCAACACTGTGGTTTAGAGCTTTCCTCAGTTTTCTTCAATGCAGAAGGCTGGAACGAGTAGGTACCAACAAAGTTATTGTGCTTTGCTTGCCCGTGACGTAAAATTCAAATATTATGTATCTGGTTCTGGAATTTAGTTATTGTTGGTTAGAAAATGTACCCATTTAGATTTAACGGTCACAAGGACTTTAAAATAACTTTAATAGTACCAACTAATTATTTTTGACTGACTTTAGAACAGAGGATGTTCTCAATAAATTCGTCGGAATCTGTTTTTTATGTAGGTACTTACCTAAGTAAGTTTTCTTAATTCTCAGCAACGCATAGACCGATTTTTTTTATTTGTTCTTTACAGATACCGTAACTTAGTTAAATAAGAACTAAAAACCAGTTTTAATAAAATATAATCTGGTTTCTACTTTTTATAAAATAGGTAAGTATTGCTTGTTGTGATCAAAATTGTACCTACAAACTTTGCTTTGCATCACTCTTGAAAATCATATAAAACAGCCTCTAGGGCTCTCTATAAATATTAATCTGATTTCTTAGCATCGGATTCTAAAATCTTGGAAATTAAACTGCAAATATTTATCTTCATTGGTTTGACAAGTTATTTTAAATGTAAGGCTCTGGACTTTATTTCGTTACGAGCTTGGCTTATTCACGTTACAATGTTTTGGAATTAGATTGGAATCGCTTTAGAATACTTACCAAGTCCAAAAATAACATCTATGGTATAAGTAAACTGTTTTAAGTCTCAAGTTATAGAGCGTATTTGGTCTTGTTTTATTCCATAGAACGTCAGGCACCAATTCAAGTCAAAGACGTAAAGCATATTTTACAGACAAAGAAATATTTAAACGACCAGTATGTTCCAAAAAATGCTCTACGATTCTTGGTCACAGATTGTAAAATATTATCCATCTAGTAGGGACGGTCTTCCAAATTGAGCAGATAGACAAGTATACCTACCTAGATACTCTTTGACTGTGGGAGTCGTCTAAAGATACCTACCGATATCGATTGGACGAGCGATGCAATTCCCCTCGAAATCCGAACTCGACTCTTTCAGGTGACAAGCCTTATCCGTTTTATTTTAGGTCAAGAGCGGTCTACCTGTAATCTGAAGTTGATACTATTACAGTCTCATTATGATAAATGGCTGTAATAGGATATATTTTTTATCTCGCGTTAACTTTGTTAGCATATTCCTTAAATTAGAACATCTGATACATTGCGTATTCTCCCTTATAGTAAGTACGTATTTACTGTTACATCTTTTGTACTAGTATATTTCCAGTTATTTCAATAAAAAAAACAAACCTATTGACCGATTCTGATAAAATCAAAATGGGAATACATGGGGGCGGGTGGAACGAATTCTGTTTGTGTGTTGAAAGTGTACCCCACACTTTCAACACACAAACAGAATTCGGTCCACCCGTCCCCGAGTAATCAGGTAACAAATATAAATAAAATACAGTCGAATTATGTATGTCCTCTTTTTGGAACTCGGTAGAAAATGCACTTAGACGTTCGCCCGGTTGGTTTTTTCATATTATTTACCTTATATTGCGTTTAATATATATAAAGTCTGCTGCCAAAGGGTAAAAACGGGACCCTAGTAATAAGACTTCGAAGTCCGTCCATCTGTCTGTCACCAGGTTGTATCTCATGAATCGCGATGGCTAGATAGTTTTCACACATGATGTGTTTCTGTTGCCGTTAATACAACAAATACTAAAAACAGAATAAAATAAATATTTAAGGGGAGGGAGGAGCTTGATGCTTGAAATATACACAGAATACTAAGTTGTATATTCACTAAAAATATGTAATTATATCAAAGTTATGGGGTTTTTGGCCACGATTTTTGGCCGTTTTTTGCTTGGTATTGATAACCACATACAAATTTGAACTAATCTCGTATCGGTAGGAATCCCTTCGTGTGCGACTCGGAATCGGATTCGCACTTAGTCCATTTTATTAAATCAAAAAGCTTCCGGATTCTAATTTTTGTCATGATGACCTGTACGCGAATTATAATATCCATACAAACTAACAGGCCAAAGAAAAAAAAATGTATTTTTATGTGAAACTATGCTAACAATATTCCTACGTTGTACATACTTTTAAAAAAATATGTCTACAAAATTTCAATATTGGCATAAGGAGGACCATTGTACTAGACTCGCATTTAGTTTTCATGATTAGCTTCTGAACTGTAACTGAAACAAATACAATAAGCGGCGAAATAAAAGCTGGAAGTCAAATAAAATAGGATGGAAAGTAGGTACCTGTTGAATGCTTTGTGCTTACGAGCTTCGCCTCATTCTCTCTCCGCATCTCCGGCGCGGCGGTTGAGGCTCGGGAACAACTCAATACGGTATTACTCGCCTACTTACATTTTATTTCCTTGCGAAATTTCACCGAGACAGGTATTTTTCTGATTTATTCATTGTCGGGGATAAAACTAAGCCGCTTCGGTGCGAATATCTATTTATCATATATTGTGTTTGTTTCAGATATTCGTGGGAGGGTGTTTTTGTCTATCTACGTGAGGATGATGTCGTCTTTCCGTGCCAGCGTGCTTATCCCGGACTAATCCGGGCCGTGCCGTGCCGTGCCATGTTCGTGTGCAGTGTACTGTGATGATGTGATTGTGAAGTGCCGCGACAACAGATTATTCGCCACCATGCTGCCTACAAACGTTATGTCATTTATGAAGAAGGTGAGTTAATTATATGTTTTTTCGTGTATAAAATTAATGTCTTACTAATAGCTACCCACTAGGATTTCTCATGTGTCGGAAATGCCATGCAGAATTCACAAGCACTTCTTAACAGATTCCGACAACTCGTCGTTCTGTCACCTGCTTTTAGGGAATTGAACCGAGGACCACCGGCTCTCGAAGCAAATATGTTCTCTCTCTCTCTCTCTCGCCGCTAAGAAGATAAAAATTATTCTACAGTACTAGAGCTTTTTTATACGTGACCTATACAATAAGATATTGATAAAAAAGGTGGCCTAGAATGCCACAAGATATTATATGGTGATTTAAATGAGTAAATGGTAATTTAGGTGAATTACTTATAATAGCTGTCTTAACGGAATACGAAAACTTAAGTAAAAAAAACTTAGAACTAAACTTAAACTTAGTATACCTACTTATTTTGCTGCATACTTTAAACACTCTTAATCAGGTAATAAATGGCTTTTGATTCTTATTGCAAGTAGGCTATTTTATTTTTATTAATAATTTATTATAAGTACCTTTATTGGTAATTTCTTAGGTTTTACTAATTGGTGCATATATTTTAAAATAATTATTCAGAATATTCGGTCAAAATTTAAATTATACGACTATAACATATTGTAAAATAATAAATAAAATAAAAACTTAGCATACCAATCACATAACCCGCCCCTGACTATAATAACAATATATTAATATTTATGCTTCAATGCGATACGAATTATACGATAAATATTACATACATTGGAACGAATAGTCGGCTATGGCTTTCAACATCAAAAGAATCCTCAGCAGTGAGGCAATTATTAATTAGCATGTACTGTTAAATAAGAAGAATTATGCTTACTTCCCCTAAATATCGCAAAATAATGTTACGTCAAAAACGTGAGTCATGCCACAGCGTATTTCTCAGTATCTACACGTATTAGGCACAGGTGGTTGATTGATGGCAAACACTTTGTCAGGGAAATGTGTTTAAGAAAGCAAGCGTCCCTAAAACGTGATTTCCCGCTCTAATCCCCCGCAAACTACCTAATCAGTAAATCAATCACACCGTGCTACTCGTATGAATATACACTCTTAACAAAAACTTATTTAAGTAATTATTATTTATATCCGTGCCCAAGCCAACGGGCACGTTTTCTTAATGTTTCCTCCTGGAATTATAATAAAAAATACTGGGCACATTAAAGTTGGATCGTTGTTTTGATTATATTACGGCTACACGCCTTAATTAAAATTCTTTGCAGTAGTCGCCAGTCGCCACCCTAGCCCGAAATAAGTCTCTATACCTATAGACCGACGCTTTCGGGCTTATTCCTTACGTTTTTAAGCTTTTAACTCACCTTCCGTAAGACATGAATATACAATAAGTGTACTTGAGTACTTTTTTATACGGCGACCCTTATGAATATAAGTGGAACGGCCATTATGAGAAAACAGATTAATGAAAGTTTTATCGTTCTAGTTTAATAGGACATTATTTCTGGAGACGGCTACGACGCGACGATCGGCTTTTAGGAATAAAATCTTGCCGAGTTCTTATTGGAAGTCTATTACCTTCATAAATGTAATTCTGAGAAATTTGGTTAGGGGTCACAAATATTGTCTGAATAGTAGGTATCTACTGACGAGAATAACGAGTGTGTAATCAAAATCCCGGGGAGCAGCACCGTAGCGGGCGTTCGAGGATGAGTTCACTTCGGTAGGTCATTGATTCGGTTTTGACCTCGTGACTTTGGGCTCTTAAATTTAACCCTTTGCCTTTGTTATGCTCTATCGGATACTCTTTCGTATTAATTTTTAATGGCCTGCAAGCCACCTCTCCTAAGTTATATATAATATACACTATATACCTCCGCTACTTATATACCTAGATCATCAAGAATATTTTACATAGGTAAACTAAATAAAGCGAACACAAGAGTGGAATCTATAGTCACCGGGTCCCATATGGGTGGCCCACGTGTGGTTATCGAGCGCCGCCGCCCGCCCCGCTAGCGCTTCCTGCGATGAATTAACGCTCCGCCAAGCGGAAACGTCTTTCTTTCCACTCAAAACAATATGGCGCGGGTTCCACTCACACACACATGCACTGCTAAACGTTTGAAGCGGAATGCTTTGTCACTATACCAAGTTTATGACGATATTTTGCACAGTTTGAATTAAACAATTTTTGTGTATAGCTATTAAGCTCGTTTTTGAACTAATCATTGCTTGAACGAGGATGTATTTACCACTAGAAACATTTGGTACATAGTTGCTAAGTGTTCCGACTAAAAGTATATTACTTAACATGCACCGATGCTACCGGTGAAGGAAAACATCGTGCGGAAACAATAGCTTGGTGGTAGGGCGTTTCCTATCGCTCGCCTGGCTAGCTACCACCCTCAAGTTGTAAAATCTGTCGCCAAGCACCTAACGGTGAGTTCCGGCAGCCATCCTTGAGAGCCAGTGTATTCACGACTAGGTATGCTCCATCTAGGGCTACAGTGTCGCTGACTTCCGTGGTGGTGCGAACTTGTGGTCAAATGCCTAGCTGTTTAAGATAAAAAAAAAATCACTTTTTTAATGATGGGTAAACTTACAGCGAAATAAACATATTTTGTTTTATTCTAGATTAAAAACAGTGAACAGTGACGAATTAACGCGAATATAATAGAATTATGCTTCTTTTATATACATTTGCTTTTCCAAACCTTCATTTCAAAAGTCTAACCCTTTAGGTCACAAGTACAAAAACTCACTAGAAAATTTCGTGTACATTTTCTTACAAAATTTATATAAGTAATTACCATTTCATCCCCCATCACTTAAAACAAACGATATGCTTAGTGTTTATTTCAACTACCCTCATTTGCGTAGCTTTAATTACATTTTTTGCTTCGCTTAATGAATTTCACTCGCTGTGGTTTTTGTTGTTCTTGCCTCCACATTTTATCATACCCGCGCTGTTGTATGTTATAACACAACACAAAACGCAGTGAAGCAAACAATGTGTTTGCTTTGCAGTGATTCCACCGGGTGCTTGCGATTATCATGCGGATTTGTTGTTTGTAAATATTTGGTATGATACAACTATGTTCTCCCTACATATGGAGGTGTTTTCATTATGAATGAGGTTGTCCAAACAAGATCATTGTACATGTTTACTTGTTTTAGATGTTATACTTGAGTTTGTTGAAGTGTTGACGTTGGTACTGCAACCACACTGTAACGTGAAGTATATTATTTTGTCATCTTGTTGAAAGTAATGAAAAAAAACTGTTAAAAGTCGAAGTCATAACTTAAACTCATATTGTAAAACCTGGTTTTAAGACCCAGTTATTCTAACCTCATGGCCACTTGATTGGCATTTTTTTATTCCACGCTATGTGCATCCAAAATAGAATAGAACTAGCCACTCCTTTGATATAGCAAAAGTTACGCTTAAATCCTTCTAAACCTGTATTAAACTTTTTGAAATGGCATTCTTATTGAAATGGCTACCAACTACTACGAACTCGTATGAAAATGTACATTATGATCATAAAACCGTACAGTCGCACGTGCTACGAGTCTCGTAGCAGTGCTGCTACACAGTGCTTCTACACAGTGCTGCTACTCTACAAGAATCATTGCACATTCAAATAACGTAATAGTTTTATTATCGGGCCGTACGTCATAAGTAAATAATGTTGCACCGCGGGAGCGAAACGTATATATTTCAGCTTCTTGATTAATATTCCGCATGAATAAACGTTTAGAAATTGTGAGTGAGTTTGGGTCAAAAAGCAAAAACGAGTTACCTGGCAATGGATGACTTCGGTAAATATCCTGTTAATCTGAAATGGCAGTCGTGCAGTGGAATCAAAAAAAGATGGGAGTCGACGGGGCATCGGGCGCAGAGATCCAGTGCATTGAATGGCGAATGCGACCTAGATAGGTTCTGTTCTGCGCGCGGTGCATAAAGGCAAGCTTATCAAAGCGCGAATATTAAAACGCCTCATTCAACTGAACGCTTGCTTTTTAAAACTCTTTAGTATCTGCTTTCTTCTCATACGTTATTTCCTCATCTATACTATACTTATAATAAAACTGTAACAGGTCAAATTCTGAACGTCACATCACACTAATATTATAAACGAAAGTTTGTATATGTGTGTGTGTTCGTTATTCCTCCTTTACGCTCAAACGGCTGAACGGATTTGGATAAAATTTGGCACGACTATAGCGTATACTCTGGATTAATACGTAAGGTACTTTTTTATCCCGGAAAATTGAAGTGATCCCACGGGATGATGAGATATGGCAGGCAAAACATGTCAATAATATCATGCATTATCAATATTGTTATTTTGAAAAAGGAGCATCTAGGTCCATTTTGATAACATTTATATGGGATAAATTTGAAATTTCTCTTTCGAACAAAACAAATAAAAGCCGTCCAGTCATACAAAAGAAACATACAAAAGAAAAAAAACTATTTGAGAACTTCCGCTTATTTGAAGTGGATGAATGAGTAATTTGTAAAATTAAGTAGGAGTTATGCAGAGTAAATTAGCTCTTCAGAATTTTCCACTCATGCAAACTTCTCTGTATTGCCTTAATTAATCAAATTCACAGTCCCAAACACTGTCATATCACTCGATCACTCTAATCGATTTTCTGATTTTTAAGTGCTACTGATATGTAAAGTTGGCAATCGCGAACGAAGTCGCGAGTACAGCTAGTATAATATATAAAGAGTATTATATTATAAAGAGGAATGATTTGTATTTCATATGTAACTATTAAATTCAAAATCAACAGGACCGGTTTAAAAAAATCTTTCACCGTTAGAAAGCTACAATATCACTGAGTAACATAGGCTTTAACAAAAAAAAATAAGATCCGTGGGTAACACCGCAGTGCGCAGCTAGTAATATGTAATTTCGCTCATAGTACTTTAATGACCAAAGTTACTATTAGCAATGATGATTTCAAAGTCAGGTTGAAATTATTGATTATATCTTATCAGGTAACTTTTTTAAACTTGAGTAAAATGTTTCCGGTTTTTATTTACTTTTATGCGAGTTTCTATGTTCCGTCCACCACAAATGTTTTAAAAGCCTGTGATCACTTTATAAACGTAGGCAAACATAGGCAACTTGCATATGGCAAGTACTCTCTATGAATACTCGATGGTTATATAAAACAAAAAAATCGTTTCATTTCCCTGAGTAGATTGTCTGAAATAACGATATCTCATAGGTCTTATAAAACTTTTAAAACCAATTTCATTTTGTTACTCGACATTGAAGGGAAACAAGTCGAAATGAACGGAATTTTCTTATGTATATTTTTTCTTTTTAAATGCTAATATTATGCGATGTGGAGCGAGTACCTCAGATGAACCATTAGTCTTCGAGCGCACTCGTTACGGCTTGTATTACCTACTCATATATACATAAGGAAAGCCTTTGTAGATTACTTTACATACTGACGACATCCAGATCAGAACAGCGGTATAGAAAAACCTACAGAGTAATACATGTTCCTCTTGACATACTAAGCGAACCGCGATCGTTGAAAATCTCGATCAGAATTTCTTATTTCTCTTTTTTTTATATGATCTGCTGTAAAAAATACCGCATTTATGCTGTCAATCTCAATAGGTCACTTCGAAAACCGACGTATACAGTATCATTTGACAACATTACAAATAAATCTTTGTAACATTCTATACAAATCGCTCGATAAGCACATTCAAGTTCACACCTAACGTCCACAAGTCATATGTAAGAAATAAATACATTAACTTTAAATTCAATAACTTCTTGTCTGTTTACGTGTTAATATAAAGCACCCTTATCAAATAAAGTTATGACACGTCTTTAGAAGCTCGAGCGTGTGTGTGTAATTGTGAGACGACATGTCACCGACGACGTCGCCTCCGACTTAATTTCGAATACAATATTGTTCAAAGCTTTTAGCAGTTTGAATGCACAATAACCTACTTTGAATGGTACTAGATTTAGATTCTATTTCACAGCGGACCTATCTGTGAAATATAAATTCAGATCAATTCACACGTAGACAAAGTAGATATATAGGTTGATTTTAACCTCTATATCTCTAAAAAAGTTTGAACCTCTGAAAAAAACTTACATATGCGTTCCACTTTAATGAACTAATAGTATTTACTTAAGTATCAGTACTTTACACGCTATATAATTAATCTGGGGTTGATTTACAATGGAATCATTAAAAAGTAAGATGTTTCATACTAAATACTTGTTGAACTTTGACAATATGTATGAACATATCGTGATGTCAGGATTTTATTCGCATAGCAAAATATCTTCGTAAATTATAAGAACAAATGTATTTTTCATGCCAACATCTCGGAAAGAGTATTTTTTCTATTCGATATCTGGGTGCAAAAGCCGTTTTTATCCGCTAGAGGATAAAGTAAATTTAAATTTAGAATATCGTGTGCACTAAGTTTGTGAATTAAAAACCTCATTCGACAATACCTCTATGGTGCCGAATTCATCATACAACCTTTTTTATTTTGTTAAAAACTCAGACTCGGAACCTTTTTGCTGTACTTTTTTTAATTTGTTTTGCGCGCGCCTTGTGTTAAAAATAAATGAAAACACTAAAAAGAGTGTTTTTTTTTAAATTTTCAATTGTAGTAATTTCCTCGCTGAGGTGGGATGAAAAGTTACGTGTTGCAATCGAGTGCAAAAATTTTTCACCTTGTGCTCTTTTAATTCCCTCGCTAACGCTCAGGATTATATTTTTTGAATCCTTCGCTTGCTCGGTCATCAAAAGTGAGCACGCGGTTATAAAGCAACTTTGCTCTCTTGTATAACAAATAACTATTAATGTTTGATCTTATTTATCTGAATCTAAATCAAAATAATTCCTCCGAAGCATAATTTACATTTTATTTAAAAAGTTGGCAGAAGCACTTTCGACTTAACAACTTAGCATATATGGCAGGCAACGTTAGAAGCATATCCCGACATTTAAATTTTAAATAGTTCGTGTACTCTACGGACGGTGGACGGCAAGCTCGTTGTGTGTAATTAATTCTATTCATCTCAACTTTAACGGAACTTTTTCAATTTGCATCATTGCAGGCCATGCAACAAAGACTACCTGATTACTGTATGTTTATCAAGTATAGGGTATGCCCTATTAGTTTCATATAAACTTTGCAAAGCTTTATACCTAAACAGAAAGAAATTAATATTCTTGTATACTAAAACAAAGTTATCTTGTCTGGCGACCGTAATCGAGACAAACTCCTAACAATAGAGAAAACTCTAATTATCTAGATACTATCTATCGATGAAATGTGCTTATAGTAAAGTTTGTGTGTTGTTAGCAGTTACAATGTCTACTGCAATAAAAATTTGCATATCGATAATTCTTCTATCTTCTTTTAGGTTGAAGTTTGTAACAAGTGGTTAAAAGTGACTTAAAAATCTGACTGCGAGAATTTTAGACCTACGTAACTTAACAAATGAAATCGCGGGATACAGATAGCCTATATCACTATCTGCAGGTGAAGACGAATCTATTGACACCACTCACATAAGACGATAAGCCGTTTAGGCTCTAGGGCGTGCCAAAATACGTCACATAACCATCCTTTTTTGGAGTCGGGCGAAAAATACTTATATCTTAATCTTTCAGGTAAAAAATGTGAGAATCAATGCCCTTAAACGCTACTTTCCTTTATAATATTTCAGTATTCTTTAAGTACCCTTTATATTATATAATTTGATTGATTTATTGATATCTTTACATACAATATTATTATAACTTAGTTAATTTGTATGAAGTTTATCATCTCGAGGTGTATCAAAGTCAGATTTGCCTGAAGGAGTCAACAATTTACTAAAGAACGTTGCAATGAACAGTAAACTTCTACCCCTATGTATACCAACTTGTTATTAGATCTTTAACTTCAATGACTCACGTCTAGTAAAATCAACAGCAAACTTGTTCTTTACTAACAAAATTTCAGTATCAAAGGATTTATTTAAATTGTTTCAACATGTAAAATAGGCTAAACAAATTTAATAGTTGAGGCTCAACATGTAGACAACATTCATAAAGTAACCCATTATGTGGGTCGATGGAAGTTTATAGCATACAGTTGGCGCTGCAGCTAAATAATATACGATGCTATTTTATACTGTAGTATTTTGTAATAAACGCTACTATTGTGTGAATATGGTAGCGTGAGTGGTCGGATGGATTCAGGCCCGCGGCCGCGATTTAAACGCGTGGATGTAAGGCTTACCTATTTTACCCGACCCAGCTATAAAAGCTTGCCCTCAAATACCCCAGGACACTTAATTTATCAACAAAAGTGTAATCCATATAATAACTCCAAAATAATTTGAATAAAAGTGATGTAAGCAGCACTTGACATCGCATTAACAACAGATTTACTAAACCAGTAATAAAATAAAATAAAAAAAACAGCCAAAACAACGCGGGAATGCAGCCAGCGTTCTTGGGGCTCTGCCACACGGACATCATTTTTAAAGACTTTTAATCATTTTTACAGTCTAGGTTCTTTTTAGGTTACTTTGTGTATAGTTCAGTTAGAGTGTTTTAGATTAGTGTTAGAGATTAATGTTTTTTTGCAAACAAAAAAACACATTGACAAATGACGTAATCATAGAGAGGAAGACTTATTAATATGATTAATTTAATTTTTTATTATTGTGAGCTTTACATTGAACATATTTTTTTTATTGTTGCGACAACTTAGCTCGGCGCTACGAAGATACGACTTTTGTATATCGTAGACTACGTGCAACTAATAGCTGAATCCGTGGCCTTACACCGCGCAGTTCTCAAACCTAGCGCTGGCCATTTGTCGGATCAACGCTCACAATTTCATGGTTTGTACACGCACCTAACTAAGACGCCTTTGAATAACACTGAATATCCGTGCCACAAACACACTTCTGACTTCAATTTTATGCGAAATCACGCCCCAAAGATCTCTACAGCTCAATTAATCTTATTCCGCAATAAACGCCGCGGAATTTGTAACATTCGCACAGAATACTTAAACTTTTCTTGAGTAATGAAGGCTGTTAAAACGCCACCCGTTCTAAAAATTTACTCTTCCCCGAACAATTTATTATTAGGTTGTCAGTTGATGGAAATAAATTCACGGTACACTTTTAATTTGTCGTGTAAAGTAATACTTTTTTGATCATTGTAATACTTTCAATAAAACCGTGTCAATTAGAGGTCGCCCCAAGAACAAAGATTAACAGCACTAAACTAGATTTGTGAGAATGTTCGTCGTAACATTGATTTAGATTTATTTGAATGTAGTTCCGGTGGCGGCGGCCGAGCCTAAACTACCCTAATGCGATTCCTGAAGGGTTTCTCCCGACTCTCGGATGAAGTATGCTACGGTTCATTACATCGGGAAATATTAGATTTTTACTTTTATTCTCTTGATTTAGGATTGTCTGTGATCAGAATTGAGATTTGGGTCAAATCGGAGACCACAATCATTCAATTGAAAATAAATCACGGTAGGTAACTATTGTATTTGAGAATAACTAAGAAGTATACGTATTATCATAGGTAAGATCATTATTTCCTTATTCCTTTTGACCTTGACCCTTTCGAGACCCTAGCCTGCCTTTACAATTTCCTTCCAATTTACTCATCTTTTGCTCCCTACTTTCAGTCGGAGAGGTTTAGGCAATTCGAACCCATTTCCTGACATATTGAGTGTTAAGTAAAGTAAACGAAAATACATCAATTTCTATCTAAGAATCTTAGAATCATGTTACAATTCTCGTATTTCTTACGAGTACTTATACTAGTTTCTATACACCGTATGTAATAAATAATTTTAAAAAATGCGTCTACCGAGTTCTTTTACGGCAGGCACCGGTGAACTTTTTCAGTTAACACAAATATAAAAATCAAACGTCTTGACCGATTAAATTAAAATAAGTGATCTCATTTAAAAAGAATAAAACAAAAAAAAATAAAAACGGTCCACCCGTCACCGAAAAATCAGGTAACAAACATAAAAAAGTGAACTGTCGAATCGAGTACCTCCTCTTTTTAGTACTCGGAAAAAAAATTAATATACCAAGTTTTTCTAGTGAATAAGCGAGACTTTCCCCTGCAAGCAAGAACAACAGTTGATTTCTAAGTTTCACGGAAGTTAAATAAGTAGCAATAGCATTAGTTAATTATTGCAATTCTCTACTCAATTGGGTCCAATAAACAGTAAGACTAATTAAAAAAAAACATAAATAATAGATGTTTCATAGAAAATAATATATGTACACATTTATTTTTTCAGAATAGTTGGTCAAATCAATATCCTGTTTCGTTCACTACCGAAAGTTGTTCGTCACTGATATAGGATAGCATACATTTTTTCTCGTCGATAGCATATATTCAATAGCAATATGAAAACACGCTAAACAAATACGCGTTAGTTTCCTGAAAAAAAAAATTTATTTATTTCTTCATGGGTTATTTAAGTTAGGTGTAGTTATTCTTTTTTAAATTATTACTAAGGGTTTTGCTAACTAATGTAAACTGCTAAGAAAATGCCTTCACTAAGAAATAATTTGTCAAGTACGCGTCAAGACACTCTTCCTGTAAGGTCGGTCGGTAGCATTGAGTCAGAATTCATTCATGTAGCCACTAAAGATTTGCAAAGAATTCATATGATGAATAATAACGATAAAGATCGACTTATAGATACCACAGCCAAACCTTACTATCAATATGATCCCACAATAAGGTAAAGGCCGTTTTACAGAATTCCACACACAATATATTTTGATAGAGCCGTACGGACTGATAAAACTATACATTACAATAGCTCAGACATCACTTTGACAAACAAGATCGGAAAGACCGGGTACATAATAACATAGCCATACCTAACACACATATATACAAAAAACGATAACAGAAAAGATACTTAAATACACAGAGCTCAAAGATGAAATTATTAGGTTCTGCAAAATTAATAAAGTGTATATACTTACTACCGATAGTTCTATCGAGCACTGGAGTAGTATCAAAATGTCTGCATCATTTAATCAAATGATTAAATCTACCCAATAGTAGTATTGTTACGACAGGTATTAAGAATCACGGCTTTTTGCATTGTTATAAATTTACTTAATACCTGTCGTATCTTATGAAAATTCTTAAATTCTTTTTTGTCTTTTTGAAGACGATATAACAGAGCCTAATCTTCAAATACTTTTCCTGAACAGCACTTGGCCTAGGCCCGTGATTTTACTAAAATATCGGTAATATGTTTCCGAGAAACTTATTTCCGATATTTTTATTTAGGAAACTACCGCGTGTTTGATTTATTCTGTTTAAGAAGACGGGTTTTCCGTGCGAGACGTGTCATCGACGAATACACGAACGACTCATTTCATCCATGATGAAGTTCACCGAATATGAACGAAACTATAGTTGGACCTGTCCAATTGTCAGGTACGCGTGAAAACCCGTTTTCTAAAACAAAATTTATTTAATTTTTTACTAAACCTATTTCTAAAATTTATTTGGTTTTTCTGAAGTAAACTGAAACATTAGTAATAAAAGCGGCGGTTGGAAACCGCGAGCAGTCGCCGCCAGAGCCTCGCAAATAAATAGCCTAAAGTAAGAGCAAGAGGGTGGTACTGGCGCGGCGTGACTGTGACGCGTAATTACATTCCTTTGTGTTGGCCTTCCTACGGCGCGGCTCTCGCGTCCGTCCCACGCGTGGGTGACTATTGCGTGGCCATGACCCTTCGATTGGAGCATCTTTTAATTTTTATATTATATTGCCTTGAGCAGAAATGTTTGTGTGACTTTGTAAAAGTTACTATTATTAATCACAAAAGATTTCATTGTCATTTATTTTTGAATGTATTTACTCAAACATAATTTCCCATTTCTATCTAAAATATTAAAACATTATTTGTTTGTGTCTGTTTAAACTTTATTTACATAATAATATGACAGACAGAATGGCATTCGTTTCTTAGCAACATTAGCATTCTTTTGTAGATTCGGTTGTAGGTTGTATGTTATGTTGTAGGTTGCATGTTAATACATTAATCCCCAAAAACCAAAACGAGCTGGTGGCTTCCTGGTTCGCTCCGACTGGCGGAGATTAGGGAATGACGTGCCCGGGGGTGTGGTGCTCGTACTCGCCGGTGAACATGTACTCCGCTCTCTAGATGTACGTGGCTCAGTATTGTTGTTCGATTGTGATCTACTTGAACTGCTCGTATTCGTTGGTTGCTGTTGCACTGCCTGAGTTGATGGTAACGCATCTCCTGCGCTTGGGTTTGCAAAAGTTACATTTGGAGGTTCATAGCTTGTATATCTGGATCTAAGCTGATCAACATGCTTTCTTTTTAAAATTCCGTTCGTTTCTACCTGGTAAGTATAAACTCCTATTTGTTGTTTAACAACTCCTGGCTCGGAGCCCTTGCTGACAGGTTTGTTGACCCACACCGTGTCTCCCGGGGCATATTATGGAATATTGTCGTTTTGTTTTTTTGACCTTAGTTCTTGCTTAATTCGTGATTTCTTTAAATTTTTCCGAATATTTGGTTTTAGAAGATCTAATATTGAACGAGCATTCCAAACATTAGTTCAAAAGGAGTGCGGTTGGTTGACTGTCTTGGAGTATTTTGATATGTCTTCAAAAATGTGTTAAGGCGATGTTGAACGTTCTGATTTCCAGCTGCTGCAGCCATTCGCTCTTTAAACGTACGAACTGAGCGCTCAGCGAGTCCGTTCGATCTTGGATGGTAAGGTGTTCTTTTGATACTCGTATGCACAATACCAAGTTGTAAACTCCAAATTTTTCTGCTGTAAATTGTGGTCCGTTGTCTGTAACTATGTATCTTGGCAAACCAAAATACGTTAAAATGTTATCTAGCTTGTTGATAGTGGCTATTTTTGTAGTTGTTTTCATCAGAATAACCTCAAGCCATTTAGTGTAAGCGTCGATTACAATTAACCACATATATTGGGCCTGCAAAACCTATGTGTAATCTATACCACGGTTCTGGTGGTACTCCCCCAAGAATATACAGGCATTTGTTTATCTTTACGGGACTTCTGGCAAGCAACACAGCGTCTCGAAAAATCTATTATATCCTTACCAATGTTGGGCCAATAAGCATGCAATCTTGCTAATGATTACATTGCACTGATGCCATTGTGTCCATCATGGAGCATACCAAGACTTTCTGTTTTAAGGTTGTTAGCAATACATGTAATTGATTCGGTAGTTCTTTTCTTTCTGGCCAATGACTTTTAATAAACTGTATTACTTTATTAAGTAAAACATCTTTAGTCGTTTGTAGTTTTAAGATTTTCTTTGTTATTGGAATGTTTTTTTTAGCCTCAGATGTAATATGTGGGCGAATTTAGGTAAACCGGTTCTTTCTTCTAATGCCAATGTTGTGTCAGTTAAAGGAAGGCGAAACAGTGCATCTGCTAGGGTGTTTTTTTAGCAAGCTGGTAGAAAATTTACAATCGTAACAGTAACTATTTAATACCATGGCCCACCTTAGTAGTCTGTTGCTAGCTACCTTTGGCGTTTCTCGTTCTTAGTTGAAAAATCTGTTAGAAGGGTGAATTTTCTTCCGTTCATATTGATGAAATTTCGTTACAGCGTATACGATGCCCGATGCTTCCTTATTTGATGAATAACGGTGATCTATTTCATTTCACGTTCTGGAAGCAAAAGCTACGGGTTTCATCATGTTATCGATTTTATGAAATAATACGGCACCAATGACTTTATCTGAAGCATCGCTGCTAACGAAAATTGGCAATTCCGCATCGTAGTGGGTTAGGGTTTCTCTTGAGGTAAGTATGTTTTTAGTTCGTCAACAATCTGTGTATCTTCTTTTGTCCAACTCCATCGAACCCCTTTTTTAAAATGTCTATAAAGTGGTGTACATACGTGTAACTTAATAAAACGGCCATAGTATGTGGTTGACCCTAGAAAAGATCGTAATAGAGATACATTTTTGGGATCTTGATCGCTTCGACTCTTTTTTCCGTTATGTATGTATGTATACCGTATTTATCTATCGTATGTCCCAAGAACGTTACACTATCTTGAAACCATGCACATTTTGATGCTTGGCTGTTTTATACCAGCTGCTTCTAGCCGCTCTAATACCGCTCTTACGCGTTTAATGTTTTCGGACAGTGTTGTAGCCGATATCAATATGTCATCTAAAAAGCAAATTTTTCCACCCAAGCCGCTCAGTATTTCGTGCATTATTCTTTGAAAAATAGATGGAGCAAAATATATACTCGTACCAAATGGTAAACGTTTATATTAATAATAACCTTTATGCATATCGATTGTTAAGTATTTTCTATAATCAAGATGTACTGTTAGTTGTAGATAGGCGTCTTTGAGATCAATTTTAGTGAATAACTGACCTCCAGCCAATTTAGAAGTAACTTCTTCAAACCTCGGTAATGGATAATTATCTGTTTGAACATGTTGGTTTATGGTTACCTTGAAATCTGCACAAATGCGAACGTCCCGCGTTAGGTTTCATTGCTATAACTATTGGCGAGGCCCATTCTACAGGTGTTTTCATTGTATCTATAGGTTCTGAAACTCCTTCTTTGACTATGGTGTTCAAGTTCTTTTGTTACTTGTTCTCGAAGAGCCAATGGAACTACTCGAGGTCGAAAAACTTTTGGTTTCACATCATTAGAAATATGAATTTTTTCGCAATGACCATTCATTGTTCCAAGTTTTCCATCAAATAGCGTTTTAAAATCTGTCAGTAATTTATTCCTTTGTTTTATTACTACATTTAATTGCTTGGCATGCGTATTTAGCGGTGTTTATTTCTCGTTCGATTTCATGTTACATATTCTTGATCCTTCTGGCATAGGTAAGTTGAATTTAAGACAGTGATTGTACATATACTCATTGTTTCAACTTTTACAGCCGTGTATGCAACCAAATTTTTACATTTTTTAAGTTCAGGACGACCAATTCTTCTCCATAAACGGCGTCCTATGACAGTATGCACTGCTCCAGGATCATAAAGCATTTCTACTACTTATCGTTAAGATTCGTAGGAACCATGACTTTGGTTCCGATCTGTTGTAAACATAGTTAATATGTGTTGATACTGTCATCAGTATCAGTAGAAGTTGATTCATGGTCATGTTCGTTTTCATGTCTAGTCCGAGTGTTATGTTGTTTTGTTTTTGACAAGCATACCAAAGAGAAATGATTTTTTTCAGCTGACAGAAACACATTCGTTGCTTAGGTTACCTATCCGCCTTTAATTTCCGTGTAATTTTGCTATGTATGTACTCACATTTTATCACTTTTGTACAACATTTTATTTTAACCCCCTACTCCTCACTATTTAAAAGAGCGTTTATATTTGTCGAAGCTTCTAACTCCACTTCTCTGCGACCCTCACTAACTCTGAAGCTACAATTGCCAATTTCTTCCTATTGGAACCTTTACTACCATTTCTCATTTACTGTGTAGGCTATCGCTCTACGAAATGTACTACCAATGTCATTAGGCAGGCAAAATCCTTTGCTATATTTAAGGACATTAATTATTTCTCCTAGTGTTAATTTATATTGGCATACTTACAGCATATAAATTTAGCAGGTAGGTTATTTTTAAGCTTCAACATATTTTTGTTTTTATGCGTGTTTATTAGTTTTGTGTATGTTTTTTTTATTATAAGGTTGCACCAAACCATTTTTATTTTGGATAATATTAGTTCTATCCATCCAAAGGATGTCTGGAAAAAATAGCTTTAGGCGACAAGGCAGCCCAATTTACTACCATTGTCTATATGCATATATTTTTCTTGCTGTATTTTTTCTTTGGTATGCAATAAAGTTATATTCCTTCATTCATTCATCCAATTTCTTTACTAATATAAAATCATTACTTGCTGCAGTTAAACTTTAAGTACCTAACATTGTCTTTAAAAGGTAGTTAAAAGCTGCATAACTATTGCCTTATCAATTTTTTATGTTTGTCTTATTACAATTTTAATGGTTTGTTGTTTTAAAATTACGCATAGCTCCACCACCCATTAGGTGACTGCTTCAAATTGCAAAGCATTGTCTTAAGGTTCATTATTACTTTACAAAAAATCTCTCGATTTTTATAAATCTTAAAGACACTGTGAAAAAAAAGTCTAAGTGCTTAACACTTGATACACTAGTAAATATTTGTTATAAGTATCATATAAACATCAATAGGAGTTTAATGTAAACAGCGTGCAAGGCAACAAGTGGGTCAGCCGGTCGTCCTCGAGCCTGGTGCTCGATAGTGGGTCATGAACAGGCAGTGTTCATGACCCATTTTAGGTATTTCTCAAATCTCTACTGCATATCTAACCGAACTTTTACATTGTTGTAGATTATTTACGTAGGTAGTCAATTGAACGCTAAATACATTATATTCATTTAAATAATCTTAAATTATCAAACTGATCATGTGAATAATCGCAAACTTATTCTACAGTTTTTAATAAGATTGCGCTTGACTGCGCCTGGTGTAGATCAACAATTGTAACCTATAAACAGTACGATTGCCTAGAAGAGATCGCTTTTTAGCGATAAGGCCGCCACTTGTATACTATATTTTGTAAGAATTTTCTCTTCTATTTATATGTTTTGTGTGTCTGCAATAAGGAATTGATCTATCTATCTATCTAATATTTCACTCGCAGCTTAAAAAGACTGTTTACACAAGCAAGCCTACATTATTAACAAATTCTAAAGTCATTATTTTGAGGTTATACATTTTTATATGAAGGGACTGACTTGATTGTGTTTTATGTGTGAACATCTACTATTATTTTTTAAATTGTTTTCCTTTTGTTAACTTTAAAGTTGTAAAATGTTTTGGGCTGCGTTCGTCAAAACGCTTGTGGTCCTGAGAACGACAGCTTTGCTCGCAAATCCAATAACGGACAATAGGAAGCTGTCGATTAAGTCTGTGACAAACTAGCTGGCTCAGTGCGCGCATACATAATACCAAACTTGAGCAGTCTTATACATAGCTCTATAATTTGTTAACATGAATGATGAAAGTACTCCTTGAAGAACTATGTACTTATCATTATCCGTGTAGTGCTTGTCTTTATCTTTAGTTATGCAAAGATTTGCATACTCAGGCCTTGGACGGGTGAAATGGACGGGGAAATGACACTTTCTATAGTAATTATGCTCTATAGAATTCTGATAACACAAAACTTTGCTTCTTCAACTGATAGTAATTAAATTAAATGTTAATATTACGATATCACCTCGATAAGGCATCACCATTATCGGGCAGAATCTTCACACCGGTGCTGATCGGAAACACCTTGGCCTCCTCCAAAATGTGGGAAGTTTACTACAGCTCATTCACCGCCCTATTTCAAAGTTTAAGATAGATCTATGGCCAGAATATAGAAGTCAAGCGGCAGTCGACATATTAAATTAAAAAAATATACTAGCGAGTTATACATTTCGCAGATGTACTATATGAATAAACAACTTTTGCTCACCAGCTTCATAGATCCTTCAGTCTGAAAGTATAAAAAAAAACATTTTCTTTATTTTGATTGATAAAAGTTTTCAATGAAACAACAGACTGTTTTTTTTAATTCTTGGCAACCCTATTATTTTAACCACTAAACTTTTTTTCTCGTAGGTGGATAGAGCACACTTTGTAAGTTTTTATAGTTATACAAGCATTATATATAGATATATTAACAATAGTTTATAACTACATATAATAACTTTATACCGACTAGCTTTTGTCTTCTCTTTGTAACTCAAGTCCGCGCGAGTGGTTGTCCGGTTTCAGTCCCTCAGGAATTCAACTGAATAGCAACTGGTCTAATATTCATAGATATTGTCCAAACAACTTTGCCATCCTGTAACTAACTACTGGTAGTGTTTATTCAGAAATACAAGTTATTATAGGTACCTGCTTGTATTTATTTGGAGTATATAATGATTTATTTGTCCTAAAATAAGTCCAAACTTGCATCAGAAGTCGCTAGGATTTAGGGTCAAAGCTATAAAACCCTATGACGGACGTTGAATTCGGTGAACGATATTGATTTTCTCTTCTGTGATGTATTTCATTCTCCATCTGTTGCTCTCCATAAAATTTACGACAGTATTACTGAGTCGTTATTTTTGTATGAACAGTTTTATCGCTGCGCCGCCCCCGCCGACGTTTTCCGCGACATGAGTTTTTCTTCAAGAGGCAAGTGTTTTTATCGGGATCTCTATTTCACCGTCTTTTTTATTATCACGTACTTCGTTATCTCAGTCGCTTTTGGAAGAGTAAATTGCTGAGGATTTTCCTCAATAAAGGATGAGTCATCGGCGTGTTCCGGTATGAATGTGGACCAGCGAAAGCTCGATGAAAAACTCATCCACATTCTTTGTTCGTTATGATAATGGCGACGGTTGTTTATTTTCCTTTCCTAACCTATCTCGTGACAGGTGATTAAAAACCAAAAAATCTGCTTTACAACCTGTTGCCGATGGTATGGTATCCGAGTGTAAGTAATAGCACATACAAAAACACGATGGGCGGTATTTTTTTAATCTCGAATATACGTAATGTGTTAATACTCGTAGCACGTAAATGTAATGACTAAGTATTTAACGATGACTAAGTAGTTAAACCTATAACTATATCGGTTAGAGAGGTGAGTGGTTCTAGAGATTCGTTATAAAAGGACTGATTTTATTGTAGTCTATGATTGATTATTTACTTTCTAACTGAATGTAAGTCATTAGTAGCTGTACCTTTTTGATTTAAAGTAATTTCAAGGAGCAAGTTTATCTAGCTAAAGATATTTAGACCTATACACCTCTAGCTGTCTAGTTATTATGTTAGTAAGTGTACTGAAGTGATTATAATGTAAGTCCGTTCTTCAGATGGTAGCGACGGAAGACACTAGCGCCGTGCCTGGCCAGATCGAAACACCCGGCACGTTCGGCAAACTGAGGCAAACACTCTCCTCGTCTCTACTCACCGCACAGGATAAAGGTAACCAACAACTAAGAACTTAACTCACTGTTAAACGGAAGTTACTCAGACGTGTTATAAGTTGAACAGTAATGGTAGCGACTGTTAGCTCTGTGTAGTTGTTTAGTTACTCGTATGGTTCACAAAATGTACATTACTACTGCTGGTAAACAAATATATGAGTTACACCGCCGGTAAGGCTGTAAAATGTTCATTAATTTTTAAAATCAAGCGCTCGTATGATTTAGTAATAGATTTAATAGATCAAGTTAGTTGCTTAAACTATTTTTTGTAAATAACTTAAAAAACGATGACTTCGATTGCATTTTGAATTTTAGTCATACCATTTTTTGTACGTACCAAAGCGTTCAGTAGATGTAATCAAATACAATTATATTTTTTTACCTAACTAATTTCAAAATTGTAGATCTCGTGTTAATATCTAAATTTGGTCACTTTCACTACAAATTTACTTAAATTGTTTTAAATAGTATGTAGGTTATTTTTATTAGGAAGGATGTTCCTAAACTTTTCGACAGATTACGAATATTTTACGTGAAACAAGATTATTCCAAACTTTCCAAAAAGCAAAAGCCTGAGGTGATCCTAATTTAATTGTGGTTAATTAGCGTGAAGTTTACTTTCGAGAAGTTACAGTTAGTAAGCCACATTAACGCTGGCTTCTCGTTACAACACTAATAATGCCAGAGGTAAATAAATTGTTTGACTCGAAGGAGAAATGCGCGGCTGAGGCTCTAAGTTACGTAATAACGAGGTTATGTTGGAACCAAACACAACTAATATCGTGCGTGTGGCGTGTGCTTACGTTACGTACGACTTACAAAGTTCACAATCGAAAATTGGAAACAACTTTCTTTAGAAGGTTACAAAATAGCAAATCTGAATCGTATAGCAAAGTTTTGACAAATTGCTTTTAAAATTATGTGACATAATCTTTACTAAAAAATATGTTTTCTTATGAGTAAGTGTTAGACATTAAATTAAAATTGTTTCGCCTATACAATTATAATTTAATTAATTTGATCATGTGAATTAAAGGTTGTGTATCCGGGAAAAGTCGTTTAAATTTCTTTGAATTTCATTTCGAAAGTACTTTAATTTAATTTAAAATAATTTGTCAAGGAAGTGTAGCTGCTATAACCGAGAGGGTTTATTATAACTCACGATCTGGTAAAACTGTAATCAATAATATTAATTTCTCATTTCTTGTATACTAAGACTCACAATTTAAGTAGTACCTAATTGTACTCCGCAACTTATAAATCAAAACACAAATCAGCTGATGTGCGAGAGCGACAGAGTGTCCTACCTCTTTCTCGCACGAATATAAATATACAAAACGATCGCTGCGCGGCAGCCCCCGACCCGACAGACAGACCAACTACGACTAGGACGATGGTGAACTGGAATCATCTAGGGACAGTCCTTAATGACATCAGCTCACCCGAACTCGACCCGATACCGGATGATATCCGATTCACCCGGGACGTCGAAAGATCAATCGATTCTCTCACTAACCAACTCTACACCGCCATAGACAAGTCGTCGCCTGGTATTGCCCGAGGACGCGAAGGAGTTACTGAGAGAGAAACACAGAGCCACTAGGGCTTTTGGTAGATGCCTCACCCATGAGAACAGAGCTACCTTGCTACGCTACGTCTCGTAAAGGCCCGCATCCAAGAGCTCCGCGATCAGAAGTGGGATGACACACTCGCTGATCTCGCGCCTACGCACCAGGCTAACTGGCAGCTGGCGCGCAACCTAAAGTTCGATAAAACGGTCATCATGCCTCCCCTGAACCGTCTCGGTCAGCTCCCCGCGTTCGATGACGACGAGAAAGCCGAGTGCCTAGCAGAGAGTCTCGAGACTGAATGCGCTTCGTCGCTCGGTTCTGTCCCCACTGCCCATCTTACTATGGTGGACAGAGAGATCGAATATCGTAGCACCATTCCCCCCTCGATCCCCTCGACCCAGTCACGACTAGAGAAGTTGCGCTTATTATCCATCGCCTCCTTGATAGGAAAGCCCCCGGTGCCGACGGCATCAGTAACAAAGTGCTTAAGCACTTTCCCCCTACTCTGATCCACCTCTTAGTTAGCATTTTTAATGCTGCCATTAGCAACGGCATGTTCCCATCCGCTTGGAAAACTGCCGATGTCATCAGGATTTACAAGCCGGGCAAGAAGACCTCAGAGCCTTCTAGCTACTGCCCTATTAGCCTCCTCAGTTCCCAAGGGAAAATTTACGAGTGACTTCTACTGAATTGCATATGGGCCCACGTCACGGCCATTAATCTCCTTCCCAACGAGTAGTTCGGCTTCTGAGCCCGACACTCTCTTGTGTCCAACAAGCACACTGCCTCACGGAGTACATTCTAGGGGGCTTCAACACGAAACCCAAACACTTTGGCAACCCCCAAGTGACCGTAGTGGTTTTTCTGGACGTAGCCAAAGACAAAGTCTGGCACAACAGGTTGATATACAATTTGTATCAATTCGTCTGCCAGACCGTCTTGTCCACATCATCCAGGACTTTCTTCGAGCTTGAAGCGGAAGCTTCAAGCTCGAGAGTGAACGTTCATCTCCACATCCCATCAGAGCGGGGGTCCCCCAGGGCTCAGTCCTGTCCCCGCTACTCTTCTCTCTCTATACGAGCTATATCCCCCGTTTCCTGGGATTAGAGCTCTCCCTTTTCGCTGACGATACCGCCCTCTATGCCAGAGGGTGGTACGTGGCTCGGCAAATAGCCCTCGTCAACCGACTGCTTCTCTCCCTGGGTAAGTATGGGCAAGTGAACCATTACCGTTAATCCAGAGGAAAGTGCAGCAGTGTTACTCCACGTAAAGTTCTCCCGAATAGGTCCCTCCACGGCCAGCTCATCCTTTGGGCCTCCTCGACCGTCTACCGGGTGAAATTTAAAAGCTTTGATTTCTTACAACTCTTTATTTAGTAGGTAGAAGGAGAACAGAGATATAAATAAGGCAAAGTTAGGACCATTCGCTTGTCTTAATTAATTTAATCTAACACAATTCTTTCCATATTCTTCCTATTTTTCTATTATTCAAAATTTCGAAAATAATTAACGAGGAATATAGGTATTCCTTTGGCAATCCAGATCCAGTGAGGAAAGTTGAGTCTCCCAGATACAGTGCAGTAAGAAGGAAACCCCCGGAAACAGTTCAGTCCAGTCCCCCGGAAACAGTTCAGTGTGGAGGAGTAAGTCCTCTGGAAACAGTTTGGCATGGAAGAGTAAGCCCCTCGGAAACTCCTCCTGTTAAACAATTGTTTGTATCACTCGCGTTGAACAAAAGTAACAATCAGTACAGACTAAATTAAGAGGCGAGTGAACAACATAACAAATTTAAAGGATTATCACTGTTTTTAAGTTAGCTAAGACATATATAGCTGGCCAGGTAATTGTAAACAAAAATACAAAGTCAAGTTATTAATCATCAGAATCTTATTAGTTTTAATTTATGACAGCTACAGAAACACTACAGAATATATAAGGAAAAATAAAGATTTAGGCGATTTGGTCCTGGAGTATCAATGGACAAAGATTACTAATAAGATTTAACAGTTGCCGCAAAGTCATTACAATTCAATATAAACCAAAACTAAAATTTAAGGCGACTTCGTCAAACAAATGGTCAGAAATCAATAACTGCTTCTAAGTATACACAGATCATTAGGAGCACAAATAAATGTTTTGAAATTTATCTAAATATAGAATTCAGTCAAAAAATCTACTATCCATATCACACAGTCTGAACACAAATTATTGGTTTAGTCGAGATGCCAAAAAATATTAATTAGCTGATTTTCACTCAAGCGACAGCAATTAAAACAATCAGAGGTTAAGTTACAGGTACAATACATTATCTTAAGTTTAAATAATTAATTAGTTGAAACGCTCGAAGCAAAACATGAATGCCAAAATATTAATATACTTACAGTATTTAAAGGATTTATTCAGTCACAATATTCTGCATCTCACAAACAACATTAATCAATAGTAAAAGCAATTCATCGAATCTCACATGTTAAATAATCTACAGCGTCCGGTTAATTTATTGTAAAAACAATCAACAGTCGGACAAAGTCTCAATGAACAAAAGCATTAAAGGTTATCTTCTAGATAGATACAATACACAGTTATCAGTTTCCATTAGTTGAGTTTCAAACAGTCGCACAACGCTAAGTTTACTATTGCAATTTAAGCCAGTATATTATCACTACATTAGCTTGTTCAGAGCACTTTTGCAGGAAGTTAAAATTGATATTTATATGAAGTTAAGATTAAAAGTAAAAAAATAAGGTAGCGAGTTACAAGTATAATTTAGATCTACATACCCGTCCAGGGAGGTAATGAAGCGTGTAGCGAGAATAGAAACGCGTACCCCAATGCAATCAGCAATCAGCACGGCAGATCTGTTCAAAATAACAACCATAAACAACAATACCCACGGAACACGTAATGCATTATGAACAAATCAAGGTTAGGTTACATACCCAATGAGGAGGATTGACCACGCACGCTGAAGAGTTATTCAGCCACAGACAGACACCAAAACAGACGCGAGAACCAAAATCCTGGTCAGCCACGCGTTGTTCCAACCCTGATATGAGCAAAAGCCACAAAAATGAGCGACTAGCACACAAAAAAACCCCAATTATAATAACACTTTATCACGATGATCAGAGACAGAACTTACCCGGTCAAAAGAAAAATCCTTACATTTACAGTAAATTTATGTCAAGGACTCGCTTCCATCACCAAAAGACAATTTGTCAGTGTATCAAGTAGGTAAGTCCAGCAAACATCGTCACTACAATGCGAAAATACGCATGAACAAATGCAATTTCAGGCCGAGTATTGGTCTAAATAACTTGGTGTAGAAACATCTTTCGAACTTAAAAAATAAAGGGTTACAAAATCACCACGGTGCGTAATCGCGCGGCCTTGTTTATAGGCTGCATCTCCCCCCTCCTGTGCGCGAGAAGTAAAATGTCCCGTAGAAATAAGGTGACACTTCACACTTACTACAAATTTAGACAAGTTCTACGTTAATAAATTAATCATATTCGGAAACTGGAAGGCGCTGAGTGTCACGACACAGGTTATCCTAGTGTGAGGCGCAGAGAGCCAATTACTTACTTGTACAACAGTTACCTACATTGTATCCTATTATAAGCCCCTAAACATAAGTTTTATTGTACTTACCGTTTTTTACTCAAATAAACGAAATTATTATTATTATAAATTATTATTATTTTACAAGGCCGTGATCCGCCCCGTCATGACTTACGCCTCTGTTGTCATTGCACACGCGCCCTCCTATCAATTGGACAAGCTCCAAATCTTTCAAAACCACTTCGCCGTCATTGAGTGATAAACGCGCAATGGTACATGCGCAACGCGGACCTCCACTGTCCATCCGTCAATTCATGAAGGATGCCTATCGTAGGTACTTCGACTCTGCTCCCCACCACCCGAACCCACTAGTGGTTCAAGCGGCGGACTACTCGACTGACCCGAAAGGTCAGCCGAGTAGTACGATTCGATTTTCTGGATTTGTATATGAGCATCCCTACCGGGCGTGTGTATGGGTATGGATAACCTCGATTCTCTGTACGATTTGGCGTTCACTTCGTCGTACGTACGCTTGTTTCTCGATATTTTTTGCTTGAAATTTCTTAACTTTTCCTCGTTCATTTGATACTTTTTTTATTACGTAGGATAATCTTCTTAAGATACCCGGCTGTTTTGCGATACAACCGGGTTATGGGGGATTATTACCTACCAAAACCTCCTTGCCTGCTTCTTCTATATAGCTTAAAATGTAAGAAGACTTGCCTGTAACAAATGTTATTTAAAGGCCAATAAATATTTCTTATTCTTCTTATTCTTATTCTTAGGGCTGGTAACGTTCAGAGCCCCTCGAACACTTCGCGATACGACCCGGCATTTTTTTCCTGTTACATCAATGTGAGTCACTATAACGTTGTTGTATTCCCTGCGCTAAGAGTGGGTTTTATCATAGTCCCAAAACTGACAACCCACAGGTCCCAAATCCCCGTTCAGTCGCCTCCTTCGATGGGCCGGGGGCAACCAAAACAGGATTCTACTAGATAGTAGACGATAAACGAAAAAAGAAACCCTGGAATCGATCTGGATTCCAGGGTTTCTTTTTTCGTTTATCGTTCGTCGCCTAATTCTAGTTTCGGTTCTGACTCATCTTATGAATTACATACAATACAATAAACCCCTTAGAATTCCTAGAACGTACTCGGCGGTAAATCAAAATTCCGGTCCCATGGCCCATTTGATCCGAAACGTGGCTCACCTACTCGTATCTACGCATTACACACCTCTCTAGTCCTGAACAATACCCATTCATCACTCACGGGATAAAAATCTTTTTATCGTGAAAGAGCGAAAATAGCACGTAGTCATGATTACGGGAACAAATGGCACAAAAGTATAAGCCGCCTGACAGACGAACAACTTTACTCGTAAGTACATATATGTCACCTTTATGCGTTCAAAGTAAATTATTTGACGCGGCATCGGCAGCTGGCAATGAGTTTGTAATGACAAGACTATGAGTTTTGAGTTTGTGAAAAACTATTCTGTACCGAACGATGTCAAATAACTTATTAATAGTCAAATAAATAGATACTTTAAGCTCTGGACTTGGCGTTTTCTCTTCAAGAATTTACTTTACAGCTAAGTTTATTTTAGAGTTTCCGCAAAAGTCATGTATATGGTTATTTTATAAATGTCCAAGTATATATGTTACGCACCTTCTGCTGAAGGAGCGTGCGAGTAGATATAATAATTAATTCTAAATCTATGAATGATGTGTGTGGACAAAATTTGACA
Source organism: Ligdia adustata (assembly GCA_947049295.1). Classification (NCBI taxonomy): domain Eukaryota; kingdom Metazoa; phylum Arthropoda; class Insecta; order Lepidoptera; family Geometridae; genus Ligdia; species Ligdia adustata. The sequence continues at coordinate 6,775,733 of OX346225.1, read as the reverse complement.
TATGCCACAGAATTGGAGTAAGTTGAGTGATTTCGAGATGGAATTCGTGATCATTTACCAATAGCTGCGGCTGAGACTCGCGTCTGCAGCGGGCGAGCGGGGGTACGCATTGTTAGTGGATTCCTGCTAGGGAGGTAGACACAAACTGCCGACTTATTTGAATTCCTATCATTTCAGCCCACTTCAGTATTTCATAACAATGAATTCAGTTAATTTCGTTCTGAATGACTTGGCTATTACTTGCCTGTTAATTGTAGCTTACATTTTAAAAATGAAACTATATCTAGTGTATTTGCATATTGAAGAGTTTCTTCTTGATTCTATCATCAAATCTAAAAATAATGGTCTTATGGTCAGATTACTATCTGACCATAATACATGGAAACATACTCGTTCAAACAAAATATATTAAATTGGTTCAGCAGTTTCTGATTAACATGAAACATACATAAAAATAAATGTGTCAAGATCGAGTCATGTCACTCAATGTCATGTTACCATGTAATTACATGGTACAATTACATGGCTCGATCTTGACACATCAGTAAACATGTATACTGTAGTTTTGTATCTTTGTGTATTCGCACTTTACTATTGTAATATTTTAATCTCTAAAATTAGTTTTATTCTATTTCGTTTAAGGTTATTTTCCTAATTAGTATTTGGTATAGCCGGTTCCTGCCCTCCCATTGCGTCTTCCATACAGCTTGACCGATCAAGTTAACATTTTTTTTATGGAGAACCGGAGAATATAATATTTTATTACTGACATTTGCAAAAAAAAAAACTATAATTGGTTTGTTTTGATGGGTAGACTAACACCCTTAAGAGGATCACCGACCCTTCACTGTTTTCGCCTTTCTGATAGAATTTTCGTTCCGGGGCCTACCTTGTTTCATCCTGTAAATTGTAACGTATTTTTTTGTTATTGATGTTAATCGCTTCACTATGAATCACTATGATGTATTTTAGGTTTACACGTTTTACCATTTTGAAAAAATGTATTGATTTCTGCATAATGAAGGCTTTTAGTAGGCATCGTATCAGCGCAATAATATAACTGCTTAGGAGGCTTGTAACTTTATAGTGATATAAATATAAAAATAAGAAAAAAATAAAACGGTTAAGCCTAGTAAATAATGTCTTAACTATGTAAAAAAAAACACTGCAATCGGACCACATTAGATGGTAGAAAAGTGGTATATCTGTATGACAAGTTGGCGGTCTATAGCTGTCTTTAGTATTATCACACCATTTTGTTACGCGTTGTATATAGGAACCTTCTTCTCTATTTCTATCTAAGTCAATAAATAAACAAATATTTACATTATATGTACGTATGAGTACAAAGGTAAAAGAAATTAATTACACAATTAAAATCATTATATACATAAGATAAGATTAAGCGCAGATAATTAATCAAGAAACAAAAGAGTAAATAATTTAGCAAGCAGGACCGTACTGCGCGAGCGTGCGTGTTTACATGAGGTTTAAATGTACGAATATATTATAAAATAAAATTGTGCGCGCTACACCTGCCCGTAGCAAGCACTACGGTTGGGCCTACGCAATGTTCGGTTGCTACGAAGCATCGCGTGTAGGTGTTTCTATTTGTAAGCATAGACGCTCTTGGCAGAAGTCCTATTTTTAGAATTTTTGTATTAAGGCAAATATCTGTTGTAGTGACGAAGTTGGGTCCGCGGGCCGCTGAGCCCGTAGCGGAGCCCGCGCCCACGCCACCGCCAGCACAGCCGCCGCCTCCCTCCACTACAAAGACTGAACGGTGAGAACATCCTACTTATATTGTACTATAACGCGTAATCCTTTACGTTTGCTAACTCTATTACCTTCGTTGTACTGAAATACGAATCAAAGTCACCGCAAACCGTACAATACATGTAGCTACGTGTAATCCTCTGTTATGACAGACTTAATTGTTGTATTTTACTGAGTTTATTTGTAAGAGTATGAAACGTGGTGTATGTGTGAAGTATTAATGTAACATTTTTTATTTAAATGATGGAGTAATATCTTTTTATCTAAAGAAAAATATTAAAAGAGTGCTCTGCGATCTAACATCCTTTTTCGTCAATAACACAAAATTAAATTAAATTATTTATTTATAAAAGAATTAGGTGTGATAAGGGACAGGAAGTATGTCTTAAACACATCGACCATATAATTTAAAAAAATTAAAGATATTATTAATATCAAATCTATTATTTCATTGCCATGTTCGCAGTATGCTACAATATTGTAGACCCGTGTGGTCACGGTTATATAAGAAGATAAGATATAAGATGTATAGAGCGAATCGAGTCTCTGTCGCGACTTTCTTGTAACACTTATACATGAGAACTGGCACAACGCACAGTGTAGTGGCCAATTTATAAAGAAAAAGAAAAAAGTAAGTTTGTATAATATATAAATGAATAAGGAAATTCACTAGGATTCGACGCAGAGCCTAAACAGCTGAACCTAAGGACTTGAAATTTGGAGGGTATTGTTACGGGAAGCGGGTTCGGGGATAGGAAAGAAAGACAACTTTCGTTTTCGTGCCTTTATTTACAGCCCAGGTACTCACACGTATAGAGTGGTCGACAGGAAAAAACGCGGTCGCAGATGTAACTCGCCGCTTTCAAAGCGCGGGGTGCGGGGCTACGGCTCAGTTCCACGCGCGTTACCGGTTGCGGTACTGTCCACCCGCGGAAACGACACTAAACTGGCGCGCGCTCCGATTATCACTGTCACCTTGCACTTAGCACGGCCTTATCGTCACTCGCGGAAACGTTACTTTGTTGGCCTGCGCCCGAATACGTCACTGTCACTTGCGCGCCCACGACACTCACCGATCTCTCGTCACAGTGCCGGCGCGGTTCCGGTGCACAGTCACTACGGCACTGGACTTACACTTCGCTACACTTCACTTCACTTCACTACACTTCACCACACTTCACTACACTTCACTACAATTTCACTTCACTTCACTTTACTTCCACTTTTTCCTTTCCTTTTCCTTCTTCTTCTTATTTTCACCGCAAAACTAAAACTGACCATAGGCCGCCCGATGTACGGCTTATATATCCCTGAGCTCGACAAAATCGCGTCGAATTAGGATTCGAATTTTAAAACATTATTCCATCTTTAAAATTTATTCTTCCATCCCATACTTTCTTTTCTATTTGGTCCGGAATTCTCTGGAACTTTCTTCAAAACTCCCAAAAATACAAAACCATGTCAGCGTTTGAACCCACCCGGGTCTCTTGATCGATAGTCGAGAGCCGGTACCACACAGCTACTCATTCATGTGACGTAGATTTCGAAAATCTTGTACAGTTCGATATGTCCAATTCAAAAGCGATCGTCATGCTTTTCGAACACGGCGGTGTTGGCTTCGCGACGAGCAAAGGTGATCTACGCCACAGTATATTCACTACGAGTATTAGACCCTGTAGTGTATACACCCTACAAATGTCATGTGTGTGTACTAAGAAAATATATTAATAAATTCACCCTTAAGCGGGTCAATAGGGTTTCAAAGTTTGAAACTTCTTTAAATTCAATTTTATGTCGCGACATATAATAAAACTGTAGAGATCGAATTTCTGTGTAATAAAAAAAATCCTAATATCCTCGTCGGGGTTCTAATTTACAATATATTCAAACTTTTTGTTATTCTGTTTGTCTGTCTGTTTGTACGAACTAATTTCCAAAACGACTAAACCGATTATATACGAGTATATATATCCCTGGTCATCATATAGAATACTTTTGAAAGAAGGAATAATACAATACGGACAAAGTCACGGGCATCAGCTAGTCCTCCTATATATTTTTATTATAATGTGTCATCATCATCATCATCATCAATATGTCAACTCATCGTCGACAAAATGAACATTTGTTTTTATTCCTTGGTTTTTACTATTTACTTAACTTTATTTTCACTTACTACCTAGCTGAAAATAAACTCACTTTATTAAGAAGTAAAGCTCTTTTCAATTCAGTACGTCTTAAACCTATAATTTTGTAGGGATTATTTTATTTGAGAAGTTATTGACATTTTACTGCCATAATGCGTCTAAATCGTATTACTTGCAAACGAATTACGGTGAAAAATATTATCATTAAATTATACCTGTGTATACGGGAATGCATAATACTGTTCAAGAAAGAGACAGCTAGGATAATGAAATGTGTTGGTGCATGCAGGGAAGCCGGCAAGGCACCATCGCGCGCCGGCGCGTGCCGCGTGTGTCTGAAGGCGCTGAAGCCTGGCGAGGTGTTTCACACCTGCAACGGCTGCCAACATCGTGTCTGCGAGGACTGTTCCTCCTACTCTAAGCCAGCCAGCGATGAGGATGCGGTAAGACCATGATACGAGTAAATAACATCATAGGTCATTGTATGACGAGTATATTCCATGGATCACATGGAAATATACTAAAATTTTTATGAAAACGGTGAAACTATAATTAAAAAATGAAATTTACATAAGTGTTTTCGAACAAAACTTTGGAATTCAATCGTCACTGAAATTCTCTACTTCATCATTACCATCACAATCAGCAACAGTTTATTCAAACAGTTGCTTCTAACACTGTCTTGCGCCAATCGTATCCAAGAGTTTCCGCAAAATATTTTGATATCCTTAAGATGTCGGAAAACGTATCAAAAATCAAAGCCTCATTGGTAGCCTATTCGTAAACTTGACATAAATTCACTGAATTTAATTATTATTTCCTTATTGTTGACACACATAACAAGAAATACCTACTAGAGATTTATTATACATCTTACGATCTCATCGCTAAAAGCGACCTCTTCAAGGCATCCTAAGTAAACTATTTACGTAAATAAATAAATTATATAGGACATCAAAGAATAATGACAAACTAAATAAACAAAATTAGTGTGTGCCTAGAATGTACATAAACAAAAATAGGTATTTAATAGGCTATTATTATTACATAACAATCAGTTTTATTCTTAGCCTACGTGTACTTGTCTTAATTTTTATCATTCACAAAGAGCTTCAATATCCAGTGTTCTCCATAAATTGTCTCTTTTGTTAAGGCGGTTGCCTCCCCGCATTTTAAGCCCGTATAGTGCCCGTCGACATTATGTGTTTTAAAACTAAACCCCCTTTCAGAGTTTTGCTTCTCCAATGCTGTGCACGCTTTTCAAACGAAACGCTTTCGTGTCGCTGAATAGAGTGCTGAATAAACAGCTATTTCTGTGGACAACACAATAGCTTGCTTTAAAAGGTTTTACGAGTTAAAGTAGCCAATGAACACAACCTTAATATAAGTACTTGTCACTGTACTCATATAAAGCTTACGGTACTTTGGATTAAGGAAGCTTGCCGTCAGGTAGTGCATAAGTAGCGCTGCCAAGTGCAAAATGTTGAAGTTGATAACAGCCTAGCTTAAGTTTATCAAATAAATCCGTGGAGTAAATCTGTTATAATGTTGAATTTGTTGTTGTTGAATTGTTTATTAGCCCCAGCTACTTCTTAATTTATACCTACTAAAGCCATTACAGTAGGGGACATTATGTAATGTGATTTTATTATGGCTATGGTCGAGGTAGCAAGTTAATGGTAGCCTACAAGTGGCAGCATAGTCGGTAAACCCCTTGCCTCACAAGCGAAAGGGTACAGGTTTAAGTCCAGGTTCAGCCGACCAACCCGCAATTTGGTCAGCGTGAACTTTGACCTACACCCCTTTCATAGGGGAGAACCGTGCCTAGCTATGGGTAGATTCCATAAACGCCAAAACATATGTCGAAAATGAAAAGAGCACTAGTAATAATACTTCATTAATAATTAATTAATTTAATGTTGCATTAAATTAATTTATGTACATTGTAATTGTATTAATGTTTCGGCCTTTTTCTTGCTAACCTCTCCATTGTGTCAAATAGAACCCTAAAACCATCAGCATCCACCCGCTACTATACCCTGAAGTAAATAAAGACGTCGCGGGTAGGAGGTGCAAAGCGACCATGCACTTGAAACCCGCGGCGGACGCGCCGTCCTACGCGAGCGGCGGCGGGCGGGTCAATGCGACCATAGCCTAAAAAAGCTCTCTTTGATTCATTCAATCAAAAAAATATCAATTTAGAAATAGTTGGACAAATGTTTGTTCGGAAGTGACGTAATTTTTATACGATTTGTTTACATTATTCCATTTAATAATTTATGCGTATGTTCAAAATCAAAAATAACGTGGTGATAATTTTATAGGTTTGGCTAATGCCTCGTTGCATGATATTGCCGTTGTTATAGAACTCATGGCGGTGTTCCGTATGTCGCCGGAAAGCAGCGCCCCGGCTGCCGCCCGCGGCGCAAGACAGCACCGACTCGCTGCTGGACGTGCCAATGTTAGACGCGCTGCAGCGGCGGCACTCTGAGGCGCGCCTCGGCAGCGGGGGCAGCAGCGCGGGTCTGGCGCCGCCGCGCTCGCCTGAGTTAAGGAGGCACTCTGACGTATCGCCCGCCTCGCTCAAGGAGCTTGAGAAAGTAATGTGTTTGCTAATGTTCGCTCTATGTTCTTTAAAATGTCTATAATTGCCTCGGGGCAACGCGACCACCATTATGGACACATTAGAAATTACCAATTCTCTGACTGACCAATTTTAGTTTTAGTTATATCTCATGCTAAAAAATACAGCCATTATGACAATAGTAATTTCTATAAGAAGAATCATTAATGACTAACTAACAAGTCACAATGTAACTAAAACCTAAACCGCTGATAGACTTATTATGCTGTTAACGTATGCTAACAAATATTTTTTTCAAATGTATTGCCACAAGAGAAAATGCAATTCGCATAAGAAATAAAGAAATGCTAATCTGAATTATGATAATGTTAAAAATTGCGTCAAGGTTTCAACATTCTGATAACTATTGAGATACTCATAATCATCTCATTTGAAACTGTGTATACAATTCATAAGATATGATTTTCCATTTTATAAAAAATATTATCTACATATTTACCTAAAATCTACTATAAAAAAATGATAAATTTAAAGAAAATAGTTAAAAATAAGTTCTAATTAAGTTGATAATATGTACAAGTAGTATAATATGTAACGTACTCGCGTTGTAACCACGCTGCCCGCGGCGGCAGTTAAAGGGCAGCGGCAGCAAGACACCCGAAATAGAGTCGCGGCGGCCAAGCACAGTGGCGCCCGTGAGGCGACGGTCCGTGCGCGCGCCGCGACAGCGCTCCTGTGACCAGGATGACGAGCAGCCCAAGCAGACGCACCAAACCAGCGGGGGCGGCGCCGGCGCCGGGGGACCGATGGCACCACCGCCTATATCGAGAAGGTACTAAACTACTAATACCAATAACTTAGAAAGCACTTGTAAAAAGGTATGAGCATTAAAGAAGAAGAAATATTGAGTTGAAGAAACATTTCACAAAATAAAGCAAACTACTTCTGCTATAAACGTCACGTGTGTGTATTAAATCAGTGTGAACGACGTTGGCCGTATCATAATGTCAAGAGTGCAGGCGTACCACGCTGGACTTGAAGTTCAAAACTCGGAGTGCACAGTAACAGTAGTTATGGGATGAGCAGTCCTTGCTTGTCGCAATGGAAAATATGTTATGAAGGTTATTTCTCTATCATACCTGAGATTACAAATGTCACGATGAAAGTTTGGTAATCCGTAGTTTGAAGAATTATGACGTCACAGTTGACGTCATAATTCTTCTCTTACTGTAACTGTTTCCCAAACATTGTTCGGTAACTGTTTTTTAAACATTATCAGTAATTATCGAAAGTATTGCGTATAATGACAGAGCTTCAGCCGTGGACGTGGTGGGAGGAGCTACGTCACGGCGAGGTTCGTACCGGCCGCCGGACGACGCGGAGTCTACGACACCTTCCATAGCCGGTCTCAGTGTGGATGAGGACAGACCGATTAGACGCAGGGGCAGTCAACTGTAAGTCTAATAAATCTATATCAATTATATTGATCAATGCTTCTTAACGGTATCTTAGTTATTTGCCTTTATTAAACACTTGCTGACCGCCGAAAATATAACCGCCTTACTGTAAATACTCGTATAATTTTAAATTTTGAATCAGATTTTTTAATCTTTATTTGTTATATATTTTAATATTTCTTCTTAATACCATTGCTGCAGAGTTTACAGTGACTATAATCAATCTTCTACACGTCTTGTTATAGCTCCACTGATGTCTAACATATACATGTTCCCTAGTAAGCAACTTTCATCTTGACCATAAGCAACAAAAAAAGGTGTCGTTTTTGAAAATTCGCACAATTTGCTTATCATTCAAAAAATCATTTAAGCGTGGCCAATTGCACGGACCATCTGTTTAATTTATTCGATTTTTCTTAAACTCAAGTATAAATGTTATTGCTTATGATCATAGCCCTTATGCGGATGCTAGTATGATTACCAGTGACCCTGTATAGCTTTATCGCACCCTATTGTAATGCAATAATTAATTGGTTTTCAACAGGCCTGACATAGCAGCTTTACAGCAGAGAACAGGCGCGCTGAGTGCAATGGCATCACTGTCATCGCGGTCAGACACGAGCGAGCTTTCAGCTTCTGCAGCCAGCGCAGCCGCGGCAGCGGCGGCCGCAGCGAGGCAGATGTCGGTGGATGCAGAAGCCATCAAGATAGTGATACACGACGTCGACGACCGCTCGCCGAGACGCGTCTCTCTGCGACGCGACCCAAATGATAAAGGACACCGGTGTAAGGCATCAATCACATTTTGAGATATAATATACTGTGCAGAAGCCAAAGTAATGATTTACGAAATGGCTGAAACCCTAAGTTGCGTAACGGTCGGTCGCTATCGAATTATAAATCGATAAACTCTCTAGAAGTATATACGAGTACATCAACAAATAAATTACAATTGCAAATTTGAAGCTTATGAACGAATCAACTACTTCACTTTTTGTCGACGAAAAGCCTTATGTAAATTTTGAGTGAATCAAGGGCTCGTATCGTAATAATAAAAGGGCTTTATTGAGGTTTGGTAATAATTAATTACGCTGATTACGGTAACCCTCCATTTATTTTTTCCCGGATGGACGTCCATTTTATGACATAAATTGGAATATTTACACGATGACCAACATTTCAGCGGGAAAACAGATACATATTACTATTGAGGCTTTCGGTGTAGCTCCATGCAAACTGAGCGTAAGTTGGCGTCGCAGTAAAATATATAGTACTTTTGTATTACAATAAAATAGTCAACGATTTAAAAAAAAATTATGTATTTTTGTTGAGCACATACACAAGTTGTGTTTAAAAGATATATGAACTGGTTTCGAAGCATTTTTGGAAGAAAAATCTATTATATCAAAAGAAATTACTCAATTGTACAATGTCTTAGAGGTGGTCGTTATATCAACGAACTATTTTATTTAATGGCTTTTTAATCCTCAATGCATTATAGCTTTTTTAATGATACGTTAACAGGAAGATTCGAAACCCGTTAGTAACGCTCGAAACAGTTGATGTTGATGCTGTTTCGGGACTCAGCAGCATCTTCTCGCTGGCACTCGCTGTCATCTTACGCAGATTAGATAGTACTTTCTTATTGTTAACGGTCAAGCTAAAACGACATTTATTGCTAAGAAACTACAATCTTATTAGTTGAAATATCAATAAATTAGAAGTGGATGCATGATGAATTGAATTATTATTATGAAATAAAGGCGTTTATTGTGATTTTTGTATCTTTCTGTCACTAATTAGTACGGTCAAGGCCGAAGTTCGAAGTGGTTGTGCTTTTTTTTATAATTATTCAAAGAACTCATTATCTATTAAAAAGTTGTGAATATTTAAGTATAATATTGAAAAAAAACTATTCTATCTTAATTTAAAAGTCACTTATAACTAGTGACATTCATACAGACAAGTGACTTCGGGCCTAAAGTAATCCGACAAAAATGTGCTCATGACAAAAATTGTAAATAGCGTCGTTGTCTTTAGACCATGATAAACTTGGATTACTTAATTGCCGTTTGCACTGTAAGAAAATAAGAAATAAAAAGCGTTATCATGTCTTTTTGCGTTTAATAAATGATCTAACGTTTCTAGGAATAAGACATAGTTAATTTTTTTATGTAAGCGTAGTAAAAATCTTCAATGTTTAAAAAGGATATTGTGTTCATTATATTATGTTATGTATAAATTAAACTGAAAGACCCAATAGCTCAACATTCCATTACGTGTCAAAAATCTTCGATTCTTCCGTCTTGTGGAGGAAGAAGTGTATTTTAAATTAAAGCTAGTAATAATGCAAGTTGACTTTTTTGCTTGCAAATGTGTTTAATAACGTTGGATGTAACTCGTGTGCGTCAATCAATTTATTAAACTCGTATCATAATATATAATTAATATTTATTGCAGCGCGAGGTTTTGGCATGCGCGTGGTGGGCGGCAAGCCTGACGCGAGCGGGCGGCGCGAGGCTCTTATCGTCTGGACAGTGCCCGGCGGGCCTGCGGACTTGGCTGGCTTGCAGCAGGGAGACAAGGTAACGACTCACACCGACAGCAATGCTGCACCAAGAGTGTTTTTTAACCTCCTAAAGTGGGCCGGGCGAGTTTATCATTATATGGACTGTGCCCAGCGGGCACATAGGCTTGTCGCCTATATTATCTAAACTATGGTTTGCAGCCATAGTTTAGATAATATAGATGACAAGCCATAGACGATCGTTCGGTTCTTCCCAATTGGTTCGGTTATTCTGATGCTATTTGAGGCAGCTTATATTAAATCTTTTCAATAAGCTCTTTCTGATGATAAGTCTGTTCCTTTATACAGGACAAGTTATACTGAGTTCGATAAGTATTTAATAGTTTCGGAGAAGCTTTTGTTTTATAAATCAATAAATATTTAGCTTTACTTGAAATCGTATTTTTTTTGTTTAATACAGTCACGGATTCTCTACATGATCTTGTCCGCGTATAACAAAACGGAGATTTGGGGCTTTTCATAGAAAAGTAAAATAAATGTAATCTCATCTACATTTATTATGTAATTTTTGTAAGTATGTTTTATTACATAATAAATTCATATTTTATTCTGTAATAAAACATACTTACGTAAATACGTCGTTACTCGATTTCAGAATGACTGATTTTGAATAACTGATCTATTACGTCCAAAAATTACGTTTATAAAGTAATGAAGATATAAGTACACATGATGGATATAAAACACTTTACTGTATGCATGCAAAATAGATTCCTACAGTATAATTGACTTATCACTAGTAACGCAAGAAGCGTTGACCTTATCGCATATAGCGAAGCTGCCAGGCAACACATAATGACGATAAAATAACGCAAGGTGATTGTGCACCAAGGTATTGGAATGGGGTGGAGTGCCGCTCACAGAGCGCAGTTTCGAGGAGGTGTGCGCGGTTCTGGAGCGTGGTGGAGATAGTGTGGAACTGCTAGTAGAACCGGCGCCGCAGGTAGACGATGCACCGCCACCCGCGCCACCTTCCGCCACTCACCACCATCATGCGCTATACGGTAACTACTCACTATCTCACTCAACACACACGTTCTAAGGTCACTACTCACTATGCCACACACGCGCTTTACGATAACTATACTCACTAACCTACTTAAATATTTCGCAATACGGCAGCGTCTAACTATTCTATTCAATTTATCTGCTATTACGACGGCGGCGTTTCGCCTGAAAACTGGCACTGGATACGGAAACGGGAGACAGATCAAAAATCAAGACTGTTTTTGAACTGATAATTGTTTGATTTTATATTACGGTACGGGTTATTCTCCCATCGTTGGAAAGGTTTTAAACAATATAGTTTCGTTTATATTTGGTGAACTACGTTAATACTATATCATGTACCTATTTAAGAAGTGTAACACAATATTGCAATTAATTTATATAAAAGTTGCCAGGCTTTAAGTTTTAATCACAGAAAAGAACTTTTAACTGAAATCATGTAACGGCTTCTGTCTCTTCTCTTCGTCGATCAAAAAGAACCGCTGACCTTACAACAATTCACTTCAACAATTCTCTGAATTATTGGTGGGCGAAAAAACGAACGAATGATTCGTTCGTTTTTTCACTCGGAATATTTTATGACCCCGTTTTCCGTGAATATTTATGACCCACTATATATCTTAAATAGGGGTGAGTAACAGAATGGGCATATCTTTAATTTAACTTGGTAGCATGCATCACGCTCGGCTATTACACTGCCACCAATAAAAACAACCTGTAACTCTGATGGCACTGTTCCCCGTTCATCCTGAGGTATAGGGTTGTTGCTCGTAGTTTACAGTTGAATAAGTTAACGGCCTTCTATATCTAGAGAGATATCTGTACTTATTTGACTTCACCTTATTGATACAAGAGTAAAGAGCAACATGATGCTTTTTCAATACTTGTCTATCTTGTTACCCATTCCTTTACTGTTGTTTCAAGATTTAGTAAGTTGAAAGACAAATGAGCCTCCTGTTGTTAAGTTACCTGCATTTCTTTGGTGAAAGTATGAACATTATATTGACCACAAGTCAAGGACGACATTGCTTACGTTTCAGCTGTCTCTTTGTTAAACTTTAATCTTTTTTCTTTTAGGTTCTCTTCTTGACGTTTTTTTTATAATATTGATTATGGTCTACTTATATGGCACTTATTTCACAGCATTATAACTGTAAGTCTATCTATTATGTTCGAGCACGATGCACATATATTTGCAAGCTTCCCTCTTGGCGCTCCCCTTCCGATGGTACATTGAGTTTATTTCACCGTTGCTATATACATATATACATGTTGATAACGAAACCGCGTTTAGGATAAGAAGTAGTATAATGCACGTTGTTTTAATTCACAGAACCAGATACGGACAAATCACCATCGTCGCCGACACGACGGAAATTGCCGAAAACCCCGGTATAATACCCATAGGCTTTAATTGTAACAATATGTGTTGTGAACCCATAAGACACTGAGCGGAAACGCTCCCTCTTTCATAAACTCTTGTAGAGACTGTCACTCGGTGCCTCCCCCTCTGCGCTTTCCGGATCACTCATACTCGTACCTTCTCGTTAATATCCGCGCTCACGCTCGCTCCGATCGTTCACAGTTAACTGATCTGCAATGATTGTTCATATTGTAAAGAGCGAGTCGTGTTGTTACGGCTGCTACACATTTTGTATACGTAAAAACTTTTACCAATTTATTACCGCAGTGCCTAACCGCGGCTCTCTTCACGACTTCATAGTTAATCAGTTAACTGAACCTCCGAGATTGTTATTATAGTTGGTAATGTACCTATGTGGTATACAGAAGAGTTTGAGAGAGATCGTCGTTTCAAAAATATAATCATCTATTGTAAATATGTAATGTGGTTATCATCGATCTCTTTCAACTGTGCGTCGCAGTGATGCCTACGTCAGGTGCACTTCGTTCACCTTCATTCCATGTCATTGAGACCAGGTGCTGTTGCGCAAACTCCGCACCTGCTTTATTTTGTCCAATCTAGAATATAGAACTGAAATTAATTAAAATTACTGTGATTAATGTTCTCGTATAAAGTTACACAATATAATTAGTAATTGGATATTCAAAGAGGCCTGCTGATTTAGATTGGACAGAAAATAAAATGCCGAGATGGTCTCCGTTGATCTGCTGTGATACTGTAGCACTTACCAGTAAAACATCTTCCACGTTAGCCTAGTTATAAGAGATTAGTGTTTCTATTTACGACTGTAGAAGTATTCTAACTTTGTTAACCTTTGCTATTTAGGGAAAGGGATACTGTAATTGTTTACTCGATAATATTTATATACCAGCGTATATTTTTCACTTCATTTGTTATCTATATTCGTTATCGTTTATATGATAATTATCTTAAGTGAAGTGTGTGAAAAAATGCTACCTACTTATTTTCAGATTTTTATTTGTTCTTTCACCTGACCAATATCATAATGCCGCCTCAGGCGCCGGGAGAAGTTAGGGAAAGATCGGCAATAGCTCAAATTATGACGAATCGCATGACGATATACTAAGTAAGTGTATTGCAAAGCTAACCAGTTCTAGTGATCGATGGTAGAGTAGGGGCTCAACCCACCTTCCAATATCATCTATACGATACCGTGGATGACTAGAGTCAACTGTCAACATAAACAGACGTAGGTAGTAAAGCTAGAACGCCGCCGCTTTCAGCTTAGCCAATATGACGACAATCCTACCTGTATAAAAACCTACTACACTATACTACACTATTGGATTTCTATACCCGGTAGAATAAAAATCAATATACCATCACGGATAATATGCCACGTGCAACTAGTGGCGTTTTACGGTAGCGAATCGTACTGGAGACAATGAAGAAAAGTGAGAACAGATGGGAGGAACAAATGTGGTCAGCAGCCAAGCACATCATGCGAGCCAGCCCGCATCGCGTGGATGCGCCGTTACACCGCCGTTCGTACCGCCCCTATTGTTGCGCCTCGAGTGTCTGTTGCCGAGTGTTGCTGTTAAGTTTAGAGTAGTGTGATGCCGCACTTGTCGAGAGACGCAGCCGCGACTAGTCCCGCTAGCCGCTTGGAGTGGTGGAGCACGGTACCGCACGGCGCACGGAACACCTAACGCGACAGGCGAGCACCGACGCTTCTGTCATGTGATGACGACACCCTACCTGCAGCGACACAAGTGTACATACCCGCTCTGCTCTATTAGTAGTTGAATGTCCGACTCATTAATTACCGATTCAGAACTGCATGTAGTCGCACTCGAATGTGCATATTGATCTAGTGAGAGCACCGACATGAAAGCCTTTGTGTGACACGACGACACTCGCAGAAGTGTTCCATTACAAATACAAATTGTTTTATTATTGTTTTGAGTTTCAATGTCTATGATGAAATCGTGAATGTATAATGTGATGCTTCAAATGTTTTGATAAACGATTTGACTCTATGTGAATGAATGCCTGAAAATGCATTTCATTTATGCTCTTTGATAGGATTTATCACACGCATCGCTACCATTCATATACCTACCTACTGATAAATTACAAAGAATACTGTAAGTCTGTTTGAATATTGTTAGTGCTTTCATAACAATACCCTGCGTTTGGCAAGCAAAATGCATTCAGATATGATTACATAAATGTTTTCCCAAATTTAAAAAAACCGCACTATGTATTATCATTTAATTATTTTTTTCTTTTCTGTTAGGCTAAATTTCGTTATATTTATTTATTAATATTTAAGTATTATAATGAATTAATGTTTTAATAAATGTTACTAAAATATAGAGAGCTACTAGAAAAGCTATAGGCAACATATTTTAGGCAAACTAGAATGTATACTTATATTGAGCTCTAAATTATCTTAGAACATTTAGTTAAAAATATTATATTTAGTGGTTTTTAAAAAACCTTACCACACGAAAGCTTTTGCCAGTAAATTGTTTCCTAGATACGCTAATCCTAATATATAAACACAAGTTATCTAGAGGTAGTGTGACGTATCGATGTACAGGCGTCCGGAGTAGGAATGAGGTTCATGCAGCTTGTACCGGTAGCATGCATACAGCTTTCTGCATGGCGGATGTGAGCATCCGGTTTTATTCATTACTTTGTGTTTGATAGAACTGCCTCGGCCCGTAGCATGTTACTTTGAACCGATATCTTGCAAATGAAACGAACATGTGAAGATATTTAATACGAACCAATGTTTGCTGCGAACGATTAACACATAGCTGATGGTTGCTGCATGTTACTCGGTAAAGTTACGATGCATTCCCTGAAACTTTCACTGACTAGAATTTGCATTAAAATCTTGGAATATTATAATGTTCGACGATTTTGTTTTGGTGCCATATATGATTTCTTTGTCTAGTAATTAAATGGAAGTCGTTCCATGTGACTTCGAAGTCCGTTGAGATGAAAATTATTTGGACATTATTATAGAGACTTCGTCAGTCACTGTGGAACGGTTTCGGTTGAACGCAATTGTTTGAAGTGTGTGTGGTGTGTGCGAAGGAGCAGGACCGCGCAGAGCGTGCGCGCGAGCGGCCGCCGGCGCGTGCTCAGCTACAAGTGTTCTTTGAGAGCGAGCTACGTAAGTTGGTGGTGGTGCTCATCGCGGCAGATGACCTGCCGTCGCGGGACCCTTCGCTCGGGTACGGTGATGAACCTGAAGCGTTTGCTAGGATACGATTGCTGCCATCGCTGTAAGTACCTTAAAGTGTTTGTTGTTCTTATATTATTTGAGTAGTCACAAATTATTTGTTTGTTTTATTTTTTAATATAAATTAGATAAATATGCATAACATAATGCTCTAATCATTGAAGCGGTACCACCTACTAAATAATTGCGAAACATATTGTTATATAAAATAATTGATACATATTATAAAAATCCCCTTAGGAGTCCCGTACCCATGCAGCAGTGGCACGCTTACGGGACTAGATCTATACGGTACTCATGAAACAAATCCGTAATCACGGCTCGCATATAAGATTTTCTTCGGTGTCAGGATACCAATTGAAATGTTACTAACTAAAACTCCAGGGAGAGTTGCCCGCCCATCGAGACGGACCCTGCATCAGCATCATGCAGCCCTGTATGGAATGCGACCCTCGGCTTCGGCGGTCTCACGGCGGACCTACTGGCAGGCCGCGCGCTCGAACTCACGCTCTGGGACGCCTGTCCAGGCATCGACCCCGTGCTCATTGGAGAATGCATCGTAAGTAAATAATCATACGTCAGGTTATTCTAGTCCACTTCCTCTAAAAACTACCCATCTCCACTCATATTAACTTTCTTCATACGTTAAAAACAAACCTAATTGCAAAAGTATTGGGCCTGCAAAATAACCTACCTACTCCTTTGTACCTAATAAGGGTTTAAGAGTATACTTAATTTTGAATTGGTATTAAAAACTAGATTACAGTGTCATTCAATACTTAAGTCGGAGTCTTCTTTTAAGTGACTATTGTAACAAACCTTATGTGTTCTATGTTATTTCTACACAATGTTTGTTCTATAAATGGACTATACTGCATCGCATGTAGTACTTAGTCATATGTTTATTGAAACTATTAGTAATATTTCTTATTTCATTTACACACGTACGCCGTAACATATACTGTCCATATATAAATACTGTCCTTGTTTGATTCTTAAAGGCAACTTCGTGAGAAAGTTATAATAGGGATTTACTAAATATCTGCAGTTCACTTGTTTCTTATAAAGTCTTATCTTCTAAAGAATTGAGTCTATAATGCTGGTTACTAAAACAAATCAATGGTAAACTATCCTGGTTATTTAATTTCTGAAGGACTTTAAGCGTTGAAAAGTAAAGTTGGTCGAAAAAATTATTTCAGGGTAATAAGCGTATCTAAAAGTTTGACAACTTTATTGAAGTGTTACGATAACCTAACATTTGCCTAAAAAAAGTGCTAGTCGCAGAGTTCCCAGCACAAGAAATTGTAAATAATTAAATGATATTGCGTATGTTCTGCCACAGGTCAATCAGGTTATATGAGGTTAGCAATGGTTTATATGAAGTGTACTTAATTGTTGTAAATAGAATCAATGCTAATCATTTACTCGTTGTCTTAATCAGATTTAACGCTCTGTCATATGATACATTAGTAATAAAATAAACATGTCTAATTACAGATGGATATAGAGAAAGCGTCAGCGGACGAGCGCGCTGTATGGTGGACGCTGGAAGAGCGCGGTGTGCGTTCCGCTAACACCTCCCCGCGCGGGTCCCTCACTGGAGCGCGTGCGCTGCGCCGTGGGGACTTCGCCTCTAACCGCTCCATTTCAGGTAAAACTCAAACAAAACGAAACCGCCCAACTAATCACCTACATAAAAATACCTATCCTATTCAATACTTACAATTTTGTTCGTTCGCTAGAAAGAACCCCATTCATTGTTCTAAAACTCCCCCATAGATAATCCGTAATGCCCGTCAATGATATTAAAAGTCTTTAATATTGAGATCATTCTTGTCCGCATTTACAAACTAAGGAAGCGACGTTCGTGGTATGTATTTTATGTGTGTGTGTCGAATAAATTCCGTGTCACACTAGATAAATAGCTGTCGTGTTGATGACGTTTGCGTTCTTTCCAGATGACGTAGATTCTATCGGTGAGTGCGCGTCACTGCTTCACCCCGATCACGCGTGGGTTGGAGGCTCGCGACGCGGCTCCTCGCAGTCTGAGACTCTAGAGGTGGAGGTCTACAACCTCGGGAAGGACTTCTCTCGCTCTCTGCCAGGCTCTCGACGCTCTTCGTTCCAACAGCAAGAAAAGGGTAAAGTATTCATTCGCGTTATTGTAAATATAATGCATTTTTTCGTATTTACACATTATAGCACAGCCTACTTTTTAGGGCACTATGTGTTTACAATTTCAAGCTATCACTTTCAACATGAGAAGCACACTTTAGCACACAATCTACTTCTTGGCAAAGATGAGCGACCAACTTCTCATTCTCATGATACGAATTGTACCTGTGATAGCCCATTTATGCAGTTTGCTCCGGTTTAGTGGATCTAGAATACGAGGACAAAATTAACCGTAATGTATCTTCGGATGAATTGTATAGAGGGGGGAGGAGAGGCGAGCGCGCCGCGCCGGAACGAGCGTCGGCGCTCGTCTTGCGTGCGCCGCGACCCGGACGACATACTACGGTCTCTACGCGCCGTCAAAGGCGAGCTGGGGCGCACGCTCTCACTTTCAGGGTCCACGGCCAGGCGTAAGTACTGCCTTCCAATGATGTGCCTCGTCGATACCACGGCCTCGGCTAGCACTACACGCGGTGGTGGCACCCTGACAATAATCGAGCATAACTCGATGCTTTCCTTCCACCGGTGCCGCCACGTGACTAGCAACGCTTACGGTCTCCTTAAAAAAATATCTGATAGGTAGTTGAGAGGTAATACCCCAAAAAATACTCTCAATATATAGAAAAATATTTTTTACTGTAATTTTTAGAGATCAGAATTAGTTCGTGGTTTAAAAATCAGTGATATAAATTGTGCAACGTACTCGTATGCTATATTTAAACACTGAATCTTATACCACAACGTCACCGATATGCAAACAGAAAAATAATAGAATCCAATTTTTCATTATATTTTTGATTTTCTCTCTCCTGGTTTTGAATATATATACAATGTATGGAGACTGTCAGCTCTGCAGATCTGCATCAAGTATAGTCGTGCTGGCCAAGGCCCTGCTGCTCTATTGGTGTACCATTTTCATTTAGTCGACAACTAAGCAATAACTAAAAAACATATTTTAAATTTTGTAGAACGTATTTTACAACTACGACTACTTCAAGATGGAAATGGCTACTGGATAGATGTGTTGGAAAAGACGCAAACGCTATTGAAGATAATGTCAGAATGGAAATACAATTTAAAATAATCGTAATATATGTCACAATGAATATTATAAGTACATTTTTGTTTTGTTTAAACAATGCAATTTAATTTTTAATACTTAGGTAAGACCGTTATCGATGGGGTAATAAAAAGTTGCGATGTAACGCAACAAAACAACGAGATACATATTTCCCAAATAATTATTTTCAAATACACTTTAAGCTTGTGAAACCCTACTAGAACAAATTATTATTTCTGCTATCACATCCTCGGTCCCAAGCCTGAGAGCACCCGTAGCTCCGGCTCACTGTAGGCACCGCAACTGCCCTCCGCGATCACTCCCTCTCGACCCCCTGCCCCCTGCCGCAACCCTAGATATACAAACATTGAGGGTAGTACTGACTTGTACTGTGTTGTGCTTGTTTGGTCAGCAGCGACGGACCGTTAGCGCCTCGGTAAGCGACTGTTCGTTCGTGCCCGCGCCGCGCGAGTGATGCGCGGCGTCGGTGTGCGCGTTCCCTTGTGACGTCTGAGTCGGCCGCCCGCCCGCGGCCGCTCCCCGGCCCGGACGACGGCGCGCCGCCCGGCCCCGGGCTGGCGGTACGCTCGGCACCAGCCTGACGGCGCACCGCCGTGCGGCCCGGGGAGCGCCGCCGGGCCCGTAGTAGCATGGGTCATACATCGCTTGCGCGGCGGCCGCGCGCACGCACCGTTGAATGTGGCTGCGCCCGACGCTTCTCATCACTTCACTTGTCTGTACTGTTCTGTCCTGACGCATGCCCGATCGCGGGCGATCACGCTCACTTCATCTGTTTCTGTGTTCCGTCTGTTCGGCTGTCTAAGTTCATATCGATGGCATCGTGTCGCCTAGGATGTATGGATTTCATCACCTCTGCAATGTCACCCATTGTTACGAAGCGCATTCTATTAGATCTCTTGTAAATATTGATTTGAGTCTCTTTAGGCCGTAGTATAATCATAAAGTTTGGTATTTTTGAGTAACGAGCTAGGGAACGACCTCTACTCGTATCTCGGTGTACGTCGCGCTCGCGCATGATTGCAGTAGCGTTGGCTCGCGGCGCCCACACCGACGCAGGCGGCGCGGTGACATACGAACCTCCTCCACGGAACGTACTTTCCTAACGATCAACTAATGGCTGCTCATGACACGGAATGCTTTCCATAATAAGTTGAGATACGCTTGAGAGAACTATTAGAATCTCGACTCCACTCTTGGCTGCACACGTTTAAACGCTTTCTCTTTCATCTGTGTGTTTAGGATGGGGACGATTCGAGTCACCGAATGTATGTCGAGAACCGTATACATTGGCACGAAGCTGTTTGACGTGCTTTATTTTCATGTAATGTTTTTATTTAAGTGTTCGATTGAGTGGTTTTATATGTTGATTTGAGTGTGTCGTGTGGGTGGAAGGGCGGTCGGGGCGCTGTATGTGGTGTGTCGGTCGCAGGCACGGCGACAGGCCGCAAGGGCAGCATGTGGGCGGCGGTTCCGGCGGCCGGCGCGTGCGACGCCGCGGCCGCTTCGGAGGAGGATGACGTCCCGCTCGGCCCGGGACAGTTGCCGCCGAGGAACGCCACCCTCGCGCCGCTGCACGCAGAGATCAATATCAGTATCATTATGGTCAAGGGACAGTTGGAACTCGAGGTCAGTTATTATTTTTGTTCTGTGTTCCTGGTTGAGTGTGTTTCTGGTTTCGAGAGGCCGATATTTCTTTGAAATTACTAAGACACTGGAATTATCACGTTCCTGTAATCGTTATGTATGTTCTACGAATGCTGAAGACCGATTAGAAAAATATTTTTTATTTACCAGCTGGTCTCACAAAATTAATCGAATGGTCCAGTAGTTCGGTTTATAAATCAAAGTAAGTGGCATAATTAAAGTCGGTTTTCAGTTTTTAAAAGTATTAATTATTGTAAACGTTATCATCATCATTTATCTAAATACAAAACTCAAGAAAAAGGTGTCGTAACCGGATTCATCGACTCGAATGATCAATTTAGCACACATGTATTATAATATCCCTCATGACCAATTAAAAATGCGTGGTAAAGGTATCGCACGCGCGGCGAGTGTACGGGGTGAATGGTGAGGTGCCGGACTCCTACGTGAAGTGCTACCTGCGAGACGGCGACAAGTGGCTGCACAAGCGCAAGACGCGCATCGTGCGCCGCACCACAGAGCCCAAGTTCAAACAGACGCTCAAGTACCAGGTAACAATAACACAAAATTCAAAAAAAAAAATTTTTTATATCCTACACAGCTAGGCATTTGACCACAAGTTCGCACGACCACGGAAGTCAGCGATACTGTAGCACTAGATAGAGCATGCCTAGTCTGGAATACACTGGCTCTCAAAGAAGGCTGCCGGAAAACACCGATAGGTGCTTGGCGACAGATTTTATAACTTGAGGGTGGTAGCTAGCCAGGCGAGCGATAAGAAGCGCCCTACCACCATGCTATGGTTTCCTCACGATGTTTTCCTTCACCGGTAGCTCAAGCTCTTTTTGCAAGTTTCGATATCCTAAGTTAAAATAGCAAAATTTTTATTCCTGTATAAAATCCTAAAATAAAAGGATTTAGATTCCTAATCTTTAATACTCGTAGTGTAACCAATTTCAAAAATCTATCAAATAAAATTCAAAATTATTTCATAATATTGGGTGAGCCCAATGTGTGCGTAGTGTTCTCATCTTATATTTTTCTTTGTTTTATTGTTAGGTAGGTACTCGTGCCTACCTTAAGATAATAGCTTCTTCTACTTCCATTTCACGTAACTAGCACACTGTAGCCCCTGTCTTCATACGGTAAGGTGTTTCTGTTGGTCAGGCGAGCGAGGCCCTCGGCCGTACGCTGGTGGTGATGCTGTGGCAGCGGTGTGGCGGGTTCGAGCACAACCTGGCCCTCGGCGGCGCGGAGATCTGCCTCGACAAGCTGACGCTGCCGCAGCGCACCTACGGCTGGTACCCGCTGTTCCCCGCGACCTCCCTCGCCGCCGACGAGTCGCCCGACTGATCCAGGGAGCCATCGCCGGAGCGCCGCGAAGATTACTAGCTGCACTTCGACAGCGATGGCTGACACGCTTTTTTCTAATGATACTGATATCGTTTCGGATTCGTTTAGGCGAGTGTGATAGATTTGTTGGCCTTATTTTGTGAGATTTGTTTTTGCATAAAAAATTAAAGTCAGTATTTAAATTTTAAATGAAATATTTAGTTATTTTCGTTTTTTTATTCCATCGTTTTGTTTACCTTTGTTGGAATAACAAAGCGGTGGAATAAAAAACTCACATTGCTAATTAGCTTAGAAAACTACCTATTTAAATGATATTGTTTCGTTACACTGAAACCTTATGCTTATAAATTTGTTTGAGTTACACAAATCTTAACGTCACACTTGTCTAATCATTAGCTAAAACCGCACACAACTGCCGCCCTTGCGTCAAACATAAAGTTAAACTGATGATGTAAATAGTCACTTTTCGCCTCAATGTCCAGTAATTACTCGTATGCTTGGTGTTTGAAAGGAAAATATTTTAATTGCATAAACACAATTTTGCAGTACCTACCTAATAGTAGCTATACAGTATTAGCCACTATCGGATACAGATTTAATGTCAGTAAACACAAGTAGGCGTGCGTAACTCCAATCAAGTAAATAAGATACAGTAGATAAGCTGGTAACAGCGAAACTAACAGATTGTTTACATAAAATAATAAATAGAACCGATCCGGTTTTAATTTTTGTAGCAAAGTGTTCGTAGATACGTGTAAAATATGTGTAAGTAGACATTTTCATATCTCGATGTAATTTAGATTAGATTTCACCCAATTCTGATGAGCCTCGACATACCTAATAGACCAATATTTGACAATTATATAAACATTGTCTATATTCGCATGAAAAAGTGAAAAGTTATGTATAGACTTTGCAACTGTTAAAAGCTTTATCAGTCTTTCACCATCATGTGGCTGGTCCTACGATGAACGGAACAGGCGGGTCCGAATTGGGGTAAAGTAAGTTAGAAACTGTAGTGAATTTCATCTGTATGTATAAAACGTAGACTATCGTGGATAAAGTCTCTTTTCTACTATTGAGCCCAATGTATTTTATTATTTACATTTTATACTTACTATCTCTTTAGATAGAAACATTTTCTAAATATTAATATCTACCTAATAATTCTAATCTAATTCTAAATAACTCGTGTCAAGAATCACTTCCAAAATTATCATATCAGTGAATTTGCAATTGTTTCCAATTTCGTAAGTACCCAATAAGTACCTATACACGTAAAAGATACCATAAAAAAAATTGTTCCAACAATGTATGGATCTCCGGCCAGGACAGTGTACATGATACCATAAATACCTTAGGGACTATTAATCTTTAATTCATTAACCAAATTCAAAATATAGTATCATATCGCAGTGTACAAAATTAATTTAGAATCAAAATATTTCCGTGTTATTTACGCAAAAAGGTGATTTACGCGTTTTTATTGTGTCAATTTTGACATTTGTGACGGGCGGTATAGTTTATGGACCAATGTAACCATTGGAGTCAACCTGGGATACATAAATCTTCCAGGGATGCCATATTTCCACTACAATTCACAAAATTTAAATATTTTTGTACACAATGAAGGAGGCGACTGACGCATTTTTCATTCATACACAGTATTAACATCAAGTTTAGGCATTTTTTGGTAGACGTACAACATCCTGGCCGAAAATGAAAAGTCCTTTGACACATTCTTGAGATTAAAAGTTAAAATACAGACCATAAAACCAGTTGACTGCGTGTACGTACCAGCAAGTAGTGTTGTGCATTAATTTATATTCTAATTACATTAAATTACATATTTATCTAACCATTTCGTAGTTTTTATTTTTCGCAATCCGCGCCTGTTTAGTTAAGTTTGGTTTTGAGAGAAATTGGAGTCATGTAGTTAACTGGTTTTACTCGTATTATCATTGCTAGTACGTCATAAACAACCATGTTAAGTGAGATATTAAGTAGGTGCCTATTTAATATCTTGCAATAACGATATCATCTAACCTTGACCCCAATCTCGACACTTTGCCTTATCTTACTATTAAATACATTTTCTAATGTTACTCTAGTGTGTAAGTGCGTTTAGATACTATTCTTCCAAGGTTGTGCTTTAGTGAAAATTCCATGTATACCTACGTTTATCATGCGACTATTGTAGTTAAATACTTATTTCTTTACATCTAGTAAACTATTTCTCTATAGGTACTACGTAAGCTTTTGTTCTCAAACATTTCTACTACGCACAACACTCTCGTGATAAAGTTTTATAACGAATATTTTATCAAATAATTATTGTTTTTTCTGGATATTTGTGCCCAAATAGGAAGCTTCTAGTCGACAAGTTGTATGTGCAACCCTAAATAAAGATTGTGTTATGGAATAGCTAGGTTTTGTTCATCACAGTTAATTGTATATATCTAAATGAAACAGTAAGAAAGGAAGCAGCGAGTCGGGCGTGCCGGAAACACCCGGCGATAGTCCGCTGGCCTAACTAATTTATCTCATACAAAATTACTTATAATATAGGACTAAATTAAGTATCGTGGCAAAATTATCTTTTGGCATTTAAAAGAACTATTTTTACATATCCTTCGCAAAACCTTAATGTTAAATATATTTTATCAAAATGTGTGTTCTTCCACTGCTTTCAAAGCTTAGCTCATGACAATATTTATAGCTTACTTTTATATTCGGATGAAAATGGGAACACGTTTATATCGATCTCGTTTGATCACAGAAGAAACACAGTGTACTCGTTGTACCTACAGATATATATAATAAAGTTTTTTTGTTTGGTCCACGTGGTCGATATGAACATTTCTCTGTTTATATTTATAATATACATCTTATACTGAGCTTATTCGCTGGACGAACTTGGTTCGGTTTAAGTAACTGTTGATAGTGCATAATTATTTTAACCCTTAACGCGTAAATGCATTTGTAGATATACT
This sequence comes from Ligdia adustata, assembly GCA_947049295.1. Taxonomy (NCBI): domain Eukaryota; kingdom Metazoa; phylum Arthropoda; class Insecta; order Lepidoptera; family Geometridae; genus Ligdia; species Ligdia adustata. Next base: position 6,750,288 of record OX346225.1, on the reverse strand, counting down.
CGTAGTCGTATCCTTGTATTTTCTACCAAATTTACCTGTGTTTATTATCAGCTTTACAGTTTTAATATTGTTTTATATCAAATGTTCATTTCCTATGAAAGAAAGAGAGAAACATTCTATAAAATTCAGTAATATTTACCAAAAACTCTTCCTAATATTAATATATTTTGTATGATAAATACTCAAATATTTAAAACGCCTAAATTGTACCTATGCATATTGTGTGGAGTATATTTTTTGACACTATAATTTTGATATTTAATTATGTTATAAAGTATTTTTTATCTTAAAAGTGGCCTATTCTTGACTAAAGAAAACGCAGATTTTAATAATAATGTCAAGCATTATAAAATACATACATATATATTGAACATATAATATTTTAGCCCAAAATGTTCGTGCATTAGACGTACAAATTTCATTTTAGCTAGTTTCTGCTTACGGGCCACGTTAGATTATTAAACAATGTAAGAGTTATATTTATAATATTATATTTATATTAACCATCAATTCCGACAATGTTGGAATCGATCACTTACGCTTATTATCTTGATATTTAGAAATAATAAAACAAATAAATATTCTTACTTAAGTGTTTAAGAAAACATAATCTAATTATTATGTGCCTCGATGATCCCCGATACCATTGAACCCCTACTTACGCATATCTCGGATACATATATCTAAACATAATTCATATAATATACATTTTAAATAATCATATACTTACATACTGACTTATACAATAACTAAATAACAAACGTGTTCCATATATCTACTTCTTTCCGTAGTTGAAATAAATGTGATACGGAATCGGTTATTAAAGTTGATATTCTTTAGATGATATTATAATTGTTTCTTCCTAGATACAACCTATTTCTTTACTCGTTCTTTTGATTTATACTGAAGCTTCTATCTGAAGACTAAACACAACATCATACTGAATATAGACAGAACATAGACGATGAGAGTTTTTAGATTCTAGATCTGTGTGTCAGAAAATAATATACATAATGTGGTTATCAGTCAGTAATATGATAACTACGAGTTCCCTTTATTTACCATTGATCTCAGAAAGTAACTCGATTAATCATTATTCAGTATAAACCAAAATAATGGAGTGAATTCTACAGATACTAGAACGTAAAATATGTTTGTGTCAAAGTATATTATTGAATAAATGTGATAACAAATGAGTTTATTATAGCGATACAAAAATGAAATTGTAAGTTTTTATTTATACTAAACCCCTAACAGTTTAAATTTTTTGTGGTCTTCTACGATTTGAATACTAAAGATCCCTTTTGACAAACAGCGTCATTCAACCTACGGGAACGGGTCTCCCTCACAATTAACCTTCTTCGACAAGCAGATCGATTTTTTCCTTTAACATTAAAGCATGTGATAGTTAAAGCAGATGAGTGGATTATAAAGTGCATGTGTGAACTCGGGATGGCATTCGCGCCCTCTTAATAAGGATATTTTTTTAAAATAATAAAGCATATCGATGAAAGTTAAAAGATGTTATGTATCTAGGACGATCACTCGTTTTTCGAGTTGGTTGGATTGGGATGATCTTGAGTAACGGTAGACCTGGGGCAAAAGTAACTTATGCTGTGTCAATTTGCGAATTGGTCTAAAAGGCGGTGTCATTTTATAAATAAGAAAGCTGTATGGGTTTGCGCTAATATCTCGGAGGCACTACAAAAACAAGAAAGTTTTTAACATCATACTGAATCCTCATAATGCTTAGCAATTTTCTGAGTACAACTTAACCATAGACCACTCGTGTACAAACCCTGACAATGTGCCCTGAAAAGGGTGATTTTCCTCTATTCCACATATCCCTAATGACCATTTATGACCTGATTTGAATGAAATTTGATCCACAGTTAACCTAGTCCGCATAGCGGGCGAATCTACGGGCAAGCATGTTCCCACGATCCGCTAAAGCCCTGCGCTCTCATTCAACGCATCATCTTTCTATGAATGAACAATTGATTACTGCCAACATCAATCTAACTATCCGATCTGACCACGGATACGTAACGATAATACATTTTATAGGTGGTATTTAAAACACAATTGTTAAATTAGAGCAGTTTAATTCAGAAACTCTTCTTAACAACTAAGTAAAATTAAAGATGCGTGTAGTCCGCAGGTCCACACCACAGTGTGACGAGTTGCAGGAGCGCGGCCGGCGCGGGTGCACTGCGAGCCGCGCTCGACACACGCGACCACTGCTCGCGATTAGCGCACCGACCTACCAACATAATAAACAACACTTAGACGTGTACTAAGTCGTAAAAGTGTCGCAATCAGCGGCTCATAGCGGCTATACGTGAAATAGGAACTTAAAGTAAATGAAAATATAAGATAATCGGTAGAGGGTCTACTAAGCCCAAACTGAGTCACTGTAATCATCGTGATTAACAGCTGTCATTAGACGGACGAACTTGAAGCATTTTGTCGAGTGCCGATGACCTTTTTCTAAAACAGTTGCTATTTTTTTCGTAAATTTCATGTCCCATTCTGTAACTGTTACCTTGAAGTGTAGTAAGTGTTAGGCTTAGTAGTTCCCTAACAGATAAGTATGTATAGTATGTGGCTAGTTGCTACATACCGTTAGTAAATGTGACGAGTCTTTCAGCCAGCGGGTAGCCGGTGAGCGCACAACACGGCTCTGATTCGGGAACGAACGAGCTGTACAGACCGCGACTGTCCACTGGCAACGTCTGGAATGTATTATGTGTGTCGCTTTTAGCTATAAGGCCGCCACTTGTGGCACTTCATGTAAAATTATAAATTTTTGTATTTATGTTTTTTGTGTCTATAAATAAGCGTCTATCTATCTAAGTATTTATTAAACTTTTAATTAACTTATCTTTTTAACTGACTTCGTAAATTCATGAAATTGTCAATACACCGGTATCTTCCTACATCTTTTGTCTACGTCTAAAGCGATTGATTTTTTTACACTTTTGGATATATCGGATTTACCTACAGTTCCAATATGCGATCTCAATCCATTTTTACCTATCTCAGATAATGGTTTCGGTCAAGTAACCGATCTATAAGTTCGAAGTTGCAATCTAAAAACGCAGCCAATCGGTTTAAGGGATCAATCTTGTTTTTGAAATGACATACAATTTTACAAAGTTTTGATAGCTATCCTTGGTACTTACGTGGTCAATACACTCAATCACTATAGTTATTAGGTTATTTAACATGTAAATTTATGGAGCATCCTTATCGAAAATAATGAAAAAATATTTTAATACATATTTGTCATGAATTTTAAATATGGATAATACGTGTGAATAATTTATTATTATACTAGAGAGCTCCCTCTATATAACTAACTTAACGTTACCTCAATCATATGAAAATTAAATTGTAAATGGTAGCAATTATATTTCTCGGCTGGCATATTACAGTCAATAGTTTAAATAGCAGATATCAAACTTTATCAAAATGCTGATTGCAGAATAATTTAGAGATAGCATATCTTGATTTGCGTACAGCTGCCTACACATACTCCTATGATTAGTACCTGCTCAACGGCCTGATCCATAGAGACTTGTAGCACCCACTCGCGGGCATCGTGTAGCGACGCGTCGCGCACCACACTGCGCTCCAATAAGAGCGGCTGACGAGACCAGTCTGTGCACTCTACATACAAAAAAAAACAATTAGTTATTCATTCCTCTTTATGATTCGGTTCTTTATCGGGTTAATGTCGCTTAGTGCGACGTAGAAATAGTTAATAATAAGATAAGTGCAATAAAACCGACAAGCCCGATTGTAAGATTCGGTAGCGAATCTTACAATCTTAAAATAGACACATATAGTTGCGTGCAAGGAATCCTTAACCTATGTATGTTTATTCTATAATATAAATATAGAAAAAGAAATATATTTATTTGCAACTGGAAATATAAAGTAACCGTTACCAGTATCCATATCATAGCACATAACATGCCATATCACTAGTATAACAGTTTTATACATGAGACAGGTACAATACAATACAATAATTCTTTATTGTCACCACAAAAATACAACACAAAAATAATACAACACACAAATAACATGGCACAAAAGGCGGTCTTATCGCTAAAAAGCGAACTCTCCCAGACAACCTTTATAGGAATGGAACATAATAATAAAATTTAGCGTAGACGGTGGTGCAAGACAGATATGAGAAATTTAAATAAAAATAGTAATAAATACAACATACAGGAGTACAAATAATTATATCATACATAAAAATAACAACTAACTACTTATATATATATATATAAGTATATTCAAATTAAGGAATAATATACATACGCTGGCTATAAACCACCAGCGCTGATCATTCTTCGGTACCGCCAGGTATTATATATGTTATAAGTTCCAATATAGGTATTAAATATGTTATAAGTTCTAAGGCGAAAAAAACCATATTAGCTACATATTACAAAATCGTCAATACTCACCAAAGTCTGTGTAATCGAGTAGATGAGCCGAATCTTCATCCGCCGCCTCCACGAGGTCTAGGCAGCGGTTGAGCAAGACGAACGCTTCGCGCGCGCCACTGCTGCCCTCGCTACGCACCGCTACGCCACACACGTAGAAAGCTACGAACCATATCTCTACATTTACCACGTAGCACATTCAAGGAATAAGACTATGTGATTGGCCACGAGTTTAGTAATTCGCCATTAAACAGCAGCTACGCGGGGTATTTTGCAAAAGATATGTGTTATCAAATAAATGTTAATGCGAATTTTGAAAAGCGTTGCGAATCTAAAGCTCATCTTAGTACTCAGTGAAAAATTGCAAATCACAGTACTCTTCTAAAGAGTGCTGTGATTTGCAATTTTTGTAGAGGGCTACGAAACAACATGACGTGATGATGTTACTTTGCAAAGGATAAATAGAATGCGAATAATGTATAAGAGAATCCAAATTTTGTAGAAAAATGTAAAGTTACAACTCTAACTATAAACTCGGTTCAAAAGGTAAATTAATTATACAACAATACTTTTATTAAGTTTTATTTTACTGTTTATTTCAGAAACTTATGTAGTTTTCAATTTTTTTAAAGGCGTTGAAGTCTGTATAGTTCAATTAACATATTTTGTTGTATATGCGTGGGCCGTTATAAGCCATAATGAATAGAGATATTGTATACTGCAATGCTGACCGCGCTGGAGCTGCTCTACACAGCGCCTCTCGGCCATAAAAATCACTACCAGCAATACAGTCATTACAGACCTTAGCAGTAATGTTCTAATTCTTACCCACGTCAGCGACGATGATGTCTGTGTACCTGGGCAAAGCGCGCGCTGCCTTGGGCGTTACTTGAGGTACGTGTAATCCCATTAGGAGCGTAATGGCCTAAGAAAACAGCATTTACTTAATCACTAAAATAAAGATAGTTTGTTAGATGAAGAGTCGTTGATATAGCACACATCTACATACAACATATGAAACACTCCCTGAATTTTAAATAAGGTAAAGCTTGGAAATTGCTAGTAATATATTGTCTTGATATTTGAGGTGTTGTGTGATATTCCTTAATAATTATTTATTTGTACTTGAAATAATAAAATGTAAGCTGCACTGTTATTTAACAGAATTAATTAAATAAGTATAAGAGAGATATTTTTTTCATTTGTTAATGATTGAGATTCTCACTTGCAAGGCTCTATCATCTGCCCCAGCGGCCACCAACACCGCCCCTGCATCTTTAAGTGCTTCAAATGCCTTGGGCGCCATCGACACGCGGACTAAAATCTCGTTACACACTGCCTTGGCTAATGGTGCGTCGGCGCTCGCCACTGAAGAACCAATGCCATCAGAATTGATGGAAATGTACTGACGTAGAGTTTCTAATACTGTGGAAAGCGCTTCTGGTATCTCTTCACTTTCAAGATCTACTCCGTCTGTGCGCTGAAAGTTGAATTCAAGTAAGAAAAAAGTTTCCAAACCGATCTCGGTTCCCACCTGAAGGAGCGTCGGGTCGGTAATTTATTTATATCTAAGCAAACTACTCGTATATTATATAGTTTCACCAAAAGGTATATATCAAGCGGAAGCCTAAAAATGTATATGATACAAAAATAAAGTATTTAGCCTAAAATCAAGCAGCTGTCTTTCTTAATTGACCTTTCATCAAATATTTTATCGTTTTTGTTATTGACAACTAACATAAAAACGTTGTCAGAGAAAGGAACTAAGAAAATGTTATCTTTGTCTGTATTTAGACCGAATTTGGCCATACTCTGCATCTGCTTCTGCTGACGCTGCTATAGGCCTCAATTCTCCGGACTGTTAGGCTATAAACAACATATGGAAGTACCTAACACGTAATACAAACCGGGTGTGTTTTAAACACGTGCGCGGCGTATCTGAGCGCGTAGTGCGCCTGCCGCGGGCCGGCGTGCGCCAGGCAGCGCTGCCAGTGGCCGGCGCGTGCCAGCCGCTCTAGCGCTTCAGATTCTTGATCCGATTCTGCCTCTGCTGATGCTGCTATAGGACTAGGCTCTTCGGATTCGTAGTCAGTCGATGGACCAGCTGTAATTCGATCTAGTTTCTATGACAAAATTTCGTAAGCAAACTTTGTCTGCTCAGGACAAAGATTACTGTCTATAAATGATTATATAGATATGAATATCTAACTTTTGAAATATTACCTAAGAAAAACGATAAAAACCAAGGAAGTGGAGGCGGTAAACATTACATTTGTTCACAAATAATAATTGCAAAATAATAATGGTAGGTACTACACTGATGTGCGCTTGTTTAGGTATCAACATGTTTGTTTGTGTTTAATAAAATCAAGCTAGAAATAAGCTATAAATAATCTGAAGCAGTTAAATCTTAGAATTTTACCTGTAGCATCTTCATCTGCGCCAGTGTAACCTTCTGTAAGTGCCGCACGTAACTGCTCTCCGATGTCGCTTTGACCGATCGCAGCAAACCTGCATACTTATACCGTTAAATCAACGTTTAGGCATTAGCGTTGATTTAGCGGTATCATGGAAATAGAAACACATCTTTTTCTATTTAATCATTCCAAGATCTTCAATGGATAAAAGATCAGTGAGAGGTTCATTTCCTAGTTTGTAGGAGGCTGGAAAAGGTAAGCATCATCAGTATTTCGAAGATTTTAGCGCCATGAGATTGTGATTACACCAGAGACTATAAGCATTCATATTACTTTGAAAATTGACTAAAGAGTTTCAAATCATTGGAAAAAATTTAGTCTTAATTTTCAGCAATCTAGGCAAATCATTAGTGAATTTAACGAAGAGCAGAGGATCCAAATGCGTCCCTTAAGGTACGCCGGAAGGAACATTTGTCTTCAACAACTTAAAATCCTTCACCACTACCAGCTGGGAGAGATTTTTTGATATGAGCTTAACCCCTAAGCAGACACCCATGTATGCCCAGTCTTTGTAATTTGTAAGTACCTATTAAGTCGTGATTAACTAAGTCAAAGGCTTTATTGAAATTCGTATTAATAGCGTGGGTATATTCTCCTTTATCAAGAACTGCTTCCTTTCTTTACCCTACTTAAGCAGTCAATTTAGTCATGCCTGAAAATATTTTTTAATATCAGAATCCCGTTTTATCAAATAAAAAATAAGATGCTTCGTTTATTGATAGTGATATTTGTACAATCCGTAGCGGCCCGCAGACGTTTTGCTAGAGAGTAGATATGTATACAGCGTACCTCTCAGCGAGCATGTGCGCGGCAGTAGCCCTCCTCTCGTCGTGCAGATGGTCGCGCGCCAGCCTCGCCGCTCGCAGCGCCGCGCGCTCCGCCAGGCGCGGCGCTGCGCCTTCAGCCGCAGCAGCGCTAGCAGCGCCTAGCAGCCGCACTGCACGCAACCAACATGATTATCGTAAATAATTAACTATTTTACAAGAGTAATGGTAGCCTAACTTCATTTAACAGGCCGAAAAATATATAATTAAATAAAAAATATCTTCGTCTAACCAAAATTCGCATCAAAGATAATCATAAACAGCCTATCCGATTTCTATAATGATAAACATCGCATATTCGGCTAGCAACAATAAATGTAACATATCATTAGTTTTTAAACTAAAGTATACTATACTTTAAAAACAGTAAGGGCAGACAAGTGCGTTTACTCACCCGCGAGCCACCACTCAGCTCGCTCGGCGTGCGCGGCGGCGCGCGTGAGCAGCTCCGGCACTGCCTCAGGCACCGCCTCGCCGCTCGACGGTAGGTACTCGCGGGACACTCGCGCCGCCTCATCCCACAACTCTGGGGAAACCACACTGCGTTAGTATTATGTTAGGTCATTACATATGAAATTTGCGTTTTGTAAGGGAGGAACATAAAGTCTTTTTTTTATAATAATATATTTATTTAATCAAAGTATGTACCATTGCTATCTATGCACTTTTGCCATCTCATAGGTAGTTCATTGATCCCTTTACTTAAAAAACCATTAGGACGAGAATCAATGAAATCTTTGAAGGCGCTTTGGACTGCCCCATCGGAGTTGAATTTTTTCCTTGTAAGAAGTTATCCAAATTTCGAAAAAATGGTAATCTGTTGGAGCCAGGTCCGGGGAGTACGGTGGATGTCTTAGACATTCCAATTGAAGCTCCTCTAATTTGGCAGCTGTCTGTTGTGCAGTGTGTGGTCTAGCGTTGTCCTGAAGCAGCATTGGCCTAGAGCGATTGACCAACCTCGGTTGTTTAGCAGCTAGCTTTTCCATCATGGTTTGCAGTTGCTGACAATAGATATCTGCTGTAATCGTCTGGCCAGATTTAAGAAAGCTGTAGTGAACGACACCGGCACTAGTCCACCAAACGCTCGCAAGTAACTTTTTTTGAGTCAATTTTCGCTTGGGGCAGGGTTTGGCTGGTTCGCCAGGATTCAGCCATTGCGATGAGCGTTTCCGATTACCGTACAGGATCCACTTTTCATTTCAGGTAATGATCCGATTTAAAATCCCTTCATTATTGTGCCAGTTGAGTAATGTAACGCAGCAGTTGACGCGCGTTTGTCGGTTTGCTGCACTCAATTCATGAGGTACCCACCTTTCAAGCTTTTTCACCTTTCCAATTTGCTTCAAGTGGATTAAAACAGTTTTATCACTAACACCACAGCCTGCAGCTAACTCGGACGTAGTTTGCGATGGATCTGCTTCCACAATAGCTTTCAATTCTTCATTAGCAACTTTAGTCTCCGGCCGTCCACGGGGCTTGTTCTGCAGGTCGAAATTTCCAGAACGAAAGCGTTGGAACCAAAAATGCACTATGTTTTCTTTTGCGATACCGCCGCCATACACATCATTAACCCTTCGAGCCGTTTCTGCAACACTGGTACCACGGTGGAACTCGTACTCGTAAATAACGCGATATTTCAAGTTTTCCATTTTGTAAACTGCGTGACGCAAAGAAAAAACCAAACGAGGACAAAACAAATGAATTACGGTTTTCGAAATACAAATGTATGAATAAATAGCTGTATAAATTGGAATCCTTAACCAAAGAAGAGATATTTGAGATCAAAGTGGCCATTACGACAAAACGCCATTTTCATATGTAAGGACCTAATACTTAGTTCATAATACGGAAATAAAGATATCGACTAAAAGCAGTATTCTCCTATACAGTAGAAACAAAGCACGCTTTTAAACAAAATAAAAAACATAAATAAAATCATACGATTCTGCTTTGTGGGTCAGATACCCACATTATTAGTTTATTAGTCATTATTTTTTCGTGCACGGCAACGACCACACGCTACCTTCACTAATCAACGGTGTTAAAATTTTTAATGGCTTCGCCGAGTCTTCATCGTTGGATCCACTGAATGAGCACGTGTCCTTGATAATCGCGCGACACTTTTACGTTGACTTATATTAAGACGCACAGACCCTTTGCTAAGGTACTACCGACACACTCAAAACTCATGGTAGGCTAGATAGATGATTATTACCTAAACGAAAGCATGCTATATTAGGTTAAATGCTACTTAGTAGCATGCGTGTCTACCCGTATAACCAGAAATAAGCATGCTTTATATCGATCGTCATAAAAGCTTCCTACTGCTCCTAAGAGGGTGTTCTCTGCAAGTAGACGATTAGTTTCCAATTCTTAATTTTCCAAACCTCTGTCAAAAAAGTCTATTCAGCTGATTATCATATTCTAATGATTATCACCAAGATCCTTGTAATGCTGCACCACTTCCCTGGGCCGGTTGGCGCGAATCATTAGCGCCTCAAACTGCGGTAGATCCCCGCGCTCCGCGGCCGCGCGCGCGCCTTCCACCAACACTTCCTCTACCTACCAAATAGGAAAAAGCCGTGCAATGGAATGGAATATAAAAAAGTTTCTAAATATCTCCTATAAACTTTTTTTTTGTTACAATCCATGCATGTTATGAATATCAAAATATAAAAATAAAACTAACATAAAAGTTATTTAGTTCTGACATTTAGCAGCATCATCAGCCACCAGATGCTAAATATAAGAATATTATATTGAATATTATCTCGATTATAAGGTTATCTCTTACAAACTTTTAAATAAATCAACTGTAACTCACCATATGCGGTGCGTGTTCTTCAGCCAAAGTCAACGCTCTCTGATGTCGTCCCCTTGTAAGCCACATTCTAATAGCATGATCAGGAGCGGAAGCTCTCAAGAAAGCAGCTTCCGCCTCTTCTGGTTGTTCCTCTGCTAAGGCTGTGGCTTCGTGGCGGGATACTTCGCGTCTAGAGATGCCACTGCCTAGATCGCTCAGCTCCATTGCTATATCCCACCTATATCAATAATTATAATGATTACAGCGACACTCTCACAGATTAGTGTTCCCTCAGCCTCTATCATTGAAACAATAGCCTTTCACCAAAACGTATTACTCTTTTTACATTTTAACAACTGAGTGCGTATGCTCGCTGGCTCATTATCTACATTGTCTTTTGTTAATTTGGCATAGCCAAGATCTATACAGCCCATCTATTTGGCGACATCACTTCGTTTATTTCGTGCTTTCTTTATCTACCAATCGGATAAAAACTGATAGCCCGTTTAAAAATACTGTAATATTTAGCGATATAGGCAAAAAGAGCACTATGTAGCAGTAACAGCCCACGTCGATGCCGTTGCAGACAAGAGAGTGGAAAAGATAGATTATACTTTAATATACTTTTTCTTGTCCACACTGATTTGCGTTTGTAAGTTTTATTTATATTGTCTCAACAGTAGCATTAACGGTATTATTGCAATTTAAAGTTTGATAATCAAATTATTAGCATAATAGCGTAAAGCCATACCTTGTTTATTGTTTATTATTTTTCCTGTTCCTAAGAAACTTCTACTACGTTAGAACGTAATTACAGTTTCTTAGAAATGTATTAAAGTTCTTGTGGTTACTTCAGTTCGTTCAATTTAGTTTATTTCTATGACATAACTATTACGTCATGTCTTAATTTAAATAAAAGGGTTGGTCACTCAACTTTCGTTTAAATAGCGAAGCGTCTAAACCAATAACAAAAGCACTTCCGCCCAAGGAATGTTGATTAGCCATGGGCCGGTTCTTTGCCTAAGACATTATGCGCTGCAACACAACGCGTGCGGTGAGCTACACCGTATAATGTCGCGGGCATCGCCGCGGATGACAGTTACTGTCTAGATATAATAGAATGGTTTTACCTTTGTGCTTGTATTGCCCAGCGAGCTCCTAACGCCGCAAGTCCTCTGGCGGCTAGTAGTCTCGCAGCTGACGCCCCGCCCAATACGGCAGCCCATTGTAGTGCCACCTGAGAAGACAGACGTCATTCACATCCAAATGGTATATTCACGAATCTCGACCTCATCGATAAGAAGCTGCATTACTTATTTCAGAGATAAATTTCGCATCTGCTTCGTTGGGGCAGTAAAGTATGTATGCAAATGCCCCAGCGCGGTCACAGCAGGAGAGAATGAAAAGTTTCATTCTCCAATCTTCATTATTACGGACGATAACAGGAATTACCTGTTCGCAAATTTATACAACTCATTAACCCCAATTCTAATAATGAGTGGCGGCAATTTTAGAACTGTCAAATTAGATCAGTTTAGTAAGTATAAAGTATAGTAAAATACCTCGATTTGCACATGGTTGTGACGGAAAAATAAGTCAGTTGTCTTATTTCCGGACCATAAAGTCACCTAAAAATCTAAGAACGAATATTATTTACTTGTTGTTGAATGTTACTAGGAGCGTGCGCGCGCGCAACTCTCTCGGCCGCCTCCCACTGGTTGGATGTTCGATACATCTGTACAGCGCTTTTCCAATCACCTGCAAGTTGCAAACTGAGATAAATCTAAGTTATATAGGGTCAGCAGCAATAGGTACACTAAACCGAAGGGAGATCACTATATTTATCATCACCCGCCACTTTATATTACAGACCCAACTTTACGAGTAAAGTCAAGATGTGTTCTATGCATTTTGTTAACGGCCGATTAGCCTGGAATTTCCTCTTTGAAACTCTTGAATTCCGGGTCGAACAAATTGTTTATGTAGAGAACACAGAGAACTAGTACCTTTTATAATTACTAATAAAGATCAATAACCGTGACATCAAACTTCATTATACACACATGCAGTGTATGTAGTATGAGTATTGTGGTACCGATTATTTGTCTCGGGAATCAAATCGTAACGCTCATCGGATGGGCTGGAAACACTGGATCGAGCCACTTCGCATATACGTAGATGATGATGATAATGTGAAAGTAGTCGATGGTGGTTTTGCATACCAGCCTGAATGTAGTAGTTCTCAGCAGCGTGCAGGTCTCCAGCGGCTTGCAGCGCTTGCGCCACGTGCCGCCGCGTCGCCTCCACCAGGGAGGGACGGTGCGCGCCTACCAGCCGGACCATGGCTTCATACTGCGCCGCCTCCTGTACCAACAATGTTACTACTGTTAATATCACACTAAGTATTTATTTTTATCCTACACAGCTAGGCATTTGACCACAAGTTCGCACGACCACGGAAAACAGCAATAATGTAGCCCTAGATGGAGCATGCCTAGTCTGGAATACACTGGCTCTCACGGAAGGCTGTCGGAACACACCGTTAAGTGCTAGGCGGCAGATTTTACAACTTAAAGGTGGTAGCTAGCTAGGCGAGCGATAGAAAACGAAACGCCGTACCACCATGCTATGGTTTCCTCAGGATGTTGGTTCCTCCGAAGGATCCTTCTGTAAAAAAATGTGGTACGGTTTATTTTATTAAGAGCATTATTACAAAAAGGTTGCCTGGAAGAGATCGTATTTTGTATTATTGGCGTTAATAACATTGAGTCGCGTCAGGTTTTGTAATAAAATAGAAGGAATGCAAAAAATAACTTACCGACTAATAATTTTAGTGCTTCTAAAGTTTAATCGGCAAACATGGGAGGACACAGGGGTGTAATTAATAAAGTGAAAAGAATCAAATCATCATAAATAATTTGAATAAATTGAAAAGAATCAAGTTAAAATTTGATACGTGGGTTTGTAATAATGGTGAGGAAATGGCGTGGATCATCTCCCCAAAATGAAATCCTGAATCTGACCCTGTCTGCAAATAACTTATTATCGCGCGATTATTATGACTTGCTCATTTATTTAGTGCATCTTTAATTGAGATAAGCTTACAGTTTGAGCATTATCTGACCTTATACATAGAAATAGCCTCATCTGGCTCCCCGAGTCCTATATAAATCTGCTCTGCCTTCCTTAGCTGTCCTTCTTCTCTCAGTTGCTGCGCTAGTGGCATATAAATGTCTCTTGTTTCTTCCTCGGAAAGGTGTGCGGCCGCGAGTTTGAGTCCTTCGGCCAACTTCCCAGCTGAGTTGTATGCGCGTACGCAGTATGCTGGCATGCTGCATGATATGAAAACGCGCTCTGCTGTCTCCCATTCCTGCTCAACACATAATATAATGTAATTATCCTTGCGGAATGGATGAAATGACGCCTTATTTTGGAAAGCGTCTCAACTCTGAGCATCTTTGTATCTAGTTTTATCTGACTAAGAACGTCTCGCGCCGTTTACAAAACATTAGATGCTTAGAAATAGGTAAAATGAAAGTAAAGAAGAACAATAAATAAGTAAGACAATTAGTTACTTTATGTTCAAGCTATAAATAAGCTTAAAAAACAAATTCATTTTTTCCTGTTTATAACTGCAATGTTAAACTTACTTGAGTAGAAATGTAGTGATTGCCTAGTTGTTCACACTGTTCTTTTATGGACTTCTTGTCTTCAATTGCCTGAAATGAATTTAAAACGTTTTGACAAACATGTTTGCTAATATATTGACAATTTACTTGATTCAACTTTTTTGAACATAAATATTATTAGGTATCATTAAGTTAACCCTTTCCGGTATTTAGTAGAGTATACCCACTAACTTGTATTATACAAGTATAATAAACCCACAACCACCCCGACTACCAACGACACCGCGATCGTATTACGTGCCGGTGCTGCGCGGCGTAGCTCAGTATAAAAGCAAAACCGATTACTACGTACCAGACACCTTAGTAAACATTCATAAAAGTTAATTGATGGAGTCAGGCTCTTCAAGCGCTCGCTCGAAAGTGAGACTTTTGAGCGAGCGCTTGAAGAGTCAAAATCTCATGAGGATGCCTTGTGCTAAGGCGAAAAACGTGTCGAAGAAGTCGGATACTGAGAGAAAGAGAAATAATAAGGTGAGGTGTGGCGGTGGTGAGGAGGAACCACACCATAAAAACAAAAATATTTTTCGATTTCTCACGCTGACATCAAGACGAGGCGGAAAAACACTAAATATCTTGTATATACCATCTTATTATTCATAAAAATGATAAAAGATCCAGGTTGAGGTGGTTACTTCGAGTGTGACGTCACCTGTATGATCTGCATCGCCTTGTTGTAGTGGTGCGCCTTCAAGGCGGCCGCGAGCGCAGCCCGCGTGTCCCCTGACTCTATGAGATGCGGCACGGCCGCGCCGGCCTGCCGCGTCGACACCAGCCACTCGCCCCACGACCGCTCCAGCTCGGTCACTTCACTCGGACATGCCTACAACCAGTTCATACAAGAAACGTTACCAAACATATTTTAAAACTTAATTGGCGTCCGCGTCGTTGGTGTTTAAAACTCAATATATTTATTGCTAAATTAGATATTACATGCAGATCTTAACATAATGCAATAAGTACTAATATTATCTAATATTAACCCTACTTGGGTATAGCAATATATTGAGTGAGATTTATTTTATTTCATTTTAAAGTTTTGTGTTTATAGTGTGGTCTATAAACACCAAACTTTAAAATGAAATGCTGGAAAGCTGTCCGAAGTGACTACTAGGAACGAATTTTAAATTGTCATTTTTAACGCACTTTATGCTTGCAGGCATGTGAAATGCATTATTTTAACGTGACCCCGATCCTGGTTCATACTGTGTGGATCGTCGTGTCAAATAGTATACTTAAAAAGTCAAAACCAACTTCCATTCGGCACGCAAAACTATATATACTAGAAGAAAATTAAATGTTATATTGATAAACTATTTTGATTAATAACAACAAACAACAAGGAAAGTATAGCCTTTCGAATAAAAAAGATATATTTAATATTTTTGCTAATGTTTCGACGAATTCTGTATCTTCTCCTTTTTGAAGTCGGTTAAAAAGGAAACGCCGCACTTAAAAGTATCGCGCTTTAACAGCTACGGTACTAAACTCTGTACTAAACGCTAAGCTCTTACCTCTCGGGCTAGTTGCACGGCTCGTGCGTAGTTATTTCCTTTCGCGTAGTACTCGACGGCCGCGCGATTGTCGCCCCTCCGCTCTGATAGCTCGCCGGCCATCTCCCACCATTCCTCCTGTTAAACGCGCCATTATTACAAGACCCTTTTGGTTAACGAGAGGTTAGAAGTGATTTCAATAAGACTCGACTGCAAAAGCTTTACACCACTGAATCGTAAATAATGAAACCGCGCGATGCAAACAGTATAAGCCTATGACCATCTGCCATCAGATAAAGACGAATCAAATGACATCTCGCACATCAAAACCGGTATACCAGTTTAGAGTACATAGGGTCACCAAGAGATTTGGTAACGCACATACACACGAAAAACATGTTCTCCCTTTTGTGCAGTAGGGTAAGAATAGCGTCGACAGCCCGTGCGGATAACCCACACTTTATCGTTTTCTAATGTAAATAATATGTATGCCTTCTATTATTTTTTTACCCGCCATTTCACTCGGTGTAATGTTTGCTTTTCCGAGAAAAATTTAGGTTATGGCACTATCCGGCCCTCTATTTCTGTTAGGAAAAATCCAGTCAATCCGTCACTCAGTTGCCAGGTAACAGAAGAGCACAATCCAACAAACTAACTTTCGCATTTATAATATGAGATCGCATTTATTCAAGTATTAGCTGACCCGGCCAACTTCGTACCGCCTAACAATCGGCGAATTATGTCATCCATGACGTGAGCCGTTAATTGCGCAAGATGGCGGAGTTTAGAGAAACCCTATTTGGTACATTAATATTTTCAGGCTAGGTTCGAAAATTACTTGTGAAAAGCGGCGGGCATGGACTGGATGAAACGAACTGGTGACTTAGTTTGGTGGTGATCATTGTGAGAGACCCATGTCAAGACGAGGACAAATACAGATGATGATAATAAATATTTTCCGCATACATATATTTTTTTGTAGATGTAGACAAAGATGTATTCTGCTTTTCGGAGCGGAGACGAATCCAACAAATGATAGATAATAAAATATATCCGATGTTGAGTTTTAAGTCGTGTAAGTTGCTGGACATTATTTTACATATTTAGAAAAAGAAGAATAGCATACGAGTACCTTGATGAGATGTTCGTGTATAGTGTCGAGCAGGTCGTGGTCCCGCAGCAGATGCGCGTGCTGCAGCGCGAGGCTGGCTGCTCGGCGCGCGCGTCCTCCTCGCAGCCACAGTCGCACCGCGCCCGCGACGTCGCCGCCCGCCGCCAGGCACGCGCCTGCCTCGCCGTATCTACCTGGTGGACAACAACGACACAGACAATAGACAGATAGATAGAAAATTCTTTATTGTACGCACAATAAAAGATAAACATCCAACTTAAAATACTTCTAATTAAAGTGCAACAAGACAATTGCAACGGTTTTGCTCAGACACTACATGTCGTTTCGCTTTACACTAAACTCTTGATGTGTAATAAATAGCTCTTTGTTATATTTATGTTTCTAACGATCTTCTTTATATAATTTTTGATTGATTGATTGATTGATTGATTTTATTAGTGAACTACCTAATTCATGAGTGGTGCGTTAGGTCACTACCCAGTTCCAGACCAGACGACCAGAGCTGGCTTACGCAGCAGCATTATGCCGAGTTGGGGTCAAGTTGACAAACACACATTATTACTAAATTTGTTTCTTTTTGTTAAATTTATTTGTCAAAAATCAAATATTCATTCATTCATTCTTTGCTATAGCTCGCGGCTAGTCAATTGTTTATAATAACCAGTTTATTAGTTACCCTCGTAAAATATTGTTCCTTGTTCATGAACACTTACTTGCCGCAAGACGATGAGTAGTGGTTACCGACAATACAATGACAATGAGGATTGACAATAGGATTGTGATCGAAAAAAATAACACCATTACATGCATCATACAATGTAAGTCACGTACCACAAAGATACAGCAAAATTTCTGGCCATAGCAAGAAGAAACAAGGACTCTATAGTGGAGACCAAAGTTGAAAAGCTGTCAAATTATTTTCTACGTCACAACCCATATAGTGGATATTGGTTCTTTATTATCATTTGTTATATCTAGTAATTTTACCTAACCATATATACATTATATGTCTAGACTGTTACAAATGAGCATGTCTTATGTATATATACATATGTATGTTCTTATGTATATCCTACCTGTAGATGTTAAATAATCCATATGCTGCTGTTTCAACTCTGACACCGCTGCTCTGTCAGTCTTTTCCGCGAGAGCGATGGCGTCAGTCCACCTTCAAATGATACATGTATACATAATAATAATATACGAGTACATGTAACCTAAGATGCCTAAGATCTTTACTCATCAATTACTGTGCGTTAATAGTGACCTGTCAGTCAGTCAGAACTTATTCTATAATATATATTAAAGATTACAATAATTAACTGTATCGATATTTGTCAAAGTAATACTTTATATTACTTTGACAAATATATTCTTATCACTTCTTAAGACGACGCGGCTCGCTACTTATGAGTCTGTACGGAACAAGCCGTACAGCACTTTGCATTTTGCTAAAAGCGCAGTATACGCCGCTCGCGGGCCGCGCGACACATCATTTATCAGTTCGCAATCAAACACCAAATCATTATCACGCGTTTTCTTCTAATAATCAATAAGTCTGATCAATATTATAAATTAACACTCATATCTGCACTGCAACAAGAAACCGTACAACCTCAAACATTTCATTTTTTTGTTACAGCGTTACAAGATTATGCAATAGGCTCAGAACAGACTAGATATACTCGTATGTGCAGAGAGCACAAAACGAATAAGAGATGTATTTCTGTTTTAGTTTTAGTCATTTATAGTAACTTAGGATTAGAGGATAAAAATGACAATAAAACATTCCAATATTAATAAATGCGTCAGAACCAAAATACGTACATTCTTAGGTATATGTGAACGTGGTGTAATATTTAAATACGATGACGCACTCGTAACCTTTTGTTTCAATACCAGCTCGCGATACTTGCACCGATGAAACATGATATTGATAAAACGAATTAATGAGCATTTTTACGACAATAATAAAGGAAATTATTTTAATTATGTAATTCAGTCTTTGCACCTGTTTGAGTTTTTATCTTTTCTTGCTTCTTGATGCACTGATAAGATAGCTAATAACAATCGGCCTTTTCGTAAATTTGGCGTCGTTTGCTCGTTAGAGTTAAATCATATATAAATATTTACCTGTTAAATTGCTTATACATATCAATAGCCATCTCAGGTTTTCCCGCTTTCTTCACATAGTATTCCTCGGCGGCGGCCAAGTCACCGGCAAATATCGACAAACGAGCTCGAACCAGAGGACTTACTAGACCTAAAAATTAAAAAAACATACAATTGTAAGGACGGTAAATATATATCATAAGATATATAATATCTGGTAAATAATATTATGTATAGGTAACAAAAAAACAAATACTTTCTGTCGGAAAGCAGGTATGTTATAACGGGCGCTTCTGTGTTAAAGCTCGCTCGTATCACACGAAGTTGCGTACCTATTTATTTCTTTTAACGGTCAACTAAAATGTAAAACAGAAATGATTTATTGACCAACCTCTTTTGGCTACTTGCCACTCGATCTAAGTTGGATTACTGTATACGTATTAAACAAATAAACTATTAAGCCTTATTTTTGTAAAATGACAACCAAATTCCAATTAGTACAAAATCTATAAATAAATTGGAAATCTTTGGAAAATAGTTATATAAACATAATAAAAAAACAATATTAAAAATGCTTAAACATGCATCCACATTTTATTCTTGTCCTCTTCTTTAAGCTGATATTACAATACATACCAAAATAGTATCATACCGGTTTCGAAGTCCCCGTCGCCCTCCGTGATAGCGAGTTCTATGCACTTGTTTAAGTAGTACGTGCGAGCCTCGTCTCCCACTTCGAGATAACATTTTGCAGCCAACTAAAAAGTAATTAATATTAATTTTGCCGGCATAGTACCAATTAACAAAAGATACTCAAGCATTCAAATTCAAATATAACTTTATTGTACACTAAAAATGTACATATAAATTTCAAACAGATATCATAAAACATTGGCAGTACATTGGGCGGCCTTATCGCCTAGAGCGATTTCTTCCAGGCAACCTTTGGATGGATCGGATTTAATGAGAAAAGTCACGTCGGTGGTGTACCAATAAATACTAACAAAAAAATACACAATAACCCTTTCACTACAACTATATAGATAGTGAAAATAAACAAATGAAAACAAAAAAAAGAAATAAAAATATTAGTACCAATGAGAGATGTTAAAAAACATAGAAGTTTCGACTAATAACTTATTGACAGATAGCAGTTGTTCAAGAAATTCTTAAATATAAAAATAGATTTAGCCCGTCTGATCGACCAAGGCAGCGTGTTCCATAACATGACAGCTTGCACAGTAAATGATGCCTGAAAGAAAGAGTTGGTAGATGTGGGAGTTGGCAACATTATATACTCAGTGCCTGTCTAAGCTTGAAATGTTCTAATTTATATATACATATACGGAGTTATTCTAAATTGAGTACGTATATTTAATATACTAAAAAAAAATTGAATAATAAAATTGTTTTTTTTTTGTTTAACTCACTTTAGTACAAAAATATTGAGTAAGCTTCAATTGAAATCATGCAAAATGAACACGAAACTCATGGACACCCTAAGCTGTGGCGCCGGCCCGGTGCGAACCTAAGTCACGGCGAAGACAAGCGCGTTTGCACGACTCAGATTTGTGTAATCGCGTTTCGGAGAACAGTTTACTCGGTTTTTTGTAAACAAAAATTCAAAAGAAAATGTGTTTTTATTTTTTAGAGAAATATGTTGCGTGTTAAAAATATACGCAGTTAATTTAAACTCACTCCGTATAAGAATAAGTTCTGGCTGACTAACAGTCCACAAGTCACAATCAACGCAAGAGCCTAATCCGCTGAACCTAGACACACATGAAATTTGGAGGGTGTATTCATTATAAGATGTAAAAGTGTACTAATATTTTATTTTTAGATATAATATTTTTTTTTTTGTGGGAATTAAACCCCTAAGGAGAGCACAAATTGGAGGTTCAAAGTTTCCTTCGCGTGCAACACCGCGGGAGACACCTACTAATTACAAATAAAATTTATTTTATTTTACTACTTATTAGACCAACTTTATCATTCAAAGCTTACAGGTACACTGTTGGAAATATTTGTCTCATTTATTTTAATAACGGATCTCCGCTGGGATCTCAGGGTGGGATTCAACTTTATTAACAGTTCAGTGTCGGCGCTTTGGTCGTGTTTCTGCTTGTTACATTATCTGTAAATTTGTACTAGAGAAAAGAGGCGTTGGAAGTCGTTTATATAAGCAATAAGATACTATATGTGATTATTTTGAATAAAATACAAGAGTTCTTTAGAGTAATAGAAAGATTGTTAGTCAAAATGTATATACATAAATTCTTACCTTATGTTATATTGAATAGTATAGTATGAATGTATTTTAAGTTTAGTTTAAGTAATAGAATGTAAGTGTGTATATTTGTAATATGGTATAGATTACTTTATTGTTAAGTACACCCTGTCCTATATTTTTTTTTCAAATATCTCCATCCTAAGGTTGCCTGGAAGAGATCGTTTTTAACGATAAGGCCGCCACTTGTGGCACTACATGTAAATTTAGATTTTTGTATTGTTATGTTTTGTGTGTATACAATAAAGCGCTGATCTATCTATCTTACCTGAATGTCATTACTGGCTTGTGCTTGTTCTGCAAGTTGTCTCCACAACGGAGCCACTTCAGCATTGCTACCAACTCCGTCTAGGTACTTCGCACATCCGGTCAAGTCACCATGTCTGAGGGCGTTATCTGAAACATTTATTCAATATGATTTGATTGATACCTACCACAAGGCAAGTCTTAGCCGTTATAGCAATACGATAATTATTTACTCAATCAGATTGAAACACAAGCAGTTATTGTGTATAAGTAATTTATCCAATAGGCTATATGTAGTGGTAATGAGTAATTTGAAATGTGTTATAACAAGAGGACATGTCCTTAAAAATGTCTTCATGCATTCATACATTTAACTAACGATTATTTCTTGATGGCTTTTGTGCAAACATGCTCTATAGTCATTTAAGTTTATGTACTTATATAATACCAAACAATTAAGTCTTACTAAAAGCAAGTCGATGTTCGTCCAACAGCAGATACGGCAATTGTCCACCATCTAGCATTACTTTATTGGCACTCACTTCCATCGCAATACCACCTCCACACTCTAACATCTCCACGCTGCTCGGGTCCCATGCACTATACCTGTTAATCAATATCATTTATAGCAGAAGAGCTGCATAGAAATGTACTACGCCTGTGATAGAGAAGCAATCAGTTCGTATAATATGGAAATATAATTGACGCTGTTTGACGCAGTGCAGTGCAGTCTCAGTGTTGAAGCCGAATTTCTTTGTACCACAGCAACCATTCTGGCTGGCACAGTTTGTCACACACATACACATTTGTGCACATTTTGTCATGAGTGTAGCATATTGACGTATCGACTCACTGCCAAGTACATGCCTTACTCACCATATAAGAAGGTGGGTCGGAGTTTGTGTTACAACAGCATCGCTGTTTTCAATCCATTGGACAAATCCAACGCCGCTTGCAATGATTTCCTGCAAAAAAGCGAGTATAACTATAATAATCATTATAATATATTCATATACATAAATATCTTTGGTATATTTATAGAACAGTTACCATTTGTCTCAGGGAAAAATCTTTTTGAGCACGCGTTGATGTCTTTTCGTGCGGTTAAAACCGGCTACGAGATTTCGTAGCAATCTGCTACGTCATTAGATATAGGAACCCGCTGCAATGATTTTTTTTCACGTTTGACCTTGTTTCTTGTAAGATCCAAGCACATATACTTCGCTCACTCTTTCAATTTATAGGGTAATTATTTGTATAATGATACTCGTACCATGTCAATCGCAGTAGCGCGAGTGCAACTCAGTCAAGCCCGTGACACATTTACTAACCTAACCACTATTCACAAATTTATAAAATGCTAGATTATCAAGAAACTAAAATAGAATATGAGTAAGGAGTAAAGAACCTATGCACCTATGTACCTTGTCGCCGGTGTGTAGACGCAGCAGTGCAAGTCGTCGTCGCGTGTCTCGCAGCAGCACGAGTTGTCCGCTCTCGTTTAGCTCCAGCCAGTCGATGCGAGCCTCGTGCCACCACTGACCCACTTGCACACCTTTAAGACATCATTTTGTTAAAATTTTCTATTGATAGTAGTT
Source organism: Ligdia adustata (assembly GCA_947049295.1). Lineage (NCBI taxonomy): Eukaryota > Metazoa > Arthropoda > Insecta > Lepidoptera > Geometridae > Ligdia > Ligdia adustata. The sequence continues at coordinate 6,727,164 of OX346225.1, read as the reverse complement.
AAGTACTACAGCGGCAGAATATATCAAAGTATCAGAACTTTTTTTTAAACATAACTTGTTTTTTTAGTGGTACACTTGACTACGCTGAGTGAGTGGTGCAAGTAATCGCCCGCCGCTATTGCCAATTGGTTATTTATGGGTAGAACCAGCAAAAAAAAATAAGCTCGCATTGAGTAGATCTTAGAAGTTGATAAAAAATCCGTTAAGCTACAATAGCGAAGCACACTAGGTACAGACATATTCATTAGATCGAATAACTAACTCTCTCTTATACGTGGAGCGCTAAAACAAATATTGACTAACAAAAGCAGCTAAATATCTACAGAAATAAGTTAAATTAGTACAGTACCTGTAGTAAGATCAACCACGGCGATAGTCTGCCTGTCCAGTAGATAGGCGAGATGCTTGCGGTCCTCCGTATTCCCCTCACCCACGCCTTCGTTGATACGCACGCTTAGTACGTGCGGATTTACGCGTTCCGTACGCACCTAAAATCATATTATTAATCAGTTTATAGTTATACAATTTTTTTCAGTATTATGAAAGATTTTTTTTATCTCATAAAAAAATTTTAAAATATAATTTACCGAACTGATTAAGCAAGCATTGATATAAAACGAATTAGAAACCAACAAAAAATATTTTAAATCAGCCAAGTATCACTGAGAAATCGGAGGATGTATCTACATAAAAAAGAAAAAGATTCCGACGAATTGACCGTCTACATTTTGAAAATATTATTTTATAAATTATAGCAGAGGTGTTGTCTTACCGTGTGCAGTACTTTGTCGAGTCCGTACTCGACTAAGCTGAGCTCTCCTGCTCGGTGTATGAGGCAAGCGCCGCCCACCGCCGCGTAAACTCGCTCTCCGCTGCCCACCCACGGGATCTACCGAACATCTTCTTATCACATCTTCATCAAATAGAATATTAAGAAGTTTCAAACTATAACCTCTTCAAGTGTTGAATTTCTAAGATCCCTTCTTAGTTGACCCTACAATGATTACACCTTTCAAATTTTATGTCAATAGGTTCAGCGGTATAGGCTCAGCGTTGATTTCTAGCAAATATCAGTCAATAATTTCTTACTTTTTTATATGTATAGATTACATTCCAATAAGTCTTTTACACATTAATAATTGTAATTAGAAACGAATAGTTTATTCGAAAATTTTACAGGCAATTTTTGAAGTCAGGCCTTGCTAATTTTCAAATCTGATTTTGAGACAATGTTACATTCTAAATTTCAAGTGTTTACTAACACTTGTTAAAGCCTAAACTTTGCAGACATCCCTATCTCTACTAATATTATAAATGTGAATGTAAGTTTGTTTGTTACGCTTTCACGCGAAAACTACTTAACCGATCATCATTAAACTTTGTACACATATTACATCCAATCGAAGTAACATAGGATACTTTAATAAATAGAAAAATATATTTTTTACGTAAATAAAATAGTCCATGCGGACGAAGTCGCGGGTAAAAACTAGTAGATTATAAAGGCGAAAGTTGTGTGTGTTTGTTTGTTACTCCGTCACGCTCAAACGGCTGAACGGATTTTGCTGAAATTCAGCACCAGGATAGCTTATGGCCTGAATTAACACATAGGCTTTTATTTCATTTCATTAAATTGTAGGGTTTCTGTAGGATAGCCAATTTTCAACTTATATAACACTAGCTGTGCCCCGCGGTTTCACCCGCGTAGTTCTACTAAAACTAAAACAAACTAAAACTAACTTCGAACTACTTTTTTTTAAGTCGGTTAAAAGTATCCTATGTCCTTTTCCTGGTTCTAAGCTACCTCCCCACAATTTTCAGCCAAATCGGTCCAGTCGTTCTTGAGTTATAAATAGTGTAACTAACACGACTTTCCTTTATATATATAGATTATGTTTGTGGTACACAACTCTATTATTTTTGTAATCATGTGCATATATACGGGCTGAATCTAAATTGAGTGCGGAGTGCGTTTATTTACCTATTATACCTACTCACACGATATTGAAAAATAAATACCTGTATTTTTTTGTTCTAAAGTGGGTTAAACTTTAGAACAAACATATTGAAAAATCTTCAATTGAAGTCATGCAACGTGTACGCGAAACTAATGGACACACTAGGAGAACATATTTCTCAGTATTTGTTTACATAAATGCAATTTGTGCAGTTGTTTACAAAAAAAAATTAAGCGAATTAAGTTATGTTAACGATCAGCAATCAGCAGATTTCGTGGTAAAAATCTACGCAGAAATTAATTAATTAAAATTAATTAATTAATTAAAATTTATTAATTATATTAATTAAAATTTATTAATTATATTAATTAAAATTTATTAATTATATTAATTAAAATTTATTAATTATATTAATTAAAACTAATTAATTATATATAATTATTGATTCTAAATTGCTTGCTGTTACTGTTTCTTACCTCACTAGTTAAACCACGCGCAATATCACACAATATCAGAGTGTTACTGGTCCTACACACAGCGTACCAATCATTACCTAAAAGCAAATGAACAATATATGAACAATAAGAATTATTACTGCCCATTCGTTCCTTATCGTCACTAATAGTTTCCACCTATGTCGGGAGAATGCACATGGTGTCATTGGTGTCACAAGATCAGTCACTAAGATTGAAAACCCTAAAAATAGACCTAAGGTTCTATAAAGTTAGGTACATCTGTCTGTTATGACATCATGTGACCGCTAGTTTTGCACATAGATAACCTGGCAAATGTAACAACAAGCAGGAATATTTCGCCAACCGTTTCATCGTTGGAAGTATGGAACGCTCCGCCTACACCAAACGTATTTAGGACAATTTCTTATCCCGAATCTCGAGGCTCACCACCGCTTCGGCCGTTATGGAAACCGAAGTTTGAAAACTGGTTTCCTAAAAGACTTCTTTTATACCTCTACGTAACTGGTTTCCTAAAAGTACTATGATATTACTATGTTATTTCAGCCACCTACGAAACTAATAACCGGATTTCAGTAGACATATTTATTGGCATTGAGTATTGTATGTAATTGAAAAACCGTATTTATAATTTATGCGTGTTTTATTTATTTGGATTTAATTACAACATTTATAACATAAAAACAACTATTGTTAAGGTGAAATGAAAACAACTCCCTTAGTTTTAATATAAACTATTAACCACCATATAGTATCACCATACGCATTTTTAAATTAACATAATAATGCATATGGTGATATTATTTCAATACAGTCCCCACAGTAATAAGTCCATTTTTCAGGTCTTCTATAGGTATGCTATACTACCATGGCATCCTCGGCTATAATTGCTACAAAGCCAAAAGTGTTACTGCTTTTATATATTTTTTTCTATGATATTTATAACCCCCATGTAAAGCCGCAATGCCTCCTTTTTTCGTTGATATGAGTTCCAAATCTCTCAAAACCATTTTCAATAAATAATTATATCATATTATTAATTACTCAATGAGTCTAATTAAACAATAAAATTATCTGATGACATTTAATGAATGTCAAGTGCATCATAATTATCTGATAGATGATGTCTTTCAAAACGATTACTAGCCAGACATACAAAAGAGATTAGTTATTTAGAGGTATAAAAAAAGCCTTTTAGGAAACCAGTTTCCAAACTTCGGTTTCCATAATGGCCGAAGCGCTCACCACAGTACTCTACCACGATTGTGAGCATCATTACATATTGCCTGTGATTTGATATCACTCTTAGCAATAAGGTAGCTACTTGCAGCACAATATTATGTAGTAATTTTCTTTTATACTATATCTTTTATATTATTTCTTTTATATTATCTTTTGTTTCGCATGGCTAAAACAAAGACTTAATCAGCTACCGGTAAAGCAAAACATCGTGAGGAAACCAAAGCATGGTGGTAGGGCGTTTCCTATCGCTCGCCTGGCTAGCTACCACTCTCATGTTGTTAAATTTGTCGCCAAGCACCTAACGGTGTGTTCCGGCAGCCTTCCTTGAGAGCCAAATTCTAAACCAGGCATGCTCTATCTAGTATCGCTGGCTTCCGTGGCCGAGCAAACTTGTGGTCAAATGTGTAGGATAAAAAAATAATCAATCAAATAATGTCAAAGACCATACCAATAAACCGCACGTTGAATATATCGGGTGCGCACTTAGTGGTGACGGTGAGGGGGTGCGAATCCCGCGCTAGCCTCGTCACAACCAGCTGCCGCGGGCTCACGTGCTGCACCTCCACGGAGTCACGCCACACCCAGCGTCTAACACCACAGTGAGAGACCATTCATTTCAACTTCAAATCAAGAGGAGGCACTCAATTCATCGTCAAATATGTATGTGCCGGAAGAGACGTCAATACGCCTCTTGGAAAACTCTACTTTAACCGACTTCGAAAAGAGGGAGGTACTCAATTCGTCGGAATGTTTTTTTCATTTTTTTACCCGACTGCGAAAGAATGAGGGTAATAGTTTTTCGAGTGTATGTATACTCGTATTTCTTTATCACGCCCTAGAGAATTAATGGCTTACGTCGTATTTATATGTGAGTGGTGTCAATAGATTCGTCTTAGTAGTGAGAGTGATACTGAGTATATCAAAATTAAATACAAATTAGCAGTCGGGTTTTTTCGAACTCGCTTCTAACCACTTGTTTTCGTTTGTTCCCTGATTTCTAAGATATGCCGAAACTCATTTGGGAAATACTTATTTTTTTGAAAGGGCCCATATATTTTTTTATCAGAAAGGGTATAACAGTTTGATTAGTAAATCAAAATAATGTCTAACCTATAACGACTCTTTTCGGGGTAAGTAAATGTATTAGGCATGTAGAGGAAAGACAAAAATCAAAGCTTCAATTTAGTACCTACCTCAACACAGCTTCCAACAGTATAACAGCGCCAGACTGGGAAGCCACTGCCAACTTGGTACCATCCCCACTCCAGGCCAGCGCCCGCGTCGCGTACATGTTAGGTATATTCAACATGCTCAACTCTAATGAACCTGACTCTTTTATTTCACCTATCAGGCAACCGTCAAAAACTCCGAATGCTATGGTCTGAAAATGTTGAAGAGTAGCACATAAGACAAAGCAGTAGTTAAATATTATAAATACAAGTTTAATGCCAGCGATTATCTGGTCCAACGTAGAAATATTGCCATCCATTACTAGCGTTCTTGATAAAATGCCATCTGGGCAGGAGCATTTGGGTGATCTGTAAAATTTTAGTGGTTTATCCAATCAATGTCTTGTTCAATGTTGTATTTGGGCACATAATTTTCTTACTTAATATATTGTACCTATCTATTACGTAGTTACCGTTACAAGCGTTATCCGATATTTATAGGGTATTACGTTTTATTTAATTTTATTATGCAAATAGGCAAATAAGAGTAAAATAAGGTGAAGCACTCCTCCGCATTAACGGCTGATCTGTAATGACCATTCATTCATGTCATTTTATAATGAAATCATAGGACAATTTGTAAAGCTGTGACGCTATTATGAAAGCATTACTAAGTTACTTATATTAACTGAATATTCATAGTAGAAAATAAGTAAGTACCTGTCCTGAGGGGCTAGGTGTTGCAGAGATGAGATCCCGCTTGTCCGGTGGCAATGTCGGCTCCAAGCTACGCAGCAGCGCACCGCGTTGAGCCTCGTACACTGACACACGTCCATCGCACGATCCGACTATCAACTGCACAAATATACAGAAACGTAACGTTGCTCACAAAAAGAGAGCAACACACTCAAAGTCGTAGCGAAACAACTCATAAAACCAGCGCTGTAACAGAGATCGGCGTGATTTCCTGTGTGGAAGAGGTGATAAAAACTTTAAGGGAAATTTCTATCACCCCTGTCTTTCACATCAAGCGAAATAATGCTAAAAACGTGTGACCATGTAAAACGAACTTATTGCTCCTATATCAGTCGATAATTTCTGAAAAACTCTCAAGATTAAAGTATTAAAACTACATTGAGGCCTTTTGTTGAAAAATTATAAATAAATATGTAACTAACATGCGGCGGGAGCAGCACGAGCGCGGCTGGAGGTAGCGCGTAACGCAGCACCATGCGTCCGTTAAGGTACAACGTACCGTCCACGTGACCCGACGCGAGCATGCCCTCCCCCCATCGTGCCAGAGACACGCAGCAAGCTCCAGCCGTCCACAGGCTCGAGCTTTTGTTGCTCTTGCAGTCAAGAGACCTGTTCGCAGAGATATTTATTAACAAACATTCTGGGGACCTAGCTGAAATTTCAACAAGAACTTGAAAATAATAATTAAATAAGATCTTATCAAAATAAGTATCGTTAGCGATTCACCAGCACCGATTAAACTTTTTCAGATATTTCGATAAATCAAAACTCTTGACCGTTTTTTTTATCAAAATTATTTAAACCCTTTCAAAGTTTAATCAATAAACATACCCGTTGAATTGAGTACCTCCTACTTTTTGGGAAGTCTGTAAAAAGCGTAGGCATACTACACAGCCATTGCTTTATCATACCACTTTCCAGTTCCATCATCAAAGTAAAATTGGCATAGGCATGCCAATTTTACAACGGGCATCTTAAGCACCCGAAAGCTCTTCTTCTCACTTTCACCTTCTTTCACAAAATCACATTTTTTAAAAGCTATGTAGAGTGTCACCTCTTGTAAGCAATTCCGTTAAAATAAAAGTTTTCAACAAGCCTCACTGGCGCTCCGGTCTCAGGGAACTTGCGAGAGGTCACATTCTAGTACTGCCTATAAGAGTCTCACCTTATCTTCCCATCACTTGTACCAGTATAGAAGCCACACTCGGCTGGTAGAAGCCTCATTGGTGCGCCGGTGAGAGGGAACTTGTTGCAGATCACCTTCTTGCCGCTCCACTCGGACCCCACTCGGTACACGAATACCATGTTATCACTCTGAGCGACGCCTAAGAGCTCCGAGTTGTCGCTGAAGGATATACCTACGAACAAAGGGAAGATAGAAAACCGGATAGATCTGACCCCAAGCTATCAATACGCAGAAACTAAAACATTTATTTGAGTCTTATGAAGATATTTACTCGTAATAACGTAAGATTTCTTGCCCGCCGCGGCATCTGCAGGTTTCGTGGAGAACTTGTCTCGACGCACACCATCTCGGTCGAACAGCAGTACCAAACGCTCGCACGTAGCTACCGCTAGCTTCACATTGTTCGGAGACCAGCAGATATCGGCTATCGGACTCTCGGTCTCCTACGAAAGTTATGTAGGAACTCTGTACTTCACTTAGTAAAAATATATTTTAGCATCATTTAATAAACTACAGCAATTAGAAATTTCTCTTATTTTCGGATTCATTGAAACACTACTTCTTACCTGTGCCTCAATAAATGTCTTGGAATATTTCAATCGCATTTTAACACTTCACTGGATTATTAGACTATTGTTATGTTATCTAATAATTTGTATTCACTTTGAGTTGCTTAGCAACAATTTCAAAGTTTTCCGCCATTAAAGGTCGTTAGTATCCTTAGTCTATGGGTTGTTTATTTCTGTATAGACAAATCTACTACAGAGTAATTCTTAGCGTGTCGGCGAAAATAACAGTAGTAACTAGCAGCAATTAGACAAACTTTTCTTTATTACTTATACACTAAGTAAAGCTATCGCAAGATACTCAACAAAAATTTTCGACAATGCATTTTATCATAAATTAAAGAGTTAACCTCAAAGTTAAAAGAAGAAAAAAGTCTCACAGTACGAAACTAAAAATCGAACGTTCTGTTTTATTTCCATAGATATTAAATAAACGTTCTTCCTTGTGACTAATACTGCATATACTCATTATCTATTACTTTTTATATCTACGATTTGTTTCTTCTTATTTTATGTTTTAATAGATTTGCCCGCTCATTCGTCCATTTCATAATCGTTTTTCCTATTTCTTAGTTTCATATATTTAGTGTAAAAGATAAAATAGTAGTCACTGGCAAGTGTACTAATCGTCTGATGTCATGTCACTTCTAAAAAATTATAAAGTGGCAGGAACACAGAGTTCAGTAAACAGTCATTCGAAGCGTGTCGGCAAAAATAACAGTAGATTTAATAGTAACTATCACTACTAGCTATGGCTGTTATGGCGACAAATGTAACTCCTACAGTAGCTATAGGATAAATTCTTCGCTCTTACTGTTACAGCCACTATAACCATATCGCACGATACTCTACAGAAAGTTTTGTGATCTCTTTACATTTTTTATCACTAATATTTTAGAGATAGTTAGTTTCTTTGGCACATGATGTGTTAAGCAATGTAAAAACCGGCCACATGCTACAGAACAAAAAATCGGTAGCTCTGTCTCTTTCATTTCGATGGACTTTGTATATCGACTTCTTTTTATAGTTTGACATGGGATGGCATGTACCTGTCGTCTATTACTTTCTCTGTCTACGGGCAGGATACTGCTTTTTTAAAATGTAATTTGTCTATGAGTATACAACTATACATTTATAAGATATGCTGAATTTGCTGAACTGAACATCATCAGTCTAGTCATCAGGTCACTAATTTTACCGGTTTTTGTTTCTGTATATGGCAATTTCGCCATTTGTAATGTCAGTTTGACAACTAACGGAACTTACTTCTTTTCTGAGTTGTGTTGTTTGTGCTAAGACGTTGTGAGGTTAGAATATTTATATCCCTTTCAATCTCTGCCAATTCTTTACAATCATAGTTCGGAATTAGTTTATGTTTTAGTAATTGTTAAACCTTGTGGCTTGGAGCAAGTATTTTCACCAAATTTTACACAAAAGTGCATGAAACAAGCGTTGTTGTGATAGTGCCAGCAGCTCCATTTGCCGTACATTTTTGCCATTTCATTGAAAATTAGTCTCACAAAATAATCTAGATCTGTATATTTAGTGCTGATAAGTTCTCATATTTCGTTCCAGAACGTCATGCCTTTCGCGCGGTATGTACAGCCAGGGCGCGTCGCCCTGGTCGCCGACGGTCCCTTGAAGGGAAAGCTAGTGAGTGTGATTGACGTGATCGACCAGACCCGCGCTCTCGTCGACGGACCGTGTAGTGGCGTTGCCAGACAACAAATTCGTCTCAACCAGTTGCACCTGACCAAATTCCTTCTGAAATACCCTTTCACAGCACCCACACGTGTAGTGAGGAAAGCGTGGACAGATGCTAAGCTAAATGAAAAATGGGCAGACAGCCAGTGGGCACAGAAGCTGGCTAACAAAGAGAAGCGTGCACAGATGACTGACTACGACAGGTTTAAGTTGACCTCTGCTCGTGTAAAAAGGAATCGCGCGAGAACAGCGGTCTTCAAGAGCCTAAAGGCCAAGGCAGCGCGTGCAGGTACTTTCGGCAAGAAGCGCATTCCCAAGACTCCTGCCAAGAAACCCCGTGTCAAGTCTGCTGACCCCAAAAAGAAGGCAAAGAAGTAATTCTTTTGTGTCTGTGTTGAACTAAGACTCAAAGAACCTGTAAAATAAAGAATTACTTTGTAAGCCAGTTATTGTATCATTGTTTGCTCACACTTACCTTAAGTGTGTAATAGGTGAGTTGTATTAATTATGTAGAACATGTAGTGTGTTATTTTTACTCAATTTTTTTTCTTTTTCAGTTACATGTAAACTGGAAAAGTCCTAAGGTGAGCTGTATTTGTATAACCCTCTTACACTAATTGCAAACAATTAACATGATGAATCTTAATGTATAGTCTCGTTCGTATGAACTTTCATGATTTTTAAAACACCACCTTGCTGAACAAAGATCCCAACATAAGTTGTTGATTTTTCTCATAATCTAATTAGTTATATTAACTATTCATATTCTTTTCAGATATAAGATCATTGGATGATGAAATGCACCCATTACATCATTTTGAAGTACAGGTATGATATATTCTTCATGCGTTTTTTATATGACCCTAGACAGCTCTAGAGAAAATTTCTTGTCACTAATTTTTTCGGTGCCCATGAGAGTACACCTGCAGAAATTAATTATCATGATGATTTCCAAAAAAATAGTCTCGTTCGGATGAACTCCTGTGATTTCAACCTTACCACCTCAACTGATTGCATCTACTGTATAAAACTAAAAGATTGTTTGGTGACTGGCTGACTAACCTAAAATATTTATCTTTCTAGGTGATTTCTCCATCCACACTACAAAGAATGAAGCTAAAAGGTAAACATGACTTTCATAAGTTTTTGTATTGGTTTCATCAATAATAGCTTGAAGGTCAATTTCAGTTCATAAGGAAGCTTTAATAATGATGATCATTAGTTCACCCTACCAAAGCCGATGCATGTCTGACTACATCTGACATGTGTGACTCTGGATAGGAACATTATCACACTCTGTGTAAGATTTGCAGTTACTTTAGCTGCACATCTAAGGGTTGAGTGTGACAAACTGTCATTATTCTATCAAAACAGTTTTTTCTCAATTTAACATGTTTTAAAATATGTATTTTTGGTTGTAGGTTAACACAAAACTGCTAGAAAATCAAGTTAATAACACAAAATTCGCATATATGGACAGAAATAAAGGAAATGTAAGTAATGACAATATTAGTCACTGATTCACTTTAAACTATTGATGACTAAATGATGACTGCAAGTATCGCCCCTATCTGAATCTTGATGATTGATCATTTCTGATGAACTAAATTATATGACAGATTAGTCATTTGTTTATCAAAATTAATGTCATTGTTTGTATTACAGAACATGGGACCAGGCTAAACTGCTAACAGTTCTCTTTGAAGTGTTTAACCATGGGACTGCAGAATGGTAAACATTTTAGCTTTACTTTTAAGTAGTTTTTGATAGCATTGAGGCCAATTTTATCTCATTATATAAATGAATGTGAAGGTAAACAGAATTTTTATCTCTAAAAACACAGAAAATTGAACCATAGAGCATCACTGCCTGGCTTTTTTTGTTTTGATCTGGACATACAGAAAGACAAGCTGTATTAAGTTGAGAGGCCCTTACTTATTTTTATATCTCTAATATAATCTTAAATGATGCACCCTACCAAAGCCGATGCGTGTCTGACCACATCTGACATGTGTGACTCTGGATAGGAACATTATGACACTCTGTGTAAGATTTGCAGTTACTTTAGCTGCATATCTAAGGGTTGAGTGTTACATTCTTTCCCATATTAAACATAACATATAAATCAATCCTAATGGAGCCTGTGGATGTTAGAAATAAATAAATGATTTGTATCCTAATGAACATGTTAGTTATAAATGCTGACTGATAAATAGAACATTTTGATTTTGTTATAGATGCGCCACTTAAAAAAATATTCCTATGTGCGAACAAACAAGACTGCTTCAATGTAAGTAATATTTTTTAACAGCTTTCTTATTTATGTATGTGATATCTTAGCGACGATGTCTGGAGACCACATGTGAACCACTTTCAAATTAAAGTTATTTCTAGTTTTTGTTTGAAAGTGGCTCATATGTGGTCTCATTTTAATTTGTTCATGATCGGTCCATTAGTAGATTCGTTTTTTATCAAAATAAGTGGATAAGTTGTATCGGTGCGTGTTGAATTGATGTTGCTAAGACATAAGATATGAAAATGATGACTTTCAGTATCGCCCCTAGCTGTAGTTTGATGATTGATAGTTTCTGAATTACGACTTCATTATTCATCAACACTGCTAATTTGAAATAATGTTCTAATTCAACTTTTTTGTACACAGGCATTTTGGAGCAGCATCCAAGATTTAAATTGCAAAGAGATTAACCGTATCATATTGTGGCAACATAACACAAAAGGTTAGATAACATGTATAATGTCAATATTATTTTTACACTAAGTGGAAACAGAGTAAATCAATACAGTATCTTATTTTTTATATATAGTAATTATAGTATCCTTAATCTATAATTACTATATATAGTCAATCACAATTATATCCTATAGGCAATCACAATTTTTCAATAATAACTTGTTCTCTTAAATGATGATCTATATCGCCCCAGTCTGAAACGAATATAATGTTGAGCGATTTACTGATACATACATGTATAAATACTTGATGTGTTATATGAAATGCTAATTGTTAACTATTATCCTTCAAAATATTTTTTATTGCAGGTGAAGGACGAAAAAATGCTGAAAGGCCACTAAAGGTTTTTTTACATGGTAAGTTTTATGTTATATTAAGTTTATTGACTTGTTGTTGCGTGCTTAAAATGACAGTTGATTTACACCCATTTTCACCAGTGAACTCGCAAACACCCACCCGCTTACTGAGGGACTCGTTTAGTCAGTTCTAAATATCTCTTACCCATCTTTGTTTTCACCAAGTGACATAAAAGGAGGAGTTTTAATATTTTTTTTATGACTCAGTTCAGTATCTTGGGTCTTAATAATTATATATATATATATATATTAGTATCGTAAGTAACTGAAAATTGAAGTGTGCAATCACTTCCTTTATCAACAAGAACTTGTTCTTAAATGATGATCTATATCGCCCCAGTCTGAAACGAACATAATGTTGAGCGATTTACTGATACATAATACATAATTTTTATATGAAATTACATAAAATACGAAAAGTAAACCGTTAGTCATAAAGATATATTTATTGCAGGTTTGATGAAAAGAACACCAGAAAAACTTATCATGGTAAGTTTTGAATTAACTCGTACAGTATTTTTGTTAATTATTTGGCTGGACACTTGTATCTGCATTACCAGAGTCCTCATTCACTATCAATATTTCAATACGTAACGCGGTCGCGTTATTTCAAGCGCGTAGAATTCTCGTGGAGTATAGTGAAGTGAATACCGCTGTTCACTTAGCCATTGTCAAATTGTATGTCGTGCCGTGGGGCACGGAACACGCTCTTTTTGCATCATCTGGATAACGCATTGCGTCAACGTTAAAATCATCACGCGTTTTCGGCAAGGAATCTCGTTGTTCATTAGAGAATAAGGGCTCTGTATCGTTTTTACAATAAACAACACCATTTAGTTAGGTTAGAAATGTGTTTGAAATAACAGTTGGATCACTGTTATAGTCATAGAATATAATTTTTGATGACGATTAAAACAGACGTTCTAAATTATATGATGAATATACTTAGTTATCCCTGTCTCACGAAATCGTGGGGAAAATATGGTATGGTAACATCTGATACATAGACAAATCTGAGCTGAATAATTTTGGTAAAAAATAAAAACATTCCCACTAATTTTAACATTTTTCAGGATTTGAAAAAGTTGCTGGATGCAAGACTGGGGCAGCAACTGAGTGCGTCATAGATTAAAAAGTATGACACAAAGTTTTGAAACAATTATTTTTAATAATGTAGTATTGATTGATACACTCGATCTTTGAATTAATTAATATTTGAATAAGTGATGAATTACTGTTATCCCTGTCTCACCAAATCATGGGGAAAATTATGGTATGGTAACTACTGAACCCAAGACCAGTAGAAAATAACTCTTCATCATATTATTATTATTTATACTGTTGTGTTTCTTTACAGAACTAAGCTGGCGTAATGCAAGAAGTTCTCTAATACTGCGGCTAATATTGAGATGACTGAAACTTATTGAGTGATAATGGTAAGGATTATTACTAATTTCACTTAACTGTACTTACCATGATATGATGAATTACTAAGTTATCCCTGGCTCACTAAACCGTGGGGATACTATGGTATGGTAACATCTGAATTATGTTTATTCCAATTAGCCTATAAGCTGAATGAGAAACAAATGAGTCATATAAGTATTTACATTACAGATCTACTTGTCGACCTTGCTGTGCTGTCCTGAAGACACTGACAGAAGATGGCATTGCTTTTATAAAGGTTGGTAATAAATATTTTTTACATATGTGTATATTTATGTGTACATAGGTGCACACTCAGCTTAACAAGTCGTTACTTCAAAAAACCCAAATGCTAAATGTATAAAATCTGTGAATCTTAAATCTTTTAGCATTTCCTATTCCAAACTCTGATGAAACATATAGGTTATATATATATATTCGTTACAAAAAATATTTTAATACCACACTCAATGTATTTTGAAAATATATTTTTGGCACCATAAATCCTCAATTATATTTTTTTATGTACCCAGTGTCACTTTAAAAGAGTTGTTTCAAAAATGTATGGAGAATCGGCCAGGACAGTGTACATGATACCATAAATACGTTAGGGACTATTAATCTTTAATACATCAACCAAATTCACAATAACGTAACTGATCGCAGTGTACAAAATTAATTTCGAATTAAAATATTTCCATGTTATTCACTTGCGTAATTTGAAAAGAGATATACGGGTTTTTTTGTGTCAATTTTAACATTTGTGACGGGCGGTATAATTTATATACCAATGTAACCATTGGAGTCAACCTAAGATATAAAAATCGAGAGATGCCATTATTATACTACAATTCTCAGAATTTATATATTTTTGTACACAATGAAGGAGGCAACTGACATGTTTCATTAATACACAGTATTATTCATATCTTTAGGTATTTTTTGGAAGACGTACACCATTCTAGCCGAAAATGAAACAATTCCTTTATAAATTTAAATACGACAAACCGTTAAACTCTAGGACGACGTGCCAAAGAAATCTTTCGCAGTCGGGTAAAAATGATGAATTTAATTGACAAGCATATATCTAGACTTTTCTGAAGATAATTAACATCTGATTTACATAACACATATCAAATTACCTGCAATATATATAATATAAGCAACTAGGTAAATATTTATTTATTACAGATCTATATGAGATGGTGCTTCTGCAAAAACAAGAAGGCACTTGTGGATAAGGTAAAACAATTCTTATACTTCAGCACTAATAGTTCTAATAGTCAAAGTGATGAGTTAATTGACAAGCATATATCTAGAAATTTTTGAAGATAAATTTTATCTGATTTATCTTACTGTCAAGCTTTTATGCAAATTAAAATTCTGTGATACTAAATAATCTTTTACTTTTTCAGGTACTTATTCGTATAGCAGCTGCATCGGTCGTATATTATTTGCAATATTTCTTATCATAATAAATGTTTGATAATTAAATATGACACTTTTAATTGTGACCACATCCTCACCAATCTGATAGCTAGGCGGTATATTACAAGCTAGGTTTTCGAACTTGTGTCAGTTTGTGTTTATAAGCCCTTACAATGAGATTCATATCAGTCGTTGAATTGGAATCCATCGGATTCACATCTTGCAAAGTTCAGGTATATTTTTATCATTATTTGAGTTAAACCAGGAGGTTCTATTTTGTTCTGCATGTGTTTTTTGAGTATTGTTCATTCATATTCATTCAGTTTTTTTAGTTTGAAGGAATGACTATACGCCTGAGGTGGTCCCGTATACAATTAATCAAAATCAGTCCAGTAGTTTTTTAGGGTTCCGTACCTAAAACTTCGCTGTCCGTCCGTCACCAGGCTATATCTCAAGAACCGTGATATCAAAAGCATAAATTTTCGCAGATGTATTGCCGATGTAACAAATACTAAAAGATTAAATATTTAAGGGAGGCTCTCATACAACAAACATGATTAGTTGCTCTTAATTAATAATCGCAACCCGTAAGTACATAGACACTTGAAATAATTAGGTCTATGTGTACTTTAAAAATAAATATTTCGGTGTGGCTCCCATACAACAAGCTTAATTTTTGCTTGATATTAACACATTCACTGCCACTATGATTTTCTTAATTCCTTCTGAAGTGCCACCAATATTATTAGCGAGTCGCCGGCACAGCATACTAATTTAAATGGACTCGCTAGGCGAGTTCACTGGCATAATATATAGGTACACTTAATGATTTGTTATTATTGTCGCAGTCGCAGTCTCTACAACCTTTATATTGGTGTCAAAAATAGTTTGGCAAGTGTTTAGTGTATTCCCACGTATTAAAATGACTGAGAACCCATCAAATAAAAAAGAGTACAGAGAGTGAGTGAGTAGAGTGTTTTACGTAATTTATGCAGGGATAATTTTTGTATTTTATAGTTTAGTACCTATATGAAATTGATTTAAAGTTTAACTCGTGCAACTTCTATTTCTATGAAAAAAGATTCCCATATTCTAAATGTACCTATAATCTTGAGTTAAAGTGTAGTAATGGCGCTGTAGTAATTTATTACGTTACTAGCTGCCCCGCGTCAATCCGGGATGAAAAGAAGCTTATGTTCATTTCCAGGGTCTAAGCTATCTCCATACCAAATTTCATCAAAATCGGTCTAACCTTTAGAGTGTGAAGAAGGAACTAACATACTTACTAACTTTCGCCTTTATACTATTAGTGTGATTCATAGAACAAAAAAACACATTTTTGAGCTTTGAAAGAAAAGGTTGAGGACCTGCGTCAGTGAACTCGCCTAGCGAGTTCAAGGCATTGTTGGATGTTTTTTTTTCTTAAATTATAAAATTAGTCATATATACGAGCCACAGTATAAATGTTCATATTAGCATTTATTTAGTATACATTTTGATTTTCAGTAGAAAATATGGACGTATTTTGGAAATATTGGCGAAAAATATTGACTCGCCAGGCGAGTCGTAGGCACTGAATGAATAGCAACTGGTAGAAACTTGAAAAAATGTTGTGGGCGAGTCCGACTCGCACTTGACCGATTATTTTTATTCAATATACTTAACTTAATTTTCTAAAAGGGTTTCTTGTTAGTAACGTAAGTTATGCGTGCCGAATAGAAGTCGGTTTTCACTATTTAAAATATGTCTTGTGATAGAATTTTTCAAATCGGCTCGGGCATCTCCGCGAAAAATAAAGTAACAAACAATAATAAATTAATCCAATCGAGTACCTCCTTTTTTGGGAAGTCGGTAAATAAATAATCGCAGATGTAGGAAAACGTTCACGCATATTTCTACTAATCGGCTGACCACGATACACCTATTATTTTAATGATGCTTCTACCTTAGGGACTACCAGCAGAGGAAATAAGATGCCTGGAAAATGTAGTAAAGAGCCTGGGGTTACCTTCTAATAACCAAAATACAGCTTTTTATGAAGTAGACGCGCAAGGCATAAGAATCTTAAATATTCTAGCAGCAGATTATAAGTAAGTACCTAAGGCCGTGTCACTTATTTAGTTGTCACAGCGAGATTTTTTATCGAAGTTATGAGATGTACTCCATACTGTCTGTGTAGCAGGAGGACCAATAAGCAAAATCACAGATTCGCATAATGGCAGAAGTACAGACACAGAAAACAAATACTTATAGTTACAATTCGTATAATTTTATTTGAAAATACTTTAAGACGAATTAATTTGTCTTTGTAACTTTGGTCAAACGTTTCAAACATATTTGCAGAAATATTCAAAGGTCTTCTTGACAACTTCTTTTTAATCTATATCTTTACTAAAGAGTTGTCTTAACTTCTGCGCCACCTAGTATGGATAAAATGGCACTCTATCTTAAACCCTGAAATCGAACTGAGCTAACGAACGATGCTACTCTCTATGCCTATGTGCTTACTTGACATTCGATTTGGGTGTACTCTGGTACAATCAAATCCTCTATTTTGCAGCTACAGAATGTGCGGTCAGTCAATGGTGATAGAAAATTCGAAAATTGGAGGACGAACTATTCAAGTACAGAAAACAGCATGGACCTTAAGCCATGAATAAGTTCACTTGAACGACTTGAAAAGCAAAATCTTTATTTAATAAATCATACAATCAAATACAAAATTTTAATTTACATTCTGCTCTACCGACAACTCGCTCTGGCAATCACTTGGCACTCTATCTGTAAATAGTTCAGGAATCTGGAAACAAAAACTAGAGATGTAGGTAAGAATATTGTAATAGTAGGTATACAAGGCAACCTTTTATGATAATAGTTACTATTGTTCTCATTTAGGTACATAATCTTTGCATGTAACCCCATAGTATGGGAGTGATTTGATAGAAGCATAATTACACAGTTACCTGTGGTGTGTATGCTTCCACTCTATCAAGCAACGTATCTGAGTAGCCTGGTGTATAGTATCTGGAAAAACAAAAAAATAGAGAGTTCATTCTTAAATATTATAAGATGCACCTGTCTAATCAAGAAATTGTCCAAATCAAGTTACGTAAGTACCTGACGATCTCTTCAGGAAAGCAACTATTTATAATATTTATGTATTCTTTCAACGAGGTCCCGGGAACTGAATCAATCTCTTGAACCCTCTTTAAAGCCCCAGTTGTTACGAATAGTCTTCTGGCTCTGGCATCATTGGGTAATATCTAAAAGACAAAAAATACGTATTTTGTGGTTTTTTTCACAAGTAAACTCATAGGCTATATTTTCGCTAGTACGCTTTTGTGGATAGTATTTATTTCGCGCCATCTGTAGACAAAGAGAAACGATGGATGCCTTGTTTTTTCAATCACAATTAAACAAGGAAGAGGATATTATGCAACACCCATGTAAGTGAGAGAGACAGAGCATTTGATTTTGGTTCCGTAGATTTATTATAATTGATTTCACACTTGTCTTGTATATATCAATGTAGCACACTTTAAGGCTCTTTAGTTTTTTGAAAAAAATCTTAATGTATATTATATTATTGATAAGTTTGAAGATCTACTACAACTTATTACAGAAAAAAGTGCGACATGGTTTTACTACCTGCTGTTTAAAGTACAAGTGTACTCATTGCTGCTTAGCTACCATTGCAATAGCAGTTATAATTGCATCTACTAAAATTCTTTTGGAATGACTTTTTACGATAAGAAAATACAATCATTCATAGAAAACCAGATTTTACAACAACTACATATTTAAAAAAATATAAATATATGCTACATTTTCTGTAGTAACTATCTCTATGGCGCCATCCCTAACTGTAAACTGTCAGTCTGTCACTGTCAGTTATCAATGTCAAACGACAGGACAAGCATGCTGCACGCACGAGCGAGAAATGTGTGCGACAAATAAATAAACAACACCAACGTTTAGCAAATAAAATTCACAAAAACAATCTATATTTCTCAAAGCATGGCAGGAAGAGGTCGAGGCCGCGGTGCCAATTTATCCCTAACCCATGAGCAACTCCAAGCTTTAGGGCTAGCAGGTATCGGCCGAGGCGAAAACACCGCACAAATTCTCGCACCACCTCCACTGTTTCCTAAAATAGAAGCAAAACCTCTCCCTCTAAATTGTGATGCGACTACGGATTATATGCTCATCGTGAAAGATCAATTTATAGAATACTTGCACGAATCTCCAGCGTACGTAAAGGCCAAAACGCGAACCGATGGCATCGAAAGGTATTCTGATAAGTACAAAGTATTGGCTGAAGATGCGAAGGTAGGAAAGGTGCTGGATTGCGTGTGGGCGAATATGCCGGGTGAGCTTAAACCACAAGCAAGTAGAGTGCGTATTGCATCACGAAAACGTAAGCTCGAAGATCCTGCAGATATCGCTAAAAGACTTCAAACATTGGAGAAAAAAGAATCGCAAGAGACTGAAGAGAATATGGAGACGAACGAAGATGAAGAAGCTTTGAAGAAAGCTGAAAATGAAGAAGATGTGGAAGATGAACAGGAACAGGAATATGAAATAGATGATGGGACAGACTATGCTAACAACTACTTTGATAATGGGGATGACTATGATGAAGAGGATGATAATGATGATGGACCAGTTTACTGAGTGCTAGACAACATACACATGTAAATAATAATTTTTGTAAGTACATTATATTGTTAAGATTACCTGTAAATAAATTTTAATGTATTTGATTCTCAAGGCAAGAAATCTATTTTGTCTAGTTTCCTATAAAGTCTACATAAGAAAATAAAACACAGCTCACTAATAGGCAGTTTAGATCAACAAAAATAGTTAAGAGAGGTTATATATTTGAGCCATTTGGAGTCGAGACTATAGGGCCGTGAGGACTAGGAACTCATCTTATTTTCCAAAACTTATCTCAGAGTGTTTGATTGATTCAACATGTGAATGCCGGTTTTTATCTGGCTCAACGTATAAGCATTGCCATTGAGCATGGTAATGCGGCTGGGGCACACTGCCCTGTGGTGGTGGGTAGGAGCATTTTGATTATCTGTAGATCTAAAATGGTCTATGGGTAATCTTTCTACTATATTTTTTTTGTTAGTGTAGTTAGTAATTTTGTTTGAAATAGTGAATGTGCATAACCTTTGCATACTGTGCAAGCACATATTTGAGTATACACGCAGGTGCAGCATGCAACAGAGGTTCTAGTGCAGGCCTGTGGAGACAACATTGTAGAGACTGCTTCAGAGCACATGACGTCCTTGCTCTCACTTCTCCTGAGGACTTTGGATTTGTGTACAACTGGAATAGGAAAAATAATGTTTGGTTTAATTTTGCCACATGGTTTTATTGTTGATGCATGTTATTATTACTGTAATGGACATATCCCAAAGGTACATTGTAATACAATGAACTAAACTTGGGGAGGAAATTTAAGAAAATTCTAACAAAACACACAATTATTCATTGCTGTCCATTTTCAGGGATTGATATAATGATCTGATTGAATGAAAAAAAAACCTAGAGTTTCTTTTAGTTCCATTGCCCATGATTCAGAGCCCGCAGCTAAAAAATATAACCTGTAATAATCTAGGGAAAGCATTAGCCACTGCTACTGCGAGACTATGCTGAGGCGAGTGTTTCGCAATATGACCCAGGGTCCATGCTGCAGCACATATCTCTGCATCCTCCCCTTCTGGGTTTTGCAGGATATCTACCAATGCTGGGATTGCCTAGAATAGAACAAAATATTATTTAGAAATATAACTAGTATTCATTAATATAGGTGCATATTGCTTTTCAGTTACATATTTTGCTTGTGTTTAAATAGATACTTCACAATTAGCGATCCCATGTCTGTTCATGCTCTGAAAAATTTTTTCATCGGTTTTTACACCTTAAAGCACACAGACTGCAAACTGACTAGAAAGGCATTTGACAATCAGCCAAATTTTTTGGGCTTAGAAAAGTTCACAAAATTGCTATTGATTCTTTAGGAACAGCATGTGTTACTTGAGCGCACAAAGACACAGTAGATGTTAGTTAAGGTTTCCTGTGTATTGAAATTCATCATGTAGCTATGGTTACCTTAGCCTCAACAACAGCCATGGCGAGCTGGTCAGATTGACCCGCGATGAAGCCTAGCGCCATACACGCAGGCACGCGCGTACCACCAGTTGACTCCGACAACAGTTCCACTAGTGGCCCGCATCCGCCTGTGTTCACCACTAATTGGGCTAACTGGAGTCATAAAAGTATATTTTATCCAGTGCAGTCATCCCTGCACAAGCAGGCAAGTGGTCGCAAACATTAGCCAATATTGGTTCGAATAAATTATACACCGTTCCGGTTTACTCTATATTGTAACAAACTCTTGCATGAAGAGAATGTATGGGAAAATCATAATATTTTCGTAAGTCTACAAATAAATGTGCGTATATAAATAGTAAAAAGAGAGTAGCGGTAGTTGGAGAGTCCTCACGTCTACAGAATACTTGACGATGTCCCTGATGAGTGCAGCTGCGGCACGCCTCACTGGTGCTGCGTCGTGGCCCACGTGGAGTAACGCAGGGGGCAGCGCGCCGCCCGCGACTACTGCCTCGGCCAGCTCAGGCCGCGTGCCTGCCACCGCGCCCAGAGCGCAAAGCGTGCTACGCTACTGGGAAATACGAATATTGTCAGGCACAAGGGAGTAGGTAACTAAGTTCCTTACGACCTGGTTGCATACTTGACAACGAACCTGCACATCAGAAGAAATAATAGAACAAGACTATAAAGTAGGTGTTAAATGATCCCACAGAAAAGGTCGTTAGAAGAGCATAAGGACCTTTCGTAAGCTACGCTATCAACCGCTGACTCTTCAAAGGTTTAGGAGAAATAATTTCACGAGTTTCTTTGATCCAAAATATTCGAATGAGATCGGGAGCGCTTTCAGAGGGTTCTGAATATCGGTTGTCTGAATGTTGCCTACTAGTTACCTACAGTGTAATTATCTATTCTGTGTTCACAGACACGATAATTATCAAAAAGAAGAACCTTAAGTTTAGGGTCTTGGTTTTCAAGCCCATGAACTAGATGGCATATTGCTCCGGCATCCACAACAGCCTCGGGTTTATGTTGAGCAATGTCTACTAAAGCTCCAGCAGATATCTGAAAATAAAAAGTAGGTAATAGAATAGGAGCCCGTTTTCCCCCTATGTCTAAGAAACCCTAACAAAGGTTTTCCAAATCTGTTCGAGCGTCTTTGAGTAGGAAGTCGAGTAACTTTCTCTTTTATGAAGTCGGTTAAACCATAAATTGTAACATTATGTATCAATATTTTTTTTTTTATGATATTCATTCTTTTATTTAATACCTGTTTGAGGCTTAATTCTGGTTCTTGAAACGCCAGCACTAGTAAGGGAAGAGTTCCTGCATCTACGACCAGGCCAGCTAGCTGTTCGCTGTGCTTTCCGAGATATCCTAACGCCCATGCCGCGTTTTCTTTTACCTACAAAATGAACTGGGCTATTATAGTAATTGTCAGTCTCATCTTCTTATATATTAGCATCCTAGGTAGATAATTTGGATCTGCAAATTTAAGCTGATTTCATGTAATGATAATGATAATTTTATTTATTAAATATAACAATATTACACGTCAGTATATTTTAATTATGTCTATGTAGATTCGTCTATATTTATACAAATAATAATAACATAATAAATAATCAATGTAAAAGAAGTCAATAAATTTAAATTCATTAAAATTCATAATTTATACATTTTGTATAAGTTCGGGATGAATTCCTCGACAGTATAGGGCGCCATATCTATGAAAAATGTTTTAAGATTACCTTTAAACGCTACTAGTGATTTAGAGTTGCGTATTATATCCGGCAACTCATTACTCGTATACATCGCTACACCACAAATTCTCGCACATTTTCTGGACTTTGCCAGTCGATATTTGATCCCAATGAGTTTGTCCTCGTTTCTTGTGCATATATCGCCCTCTCGCACGTCATGACAAGTACGAAAGGTGTCTAAGTTATTGTACATATAAGTATACACACATATGATAAATATATACTCGTAGTGCTGGCAACGTTAGTAGTTTTAGTTTTTTAAATAACTCCTTTGCTGGTGTATTTGGTTCGCCGCGCGCCCCAACTCGAACAGCCCGCTTATGCATGTCTACATCGTACGACAATAGGGACTGGATGCTGGATTGTCGCGTAGTAGCAGTCGCGCACCGCTTGCTGCGAGAAGATGCGTGAAACCTGGTGGTCAAGTCTGTTATTTGAATTGTCTCAGAATTACAATTGGATTGTGCCAAAATGGCCGTTTTAACATAGAATAGGCCACAGTTAGTATTAAACAAAACATATTTTTAATACTAACTCTGATCAATTCTATGTCTAAACGGCCATTTTGGCACAATCCAATTGTAATTCTGAGACAATTCAAATAACAGACTTGACCACCTGGTCCAAGGCAAAGCACGCGCGACCCAGCTTATCACACAGAGTGTCGAGGCGACAGACCCAGGTGAATGATCTATCTAGTTGAAAACCAACTATCGTAAAACCGTCCACCTGTCTTAATGTCTCTCCTTCCATTTCGACAAATAATTCAGAATAGCGTCTTCCTGACAGATTAAAATGCAGAAAAATCGTTTTTTTTGGGGTTCAGGGCTAAACCATTTGCTCTAAACCATCTTGCAAGTTGGCTCGCTACACGGTTCAGCTTCAGTGCAAGCGATGATACACTTGACATACACAATAGCCACATCGTCCGCGTACATGAGCAGCTGAGCATCTGGCACGCATTCTGGAAGGTCGTTCATAAGGAGACTAAAAGTGAGATATGTTACACACGATTCCTGCGCCACACCTATCTTGAGCTCCAGAGGGTCGGATTTTATCTCAACCGAAGCTCCCGCTACAACCTCTGTCTGTCTGCTCTCTGGCATTCATAAAGTCCTTCATCAGTGCGAGCGCTGGTCCTCTCACGCCGTAATGGTCGAGCTTCACTTCTATGAGGTCATGGTCGCAGACGTCAAAAGCTCGTGACAGGTAACTGATAACTGCGACCTGGTGCAACACGTCCCGCGCCCTCATTACTTGCCACACTAGTTCACGCACCAGATCCGCGGTTGAGCGTCCTGCTCGGTAAGCAAACTGCTTGTCGGATAAAGCACCCGTGCTGATGAAAAACTTCTGAAGTCTATTGCATATGCCAGTTTCTAAACTTTTGGCCGTTGCTGGTAGATGGTAATTGGCCTGTAATCAGATCATTTTTTTTTGTCCTTGCCTTTATAAATAGGTGAGACTTTTACCTTTTTAAGCGGCTTTGGAAAGGAACACAAGTCTAGTAGAGTGTTGTAGAAGTCATACAATGTGCGAATCGTCTCATCTGCACCGGCACGAATAAGAAAACAGTACAACCCATACACATCTTTCGTATTCTTAGGCGCAGTCTGCATTATAACTTCCTTATTCTCTCGGGGTGTGAATGGGACCAGTCTCATTGAACATGAGCACGGCGGGCGACAACTAGTCAGTAGGCGCAAAGCTTCCACCATGTTAGCATCTTATCTCTACTTTTAGGCAAATTAAGTAAGATTTTCATTTAAAGGGCAGGTTCGCTGTGCAGTCGATGGAGCTCTTTAAGGAAATCTTTCATAGCTATTAGGTCGTCATTTATCCAGGTTCAGTCATCTTTCATTTTGGGTAACGATTTTATTTAGAAAGCTTAGTTCTACTGCGTTTGTCATAATATATAAATAAATATAAAGGCTGCAGCATACGCATTGCCATCGCGATGGTGCTTCCTTCTAACTTCACCCCAGTCGGTAGCTTCAAGCCTGCTTCGAAAACTAGCAAGGTTGTTAGCAGTAGGTAGGTATATTGGATTTTCATTACTCGGACAGGTTTAGTTTGAGTATTGTGCGTTTTAATCGACTCGTTGACCATAGTGGTCGCTTATGGGAGCTGTTATCTCCTTCACACTAATACGGCTGTTATTACTCAATATTACGTAAACAGTTATCAAGGGTGGAACTCCTGGTCGAACAAACTCTAGTAGCAAAGTCCGCATGTGCGACAAAGTCGTGAGTGCATAAAATATCATTAAATTTACGAGACAACGCCGAGTTCACAGCCATACCAACATTAAAATCTCGTACTATTAAAATATCTAGTGGTTCGTCAATTATTTTACCTAATATCCCGGATCTTTTAATAATAACAAAAATAAACTAAAGCAACACATTTTAAGCGACTACAAATTTTTAGAATAATTAAAATATTGATTTCTGTCTGTTAAAACTACATTGTGACGCACAAACCGACTGCCCCCACTAACCGGTTCTGCAGTTGTTCGCAGCGAGCGATGCATGCCGCTGCTCACTCCGGACCAAGTTATATGAACAAATAATATTTAGTTGTAGGCACGTGGGGTAAGGTGCAAACATATTTACACTTTAAATCATTATTATAGTTTCACTTAGTGTGTTAGTATGTAGTGTGTGTATAAGTATACGTAGGTACTACTTATTTAGTAAATAATTATTTGTTTAACTATTACTTCCTTTTGATTGCATCGAAGCTTAGATGTAAGTACTTAAAAATATTTTTCTCATATAAGCGAAATGTAAATTTCTTTTGAGAAATAAAAGTCTTTAAACCGAATATATAGGCGGTCAATACAGTCGAGAAATTCATTATCCTCTGTCTCAGTCGATCCATAAATACACAAAATTATATTACAATCATCAGTTAATTGAATAGCAGAACTTCAAACAATATTTCAATGGATAATTTACAATAATCTGATCTATTAACAAATTTTATGTCAGATTTAAAAATAGATACAGGACCCTCCCTGTTTACGAGTTTTACGACAATACTTGGATTAGTACAAAATTCTCAAACCTTATTACCCTATGATAATAGCTAAATTAGCTATGATAATAGCTAATTTTGTATCCTTAAGCCAATGCTCTGTTACCGCGAACCCAATACTGTTACATTTTAATTCACCACGTAGCAAAACTTCGATCTTATTACGTTTTCCGAGTATTGATCTCACATTATGGTGACATATGGTTATAATTTTACTGTCGTCTGTATGACGTAGGACAGGAAGTGTAACAATGAAGGTATAGTTAATTGAAAATATAGGCGCAGGTGAGTTAAGTTTAGGTAGGTAGGAACTGATATCTGATAGGAACCGTCCTTATGTAGATAGACGAAATGTTAGTTTGAATAAGTGACCTGAGTATCAAAATCCTCAAGGCAAGACACAATATGTTCCAACGCGCCAAGTCGCACGATCGCACTCGCTAACTCTTCATTATGCCTGTAATGCAAAGATATAAACGTAAATGTGTGGTTATTATTTTTATCTTTTAGTTGCATTCAGAATATGGCCGTGGCATACTTACTTCGAAACCGCTCGCATCAGATATAGCGCAGAACGTTTGTAGTACACCTGCAAAAACATCATAGGTACTGATCTAGGTAAGTAATACATACCTACTTATTATTTTTTAATCACTCTTTATATCATTACAACAATCGGAACTTAAATCCATGGATATTTCTCAATCTGAATATAATTTATTTTTGGAAATAGTAGGTATGTGCCTGCGTAACTTAAGAAGTTATGTAGTACGTTCTCCTGGTAAAAATGTTTGTGCTTTTTGAAATAATGGTAATATAAATTTTATCACCATGTGTTTCAAGGCGTCGACTTCGAATTGCCAGCGGCTTCTTGGATAGAATAGAAATACCAAGTACGTATTGAAAATGACAGAGTACCTACCCATACTGAATCATTCTTACGTTGTCGGCTGTCGCTCCCCCATAACTACTCGTATTAACATAGCACGTAGCTCAATCGCGCGTTCCCACGCAGGTACCGCACGCTAGGTACATAAAGCCATTAAAAATACTTACCTAGTACCTGCTAGTTTAAGAACATCTATATGTCCATCGAAAATAAGAAGCGGTAAACTCGTTGATTCATTTTCAGATAAGTAACTAATAGGTAGTAATGAGTCAGTCGCAAAAAGGGGTAGAAGATGAAGGATAATAATTGCATCATCGCCAATAGCTGGAAAAACGCTAAATTAATTAAGTATTTACGAGTATTCTCTCACATTGTACTTATTAAGGTTCTCAAGCGTGATGGTGACCATGCCACCGTTGAGCAGCTGCCTGGCTACACCCTCGTCGTGTTCAGCTAGTCTGGACGCCGCCACCACAGCGCATTGCCGGACCGTGCTGCAAGAGTCCGACAGCAGTGGCCGTAGAAGCTCTGGAAACAGTTTACCTACACGGTCCAGTCCACCCCCACATTCACAAACATATACATACATAACACTACTAGATCCAAGGAAAGATATTTAAACATACCTAACGTTCAAACACCCGACCCGACACCCGGAAACAAAACAATACATACGCTAAGTAGTTAGAAACTTTAAATTATACCTATGTGGATTTTTGGACAGTAGACGTGAAGCAACCTTAGCACATGCGTATGAATTATAATTTAGAGTAGGTAGGTAAAATTGTACTTATTTACTAGGTTAGATTAGGTGTCCCTAAAATACCTATGTAGGATTATTTATTTTTGCATGAGCGGAGTAAATAGTGGAACTAACCCAAAACTCCAGCACTTTCCAGGCACTTCACGTTTGTTGCCCTCGTGGCCAGCTCTGCCATCGTTTGAACAAACACCAGCCGAGCTTTTTGATAAGTCTCAAATACTAAAAAGCAAGATAATTATGAAGGGACGATTCCTTCGACATGGGTAATGCTGTCCCAGGGACTGCGTTAACTTGCAGTACCTACCACCAAGAAAGTATACCCCATAAAAGAAAATAATTTACGAAGTCAGTCCACCCGATATCTAGAATAAGGTTCCGACGAATCCAACCCACTTACTTTATCAAAAGTCGAAAATCTGATTATTTTTATTCACTTAGAAGTTAAATACCTCAGTTTAAAGGTGTTTTATCTATATAATCTATATTTAGAATAAATGAGAATTCATACCAAGTTGTATATTTCTAGGACTACTCATGGAATGACTCATGATTTGCTTTATAAGTAAGTTTTTCTTGAGTGTTATATTTATAAAAGAAAAATATGAATATCACTTGTTTGCAAATATATTAGTATGTAATTGAGTTATTGACAACGTCTACCCGTCCGTCGTATTGACTCAGTCAATGTTGAAATTTTATCTTATAATAAAAACCTCTGGGAAAAGGAACAACTATAATAGGTAGGTATACATATACGTTATGAAAAGTTATTGAGGACCAAAATAGAACCTCGAATAAGCTAACTCGTAAAAAATAAACTCGTAGGTGCGATTCATTCAGCATTTAAGTATAAGCAAGCGCGATTATTATGGTTTCAATTACAGTCCATTGTTTGATGGGGCGTACGATCAGCGTCACAGCCTGCGCCCGCGCAGTCAAACACCCGTGAAGGCCATGTGATCGCCGACGTCACGTCGCAGAACCAACACATACACAGAACCAAGTTGAGCTCGTACCACGTATGCGGAGCTACCTGTTGGAGTTCACTCACACATGAACAGGCAACCTGTCGACGGCGACGACCGCTGGCCGGCGGCGGCGGGGCGGGGCGGCACGCGCGTGCCAGCCTCATTCCGACTCCGACTCGGTTAGCCGTCGCACTCACGGCCAGTTTGTAACAATGCGCATCATTTGCCGGTGACCGTTCACAAGTGACAGCGCCAAGATGCCGTACATTATGGTAATGGGCAGCCTGAGCGCGCAGCACCTCTCCAAGGACGAAGGAGCCACGGTCTACGGACTCAAGAGCGAGGAACGCGCCACCTTAGTTAGGGTAATATTATTCAATCTTTCTCACTTCAGTGAACTTGGTATTGGGTATGTTGTCATTAATATTTCCTTTGTGTGGCAAACTGCATCATGAGGGTAGGTATTAGGTTTAACCTCCCAAGTCCTTACAATGTTGGATAAATAATGCCTATGCATTAAATTAGTTCAACTATCCAGTCATAATTCTTGCATTTTTTACCAAGATAACGGCTATGATTAAATAGTGAAATGTTTTTTTGTGCTTAGGTACATCCTGAAGCACCCGTAGTGAATGTTATTCTGCAATGAACTAAACAGTAAATAAAATCACTAAATTTTTGCATATTTAAGAACACTTCTTAATGCATGCACTAACTACCAGATTTTACCTTTTAAGTTTACTTATCCACGTATATAAAAGAGTAAGTCTTGACTGAGTGATAGTTTATATGTATAAACGTAACCTAGAGACATGAAATTTGGAGGGTGCATTCATTATAGAGTGTAGAGTGTACTAAGAAAAGATTTTTGGAAATTCATCCAGTAAGGGATTCCAATGGGGGTTCAAAGTTTAAAACTTTTTAATATTCAAATTTGTCAACGGCAACGCCGCGGGTTACAGCTACTGGTTTAGTATAAATATGTTAACAGATACATACCCACATCAATTTGCTTATCATGTTTCACATACCACTTTATTTGCTCATAAAAATACATACCTTTTGTATGAATGAATTATAGAGTACGAGGTAGTAGGTATGTTGTAGTTTAACAATGTACAAAACCTAGGTATTATTCTAATCTGACTATATATTATGCTGGTAGGTCTTACCTCAAGATGAAAGCGCTTTATAACATAGGTAAACAAAATACAGAAAGATGTTTTAATTTTAATAAAAAAAATAACAAACCTTGTTCTCAAATGTAGACTAATTAACAATTCTAAAACGAAGTAAAAACAATATCTGATTTATGGCCTTAGTTTTACAGAATGTAGAATGGCAGTATATGTGTTCTTTTGAGGTGTGCGATATTAGAAACCCACTTGGTCAACTTACATAATACGTGAATATACTTACCTATATACGAATTACAAAAATGTCTTTTGGAACTGAAAAAAGGTTCCGACAACTTGATAACTTTTAGAAGTAAGATAAAATGTGGGTTATTGGAACCAAGTCTATGGGATACCGTTTTTTATTGGTTTGGCAGTTTTAAAATGTAAAAGATTCAAATAATAGTAGGTAATTCATACTTGTAAAGTACAGCTGCGCCGCAGTTTCAACCTTCATCTTGTAAAATAGTGTGGCCATAGCATAAATAAATACCTTAAACTATTTTTCTCGACAGGAGCTGAACTCCACATTCTCGATGACAGTCGCCACCTCTTCAGATCTGGAGCGAGTGGTTCGAGTGACCCAGAAAGGCCTGACTCTGGTGGTCGTTAACCGCTTGCACGCTATTTTCGGCTACGACGTCGTCTCGCATGCAATGGCCATGACCAACATGAACCGCGAGCTGGTCTCCTTCACCATGTACAAGAAATCGAGTCCCAGTTCTCATGGACACTCCCACTCACACACGCATGGCTCTCACAAACACACACACAGCTCCAGTGGTCATAGTACACACGGTAACGTAGTCACGCTATGATTCCGACGATGTTACCATTCAAAATCATGTACACGCCATTCAAAACCTCCAGGTATTTAAGTGAACTTGGTACCACTAAAGTACCAAGTTACGTTATATCGTGAAAGCCCATCTTTAATGCGGTTGTTGTTTATTAAATCTGTAGTGTTTTTCCCATATTTTTTCATCCGATACTTGAGGATAGTTTCTGCTAAACAAGGCGAAACGGAAACATGTGACGAGCAAGTCATAAATTGATACTAGACTAGATATATATAGTTAATAAGGTGATTTGATCACACTTTAAAAACCACTTTTTCATCTCTCTCTCAATAAGTTTAATAAACACCAAATGTGTCGCATGCAATCCGTTGTAATCCAATTTTCGACCTAACCGCTGTGCCATATCATTGTAGGCCGATTACGCTCCGTGGTGTACAGATCTTGTATGTATAAGAAGCTCTAATTATTGTAACTGTATTTTGTAATAAAAGATTTATCAATTACAACATCTTTTCATTTATATTAGATCTATAGTTTTCGGTTTAGCGTTTGGATAGTTATATAAAAGCTATATCAGTCTTAATTTAATCTGGGATGCATATAAAATGGAATGCCGATATAAAAGTATAAATGTCGCGTTTGGGATTCGGGCGGGACTAGATCACTAAACGTATTGTATAATGGCGATATAGTTATTGCACTTGAATTTCTTATTTAGTTGCTAGAGATCCCTTATCTTGCGCCAAACTTTTGCCTCTCCACTGCCAGTTTTTTCAATGCAGCTGCATATTGCCTCTGGACTTCCATAAGGCGCGAGTATTCGTTGTAAAGCACATTCTTTTGTACTTTTTCGACCTTGTACTTGTCCTCTACTTTCCTCACTGTTTGGTTCACCCACTCGACTATGGATTCGAATTGGGTCATGAACTCTTCTCTTTTCCTCGGGGATGACATGGCTCTAAAAGAAAATTATGAAATAATACATAGACAGTTCACTTATTTTCGCAAGTGTTAAACCAAACTAAGGTTCTACTATTCTTAGGAGAAAGCGAAAAAAACCAAGCTGAAAATATTTGGGCGTTTTACTCGGAAGGATGCACGGTTGAATCCTGCCTGTTATGATATTTTCGTTCGCATAATGAATTAAGGTCTTTAAACATTACCCCTGAAGTTTTAAACACCAACATTCAATATTCATTATCCTAATATGTCACCAAAGCTGATGGGAGCTGGTATGCGTAGAATCAGAAATCTTTTATTGAGGAGCTGATACATATACATATAAATATAGTATTAAAAACTATACTCACTCTTCATAATTATCCAGTATGGAATTTAGTAAACTTAATTCTTTTGAGGTATAAAGCTTAACTTCTAAAAGCGTATTGTAAAATATGTAATACTGCTTTGTTTCCTTGTGCTTCGAAGCCACTGGAAAAAAAGACAAAGTTAGAGAACTAGGAAAAGCATATGAAAAGAGATATGCAATAGTCATTGCCAGGTATGCAACAACAATTTTTCAAATTAAAAAAAAACTTCAATTCGGCAAGAAATTTATTGAGATAGTTTTTAAAAAATCCCAACTACGATCTATTTTAATACATTTATATGGGACCACCATAAGAAGCGTACACAAACAAAGCTGTCCAGTCCTTTTTAAGAATTGGGTAACATATAAAACAGACGAAGTGAGAATCTGTCTTTGTTAAAAACATACAGCCCGCTCATATCGTGAATGGTCACTCTATGCACAGATGTACGAGTCTCTAGGATAGCAATCATAAGCTTTCAGGCTGCTAAGAAACACTGATACTAGGAGAGCTGTTATAAGTCGCATTACATAGAATCAATGTGACAGTAATCGAACAATACTGCTGCGCACTATTAGTCGTGTACAAGTTTCTAATAAGAAGCATATCTGCTACAGCATCGTCATAAACCTGTTCTTGTTCGTGGCTGGACCATCACCGAGCTCGAACTCCAGCTCGTTTCAACCAATTCATATTCACTTATTTCCGCAAGTCATGTCCCACGAGGTATCAAGCCAATCTGCTATATGCTGCATTTCTTATTCACGCTTATTTATATGTTACACACTCTATTAACAGAAGAACTTAAAGGAAGAAGAATGTTAGTTACAAACCTTGGTTATAAAGTTCCATGAACCTTTTCTCGTATTGCAGCAGCTCGGCAGTGCCGGGCACTTCGTCAATAGCTACCGTGTACTTGAGTACTTCGCGGTTGAGCTTAGCCAACTCTAGTCTCATACTTGTGATGAAAGATTTTAGTTTCTCTTCCCTGTCGTGGAATTCTTTTAGCTCTTGCGTTGTTAGAGGCTGATCGTCCTTGACGGCCTTTTCTGGTTCTTGTGCGTCTCTGTAAATAAAAGTATTTTATTAATTTTCTTTGTTTATTTTTTATATTGCCAATGTAGGTTTGATTTGATTGTAGTTTATCAATAGCGTCGTAGCATTATTTCTCATTTTTGGGAACGCACTCTTTAACTAACAATTTTAAACGATTAAAACTAATACGGTTTTGTCAAAATTGGTGGAAAATCGACGATTATATTCGAAAAGTCTTCCGTTTTAGAATTCGAAGACTTTTCGATGATAATCGTCGATTCAAAGCTTGCTTCATCAGGCTGCGGTACGTACATGAGTTTATTAACCGAAACTTACAATAACAGTCGAAAGAACATTTTGCAAGACGCGACAATTCACTCGCTCTTTCAAGTATTGGACGTAGTCATTTCTATTTACCTCAATTCTTCTTGAAGCTTTTTTTGCTCATTTTCTCTGTGTTGAATCACTTGCAAAAGTTCATGTCGTTCTCTCGCCATCTCCTTCAAAGATTTGTAAAATTTTTTGACATTCTTATCACTGAAAATCAACATATACTTTAGAAGAATACAGTCTGTTTGCTTACAAATCATCACATAATGATATGATTTGAAACATAACTGTAAATATTATACCTAAAGTCTTCTGATTTCACTAACTTATAAGTTATATGCTTTAACTTTCCGAGGACTTCTGTGTACTTATTTTTGGCTTCCTCCATTCTAGTTTCATGTATTGTTTTAGAAGCGGTCACTTCGTTCTCGAGAGAATCAACGGCTTTTGTCAGTTTGTCTACATCTTGAGAATATTTTATCTTTTCACTCTCCTCTAATTCTTTTGATACTTCGCCGGTCAGCTCTGAGTGTAACACTGCGTAGTGTATTTTAGTGTCGCCGTTATTTAAATGCTCTTGGTCTTTTGTGTATCTGTCTGTCTGAAATCAGAAAGAATAGTATCAATGAATGTTCTCTGTCACTCGCGGCGTTGCACGCAACATAAAATGAAATATAATGTTTTAAGCTTTGAAGCCCGTGAAAGGGTCATGAACCTACACATTATAGTACATACACCCTCCAGTTTCAGTGGTTTAGGCTCTATGTTGATTACTAGCAAATATCAGTCAGTCAGTCAGGAATTACTCATTTATATAAATAGATAATAAGCCTTGCAATTCATCAAAATAACCTGAAGTAACGCTTCTTGATGTCATTTTAAATAAAAATCACAGCGACACAAAATAATTAAAATAGAAAGTACTTGTAGGTACTTACTTCAGTTGTGATTTTAGATGGATCAGCCAGTGTCTTTTCGTAGTCATACTGAAAAAGAAAACATACAAACAATAAAGACAGACTAAAGCCACTATACATACTATATATGTATAACATATATTACTAGAGTTCTCACCAGCCTGGCCAACATAAACCCCCTTACAAGTCAGGAGAGGCAATTAAAGACATTAGTGTTAGTAATTATATTTGGCAGAAACATCCATACTAAACTTGAATAGGAACAAGTTTCTAATACAAAGTTGTTATGGTAAAAAATAAAATAAAAATCTACTCTGTGGTGGGCACCACAGAGTAGATTTTTATTTTATTTTTACTGCCCAGTAACTGTTGTCAAAAAATGTATACTCTCAAAGTCTAGTATGTGCATACATTTTATATTGAATCAAACTACATATATCACAAAAAAAAACTGCTTTTAAAGTTTTAAACTTTATCACTTTAAATATGTATAATTTTTGTATGATCACTCTGATGCCACATAAGATGGAAAACAAGAAAGACCTTATCAGCTTGTTTGATTAAAAAGGAAAGCTTACCAAGAAATCTAGTCCTTCATCTGTCTTTGTTTCATCCTTATTTGTAGAAACATGCATCAGTGTTCTCTGATCATATTCTGACAGTGTGGCGTTCACTTGTTCTAGCTCATTAGATGGCAGACCTCCTTTCCTCTTACGGACTCGGCAGGGCTTGTAGAGATTCTGAAATTGAAAGATACATTTATAATAAAGAGCATGACACCATCTGAATATGCTATTGGAAACACACCTGGAAGTGAACCTGTTTGCTGATAATTGAAAGAAGATGGCGAAAATGTGTCCCAACTATGCAGAATATATAACAGTATGTAGAAGTATGCAAGCCGCGAGGTGATGACTATATGGCGTGAATGAAGTGTCTCAGTGAAGATCTTATGAACTAATAATTAGTAGATAATAAAATGAGTGAGGAATAATAAAGAATATTGTATATGTATCTATGTATGTACATTACTCAGTATAAATAAACAAGTAATATATAATATGATAATAGTTAGTTCAAGTTTGTTTTTAGTAAAAAACATACATATATCTATTATAAATGTACATAGATCAAGATCGCAGTCAATATAAAGATTAGATAGGAGATTATATAACACAATATTACATTGCACACCAAAAAATAAAATACAGCGGATTGGAATATATTGGAATAGAATATAAACAATACATTGGTAGTACATTGGGCGGCCTTATCGCCTAAAGTGATTTCTGCCAGGCAACCTTTGTATGGATCAAATTAAGTTTAAATAATAATGTCGGTGGTGTACCAATAAAAAAGAAAAAGAGAATAAAATACTGTAACAAAAAATAAAACAAAATAAAATTATAGTGATACTCATATTCAGCACATACATGCAACATATTCATCTAATTCAATACAATTTTGGTTACTTGTACATTTACTTTTTATTGGCTTAATAAGTTATTCAGAAAATTTTTAATCTCCTAAGGACCAGTGACCTCAAAATTCAGTGGCATTCAAAATTAAGTAGTAAAATATTTTTCTTAATGGTAAATAACAGATGTCAGTTCATATGTGTGATACTAGGCCTTGAATGTTGGAACATTCAGGAATTCCAGAATTAAAAACTACTATTAGTATATAATGCAAAATGCATAATATATAATTATATTACATCTAAACGTCACTTTGTCTCCTTGCGGGAGATTGATATTCAATATTTAACCAACAAGAATGACTGAGGAACATTTCTTGCATTACAGAGACGAGTGAGAGAGAGACATTATATTTACACTCACATAACCTGCTGATTCCAGAATTATATTAATGCCATAATTCCAGAGCTCAAGCTGCAGTGAGTAGCCATGATATCGATTTCACAGAATTTGAATGGGTTTAATAAATAGTATGATCTTACCTGGACAGCAGCCAAATTTCTTAGAAGTTTTTCTTTTTGAACAAAGTTTTCTCTGTCTGATTCAAATATGTGACTTTTATCATACTGCATGACAGCAAATTTACGTAGTTCATCTTCTTTTGCTTCTCGAAATTCACTGGAGTATTTTATTAACCATTGTACTAGCGGAAATATGTTAATAAAATCTAGCCCTTGGATCTGATGTGGTTCTATTATATATGGACATTTCATTGATGGTAGTACTTTGACTATTTTCTCAGTAAGAGCTCTGAAATAGTAAGGGTCAACAGTCACTATTCAACTAAATAGTAAAAGTCAAATATATAATAATTATATGTGTATCATAGCAAAGCGTCTTTACATTACCCTAATAAAAAGTGTGATGAGTGAACACAACTATTATGTATAAAACAGGTTCTTACATTTTTTTCCCAATGGTGAGGTTTTCTTCAAAGAGCAAACTGACATCAACGTCTATATCACATAGTTCTATACACCATGTCAGGCCTCCAACTATCTTATCGAATGCAGAGAGACCCTGCAGCTGCGCGCGGTAGTACCCAGCTGCGACTAGCGCATCGGAGATTTCATGCCATTTCACTAATTGCTCTGCATCTTCCCGAACTTCTACCTACAAACAAATTTCGTCGATAATTGAGCGTACATTCAAGCATGTTTTAAAGTTAATAGCAAGCAGACGACCGAAGCAGAAGTCGAACATTAGTCGTCGTTTTGTGACAATTTAACAGTAATAATTAGCATGTAATTGAATCAATAATAAGAAGAATAACGCCCCGTTTCATCAGCGGTCTACCTCTTTCCCTTCGTCGTCAACACCACTATAAATTTTCATTAAAGGTTTGCTGCGAGTGAAGATATTTTTCTGTTTCGTAGCCATAGTTGTAGCAGAGGCTTTATTATTCTTGTAACTAATTCCATAAATTACTTTTTATTCAATATTTTTAACGAAATCAGCTGGTGTTATACACACACACTCAAATTAGAGATATTCCGATACTAATAAATAAATACGAGTAGGTACTCGATACTTTTGATTCGATACCAAGTATTTATAGCATCGAATCAATCTTGCGATACATCGAATCAAAATCGATATCGAA
The DNA here is from genome assembly GCA_947049295.1 of Ligdia adustata. Lineage (NCBI taxonomy): Eukaryota > Metazoa > Arthropoda > Insecta > Lepidoptera > Geometridae > Ligdia > Ligdia adustata. The sequence continues at coordinate 6,689,959 of OX346225.1, read as the reverse complement.
ACAAAGATACTTGGTCCATCACCATTTACAAAAAAATACAGGCAGAATGAGAGAGCAAAAACCCTCTCGCTCGGTTACCCGTATTCATCGCGTGGCGGCGTAAGTCCGCGCCAGCCGAGCCTTGGCGAGCGAACAACTTAAAACTATGGTCGTCGGACAACTAAGTAGCATTTCAGAATGGGATGACATAAAGCTTTTATTTCCTTGTCTGTACAAGAACGCACAGCAATATTTAATTGTTGTTGCAACATCAGTTCCTAGCGAGTGCCCTTTTTTCACTGTCGGTGCAACAAAGTCTCAAACAAGGTACAAGACTGTCTCCAAAAGAGTTTTTTTTTGTTTAAAGTAGGTACAAAACGTTTATAATAAAATATATTTATTTTTCCTTCTCAATTTTGTTTTAAATATTATCCTTCAACGTTCTTTTTTTTTTACTTTGGTAAGTGCCTTTATGACTAACTACAACAACAAAAAATAGTTTTTAATAGTTTAGTTTTTTAGACGTTCAAAGTTTTTACGTTAGTTTTCTCAAAATAAAAAATGTGCTAAAAGTATCGATATGAGTAAGTATCGATACTGGGGAAGTATTTTTAGTAGTATCGGTAAAAGATTTGAGTACTATCGAAATGAGCAGGTACCGATACTTTCATGGTATAAGAACATCCCTAACTCAAATTCATCAATCAATTCATTTTTTTTATTCCGTTTTATTGGCCACCACACAATAAATTAATTTAATTTGACATATGTATGCAGTTTTTTTCTTTTGACATATGGTACCATACGATTTGTATATTTGCAATCAGCAAGTATATCAATATTAAAGTTATTAATCAATCAAGTCAAATATCAAGTATAAATGAGTCATCGTGGTGAAGTCAAAGTCATATCATGTACCCTCGTAAATCGGTGGAGATTACCAGGGTTTCAATAAAGATTTCCGGCGAACAGGAAAATAACGTTATTCCATTATTATCGCCTGCCCACACTTGTGCACATAAACAAGACATTAATGGTTAATAATCTACCAATATTACACAAGCTAGCAGAATCACGAAAATTTTGTTATTGTAGTTAGTCATTTTGTTTATGTTAAATATTGGCACTTACCCTATTAGAAAAAAAACTTGCTTGATTAATAACTTGAAAATTGATAAACTTGGCGCTAGCAAATATGCAAATCTTATGGTTCCATATATCAAAAGACGAAGAAAATGACGTTTGATTGATATAAACTTCCAGTTTCACTATTTGTACGATTTTTTCAATCAACCAAAAGATATCGGTTTGATCGTGTTGTGTGGATTGAATTACGAACAAGGACATGAAGACAAATTGGTGTGTCATTGGTATGAGAATTGAGAAGTATGTTATCGTTAAAGTCAAATTCGAAAAAAGCGCGGGAAACTTCTGAATTAGGTTCCCCCAGTGATGTTATGGATATTACTCACATAATAGTAGAATCATCTGATGCTTCAATCTCTTTGAAGAATAAAAGAAAGTGGAAAAATAATGATGTACTTATTGAAAACATTACGACTCCAACTTCAGCACTCCAAACACAATGACGCAAATCTGTTTATCAACAACAAAAACAACCTGACGAATGAGAAACTAAAGGCATTTATACCAATATTTAGTATAACGCGCATGGGATTTGTTTGTGGAATTCCGATAGATCGGTCAGATAAAGAATTTATTGGTAACTAGCTGTACCCGCGCCTTCGTTCGCGGTTGCTAACCTTTCATTATTATGTCAGTGGGACTTAAAAATTATAGAAATAATTTCAGTGGTCCTTCTTAAATCTTATCATTGTAAAAGATACAATATGATAGCAGTGTTTTAAACTGTCAATTTTATTAATTAAAGCGATACAGAGAAATTCGCACAATTATGTATGTTCAGCATGTTAAGATTCTGCATATCATAAACGCCTATTTAATTTTACGAATTCTGCGCTCATTTTAACCCGTAGGATTTTGTTTTGCTAATGTATGTATCCCGATTGCCTATTTATTTTTTATTCAAGACAGCTCGCACGACTACAGAAACCAGCGACACTGAGACCCCTAGATGAAGCATGCCTAGTCTGGAATACACTGGCTCTCAAAAAAGGCCGCCGCAACACACCATTAGCTGTTTCGCGACAGATTTTTCAATTTGAGGGCTAGCTAGTTAGCCAGGCAAGTATTAAGATTGCCCTTCCACCATGCTATGGTTTCCACACGATGTTATTCTTCACTCCATCGGAAACCCCTACTAATTTTCGGGATAACATAATTTCAGTTGGAATCAGACTATTGGAATTAAAAAAAAAAACATCTAAATCAAGGACGCGTTACAGAGCTATAATCAAATAAGACGAATTTCATCCCCCGTCCCACGGGAACCCCTACTAATTTTCGGGATAACATCATTTCAATCAGACTTTTGGAAAAACTAAAAGAATCATCCAGATCAAAGCACGCGTTACCGAGTTCTAGTTGAATACAATTTTCATTCCTCCTCCCACTAATTTCTGGGATAACATTAATTTTAGTTAGTTTTTTCTAACAAAAAGAATCATCCAAACAAAGCGTTACTGAGCTATGATTAAATAAGACTTTCATCCCCCCTCCCACTGGAACCCCTTCTGAGTTTCGGGATAAAAAGTAGATAAAATTCTACCTTATGGTATAAACCTCAAGCATACCAAGTTTTATTAGAATCCATCCAGCAGTTCCGAAGTTATGGAAATTCCAGAAACAGACAGAAAGACAAAAATTAAAAAAAATATAGCAAAAGTTTTTTTTTATATATTTAATGTACAGAATCTGATCTGTTACAGTTTTATTATAAGTATAGATGTCAACGTTACACATGGTTATGGTAAAGTATTAAAAGTTCGTCGAATGTTCACAATGTGAATATAGATGGTTCACCAGTATGAAGCCATCACAAACGGTGGTTTTAGCTTTTGATGGAAAGATTCTTCCATAGTATATCTTTGTTTGTTACAATGCAATTCCCGTTGAATTATACACATTCCCGAACATACTCTGCTACGGCTGCTGTCATTACGGCCATACAAAAAAACAGTGCCGCTCTAAGGTAAGGTGTTATAAGTGTGGACAAGAGCACTCTGGAGAGTCATGCCAAGGGGAGAAAGATTGTTCCATATGTTTCAATTGATCTTGGTCTGGGAAGATAGAAACGACAACCATAGTGGTGTCGTACTTCTTATTCACTTTTCGTATGCTTTCACCTGCATAGCTTTTCCAGCTCGTAGTGGTGGCTTTTCCATTGTTGGTGCAATAGTTGAAAATGATAGGTTCATATCAATTAACATTCCTCACCCTTCTGTATCCATCCTTCAAGAAGTATATAATATTCTCTCATCCATTCCTAAACCATTTATTTTACTTGGTGATGTTAATTATCACCAACAATCATGGGGAAGCTCTGACAGTACATGCTACGGGAATACACTAATAAATAAAAACTCATCAAGTAGATTACCACAGATTATGTGTATTAAATAAAGGATATCCAACGAAAAGAACTAAACCTGGTGAAAGGCTTAGTGCTGGCGATTTATCTATTTGCACAAAAAGTCTTGCTTCTATGTTAGATTGGGATATACATCCCTATGCCCACGGAAGTGATCACTTTCCACTTCTTACTAATTATTGACGTGACAACGTCTTATAATTCGATGGAGCCGGCTGAACACACGAAAAAAACATGACTTATGCGGCGTTACTTCGGTCTGAGGCGTTCCATTTAAGGCTTTAAGTGCAAGTGAGAGCGCGGAACGAGCGACAAAGAGGCACAATCGGCCTCCTTGTTCGGCAGCGTTCGACATCTGTCTCTCTCCCACTCGAGTGAGCAATGCGTCCGCGTGGACAGCTGCTATACAATAATACATTTACCTACATGTTTTCGTGAAGTATGAAGTGCAGTGAAAAGTGAATGTGGTGTCAATTGTTTATAGCAACGATAATTACGGCGATAAAAGTAATGATTCTTTCGATACAAAATGTCTTACAAACAAATACAATTAAAATTTTCTTTTGAAAAATGAAACCATTCGATCAGTATTTTCTTATGACGTTGTTCAGGTTCAACTTCCGTCAGTAAGCCGACTTTACAGACAACCGATTTTTTTGGCTAAAAGTATACCTCAACCTCTACCAAAGAAACCTCGCCTAAAATACCGTTTAGCTGGTGCTGACTGGGCATCTAAATACCACGAGTAGAGAAAGTTTTTTCTAGTCTTACTCAACCAAATATATATAATGAAGATACTTGTATTAACAAGTTTATTGAAGTAGTGACAGCAGTAGCAGATGAAATATTGCCTCTTAAGAATGTCACTCTTAATAGAATGCCTTCTTCTGCTTGGTGGAATAGAGAATGCTCCGATGCAATAAAAGAAAAAAGCTGAAAAAGAGTATAATAAAACATGACACCGGATAATTTTCTAGTGTTAGTTAACATAATGACAGTAACTAAAAACATCATTAAGGACAAACGAGGCTGGTTGGAAGAGGTATTGCATGTCAATATCTCCTCATACTCCGTCTTCAGTTGTTTGGCAAAATAACAGAAAATTCAAGTCAGCTTTTACGCCTTCAAGTCTCTATTCTCCATCAATTGTGTGGTCCATATTTAGACTATTTAGCTCCTCTTTATGTTTCTCAAAAAGATATAACTGAACCATTATCTCTGGGCAATACAAATTTTCACAATCTCAATTTTCACAAATCAAACACAACTGATTCTGCTCCAGGAGAAGATGGTATCCCTTATTCTTTTTATAGCTACCTTGAGGATAAAACTTTATTTTATTTATTAGACTTAATAAATACCATTATGATCTCGGGTAACGTTCCTTTATCTTGGAAATCGGAAACGGTTTTGTCCATTTTACAGCCTAATAAACCACCAGGAGGCTTATTAGGCTGTAAAACTTTACTTCATGTCATCCCATTGCATTGTCAAATGTAATGGCTAAAATTGCGAAACATTTGCAAAAAAACAGACTTGAATGGTACATAGAGTCAAACAACCTTATGGCTGAAACACAATACGGATTCAGAAAAGCACTATGGATAGTATAAGCATTTTCGTAACAGATATTCGTTTAGGTTTTACATACGATAAATCAACTTTTGACGTCTTTTTGGATACAAAATCAGCTTACGACAGCGTTATTTTACCAATCTGAAAAAAAAATTTAGTTAACTTAATGTACCCTCATTGCTGACTAGATTTACAATATAGATTTTAAATGGAAGATCCGTGAGGGATCTGCATTAAGTCTTCTTCTTTACAATATCTATACGTACGATTTAGAGATGTCTATTTAGGATTCTGTTAAAGTTTTGCAGTACGCAGACGATTTACTTATTTATTAAACCAATAAGTTTTCACCGGATGCGTGCGATCAAATTAAAATTACCTACTTTAAACTGTCTAAATACGTGGTTCATTAATCACGGATTAGAACTATCTGTTGACAAGAGAGTCACAGTATTATTTTCAAGGACACGTAATCCTTCCCTATTAAATATTTTCTACGATGGTTTACTAATCTCTCAGAAAGAAGCAGCCAAGCTCTTAGGAATAGTACATTTATTGTGCGAACTGCCAGGTTGTGGAATTCGCTGCCAAGCTCTCTATTTCCCGATAGCTATAATCTCGGTCTCTTCAAATCGCGAGTGAATCGGTTTCTTCTAGGCAAGCGCGCTACATCCTAGACCGCATCGTTACTTTACATCAGGTGAGATGCGGTCAAGAGCAAGCCTATCGACTATTAAAAAAAAAAAAAAAAGACTCTAAACTTACCGTCATCCTTCATTATGATTTCGTAACACCTAAATGCGAGCAGAACATTAATATGCTTAATTGTCTGGATTTTGGCAGCTTTTTCCTTGAACCTTGTAGAGTCACTGTAGCTCAAATATTCAATGCCATGAAATCTAATTCTTTAAATGCGTTGCAGATTGAATGCGCAGAAGCGCCACTGGATATTCGTCGCCAATATCTTGCTGATCGGTTCTCTTATCGAACTGTAAACAATAGATACCTAAGTCAATTTCGATACTTGAGATAAAGAACCTTTTTCCTATATAAATGTGTAGCATGAGTCGTCACGTTTGGATTGACTAGAGGCGTTTACAAGTTTTATTTAACTTTCCTCACATATTTCGTACTTTTTAGATATTGTTACGGCCGTGCCCTGTGTCTCACAGAATACGCAGTAGTTAGTGTACCGGCGCCCCTATGCACAGAATAAGACATAGTAAGCATCGCCCGCGCTATTGTTTATCACGCATAGAAAAAAGGGGATCTCTCTCGAATTCAAGTACCTTCTTATTTGTAAACATCTATTGTTCTCGGTGTCCAGCAATTAGAGGAATATTCTGGATAATTACAGAATTACGGCTCTGAGGTATATAAAGGGACCGACTGTGGGCCCGGGGACTTAGTCACTCAGATTCATAGGGCTCATTTGTCCTCCCCCTCAGGGAGGTCTGGGCAAATTCGCTCTAAAAAGTTTTAGCTAGGATGCCACCAGTGGCTAGGGCCCTAGGCACTCCCCGTGTGGGTTGCCAGGGCAGTTCGTTAGTCCAACTCTGGGCGACGGTTCAAGCAGAGGTTCGTGCCGTCTGAGGCGCCCTTGTGCTGGTCGCCCCAAAACCAAAACCGTGGCCCAGCGCACTAGCGCTTGCCAAACGTTCGGTCAAGCTGTCCGAGGTCGCCTTCGACCAGCAGCTCAGTCCTTTCTAAAAAAAAAAAAAAAGGCCCGGGGAGTCAGTTATTCGGCAGCTATAACCGCGAACAGTTCTAGTGCGAAGCAAGTGCTAATCGAAGTGCTCAGTGCAGTGTGATTGTGAGTGAAAGTGTTGTGTAGTGTTTTTGTGTGTCAGTTTCTGAGTGTTGTGAGGAATAAATCGTCATTGGTGTGAATTGGCATTTTTCTATTTTTATCCCGAACCCGTAGCTCGTAACAATATTATACTACGCATTCGTAAATACATTAAATAAAATAATAATGGTTCGGAAGTAAGAATGTTTATTATGTACATAGGTATCGAAAATAAAGAAATAATGTGAATTCAGGTTATATGAGTATTTCATATTAGATACCTTCTTCTATTTTGGGAAGTCGTTAAAAACACAACTTATTGCTGCTGCTCTACAGGTAGTCTTTATTGCAAGTACTTATTAATATTGATTAGGGAAAATACAAAAAGTAGCAAAAAATGGGTTTATGTTTAATTTTATGTGCAGTTTAGGACACCTACATTATATTTTAATTTCATTAAAATAATAATATAACTATTGTATTGTTTCAGATTTTTATTGCTAAGTTCAGGATGAGCCTGCAGGTCCAAAAAAACTTGCCTGGATTTAGACATCTTAAGAATAAAATACATATTTTTTACTACAATTTTTATTAATTTACTAAACACTAACAGCAACATAATTTATAGCATGTGGCTAGTAGTGTTTTGTTATAGTTACTGCATAAATCTACATAAAGCATTCAATTAAATATTTAAAACCCATAGAGAAAAGCAGTTTTGGTCTTCATGTACAAATATTGTATTAAAAATTCTTACCGGTTGGTTAGGTACAGGATTATTTTTATCGATACTATCGATAATTTTACTAAACCCTAGATCATCCTTATTACTGTGTGTATGTTGGCAAACCTGATTTTTAGAGTGTGTATGTGTATACTATATGAACGTGGTATGTGCTAGTGTGTATAAAGTTACTCAATTTCATACAGAGCTAAGAGAATAAAGGCCAATTCTGTCTCTTTTTAACGTAGTGATAGTTCCTCTATGTTAATTTTGACATTGTAATGGTGGTGGTGGATGTTTATTAATGTTCATTTAACTTTTCTAATTTCGGTTTCAGTTTGCGTTTTAAAATATAGAAAATACTGAAAGCCTGTTTTGTTTTCTAACAATAATTCATTTGTACAAAGAGGTTATAAGCATGAGCAAGCTACCAAGAATTTTTAATTGTAAGTACAATAATAACAGTTACTCGCAATGGAACTTTTTTTTTCACGCACGTTTGTAATGTGAAAAACCTGCTCAGTACAATTTACTGAGTTGGTTCTAAGTAATACTTTAAATTAGGTAAAATTCAATTTCAGAGTTCAGTGGAAAACGTTACTCTGTCTAACACATCAATATGGATAGCACTCCAGAAATTGTCAACTTCATTTCATCATTATTGGATTCTGGAAATTATAAAGAAGCTCTTAACGCTTTAAAAGAAAAACGTAAAGAACGTTTCAGTGATTACTGTTACGAGGTAGTAGCAGCAGTCGTAGGAAAAATTCAAGATGACACTATCACTCTCAAACCATCTTTGTATGGTGCTTGTGAACAGATTATATTTGCAATCCTCGAAAAGTGTTCACCGGAAGATGCTCTGCTCGAGTTCATCGAGCGCTTAGAGCTTGCAAAAAACGATGCTCAGTTTGGAATAATTCTACCTGTTATTCAACAATTATTGAAAAAAGTTATGGTAAACAAAAAAAGGTCAATAGAGTGGTGCTTGTATGCAATATCCAACTATATTGAAAAGATAAAAGTGACAGAACACCAATTAGAAGAAGATGAGCGCAAGTTAATTGATAGTGACCCAAATGTTAGAAGATTAACTAAAGTATACACTATTGTTATATTGTTCTATCAGCCCTTCATTGAAGAAATACTTTCAGCTGAAGATTTGCACATCAAGACAAAGCAATTATTGTCAGAATTTCTCATCAGCCTTTTAGGCAAACCAATGATTTTTGTTGACATTGATCCAAATGCAAATGCCAAAAGTGAAGCTAGGCAAGCCTGTCAAACTATCATCCTGGATATCTGTAAATTGGAAAAAGATGTTCTGAAGTTTCTGAGTGATCTGGAGTACAAAGAGAAAAACAGACTTCGTTATACAGATGGGAATGAGTTATCACCATTTGAAACATCTGAAAGAATGAATATGAGTACATATGCAGGTTTTTTCTATGTTGCATACTCAGGCCATTTTGATTTACTAGATTCTGCAATACCACAAGTCTATAGCAGTGAATATATCATTCACACATTGATGCTGGTAGTAAACCACCTGTTAAAATTCAATGAATATGGGCCTTTGGGCAAAGCACTGGCTCTGTACCAAGCACTGAACAACCGCATGTGTGACAACACTTCTCACTTACTCCTCTCTTCATCTGTACACTTTGATATGTGCAAAGGGCTGGTCAATGTTGCTGTGTATGGCAATTATCAATCACTGAGAAAGAATGCATTATTGTCGATTGACAAACATATCAAAAAGTTTGATTACAAGGGAAGATGTGCTCTCATAAAATACTTGATTGATTCATCCAACCATTCTGGCATGATAGGGTATGCTATAAATTTATACAAAGAAACTCTTATTAAATCATTTAAAGATACAGAATTAGATGAATGCTTTAACAGTGTGCAACTCCATGCCATGATAAAGAAAATGTGCTACCTCCCTCATGGAGCCGAGTCAGATCTGATGGAGCTAGCTGATCAAATAATAACTACTTTGAATTTCTTGAGGTTCCTGGTAATTAAAGATAAGGATAACATAACGGGTATACGAGAAATCATACAAACAATTGAGAAGGAATATTTAGAAGTATTAGTTACTGCACTGAAGATGTCTAAAGCTCATTATGAACTCAAATTGAAGGATGTTGTGGAAGGGAAACATATGTTTGATGTGACACTAAGTGTTGGAGGAACTGTCCTGGACTCTATTCCCTCTGAGAGAAAAAAAGAGATTATAGAATCAGCTTTAAATGCATTTCACCTCATGGAAGGACTGCTGGCTAGGCTTAATGAATGTGTTAAGAGTTACACAACTGCTGAGTAGCCAGCCAGCAGCAGTATTTGGAAGGGACAATCAGTGATAATTTTGATACAAACATTATATGAGTGTGATTAACATTAAGTGATAAAAATAATTATTACCTGTGTACTTGATACAGGGAGTCCTATGCTGTCAAGACCAAGTGATTATTAAATGTTGATAACATTTATTTCAATAACTGTAATGTCAAGATGTGCTGCAGTGTTACTGTGTTAATTTAACATGATCATTATTGTGCTTTATGATATAATCATCAGCCAAATTTAACTGGATTAATACATCCTCACAATATATTTGTAGTTTTAATATCCAGTCGACATTTGATTTAGTGTAATATACTATGTATTCTTTCTCTTTAGTATATAATGGTAGATACCCTTTGCATAAAGGTACCATTACAAAACATGAACTTGCTGTATAGTTTTGAAAGGAGTTATTTTGTCAACAGCGTTACGGGCTGGCTGTAGGATTGCTCTACCTCTGCCTTATGTTCCTGTCAATAATATACAAAGAATAGCTAGAAATTACTCTGAACTTGTAAAAGAGATAGACCAGAAGGTTCCTGCACCACAGAGTTCTACTGAACAGGAAGAGCAACGCTATGAAGAGAATGTTAAAACTCGTATTTTAGAGAAGGCTCTGGAATTTGTTCCAAGGAGTGGTTGGTCTGTGGAGTCATTGAGTGCTGGGGCAAAGGCAGCCGGATATCCCACTATAACACATGGCCTGTTCCCTAATGGGGGAGGTGATTTAGTTCATTATTTCAATGTAAGATGTAATGAACAATTGGTTGAGCTTATGAAAAGTGTGAGTATGTTTGATACTTATTTTATATTATTTACTTATTCTAATGACACTTAAGCAACTTAATAATAAAGTTATTTAATTGTTTTAGTGGCCAAAAGAAGAGTTAAAAGATTCAAAAGTACCTGCCAAGTTCGTTGAAAATGCTATTGTAACCAGAATTTTAATGATTGGATCATACAAGTTAGTCTTTAGATCATATTGTAGTTTTTACACACATACTTTTTGAGACTGCCGTCAAAGAACAATATTTATACTTGGGTTAAAGATGAGTAAATACAAAGTAGGGATACCGGCAGCCTGACTCATGTAGAATTTCCACCCGGATTCGAAAACTACAACTCGATTTACACAAAGCTTGTTATAAGATCCTAAATTATGACATTGAAAATCGATTGTTGATCTAACTATACTCGAAAAATAATTGCATTCACAAGTTTGAGATTTGTGCTTAGCTAAGCTTTGCGTAACTTATGGTGCAAAAGTTTTCGATAACGTTTCGGACGTAAAAGCTACCTAAATCGGGCTGCTGATTCTATGACCGTAGTCTAATGGAGTACGATTGTTTATTTTGTGCCGGTAGTTATGATTATTGATTAGCTTATTCGCTTCGACAGCACAGTTTAAGGTATGTTAAAGTTCGAAGGTGTGCGGGGATTTCCCCCAAATTAGGAAAATTTACGGCATTCACCGACCGATTTTAATAATATTTGGCAGCGACATGCATCACATAACCATAAACAAACGGTTAGAAGCGATAGCAAAAAACCTAACTTCTTAGTCACAAAGAGTTATACATACTTACGTACAAACATACACTAGAAAAACAGAACCTTCTTTTGAGCAGTAGGGTAAACAGAACACAAAATGTAAAAAAAAAAACAATATGTTGTATTTTTTATAGAAATGTGTCATAGTATAATAAAACACTCAGTCTCAACAATTATTACTTATTTAATCTTATAACAAATACACAGCTACTGCTTCCTCGGTTCACACAACATAATCTCGCTTTAAAGTTAATCCAACATATGGCATTATAACACAGTGGAAATAACTAAACAACAAAATAGCAAACCACTTACATGTTTTTCTCTTCTTCTCGACAATCTGTACGTCCACACAGCTCGGCTGTCCGTGCTCGAATGCCTCCACCAGCCGACCGTCTTTTCTAAGTTAGCCTACCCCCACTTTTCCACCGAGGTTGCCAGTATAAAGTTATAAAAATAGCAAATCTGTTAATTAATTTAAATAAATACACGTAAAACCTAACACTCGTCCATCCTGACGCTGTGCATGTCCCCATGCACAACATTAGGAAACGTAACCTAACACTCGGCTGGTGGACCCACTCAACTTAATATATCTGAACTTATCTAAGTAAGTGTAAACAGAACTTTCCATGATATCATTATGATAACTACAAATTTGACAAATTACTTATTGATAAACAATTCCATCATTTTATCATTCTTAGGTTAATTTCATTAATTTTACTCATTTTATCAATATTTGCTTTTCCAAAATACAATAATACAATAATTCCATATACAATCAACATTATATACAACATGTGAACCATTCTTTCTCACATAACAGTAGAATTCTATATTCAGGTAAAAATAGTTGCAATCCGAATACTGCTTGTGAACCCTTCCTTCTCACAAACAAGTACACCAATTGCAACGAAAATACGGAATACTGAATGCGAACCCTTCCTTCTCGCACACAAGTAATCCGAACTTTTAAAATACGCGGTTGTGAACCCTTCCTTCTCACAACCGCGCTCTTCCTTTAAACACTATAGCCGTGAACCCTTCCTTCTCACGACCGTGCTTGTCCTTCACACACTATAGCCGTGAACCCTTCCTTCTCACGTACTATAGTCCCACATCCAATAATTACAAGTATATACCTTGCTTAATATCTTCATTAATACATTCAACAACTAAAAATAAATAAGTGCGTCAAGTCTAGTATCATAGATTAATATATGTATAAGAAAAATCAGATTAAATACTTATTTTAACTCTCATCACAATCGTCTTCCTCTGAGGTATTACCGTTCTCATTCACCTCCAGAGCAGCTATATGTACCCAAGGCAACATGCGGGCAGTCGCGACAGTCGTTTTACGCTTGTTTTTGGTCCCACTTAGTCCCGGTATAGCGGCTACGCGATATCGGTCATTTCCCAACACAGCTGTTACTCGATATGGTCCTATATACGATGGAAGAAGTTTTTTGCTCTTTCCGTCGTTATTGAAAGCAGTTTTAGTAATTTTGACCAAATCCCCTTCACTATAGATACGAGCAGGGCGCTTATTTTTGTCGTGATATTGTTTCTGTTTTGCCTGCTCTTCGTCAATCTTATCCTTGACCTCCTCCCGGATGGTCTCTAAATTGCTAGTTTCACGGGTTTCTTCCACTATCTCGTTGAATCTGGGGTTCACTTCCCCTTTCATACTTGGTCCAAACATCACCTCAGCAGGCATCCTTCCTGTGGTTTTTTGACAAGTGTTATTGAGACCCCATTGAATTTTTCCAACCTGGTCGTCCCAATCTCTTTCATCAGAGTTAAGGTTCTGTGCAGTCAAGGAAGCAATAATCGTCCGGTTGTACCTTTCGACCTGTCCATTGGACCTTGGACTAGCCACGGCGTTGAGGACGTGATATATACCTCTTGCCTCACAGAACTTTTTGAATGCGTGCGACGTAAAACAAGTGCCCCGATCACTTACAATGCGATCTGGGTTCCTAAATGTGGTAAATATCTCGTCGAAAACGCGCGTGGCAGTGATAGTTTTTGTATTACGAACGGGTTTAATGAAAACAAACTTTGTGAAAGCGTCCACCACCACCAAGAGATAAGAATTACCTCTTTTTGAACGGACGAAGGGCCCGAGGTGATCAACGTGCAAGGTGTGGAAAGGGACCTCCACTTTAGTGATTGGATGCAACTCCCCTTCGTTTATTGCAGTTTTCTTGGAGTAGGCACATTCAATACATGCCTGTACGTACTTTTTGATAAATCGGGACATTTTGGGGAACCAGTAAGTACTCTTGATGCGCTCTAAGGTCTTTTCCACACCAAAATGTCCGATCTCATCATGGTTCATACGGCAAAGTTGCCACCGTGCACCCTTTGGCACTACCCAACGCAATTTCGTTTTGTCTCCGTCCAGACATTTGTATAACTTGTTGTCCTTCATGAGATAGTTGTCTTTTATGTATTGTAAGCCTTCACTGTCGATATCGGTCGTTAAAATGTCCCTAATCCTACATAATTCTGAATCCCCCAGCTGTAACGTATGAAGCCAGTCACCGTTGCTGATCGTCATAATCATAGGATATTGATTCACGTCAGTAACGTTGTTAGTTATCGGGTTTCGCGACAGTGCATCCACGTGCGACATCCTGGCTCCCGCGCGATATTCGATAGTGCATTGAAATTCTTGTAAGAGTAACCACCAACGTGCCACGCGTGGAATTAGGTCGCGTTTGGAAAATGTCGAACGCAGTGCACTGCAATCTGTCACGATTTTAAAGTCACGCCCTAGCAAATATACTCGAAACTTTCTTAGTGAGGATATTACAGCTAACGTCTCCAGCTCATAAGCATGGAAATTTCTCTCCTCTGGGGATGTTTGTCGGCTATAGTATGCTACAGGCTGAAACGGTTTGGTACTATCAGAACGTTGTAGCAATATACCTCCCACACCAACCTTGCTCGCATCGGTGTGGAGTTCAGTTTCAGCAGCTGGATCGTAAATTGCTAAAATTGGTCTACCTACTAACCTATCTTTGAGTACTTTAAATGCCTCATCCTGTTCCGGCGTCCATGTCCATGCCACATCCTTTTTGAGCAACCGATTCAATGGATGTGCCAATCGTGCAAAATTCCGAATAAATTTCCGGAAATACCCAACCAGCCCTAGAAACTGTCGAACCGAATGTGCATTAGTTGGACAAGGAAAATCCAGGACACTCTGGATTTTCTTATCCCCAGGCCGAATGCCATCGGCGCTAATCTCGTAACCCAGATAATTTATGTTGTCTCGGAGGAATTCGCATTTAGTCAAATTCAGGGTCAATTTTGCCTCTTTCAGCAATATCAGAACCTTCTCCAGTCGTTCCAGACATTCGTCTACGCTTTTGCCGTAAATCAATACGTCATCAATGTAGGCTGTAGCTTCAGTAAACCTTGCTGACCCTAAGACCCGGTTCATCATGCGCTGGAAGACTGCTGGGGCATTAGCTAACCCGAACGGCATACGGTTGAACTCGTACTGTCCGTCCGGGGTTACGAAGGATGTTAATGCCTTAGAGTTCTCCGCTATTGGCACTTGGTAGTAACCAGAAGCCAAATCCAGCGTGATGAAGTACGCTTGTCCTGACAGCCTTGCAATCTCATCTTCGATTACCGGCATCGGGTAGCGCTCCTTGACGGTCACTGAATTGAGAAGTCGGTAATCTACGCAAAGTCTGCATGTGCCATCTTTCTTACGAACCAAAATTATGGGACTGGCATAATCCGATACAGATTCCCTCACGATTCCTGCCTCGAGCATCTCTCCTACCATTTCCCTGACATGCTCTCGTTCCTTGTGAGACAGTCTGTAGGGACGATAAACTATGGGCCGATTACTGGTTAAGTCTATTTTCATTTCTGCCACGTCCGTACAGCCAAGTTCCTTTAGTTCTGATGGAAAACATTGTCCAAATCTATATAATATGGCAAACAGCTTTTTCCTGTCCTCCTCAGAGACTGATTCACCAATCTTCACGTTGCTCTCATCCAATTTATTATGTATGTGTACATTCATATCCGAAGAATGTGTCTTAATGCGATTAACTACATGTACCCTTGATCCTCGTGCTATGGCCATCCCTTCATTTAGGTAACTCGATTTGCCTATTGGTTTTACAGTAATCATAGCAATCCCATCATTAACCCGATAGACTCCACCGCTGACAGCAAATTGTTGCAAGGGTCGACCCACTAACTTACTCCTTAGTAAAACATTGCCATCGGCAATTGAGTCCGTTCGCGCTTTAATTACAGCAGGACCGAATATCATGGCATCTCCGGTCATTGAAAGAGTAATTGTAGAATGATCTCTTTCTTCAAGCTGTGGAAATGGCAACTCGCGACTGATATCAAAGAATTTTAACTCAGAAACGTTTTTGTATACTACTATGTGTGGTTGTTCAGTGAAGGTCTGGCCTATCAGCAAGGGTACATCAAGCAGTCCATCCTCCACTACTTGACATATAACCTCGGCACTGACACTGTCAATGCATATTTGTGCAGAGACACCACCCATCGAATATACTACGTCATTCCCGAAACCTTTCAGGGGGCTCACTACATCGTCGCAAATTAATCCCAACGCCACCATAGTCGACTTTGTTAGCAAAGACACTTCGCTTCCAAAATCGATGAAACATGTAAGCGGCATATTGTTCAAAGTGCATTCTTTAATAAACTTTGAATTGGAATTAGTGCTCGATATACGCATTGTCTTAGGGACTTTTAACGGTCTATCGCCAGAGTCACTTTTTAACAAGCACTCTGCGGTAGTATGCCCCACTCTGTTACACTTCCCACACTGTATTAAAGGTTTCGAGCACTTAAGGAAGGGGTGCCCCTTTTCCTTACAATTAAAGCAAAATAAGTTGTCCCCTGGTTTCGAACTGAGATTCGGTCTATAGGTCATCCTGTTATTACTGGCTGGATTACCACCAGATGAAGGTTCACTTATCTTATTTCTGTATTGACCCCGTTCAAAGGTCTGTGATCCTTCCTTACTACTCATGAGGAACCGTAAAAGTTCTTCCGGCTGTTTGCAACGTAAAGCATTCGCTCCAGCTTTCAGAGTCTTATCACCCAACCCATGGATAATACAATCGACCGCGCGTCTACCCACAATATCGCATTGGTTCAGGAGAGAGAGTTTTTCATAATAGTATACTTCAAGGGGTTCTCCGTATCTTGCCTTCCGCCTGAGCATATCCTCCAAGGATTGGCCATAATTTTGTTCCCACGGAAAAGCACTTAATAACTTATCTTGCCACTCTGGCCAGCTGAACAATACAGAGTTTAAGCTCTCGTACCAAGTTTTGGCCAATCCTTGTAGTTTTTCCATAGCAAACAGAACCGTGGTTCTCTCGTCCCAGCCATAGACGGTGGCGCATTCGTTGACCTTTTTTAGCCAAATATCGACTCGCTGATTCTTTAATGAAGGATCAAAGTTTGGCAAAATATTTTTATGTTTGACATTACTGATGTTAGCGTCATTGAATGGACCCGCCGTCGATGCCTGAGGCTTGCATTGACCAATAGACTTAATTAAATTAAGGACTTCACTAGATGTAAAAGTAGGGCTAGACGGCATACCATGTTCTTCCTTCTCATGACTCCGACGAAGCCGGTGACGCACCACGCTTGACTCACGACGTCTGCGCTCAGGGCTAGGCGGCTTACTACGTTCTCGCTGCTCGTCGCCCCGACGTAGCCGGTGACGCGGCACGCTCGACTCACGATGTCTGCTCTCGCTGCCGGTAGCTCTGCTCCTCAATCGACTGCGTGCCCGCCGCACCTTGCTCTCGAGGGTATGCAGGCGTTCCCGTTCTCGCTCCAGCTCCAGCTCACGCAGCTCTCGCTCCAGCTCACGCTGACGCTCGCGCCGCTCCAGGCTGCTGCTGCCATGCCACCGGTCCACGGTGAGCAGCCGGCTGCGACTGCGGCTGCGACTGCGGCTGGGACTGCGCTGATACGACCGCTCGCTGCGCAGCGGCGGTGTCAGCAGCCGCCTCCGGTCGCGGTCACGCTCTCGTGACTCGTGCGGCATTTTCTGGAACTCAAATTTACACAGCAATGTATCTATCCGTCATGGTATTCACCACTGCAATAAACAACATTTGACAAATCAGCAAGGGGGAATTATCTCAAAAACGGTGCATCGTACACCAAAAATAACAAAATTTTGATCCCCCGTAGACCCCCCCGCACGACCCGCTAACCACCATATAATATTTTTTTTTTTTTTTTTTTTTTTTTTTTATATTGTACCCTTAATATGGCAGTGTTACAAGCATGTGGCTAATGTTGTAGATAGCTCCACTCAATCCTATTTAGTGATAACTTCGAATGATTCTCAAGTAATTTTTGTTGTCAGGCCATGCAGTAACACCCATACGAGCTCATTTACGTTTAAGTTACTCATGTTTTATTTTAAGTGATATACCCGCGAATAATATTTCATGTACGTATATGAACCATGTTCGACAAATAAAGTATTCCGATTCTAATAATAATACTGTCATATTCATGAGAAAGCAGTGGCTAATAAACAATCGTATCGGTATGCATGATCAATCAAGTCAGGAAGTAGGCTAATCCCACTTCTGAAATATAATAAAACACTCAGTCTCAACAATTATTACTTATTTAATCTTATAACAAATACACAGCTACTGCTTCCTCGGTTCACACAACATAATCTCGCTTTAAAGTTAATCCAACATATGGCATTATAACACAGTGGAAATAACTAAACAACAAAATAGCAAACCACTTACATGTTTTTCTCTTCTTCTCGACAATCTGTACGTCCACACAGCTCGGCTGTCCGTGCTCGAATGCCTCCACCAGCCGACCGTCTTTTCTAAGTTAGCCTACCCCCACTTTTCCACCGAGGTTGCCAGTATAAAGTTATAAAAATAGCAAATCTGTTAATTAATTTAAATAAATACACGTAAAACCTAACAATAGCTATTGTGGTCGTAAGGTCTACATAAGTCAAGGATAATTAACTAATTTTAATTTATGAAATTTTATCAAGAATAGATTAGGTATTGTAAAAAAAACTGATTTTGTTGAATTCCATTGCAGGAGCACATGGCCAAAAGCTATGGCAATTCAGACAATGCCAAGCAATGTTTCCAACAGTTTAGCTACGTTACTATCATTAGTTGATGATATTTGCTATCACTCGGGGGATAGAAGTGTCGATGTAAGTATTGTAATATCTCTTCTAACCCCCCAAGTAATTATCATAAATGGTAAAATGAGATCATTTTTGGGATATTCCCTGGTAGTCCTTTTTAAGCTACTCGCCGCGGTGAAAAGCAGGTTTATTTTGTCTGATTCGTTCCTATTGGAAGCTACAGCATTGAGGATCAACTGGAGTGATTACACAATAGAAATAGCTTCAATGATTTACTAATAGCTTCTTTCACTGCTTCAATAAATTATTGGCTCAATCTCATAAATATTATAATTGCGAAAGTGTGTTTGTTTGTTCGTCTTCTGCTAAGTGACGGGTTCACACAATTTTTTGCACGGAGATAGTTCGAGGTCCGGAGAGTACCGTATGCCACTTTATTCCAGGAAAACAAACATAATGCGGGCGGAGCCGCAGGCAAAAAACTAGTTTATTTTATTATGCATTTAGGTTTTGCAATTTTTTTATCGTTAGCTAGGTTGCCGGCTAATCAATCCCTACTACAAACATTTTTTGTATTCAAGAATTTATTAAACTAAGTTTGTATATGCATTATGAGATAAGTAGGTCCCTAAGTGTAATTTTGACTTCATTAACATTATACGGTTTATTAATGTTAGATCAAACTGTAGAATATTAGCATTTTAATATTATACCATACATTCTTTTAGTTTAATTGGTACGTTCGTCGAGTGGGCTTAGCTGGCATTTACAAGACAGCAGAATTGTTCTACCTCACAGACAGCAGTGCCGATAATAGTGGCACCAGGAGCTTCGTGTCTTCAAGGATAAGAGATGCTCAATTGGTGCAGATGGCGCTTGATTTAAATCCCGTGGCCGCAGCACCGCAAACTTTAAGCGCTGCTTTTGTAACGGTGTGTACATATTGTGTACAGTATTTTAAGGAATTTTATACTTGACCTCGTGAGTTTCGGTTTCGGCCGGAAAATCAGTTTCGGTCGAACTCTAATTTTATTTTAATCTTTGATATAATAAAAATGTTAGTGATAGCTTAGTGATGGCGAAACACAAGAGGGAGGGCGCCGATTCGATCCCAGACATGTTCCTGAGTTTTTCACTCGTGCATATTGTTACTAAATACTGGCTTGAATGATGAAGGAAAACATCGTAAGAAATATTGCTTGAAGAGATAATGATGTCGCATTAAATTTGGAGGGTGTATTCAATATATATGAGTGTGATAAGAAAGGTTTTTTTTATAATTGATAGGCTTGTGCTTGTCCGCAACTCACCTGATGTAAAGTAATGATGCGGTCTAGGATGTAGCGCGCTTGCCTAGAAGAAACCGATTCACTCGCGATTTGAAGAGACCGAGATTATAGCTATCGGGAAATAGAGAACTTGGCAGCGAATTCCACAACCTGGCAGTTCGCACAATAAATAAATAAATGTGCCCGACCGAATCTGGTCTTTCAGCTAAAACTGATCTTTCGGTCTTACTCTCTGTTACGGCCGAAACCGAAACTTATTGAAATATATTTAAAATAACGATTATTTACCGTATTTTTTACGTTTATTTGCATATACAGTAAAATTGGTAAGTATTTAATTGTAAATACTTACCAATTTACTCAATCGCAATAACATAATTTTAATCGACACTCTAGTTTCGAAACCGAAACCGATATTTCGGTCGGTCACTATAGATAACTGTTGGTTGCTGATAAATGATGAAGTATTCGTAATAATCATAATTATTTGTTACAGGCAAAAAATATACTCGGCATCAACCCCTTGAAGTAGTTACTACCCTTGAGGTAGCTAATGACACCAAAGTATTAATTACACAAATATATTTATGATGTATTGTTACTTTAAATACATAATTAGTTATATTATTGTATCATTGATTTTATTCCTTTTGTCATTTAGGAGTATCTAGTTGATAAATATTTTAACTAGAAAATGAGTTTGCTATTTTAAAGTCTGAAATATCAAACCGGAAATAGGTTACAATACTCATCATAATGAATAACTTTTACTAAGGGATTAAGCCCAGTGTTTGGGGCTTGGTATAAGTAAAAAAATTTAACTGTAATTTTTTTTTGTAGTTATTTAGACCCGAGATCAAGATTACAAATTAATTGTACTCCTGTTCTCAGTTAAGACTAATGAATTTTCAGTTTAGTCAAATCTCACCAATAACCCAGTATAGTAGGTAGGTATGTTCAAGTTGAATAGGTTTATACGGTTTTATGGACCAACTGATATTAGGCACTTGGTATTCCTAATTAAACCTACTACTATTAAAATATAAAATTCCTTGAATATTTATATCAAATACTATCACCTTGATTGAAGAAAATGGCTCTGTAAACTAATACAAACAAAAAAAAAAACAAAAATAATAGAGAGATCTGCAGTACATAGTGATGCTTCGCTTGCTAGGTCAATGAGTGCAGAAAGTATTTAAAAACAAACCTATGGACTGAACATGTAAAAGTGCAGTGCAATTATATACATATACCTATAGTTGTAGATTGGATTCTGACCTCACCAAGTCTACTGGGAGCTATAATACTCATAAAGATAATGCAGCACATCCTTTGTTCTTGTACCTGCTATTTTAAAATTAGACTACTTTGTCATACAACTGTTATCTTTATTAAAATATTTGTTTTGATATAAAATTCATAATACAATATACATTTACACATCAATAATATTGGTAAAATGGACTTACAATAGTGATAATGCAAAGAAGGCACAGTATTCTAGTCATAACTATGAGAGTATAATATAGTCACTGCCTGTCGTAATATATCTGATCAAATTTGGAGGAAGGGGGAGGGAGTTCCATTCACTGACCATTACTGTCTGACGTATAACAAATCTGCAGATCATTTGCAAAGAGTCCAGCTTGGCAAACCTGGAAACAATAACAATCTTTAAGCACTCTTGCAAAGATTGATCAAATTTTTTTAGAAAATTATGCATTTCATTAGATAATAACAATCTACAATTGAACAAAATATCACACTTGAATAACCATGAAAAATCATACTATTTAAGGATGATCTCTCTGCAGACTTAATTACTGAATAATGTATATTTCATTTCATTGCTTTAGTTATATTGATAAAAATGTTGAAGAGCTATTTGGTACAACTATAAATATATATTAAATACTTGCCTGTTAAGAGGCCTAGCCAATTTGACTGGCATTTCAAACAGATTGGATTTGACATCCACAGCAGAACAATGTTCTGATATTCTGCTGGCAGGCACAAATGTTTCATTATTCAGTGAGAAGAGACCATTTGCATGTCTTAGTCGAGCATGCAAGGTTCGTCCCACACATCTGAAGGAAACACAGAGTATGTGTCTGGAATCATTTGAATCTCTAACAAGAAAGACATTATCATGTTGGCCCGCTAACAATTTTTCAGCTTCGCATGAAGTTATGTTACCCCAGTACCAGCCGTGTCTGCAACCCAAAGAAGATATTATTTACAAAAAAAATTAGTAAGTTCAAATTATCTGATACTATAGAGAATGAGACTTACTTAGAGAGTTGACAATATATTGCACATGTTTCTATAGAAGCATGGTGATGGTGACCTCGCAATACTAACTGGCCATCAGCATGCTGGCATTTTGAAGACTGCTTATGTACATCATGTACATCTTTTTTGAGTTCATGCCCTGTAGCTAATATTATTCTTTTCTCTGATGATGTGGAAGGCTCGTATACCTTGTTCAGATTGCACACATATTCACCACCAGCATTTTTACTGCCAAAATATCTTTGTAGTGTTCGAACACTGCCATTGAGAAAAAGTTTGTTTTTCCAGAACTTTACAAACTTATTTGAGTTGACAGGAGTCTTGCGGTCTGTTAGAAATACACCATTCACTAAATCTGTAGTATTGAAATCTCTTTTGCTATCAATATTTCGTTGCAAATGTTTACATTCCATTGCTGTGGGCTTTATCCATTTTCGAAGGCAGCCCGTAGCAAGCCACTTGCGACGATTACAATGAGTGCATCTTTCGTAGTTCTTATTCATGATAGGTGATCATTAGTTGTACTGTTGAAAAACTGAACCATATAATATATTTTGCTAAATTAATTTTAAACAATATCTCATCTAAACACAACACAAAAACTGTCTTTCTTTTGACAATTGTAGACTTTTTTTTTCTTTTGGTTAATGGCACCATACGATTTCTATATTTGCCAGCGTCAAGTTTATCTATTATAGAATTATTAATCAATAAAGTTAAGACAAATATCAAGTAATAAGCCATCGTGGTCAAGTTAAAGTCATATCATGTACCCTCGTAAAGCGATGGAGACTTTACCAGGGTTTCATTGGAGATTTCCCGCGAACATGAAAACCACGTTATTCCGTCTATATATCACTTGTGCACATAAACAAGAAAATAATGGTCAATAATCCACCAATATTGCACATTAAAGCTTGCAGAATCACTAGAATAAATACAGACAAAGACGCAATTTTTTCAGCGAACGCGGGAAAACTAAATTGTAGACTTTTGTAGTTTCAAAATGACGGATTTATGTGCAAAATTTGGCAGTGACAGCAAGGATTTTTAGATATAACTTTTTATTTTAAAGTATTGCCATAATGTTTAACAAGTTCACAACTAGGTATTTTTATAAAAAAAATAATTAAAAACCCCCGACTCAATCCTTAAGAATACCAGTAGTGTTAGTTATGATGATATAAGAACAAAAATAATAAAAGTGGTAAATCAAAAACTTTGTGAACCTCTTAGTTACATAATAAACTTGTGATTTCTACAGGTAGATTTCGAAAGGCTTTAAAAACCACCATAGTCAAACCGTTATTTAAAAAATGAAACAATCAAAATTTAACAATTGCACAAACGTCGATATTTTAAAAGTTTCTGTATATTGAATTAAACAACTACTTGGAGAAACAAGATCTTCTCTGCAAAGAGCAAAAGGTTTCCGTAAAAATAAAAATATTGTAGGCAGGCTGCACACGCCTACAACACACATGTACTTAGGCGCAGTTTGTTTATATTAAGTTTGTATTATGTTTCACGGACCGTCAGGCCAGTCTCTCGCTGGCGCTCCAATAAAGCGCATGTCTTAAAGCCTAAACTGCATTTAATTGACCCCATATAGAATAAACACCTCTATTAGCCAGCGACACCACATAGACTCATCAACCAACACACCCAAACAATATTCTATAGTGGTGACCGTATTCTATATAGCCATATATAACTTCTTAAAACTAATTTATCCAAAGGTCGATAAATCTTCCAGTATACGCAATTCTTTGTGACATGACGCAAGCGTTCGATTAAGTTGATTATAAGATTCTATTGACCAAACTAGAAGCATATGGTATACGCGGAAACGTATTAGAATTGTTAAGTTCCTTCTTGGCAGATCGGAAACAAATTACAGACATAAGTAGAATTCAATGCGTGAAGGGTTAGCCGAATCGAATAAGCGCACTGTAACATATGGAGTACAACAGGGTAGCGTATTGGGTCCACTTTTATTTATTATTTACATAAATGACTTACCATGTGCGACATTCCAACCTATGACACTTTTCGCTGACGACAGCACTTTAACAATAAGGAAATTGGCTTGTATGAATCTGATATTAATTCGTCTTTGACATCAGTTATTTCCTGGCTTGACAATAATAATCTGAAAATCAATTTATTCATAAATCATTTTAGACAAAGAGACCTAATTAGCTCTCACATTAATATTATGTATAATGAAATAGAAAGTAAATTTTTAGGATTAATGATTATCAAACGCAAGCCGATCTTCCATTCAAAAAAGGTACAATACCACAGACAGACACCAGACCCATACACACCCCCATCGCGTCGTTTTTGAGTAGGGATTTATAAAAAGGTAGCAATTTGATCGTGTCAACTACTGTGTAAAACACTTGCGTGGCTGTACGGGTCGCGTGCGGCCCGTAGGGAAGTCCTTTAACCTTTTGGGTGGGACAGTGCATTGGTGTTGCAGTTATATATCTTTAAAACTTTGCAATTGATGAAGAAGGTAGGCAGATATCTCCAATTCAATCAGAGGTTGGGTATAACAATAAAATTGTAAATTCTTAAGTTTGAATTCTGTCAGAGAAATTGAAATTCAGTTCTCAATTCAAAATAAGTCAAACATTCAAAAATCGACAAAAATTGGTAAAACTGACCAAAAAAAATATCTTTTGTATGACAGTGTTAAAATCCATACCCATGTATGCATGATGAACCACAGGTCACTGAAGGACATACCTTTTGTCAGAAATGGAGTCAGAATCCTTAAAAACTCCTAGATCTTAAATTTCATCGTAATCGGACTATCTAAAAATTTGAACCCTACTTTGGATGCCTCAGGCATCATCATCCTCATGCGATGCATGCATTTAGAGATATTAAATAAAAAAAGATTTTTTTTTCATAGATGGAATCAGCGACCCCAAAACCCCCCGCAGACATAATTTCACCCCGCTTGAACCATTTTGAAATTTGAACCCCGACTTGAACCCCCAGGGGATCGTTCAGGCCATTTTAGTTTGGTAGCGCTTACCATGCCCTATGACATTTGGTCGAACACTAATTCAAAAAGTTTTACCGTTTAGAAGTTATTATATTAAGGGTTAAACTTTGTATGTTATCGATGTTTTTTTGTGTGTGACCCTCAATTTTTTAAATTTTTTGGGAGCGACACAAGGTTCCCTTCAAGTTTTGTTCAAAAAGGGGATTCCAGGAGTTATAGTTTAGCCAGAACGTTGGGGTACTCCAGGGTCAGTTCCACTTTTGCAACTTTTTGGATTTTTCCCCACAAACCCCCACAAAACTCCTTCTGGGAGAACAATTATGTCAATCAGTCAGTGAGTCAGTCAGTGGTAGTTCAGCTTTATGTGGTGTGTGGATTCTCAGTGTAGTCATGACTCTCTTTAGAGAGTTCATACTCTTTGGGTCATGACGAATCAGGCCTGATGTAGCACGGCAGGCCTTTAAAGTGCTATATCTTAGGAGCGTTGTCATGAAATAAATTAAAAATAAACTAGATATTTATTTGGTTGCAGAGTAAATAATATGATATTGATACTCTCTAACGAGATTTTTAGAGATTACCCGTAAACACAAAAACTAAGTTATTCCGTCTTTATTATCTCTTGTCTACACTTGTGCACTTTAACAAGACAATATTATTTATTAACAATAATTATGTATTGCTTGAAGGCTATAAATATACAGACGAAGAAGCCATTTTTTCGACGAACGCGGGAATATATTTTGTATA
The DNA here is from genome assembly GCA_947049295.1 of Ligdia adustata. NCBI lineage: Eukaryota > Metazoa > Arthropoda > Insecta > Lepidoptera > Geometridae > Ligdia > Ligdia adustata. The sequence continues at coordinate 6,663,945 of OX346225.1, read as the reverse complement.
AAAATTTGTCTTTGTCTATGGTTGTGTGTCATTTGATTTTGATCGAAGGGTGTTTTGTCGTGGGTTTATTTTTGCGAATTTTAAATAATTATTTTTAATGTTTTTCAGTGAATTGCTCAATTTAAAGTAATTTGTTTTGCTATAATAATATTTCTTTACCATTATGTCTGAGGAACGTGGACTTGTAGTGCTTTAAATAAATGTTATCTAGTTTTTGGAGTGATGACACTGAAAAAGATTGCAAAAATGTCTTTAAAATCGCAAATTTCCACTGAACTGAGTGGTGAGTACAAAACACAAGTTAACCATCAACTTAACGACTCTGTAATAATTCCTAACTTATACAAAATTCACAAATTTGTTTTTCTGAGTGAGGCTGAACCAGTTCTGAGTGGTACAAATATTTTTTGTGGTACTCTTTCAGACAGCATCAGTAACGTTCTTGGGAAAAATGTTAAAATCTTATTCAAGTCCCTAATTCGGATGGAATCGAGAGGAGATAAAGTAGACAACAGAGTACTGGTAAGTTTTATATTTAACTAAATTATGTCCTACTATGTAAACTTTTCATTTTCCAACTGATTACAGTTATCCACAGACATAACTGTAAAACTGAGAAGAATCTATATCTACTGTCAGTAGAACCTATATCCCTATAGCAAATTTGAATGGCTCAACTACCTATTGTTGAAGATAAGGCTGCACACAATAGTATGAGTCATTAGGAGTGCCTGTTTTCTATATACACTCAAAGGCACTGCATGCATAATCCTCAGTCCCATATACCTACATGTAGTAATGCTAGAGTGTGTCTCCTCTTCCTTGACAATATACAACTGAGATGTGCACACATGCAAACATCTTGTAAGTGTCTGTTCTCTGAAGTTGTATACCTACATTGGCCCACATTATAGTCAATGGCAGTTCTGAATAGAATAATCTGTTCAATTGAAACCCGGTGATGTCATGGCAAGGCTCAGAAGTAATAATTCCAGAGTTATCTATTACATATATGTTAAAGTTCTTAATTAGTCTGCAGATGACTTACATGATTTTAAATTCTAAATATTTGTTACATAATTTATAATACAAAAGTTTTTAAATTTCGCCTATCAAAATAATTAATTTGTCAACAAGAATATAGATAGTATTTTAAATATAAGATAGTATTTTTTACTTGAAAGAAATAAGAGGCTCTCAATTAGTGTTGAGCGAGAATATTTTTTAATGATCCCAGAAAGGGAAAAGTTTTTTGTGTGAATCTTACCTACTGTCCAGATGACCCCATACTAAATTTGCCAGAATCAGTCTAGGTATATGCCGGATTAAAGTTGGTTGTCTTTTTAAAAGCCTTACGTGTTAATACATACTTTAAATAATAGCAACTTTTCATATTCACAGTTTCTTGAAAATGGTCAACCTAAATGTCTCATTTATATTTATCCACATAGATATATGAAATTTTTTATTATTGTTCTCTCTAACTAGGATAGTGTTATCAATCCAACGGTGTACGGTGTATGTTTTTACTATAGGTATCTCTACAATTTCAGGTTGTAACATCATACAGAATATTCATCACTACAGCAAAAGTGCCAACTAGGGTGAGAATTTTGCTTTACATACAGTGTGTAAGGGCTTAGCTTCATACCTAATTTACCAATTTCCTTGTATATGTGATGTTTGAACTATGTCATTATTTCATTGTGACCAATACATATGTATCTTAAACAGTTAATATTGTTTATGAACAGAGTACAGAGCTATTTTCTCAATCAGTCAGACAGTTAATAATCAGTGGTCCTGCAGGACTTTATATGTATTATTATAGGCTAGTATGTGTCACCCGTTGACATGTTGCATGCAACTTAAATACAAAATAAAGAATTTTCCAAACTTTGGTTTGGTAGATTGTTTTAATGCACCTACCAATTGACTCTCTTTTTTAACCATTTGTAAATAATAATAGTTATTAAAGAAAACAGTAAACATATATTTATATACACAACAGGTAGACAATGGCTTTCATTTGATGGAAATAGAAGCATTGGACAGCAAAAAGCCAAATCATCTTTCAATAACACTGATTCACGAACATAAACCTGTCTCCATACTTATAGGTAAGTGAATAATTCTTTTGTGTGGTAATTCCTGCTGACTGAATTTATACTTTGCATTATGTAATAGGTAAATTCTGAGTCATACGATTGTTGAATTTTCCTCTTACACCATCTTGCAGACATATTGCGATAAAGGTATCTTCTACACGAAATAATATAATAAAAAATAATTAATTCAGGATAGTGAAAATTCTATATAATATGTAGTTTAGCAATAGCTCCTTCATTATTAAGTTCGTGATGCGACAACGCCAATAAAACTTTCTAGGGTGAACATGTGAATGTATAAATTATATTATACTAGCTGGCTCGGCGAACTTCATACCGCCTAACAGTCGATTCTTTTTTTTAATTTTTTTTAATACTTATTCTATAGCGGGACGCCGGGTCAGCAAATATTGACATTAATATTTGTAAATACGATACTAACGTCACTCTATTGTTTTGCCTTACCGCAACCTCTCCACTAACACTTACTGTATACATACTGTATGGTATGGTATTAAAGTTCAAATTGACTTTTGAGTATTATTACGAATCGATTGTGTGGGAGTACAGAAAAGTGTTGTTTTTAAACCTTTACAGACAATTTTTTAATTTTTTCTTTCTGTAAGAACAATCCTCGTACTTCAAGGAATATTCTAAAAAAGAATTAGTAAAATCGGTTAAGCTGCTCTCAAGATTTGCGCTTAGCAACACATTCAGCGATTAATTTTTATATTATAGACTAGCTGACCCTGCGAACTTCGTACCGCCTAACAGTTATTTATGTTTCTCACTTTTTAAACCTTCCCTGGAGTACAACAAACATTTCAAGACCAAAATCAGCTAAATCGGCCCAGCCGTTTTTGAATTTTTGCGAAACAATCGAACGGCGATTGATTTTTATATATAAGAAGATCCCAGGGTAATAAAATCTATGTCCAAATTCGTCAAAAAATATATAATGAATATTTTATGCATTTTGAAACGAAACTTCCTTCTTGTTTGGGAGAAATACAGAGTTGTCAAGATTGGATTAAAAATACGACCGGTACGCGAGTACGAAATTTCTTGCGGACAAACATCCATACCAAACTGACAAACGAAATAACATTTTGCCAGCCTCGAATATTTTCACAGACGCTTCTCTCACTCGCTCAATAAAAATTACAATTGCACGTTTTATTAATTACAAGATAACCTAATAAAAGTGATTAAAATGTAATAAAAAAGAAATGCATAAAATAATAATAAAAGAAATAAAGTAATCCGAAACTCGCGCGCTCACAACTAAGCTTGATTAGGTGTTCACAAAATATGTGGAAAGTAAAGGAACTGTGACCAAATATCATTCGAAAGTGAAAGCTTAACTTATATGATGTTTAATGTAGGTGAGGAGGGCTCTTCGGAAGGCGTTATGAATGCTCTACACGCATTGAGTGCCGCTTTCGACGATCTCTTCCCGAATGTCGCAATGGCTGATATAATTTCAAAGGTTTGTAGAACAAAATCACTTATAACACGTGTATAGTAATTTAATGAACACGTGTATAGTAATTTAAATGAAACTTAAATGTCCATATTATTCTATCGTCATGTGAGGACATTTTATAGAGATTTCTGTTAGGGATTTACTCAGCACAAACGGGTTTATACTACTCTGTACTCATCTTGGAGAATCACTATAAGTATAGGATGTACCCAGGTACAAAAAAATCTTGAATTTGAGATAAAATATTAGTTATTAAAATGTATGGAACATTTTTTATCTACAGATCATTTGAACAAAGCCAGAGCGAAGCTGACCCAATGCAAATTTGCCTGGCGTGTAAATTAAAATTAATGAATCATTTTCCATGATTAGACTCGCTTATTCACGCAATTCACCAGTTACTCGAACAATGCGCTAATTCTTTTTTACTCGTCGGGCTAATACCGTTTTATATAAATGAAAACAGACTTTGTTTAATAAGTAGACATGACGCAAAACATAACAGACCACGATAAAATGTGGTGGTGTAGGTTTACCGAAACAAGCTAGAATTGTTTGGTAATTGATTGTTTTTATTACTTAGTACATAAGAGCATTGTCAGATTACATAAAATTACAAAACTCTTTATTGTTACCAACAAATGAACCTGGAGAACATTGTTATTGCTAAAAGCAATCTCTTCCAGGCTATCTTTGTTGGAACATAAAATTATATAAGGATATACTTTTTTTCTATGAATGTTTGGACTCTTCTAGTTGTGCTATGGTTCTTTCCACAACTAATTAAAAGATCAATACTATTTTAAAGTTTATCAAACTGTATACGGCAACTATTAGTGTAAGATATGTTGCCTCTAATGATAGATTTAACAAGAACACATATCATGCCAAAAGCTTACGTGGTTCGGCATCTATCTAAAACTTTCTAATTTAACTGACATGATACGTTATAACAAATCTTTCTGTTACGAGTATAACGGTTCGGTTTTAACACTACAAAATAGTCTTCACATTTTTCAAGTCCATTATATCTAACCAAAAGTTTATTTAATTGTGTGGTCTCTTACCACTACAGTTTTGCTATGAGCTATATTTATTTAAAAATATAGAGAGGAAAAGCTAATTGGAATAAACCGTGATGACGAGACGCCTAGCAGAGGCGACCTGGTTATTGACCTACTAATGCAGTGACTAATTCATTCAATGTTTCTTACAATGATTGTCGTTTAGCTCAATGCATTGTTTATTTTCAGGTCAATTTACCCTTTCCGTTGCCACAAGCGTGCGGTACTAGAAAACACTCGACTTGCGGGGACTTTTCTAATCAGTACGCAGCTATGTGTGACCTTTGCCAAACGCCGTTCAGGTAATATTGCAGATTAGATAGTGCATTGGGTTATTTGCTAATTTAGATTATAACTTTACGAAATTAGTAGTGATATGCTGATAAAAAGTAGACGATGTAAGCTATCTGTAAGATACGGACAGGTTACTAAATTGATAAAATAGCTAAAACAGCATCGAACACAAGATAACGACAGAAGCTAAAGCTGAGACGAGAAATAGTAAACATTTATTCTAACACAGATTTCACAGAGTAGTCTAATACAGTCATTACAAGCGTGTCGTCGGCGAAAAGGACAATAGATTCAACAGTAACTATTACTACTAGCTATTGCTGTTATGGTGGCAATAGTAACCACTACAGCAACAATAAAAGAATTTTTCACAGTAACAGGCACTAAAACCATATGCACGGTTCTCTACAAAAATCTTCATCAGATCAAAGATTTCTACATATTAATTTATTTTTATTCTAGTAGTTCTTCTAAGGTCAGTTTTTAATACTTTATATCACTAATATATTTACGTTAGAAATTTTACGACAAATGAACGTGTTAACGTCAAGGTTTGTTTAGCACACGTGCTAAACAATGAGAAACCGCCCATGCGCTACGGAACAAAAAATCGGTTGCTGTCTCTTTCATTTCTATGGACATTGTAAATCTCCTTGTTAAAGTGTAACTGAGGCGGCATGTACCCAATGTCTACATCTTTCTTTGTCTTTTGAATCCGATTTGTAAAAATGTAGATATCTGCTAATTGTATGCTGCCCTATTTACTCATTGTTTTATGTTGTAATTATTAAGCTCTCTTAAGTAATGTGTATTTAATGGATTCGTCGATTATAGTTAATAGTTTATTTTTGGTAACCAAGTTTGTGTACCTACCATTTCTGCTAAATTGTGTGAACCACCCAACAAGCCTATCAAAGATTTGCAAAAGGACACATGTATAAGGATATTACTAAACAAGATAGATAGATAAACACTTTACTGTAGTTACATAAAATACTAGAAAATAAATTTTACTCTATTGCAACAAGTGAATGAAGCCTTAGTTAACTCGGCATTAGTAACTGAAGACTGCAAATATTAATTGTCTGTTGTAGTTTTCAACTATTATTGCACCTAAGTCACTTACCTTGCATGTTAAATCGCAATAATGAATAGAAACGTAACCATTTGTAAATTTATTGGTAGGTACATCTATTGTCATTGTACATTTCATCAGTTTTGGTGAAGGCTGCAATTTTATTAATAGAGATATCGCTAGGAGTGTACTTAGTCGAAAGGAGATAACTGTATTTATATTTATGTATCGCTTTTACTATTGCGCCAACGCGGGCCAATATTGAATTCCAGAAAGACAGGTATTCTAATGCTGCCAACTTCAAATAAGTATTTAACCATAGCTCACATATTTTTCCATCCATGACAGCTAGGCGTTTATTTGATCACAAGCTCGCACGACAACGGAAGTCAGCGTGGCTCAGATGAAGCATGCCTAAAATAGAATACAACAAATATATATATATATATATGTATAAATAATGTATGATCACTTTTCCTGCTTTCAGGGCTGAAGTGGCGTGGGACATCGACACGATATACTTAGCGCACGACATTAGGATGCTACATCTGAAAGATTTCGACCATTTAGATCAAAGGTAAAGGTTCATTTATGGCAATTATTCAATGCACTGTATAAAATCATCCAGACTAAGTTGAGTGTTACTCGTATCATGAGTAACGGTATGTCTAATTGAAACCACTAAGGTAACGAAAGTCAATTTTATTTCAGACTTATTTAGCTATGACTTTCTTTCCAGAGACCTAATCCCTTTAATAATGGCGTTGCAACACAACACGTGGTTCTGGGGTGTGTGTGGTGACGGCGTGCGAGCGAGCGGCGAGGCGTGGGAGAGCGTCTGTCGCTCCGTGAGACTCGGCTCGCCGCCGCCACAGAAACTTAGCTGGAGGGCGGCGCAGCTGAGGCACGACCACGCTGCGAGGCTAGGACACGCTCTCTCGAAAGCCAAGCACACGCCAGCGATGCACACGCTGGATTTCTCGCAGAATCATATAGAAGACAAAGGTATGTGGTACTTTTATCTAACGGTGTGCCGTGGTTGTCGCTGCAGAAACTTAGTTAGAAACTCATGCCAAAGAATGTAAAGTTGACCGGTTCCGATATATAGTAGTAACAGTAGCTACTCATCCTTGCCATATCTTGTTAGGTTAAACATTTTATCTGAAAGAAATCGATTTTTTTGTGATATAACCGCCTTTTGTGCTAGCTCTTTGTATGTTATTGTACGTAATGTTTAAACTTACATTTTTCTTACTACAAAATACGTAGTGAGAAAAAAAGCGTATTTCTGACTTACTTTCCTTGATTGATCGCAGGTGCTATCAACATTCTGACCGGTCTATCGAACAATCCCGACGGTTTGCGACACGTAGCTCTGTCGCAGTGCGGCATCACTGGCAAGACTGTGACGCAGCTGGCCGCCATGCTCAATGACAACCCTAGCCATCTGTCAACGCTATCACATCTAGACCTCTCGCATAACAACCTCAAGGATGATGTACATGTAAGTTGTTATAAATTTATAAACTTGTATTCCAAGAATAATAAAAACAGTTCAATGTCATGACTCCGTAGAAAGCTTAAGGATAATAAACCTATGTAAGCCATAAAACATTGTTATTATTTCCTTTCCAGAATTTATACAACTTCCTCGCACAGCCCAATGTTCTGACGCACTTGAATTTAACGAACACGGAAACCACACTAGAAAACGTAAGTTACTACGTTGTATTTTACTGAGGTAAAATAGTAGTAGTCGTACGCTGAAGACAATTAGAAATTGCTAGACTTCCCCCATATTTGGGGAAGCACTCCTGCGATCGAAAATCTGTATCACGATTGGTTGGATACTACGACCTGTACGCGAATACGAAATATCCAGTAGAAATAGTGACAAGAATAAGAAAAAATGGTCAGACCCGAAATGGAGACACTGTTTGCGCTCCGCCATTAGTCGTTTGGTATATATATCAAAATATCTGAAAAATTGGCCTTCCTAATATAAGCTTTTTTTTTTATTAATACTTGTTGTCAACTGTAGTCGTCGTTTTCGCTAAGGGCAGAGAATATGTAACAATACATAGGGCTCGCTAGCGCTTGTCAAGTATTCTTGTTAAGGCGTGTTTAGACATATTAACAACAAAACGTGAATGAATGTTGTGTTGGTAGATGTGGGGAGCCCTGCTCCGCGGGTGCGCGGCGCGTCTCTCCTCGCTGCAGGTGGGACGCAACCCGTGGTCGAGCGGCCGCCGCGCGCGCGACCCGCCGCCCTCCTTCCGACAGTTCTTCACCGCCTGCCTCGCGCTCACCAACCTAGACTTCTCCTACTGCAAGATGCCGCCCGATGCACTCAAGTGGGTTAATTATTTTATTTTCAGCAGGGAAAACAATTATTGTTTGTGACAAAGCAGTTAACTAGAAAGTTAAAGTTTTTTTTATTTGTTTAATTGTTATTTGCATGAAAATTTAGTTTTATTTGTTGTGTAGTATATTGTTTACTGTTCCAAATACATTTTATATATATAGTACAAATAAAGAAATAGTAAAGTACAAATCCTAAACTAATGCTTTTTCTCTTCTTGAAATACAGCGTCATACGATTAGTATATTAGTCAGCATAAAGTTATAATACAAAGTTACTAATAGTTAACATCCATCACCGTTATTTCAAATTAACACTTGAAGATACACAAGTTTTACAATTTATTGAATAATATCGTTGCCCGGAAATTGTTTTCATCAGACATCAATTTGCAACGCGGAATATCTTAAGTTGTATTAATATTAACATTGGTTTGCTCCAGGAGCTTGCTACTAGGTCTCGCGTGTAACGAGAGCGCAGCTAGCGTCGAGTTGAATCTGTCTGGCGTACTGTGTTCATCTCAAGCCGCGCACGTGCTGGAGTCATGCATACACGGCGTGCGCTGTCTCAACTCGCTACAACTCTCCGATAACAGTGAGTCAAGCTTGGTCTACACTACAGCCCTGGTGTCTGTGTTTATTCCTGCTTGATCATTAAGAGCTGCATTGTTTACCTTTGATGTGTTGTTATTGTCTGGAGCTGCGCTACGCAGCGCTGTCAACCGTCATCATCACTGCTATCAGTACAGTTCTTACCACCGCGCCCACTAGACTAGTCAGACCGTGGTGTACTATTATTTGATACACACATAAGACAGTACATAGTATAACCAGGTACAGGAGAATTTTAAGTATAACCAATATAAAGATCGGCTAAGGGTGAGTTGTACTAGCGCACTAAAAGTTCCGTACCATTGTTAGTTTAAGTTTCTACTTGTTGTAATAAATATTTATTTTATTCTGTTTTAGTATTTGTTGTTATCGCGGCAACAGAAATACATGGAAATATAAAAAAAAAGACTCGGTACATCGAATGACGTTAGAAAAAATATATACGGTTGGGTAAGAGATTAATCTACAGAAATGGGATGCTATATTATTAAAATACTTTTTATTTATTGCAAAAAAGTTATTAAGTTGGACGAAACGTTAAAATCGTCGTAAAAAGTCGCAAATTGCTCTGACACAGATGCGTCCCTTAAGGTGTGCCAGTATCGCAGAAAATCTGTATCAGCTCAAATAGAAAATACGCAAATTTATCTTTCACGAAAAACATGATTTTGAATTATTTATTAGTAACATTTTAGTATCGGTCGTTGATAACAACTAGCGATTTATGTATTATGACATGAAATATAGGAAAAAAACAGCTAGTTTTATTTCAAAGATTTGTTGTCGTCTGGCGAAAGTAGTCCAACGTGTTTGCCTAAATTATTTGAATGCATTTAGCGATATGCCCTCCATGAATATGAAGTATTTTTTTGAAAGTTATCCTTTTTATAAACTCAGCGAATATATGTGAATGCAGCTTGTAGAATCATCGTTCTTGTGTAACGAACAACCATAATACAATATCACTAATAACTAAACAAAGCAATCATAATTTAAATATTTGTCATGAGAACTATTAAACTAAGAACTTAAGTAATCGTATATAAATGAGATTTGTAAGTTAAATTTTTTAAGTAATTATTAATTCAAATGTAATAAGACTTGCCTGTAACGAGCGTTATTTAAAGGTCAATAAATATTACTTTACTTTACTTTACTATACATATGCATACTTTATTTAAGGATTTTTTGTGTATTTGTTGTTTCTGTCTCTGCAATAAAGAGTTAATTAATTCATTCAAATTATTAATTGGCTGGAATAAAAAATAGTGTCACGGTCACCGGAAAGCACTTCGGAATTTTTGCTAATGGATCACCAATAAATCAGCATAAAGCCATCTTAAGTAATAAATACTAATTTCGCAGAAATTCTCAACATAACTTTGTTTTAGGTATGGAACTGGAGCTGTCAGGCATCGTCAGGGCGATAGGAAAGAACCATTCAATCACGCATCTATCACTCAGTAGATTATCGGGAAAGAGGTCTTATGCACCACCATTGATACAAGTAAGTTTTGAATACAATTTATTAAAAATATTTTGTCTTAGCGCCATCTGGTTTAGTTGCGTGGACAAGAGACGTTATGTTTAGCGAAAAGCAGAATTAATACTATCGGACGTGTCCGTCAGCTGCGACTTACGCAGGTGTGTGCACATTATACGTCGCGGACGTGTCCTTCAGTTGTCCTCGACTGACCGGTCGTCCGAAATAGATTTGGCGCGCCAGGTGTTTTTTATCGAACATTAATATCCGTACAACTGTTTAAAAAATTCTGACGCGCCTTACAGTTGCGGTTTACGGACGCGTCCGATAGTTTGTTTTAAACTTAACTCTGCTGCTCTAACTTAACGCACGTGAACTAACTTAACGCTCATCGGAAAACCATCGAATTAGAAAACTAATTCGTTAACGGCGATCAATTAAATTATGTTTTTATTAAAATGTTCGTGAGATTGATACAAATATTATTATATACTTTCTTGACTTATGATCAACAGTCGAATTTTGCCATCCCGGGTTTCGAGCGCTTTCGTAGGTCATCGTCAGGACGAGTGCGAAAATACTTTGTGCCAGTCACTTAGAAGAAAAACTTCGCTCGCTCGGTCAATAACTATTTATTACCTTTAATGTGTAAGTAACAGTTACGTAGATTAATTAAGCCGGAGTGCAGTAGCCGCCATCGGATTTTTTTGTGATTAATAACATTCTGAATCTTTATGAGTAGGTTCAGTTCGACGAGGAGAGAAAATTCTCGATACTTGATTACTTGATTGATGTTTGAATTTATGCTTTTGTATTTCTGCAATAAAGAATTGATATATCTATCTATCTACTTGAGTAAGTTCTTGTTTCGTATGGTGTATTTTTTTACATTTGTTTTGTTGTTACAGGCTCTAGTCCATGTGTTACAAGAACCGGACACGGCTTTATTGTCTTTGGATCTCAGCGACTGTAAACTAAAGGTATATTTTCTCTAGGATTTTAATGCTGTTATAAATCTACATCTCAAAGAGGAAATTATTTAAAGGCATGTAAAACAATGAGAACAGTAAGAAGCGATCTTAATCGCCATTAATATTTGTGCAAACGGCCGAATTTCAGGAAATTATTATATCATCATGGGATTAATGAACGGATAGCTCCCATTATTTGTCATACATATATATGATCGTTGCAAAGGGAAAATGTGTGAAAAGTGTACCATTGTCTAGGACACGAACGTTTCGTTAGGGTTTATAACCCTGAAAAAGGTAACTGAATGTAATTAAAACTAAAGTTAAAACTTTCTAATAATCAGGAACATTTACACGTGTTCCTTCTACTTATTATAAAATCAAATGAATCAAACACACTTTCATTGTAATAATAAAACATTGCCGTAGTACTATTTAGGTATTATATTTAGATAATACGTTTGCAGGCTGATCTATACGGGCTGCTAAACGCGCTAGGAGGCGCCCGGCGCCTCCGGTCGCTCGACGTGGGCGGGAACCTGGCGGGCGACGCGGGCGCGAGGCTGCTGGCCAAGGCGCTGCAATGCAACTGCACGCTACAAACTCTATACATAGACCGGAACGCGTTCAGTTTGCAAGGTACGTGTAAAGATTGACATTTGATTTTAACGTTCAAAATAATCGCTATTCGTTTTTAACAGCGACCAAAACATTAATATGGATTGTTTTGACAATATTTGGCATTTTACATTGAATTAGGTTCACCAAATTATATTTGAGGACGGTCAAATAAGCCTTATTTAATAACGGTAAAATAATAATGATTACATTCATCTTCATCGTTCATGTAAGTTCTTCGTGTAAACAAAATAAAACGTTATTCAAATAAGGTTTTAACAATTACTTGTATCTTTTACACTTAATAGTTTTTAAGACGCTTATAAAGGCGTCTTTAGTCTGATATACGTTATATAAATCTTGACTGTGGCTATTTATGTAGATAGTGTTTAGAAATGACATAGACATTAGAAAGTTGTTATAAGTACTCAAATCATGCATCAACTAGAAGAATGGAGTCGTTGTTGCAGGTTTAACGGATATAGCGACGGCGCTACGTCGCTCGGTGTCGGTGCGGCGCGTGGAGTTCCCCGGGTGCGACGCGGCGGCGGGCGGGCGCGGCGCCTCCGAGCGGGTCGCCGCGCTCTGGCGGGACCTGCACGAACGGTACCATGTTTCACCATTGTGTTACAATTCAATCACACCTTATACGATACTTTTTTCGTATTTATTTTTATCCTAAACAGCCAGACATTTGACCACAAGTTCGCCACGACCACGGAAGTCAGCGATACTGTAGCCCTAGATAAAGCATGCCTAGTCTGGAATACACTGATCAACAATTTTACCAGACTGCGAAAAGAAAGTTATGTTTATTGGTATGTTCTTTGGCACGCCCTAGAGCCTAATCGGCTTGTCGTATTTAATGTGAGTGGTGTCAATAGATTCGTCTTCACCTGTAGTTGGTTACACTAAAGTTCTTGATTTATGAAGTCACTATTATGTCGCTGTCCCAATGCCAAATAGAAAATTGTAAATTAACTGTATAAATATAGATTTGTATATGCGTGTTCTTAGTGGGTTTGACTGAATCTTGACATATGTATATTAAATTCTTTGTATATTTGTCTCATTTTTCTTAACAGTAATTTTTGTTTTTGTGGGTTGTCATAATTTATGTTATAAAATGATGAGTCCTGGTTACTCGAAAATAAATTATTTTGATTTGTTTTTTTTATTAACTATTCGTGTTTATTTAGTAATATTCAGATAAGTGTATTTATTTTGTTTGTATGTGCAGGCTAGCGAACAACAGTAACCCGGTGCACGGCCACACGCTGCGCGCCCTGGCGCTGGAGCGCGCGTGGGCGGGCGGCGAGGCGGCGGCGGCGCTGGCGGCGCAGGCTGCGGCCGCGCTGCCCCCGCCACCGCTGCCCGCCGCGCTCGAGCGAGCCGCCGCGGCCGCGCACCACTTGCTGCATCAGTATCTGCAGGTCGGTGGATACACAATACTCTTAACACTGCGTTTCCAGAGAATTGCGAGGTTAACGAGTTATATGTTTGTTAAGAACCAATCCTATCGCTTCATTTACCTAGCCAGCGCTGCTCCGGTGGGAACTCATTAGCGGAGCAAACTTTTTGTAACAAATGTGCCCTCGCTATGAGTCCGAGAAATGTGTGCTACGCTGCTGCAGCTAAAGACGGACTCGAGCAAAAACCTGCTACGTAGCAGACACTCTTGTTATTAGTTAGAAACGCAGATGGATATTCAGGAAGCAAATACTTATTTTATTTTCATTTTGCTTTTTTAACCAAGTAAGCGAAGGGTCCTTGTTCGAGTTTAATAGATCGTAGATATATTTGGCAGAAGCAGCGCGATACTCAACTAAACCAAGGAACTAGTTTTATAATAGTCCAGTGAGTTATTGATTGATTATGTGACAGCGGTGCAGCGAGGTGTTCGCGGCGATGGGCGGCGGCGGCGCGGCCGGCGAGCTGGTGTCGCTGCAGGCGGTGCGCGACGCCATGGTGCCCTGCTCCACCACGCTGCAGGACTTACTCAAGTACAACAATACACTTAGTTACATTTAAACTGATTACCGGAAACAACTTGAACTGATCTCCTTAGCTGCGTAGTGACGGTATTATGTTATCTGGCGGATCGTAGGGGGCGCCCGAAAGCCTTTCACGTGCCCACGGAGCCCCTCGGCGGGTCCAAGCGCATAGACACGCAACCGTTCAACGTAAGTCAGCTCATAAAAAGCGAAGATTAAAAAAATATTTCTATTATCTAGTAGGGTCTAAAAAAATAGCCAAGCACTATTCTTTTACATTATGCACAAAATCTTATTTGAAATGAATGCAAGCTAAAACTACAATTAAGTGGTAAATGTTTTACGTTATATCATTTGCCAACACTCAGAACGGTACAATTGTAACTTTGAATTGATAGCCTTCTACAGTCATTACATGATTTGATTGTATTCTTGAAGGTGTCATGTCTAGCACTGCGTCTGAATCGTTCCCACGTGTTTAGATTTTATAAAAACGATAGAGCTTATTTACTAATAAGTCTTGTTATCGTTGAGCAATATCTCCTAATGCCATCTAAATATTTTTTGATAATAGTTTCGCTGAATAATAAGACCACTATCACTAATAAGTCCAATGTTTCTTACAAATTTTATAGTCTCTAAAAATGTCGCAAACCACATTTCATTCTAGCCAAACCAAGTTCTGACATCACGAATGTCCATCTCTGATACTGCAAACAAAATACGATAATGATGTCTATAAAAGCCCGGCCTAGAATATTCCTAAATTAGACGACGTTGAATGAGTCGGCTTGAGATAATTTTTGATGTATTTATCCCTCAGGCAATTTGTCACTTCCCACATAGTCACATCTGACCATAATCTTGAATTGGTCACATCGAGTTTCTCTGGTTCTTTACTTTTTGGTAAACGTGAATAGTTATGGCGTGAATTTTACTTCTAATCATTGTGTCATTGCATTCCTTTAAGAAAGATCAATTGCTTTGATTTTGTGATAGTAAATTTTAACTAAAATATATATTTTTTTATATCTTTAAAGCAGTTGAGTACTTAATAGTTGTTATCGTAACCTTATGCGATTGTGTTGAATAGTTCGCGTTTGTTAATATGCTTTACGTAAATAATACGCGAAGAAACCGTTCAAATTGGTGCAAATAAGTGTTTGTTACACTTCTGTATTTTTAACCAATCAAAGTAAAATAGGAAAGTGCCTTTTTACCAAAATCTGCTAAAAAAAAATTGCTGTTGTGGTTATCATTTTAACCACAACAACAAAAAAATAAAGCAGATTGATGACGTATGGACCATTTAAGATCTACAGATAATCTAATCAAATTGAATCGATTGTTACTTTTTTATATTTTTTCTTTGCATATTACTCAAATTTTTAATTGTATTTTTATTTGTATAGTCAAGCGGTGGAAAGTCTCGCTCTGGTGGCGTGTGAAAACGTGGACAATGACAACAGTGAGCCCGTAGTGATAGCCGATGGAGATATACCGGACCTGTTGACTCCTATCTCACATTCTGGGGTGAGTTACCTCTACCTACTGAAACCTTGTATACCATTTTATTGACTGAATCAAATATGATTATATATAAAATGGGTTAGTATAATTTTTTTTAAATATACACTAGTATATTTAACTTTAGTATAAAGTTTTATACTAAAGTTAAAGTAAGTTAAGTTTAAGTTTATACCTCTTACTCTTATTTTATGTAGCGGGCAACGCCGCGGGTGAAATAGAAGTTAAAGATGTTTGAAACTTTGAACCCCCTTAGGGTTTCTGAAAATTCTTTCTTAGTACACCCCTACACCCTATAATGAATACACCCTCCAAATGTCATGTCTCTACGTGGACCGGTTTAGCCTAATGGCTTTACTCTTTTATATGTATTTATATAGAAGATATACAGAATAACAAGTAGTTGACGTAGGTACATATCCTACAAACACGAAATAATTGAAATAATGTGTACAAAAACACAAAAGTTTGTATTTAATTATATCTTTAATATATAGTACACTACTTGTATTTTCTACATATTATTATTGTTACTTTCACGCTACTCAGAAATTGGATTATTTGAATTTGGTAAGCATATTTTCATTATGTATACTCAAAATTATTTTATAAGATTTAAAATACCCACATAAACTTAATTTACTTCTAGATCTTTCACATCGGCTAAAGATTTTGCATCTTGATTTTGAGTATAAAATAGGGATAATGTATTACTTTAGCAATTTAATTGACCTATAAGTTAAATGAGATCACTGAATCTGAAAACCCGATCCGTTTCTACAGTCCAGTCATTCAAGCACCTGCATTCGGACCACGCTTTTATATACGTTACTCTTTTCATAAAGCAATAGACACTTCTGCAGCAAAGCGTGTACAAGACCTTGACCTAAAATGCTCTATTTAAAAAACCCAGCCAAAGACTTCTTACATCGTTTGATGGCGATGATCGGTTGTATAGTGCGCGGTGTTTTGCAACCGAACCTTAAATTTGGCTTAGCTAGCTATATTCAGTATCATAATAGTCAGGTTCGCAATTCTCCACACCGACACGTTAAGGAGGACACAGTATGGGGTTTTATGATTGTGATTAATACCCAGGCGACGCCGCTGGGTTGCCGTCGACGCGAGCGCGGCTGCCGTCGTGTGCGGCCCAAGTCTGTGGCAGAGCAACAGTGCAGCAGCAACGAGATGTTGTCACTGCCGCCGCTGCACGGAGAGGCGGCCGACGCGCTGGCCGACCTGCCCGCGCACAAACTCAGGCACCTCGTCAAAGGTAAACGATTGTTCACTGACAGCTGACACTGCTGAACCACCACTGGATCACACTAGGAAAACAATTCAATATAGTGTTAATAGCTTTGTCAAACTGTTATATAATTTTGTAATTGTTATCCCATATGTTTATTTATAGATAGCGCGAATCCTTGATACTATTTACACAATTAAAAATTAATATTTGTACGTAGCAAGAGAAAGCTGTTCGTTAAATTTTGCTTTAATAACCTTAATTGAATAAATCCTCAACTGGGATTGGTATACTTTGTACAATTTTATATACAGGATTATCGGTTAGGGGTGTACTAAGCCGAAACGGGGTCATTATATAACCATCCTAAGGAACAACTTTTACTATGGGATCAACTAAGAAATCGAAAAAAAAACAAGTATATCATAAATTTTGTCGACCACCAACAAAATTTTAATATAGAACAGCTGATATTTTTTATCGATTTCAGGGTTGGTCCCAAGTTGTTCCTTAGATGACTATTGACACCCCCTTTCGGCTTAGTACACCCCTAGTCGGCTGTACCTCGGCTGTAACATGTTTACCAATCACGCTTCCCGGAAGTTCCTAATATACGAGTATGTGCATATCTATGGCATTGCTTATTTAATGTTTCAATATATCTCCCTGAGAGTTGCTTACCTGTGTAGACACATAATTTTTTCGTTTTCTTACTGATTATTCGGCTAATTGTTTGTGAATACAGGTCGACCTAGGAGAACAAAAACCCGAGCTCCGACGCGACCCATCACAGATCAGTCACAAGACATCGACGAAGGTACGATTGCAAACTTTCTTTGTATTCAGCTTGTAACTTTTTAAGTACACGTGTCGTTTAGGGTAGTATGTAAAAATTTAGGCAAATATTTCTATGAGCATTATATTTCGTAATTATATGTATGTCGGAGGGTGGGCTTACCATCTTCATTGTTGGTACTCATTGCCTAACTGCGGGCATCGGTGGGTGGTGTCGGATGAGAAGACAAGCTTGTACATACAACCGAATTACTATCCTGAATATAACCGATGTTACACAATGACGTGACGCTGTAGGAAGGTATCACGGAACGCAGATAGTTCAGTGCCCACCGCACACGCCGACCACTATCGAGAACTGTAGTCTCGATTCCAAGCCGCTCACGGCACTAGCTCCATCGAGCGCCACCAGATGGCGCTGGCGTTCTAGATGGGACTCTAAGCGATTCGACATGTACATTGGGAACTTCTTATTAAAATCAATGCCACTTTTCGTTGTAATTTTATAACTTAAGAACGGGCTCAGCTATCCAAAACAAATGTTTAGGCTTTGGATTCTTCATTTATCACATTTTTATAATTTCACGTTATACGTAGCGAAGCACGTACCGCCACTAGTAATATATATTTTAACGTACAGGACTAGAAGAGTTCTGGCGCACGTGTCGGACACCGCCGGGCAGCGAGGAGGCGTCGCTCTCTGCGCGCACGCCGCTCACCTCGCGCTCGCTACACTCGCTCTCGTCGCTCGCCTCGCCCTCGCCGCTGCGGCACTCGCCCACCTTACAGCGGGACGACACTATGTAACTATCTCTCTACACAATTATCCGGATATACTAACCCGAGCAGGATTACTAACGTCCTACGTAGTATAGGTGCGCGGTTTGACTGGACACATTTTTAGTTCGGAAATGTTTACACTTCTCATTCACGACATTCAAATTAAACTTTATTCATTTGAATCTTTCAAATGTGTACAAATCAATGCTATCAAAATCAAATCAAAGTCCATTTATTCAGGTATTAGCAACCCATACACAATCAAAATCCATAAGTACAAAACATCAAGAGAAATAATTACATTCAGTTAACTTCAGACAAAAAAATAATCAAAAATCAATTACAATTACAATACTTAGTTTAAAATATACATTAGATCCAAATAAAAAAAAAACAGTCAGTAGTTACAATTAAATTAATTATTAAAATCTTGCAAAGACAAAGACAACATACAATTATATAAATTAACAATTTTCTTCCTGGCATCGTGACGGCAACATGCTTCTCACACGCATGTCGTATATACGGACAGTCCAACCTGGTAGCGATCATCGCCTAATCGTGCAAATCTGCGTGCTAACATATTGGCCCGTACTGACAGTGCCCTCCGTTCCCGCTCCATATCTGAATTGTCTTTCAAGTCCTCGGTCAATACATGCCCCAGATATTAAAACAGGCATACCCGATATAATGCAACATTTTCCAGACAAATAGATGGCGTCGATTTAGGACACTCTACGCCGATTGCTTTGAAGACCATGAAAAAATTAATAATAAGCGTATGTATGGTAGGTAACCTTAGATTACAATTAAATTTTACTATAAGAAACCGCGAGGTATTTTTCAAACCTTTTTTTTAAATGTCATTGGTTTACAAGTTTAGCTACAAAGGTACATGTCTACCAGGTTTCAGTAGCTCGCTTAAATATTTATTATATTTTAATTTGATTATTTATTTTTAAAGTATGTATACTAAATGTTGTATGAATATTTCTAGGGTCTGCCCATTGCCGTTATTGATATCGAGCAAAAAACGATAAAAATATGACGTTTGTAGTATGGGGAACCTTGCTTATATGTTTATTTTATTCTGTTTATTTTAATTTAGTTTATTTTATTAAGTTTTTTTTTCGTAGTAGGGTTTTCTGTTTTACCTTTTAGGTACGGAGCCCTAAAAATCATATTTTACAAAGTCACTTTTCTTATTTCAGGTACAGTGTGACGTCTGGCGAAAGCACTCCCGTATTATTAGAATGTGGTATGTTATATACACTTATGTTGTTCTACTTACTAAATATATCTTAGAGCTCGAGATTTTATACTAGATGTATTTTTTTACATTTGCATAACTACCAAGTTTATGAGAAACTGTTGTTCTCCATTCATTAACTACATATTAACGGTTTACATTTATATGTACGCTAAATGATTGCTCCATGATGTTAGGTCCAACGGGTACACTTGCAGTGTTCATTCCCTTGTGAAATCACATAATGTTTTTATTGTTTTTGTGTGTTTGACGAAATAAACTCTTCATACATTCATAATGTGCGACACAAATTAACGGTCTTTTTTACTGAATCGCGTTGACTTACAAGGCTTATTCACTATGAATATTTCAACACACAACGCGGCCGCTTTATTGCGCGTAGAATATACATGAAACTGTGTTCACTTGCCATTGGTTTAGTGACTAAGCCAATAGCAAATTTTGAAATTTTATATCGTACCGTGGCACAGAACACGCTCGTTTTGCATTATCAAAATTATGTATTGCGTCAACATAACTTTAAATATCTCACGCGTTATCAGCATGAAATATCGTTGTACGTTAGAGAATAAGGGCCCAGTTTGATTATTCAGAGCTGAGGGAGACTGTAGACCTATAGTATAAACATGATACTTCTACCTGTTCTCAAATAAGGGCTTTGACAAAATGACATCGAAGCATGCATCTGGCGACTGCCAGGCGATAGCCTTTACTTAAACAAATGTATTAAATACTTAGTTCTATGCATATTTGATTTATCAAAATAGCAAAAACAATATGTATTGAGAAGTAAATTCATACATTTTGTAAGGTTTTAATTATTTTTCCGTCCATGAACAGCTCACAGTTTTCCAGTTTGTTTTGTACGTACACTATCCGTTAGTAATTTTTAATCTCTATAGGAAAATTCACCTTACATTTAAAAACTGTTTTGACGGGGACTTTGATGTCCCAGCGACGTACTTTTAAATCATATAATCTAAGTAAATAAAATGTACCTAAACAATTAGCTTTTTATTGCAAACTTTCAGAAGTATCTCGATGCAAGTCATCCGACAATGTAGGAGCTAAGACCGCGACCACACCGCCGCCCTCGCGATCTTCAGACAATGTCAATACCATGGGTGAGTTTTACTTACAATTACCTTTTGCTTTTACTTAAGAGGGTTATCGGTTAGGCTGTACTTAGCCGAAAAGGAGTCACTATAGTCATCATAATGTACGACTTTCACTATAGGACCAATCCTGATATCGAGAAAAAATCTATATCGTATCGTACAGGTATCGGTTTCTTCTATACAAGCGTGCCGCATCTTATGCCGCATTTTCGCTTTACATCAGGCGAGTTGCGATCAAGCGCAAGCCTATCATTTATAATAAAAAAGACATTTTGTCGACGTACGTAGGTACGTTTTCGTAACTCACTTTCGGCTTTGTATAGCCCTAACTAATAAATCTGTACACCGGGTTTTATAGGCTGGCTGATCCAAAAAGTCTACTAGTATGTGATGGCTATATTTTATGTCTTCAGAAAAAGTTTCGATTGATCAGCCTATATGATAATTGATGACGGACATATTTGAAGAGATCGAATTGGCTAATATTACCTGTGTTCCTTGCATTCTTCCGCTTTTTCTTCCCAATACTTTGTTTTATTTATATCAGATGTATTTTAATCAAGATAAGTTTTCATACATAAAAATCGTCGTATCTACATACCAATTTCATGTAGAATGTTATGAGTTTAAATTTTAGCAAATAAAAATAATTTACTCATCGTTATTAACGTATGAACTTTAATTATTAATTTTATACCTCATATCAACTGGAAAACTTCAAGTGAAATGCGGATGCATACATTCCTGCTGTTGAGCTTGTTTTTGTAATCAAACATATGAGTAACTTTTACTAAGGGACCAACCCGAGGCAATAAAATCAGCTCTTTATCGATCCGATAGTAAATTTTGGTCATGATTAGTGACAGTAACTATCTCTTTACAATACGTCCGCCATTCATCCGGAAATTATACAAATAATTAGTACAAGTAATAATATTACACTATCTCGTATAAGTATTTTGTGAAAGCACCAAGCTTACAGCACTATGTCATGTTCACGAATGCGAAATCAACGGATTTCGCATTCGTGAAGTGCTTATGTGGGTGTCGTCCGCTCTTGTCCGCTTTTGGAGCTTATTTGAAATTAATACCAACATAGCCTAACGACTGGTACGAGTAAATGCTTCAGGAACGTCATTACGCGAAATTGTCTCTTCATTTGTTAAGGTAATCAATACTAATAGGGAAAAATATTTCGCGACGTTTAGTCATACTATTCAATTTCAAATACACTTATTGGGTACTAATAATCACGCATACTTCACCACATGTCCTTACATTTTAAGTAATTCTATTTCTTCTGAGAAACGAAACGAGTGACAGGAATAGTAGGGTTGTAATTTTAGAATTTGTATACATTCACTATTTAAGAGTAATTTTTCACTGGCTTTACAAAAACGACATTACTGCTTCGATGCTCCTGTATCATCGATATAGGTAATCGCAATGTAACAAGCATTAGAATAACCAGTGCTTTAGGTATGCCGAACGCTGTTGGATAAGTTACAAGTTGCCAGATTTTGCCAATGAAAAATCGCTCTTACGTATACGTTCAATAGGGAACGGGTGTGCCCGCACGCCTGGCAAAGCGCGGCCGTGGTCCGTGGCTGGCGTCAACGCTGACAATAACGCGGCGGCTTGCACCACCGGTGAGATACTGCATGTTTCATGTACCTATATATATATATATATATTTATTACACGTGGTTATCGTCGACAGAATGGAAACATAAACTTAACACAAACTTGAGGGATGCAATTTTTACCGGGTTGAAGTGAGAGCCCATTTTATTTAATTTTTTGTATAATTAGGTTATTTAGAAAATACTTTCAACAGTAAAATACAAAGTTTTTTATGGCTTTTTTTCCCTCGTGGTGGGGCAGTCAATGTTGAGGTTTTAAAGATTTATTAGACTATTATAAAGCAGGATGCCACATCAAACCACTGACATTTGTTTGTGGCTGTTGATACTGTTGCGTATGCTGCGTGGACGTTGAAGCAACTTTTTACGTATCTATAGTATCCGAAAAAGTCACCAGGAAGAGCTTTCTTAAATCTATATCTATACAGCTTGGCAATGGGTCATCTAATCTCCGAAACAAAATATTTATCTGCTGCGTTGACGCTTCTCTCAATAAATGTTAAAAAGAGGAGGCTGTATAAAAAAATGGTCTAAATACCGCTTAACGGGCACAATGTTGATGTCTCCATTCTGTTTGGTGTACTAGCGAACCTGACTGCTATTTGAATGCGAATGCCAAACTATCAGATGTCTTAGCACGAATTTCTATTCTTGTAATAAGTAAATAACAAAACTTGAAATATTCCTTCGGATCGTTCTTATTTCTCAAATAAACTATGTGGCATGAATTCATTATTTAATAATTATTTTAATTCATTCATGTTTTCTAATGTTTTGTCTCAAAATGTAAGCAGTTTTTAATTGTATTGTATAGTTCATTAATATTGAATAACATTTTAATTTACAGATAAAAAGTTACAATGGCTCTTTGTTATAGACATCTGATGATCTACAATTTATGACTATAACTGCTTGGTCTAGCATGTAAATGTATTTTATTTAATACATATTTAAATTTTTCTTTAAAAATTATAGTTGAACGATGAGTTTTACTTTCATAGTTATATTCACAGTAGGTAATCATAGTTAAATGTGTATTAATATCAGTTTAGTCTTTTCTCAGGGCACACATTCATCAAACGTTAATATATAGTTTTCTATCTATTCATAATACGAGTAGATCAAGTTTGTAAATTATACCAAGTTGTTTCATAGACCATTTATTCATAACTGTCATAAAACCTTTTATTAATGTATGTAGCATGAGACTTTTTGCAAATTCAAGTGAAAACAAGTCAAAAATTTAAATTGCGTAAGAGCAACCGTTGACATCAATCTAAATGGAATCAAGTTAGCGCTAGTGCTTACCAATCGCACTACGTAAATTAAAGTACACAATCTATGCGAATATAAATAAAAAATGTAGTTACTTATTTATTTAACCAGTGTGTAAAATGTTTGCTAGTCACACAGGTTACCTTCGCGGTTTTTTAATAGTTTCAATATTAAAAACGTTACCAGTGAGACGCTTTCGGCTTATCCTTACGCGTAAAACGGATTTAAGTTTTTTCTTCTTTTACATTTTCTTGAGCCTTATAGTAACCTCGACCAGTTTCAAATATAATATCATATTAAGAATCACTTTAGTTTGCATTAAGAAGTGTGAAGGTATCACACGAGCAATTGACCAATGAAAGTGTGTGTGGTGGTGGCCAACAGAAGGAGTGGAGGCGTGCGTCGGCGGCAGCATCGTAGGCATCACGCCGGGCGCCGCACTAACCAGTAACCATCTCTCTGACGCTATTCTGTACTGACCTAGGCTTGATGTGCCTCGCGCTCTATTACTGTATTATAGGTAAACGCTTCGCTGCTTTCCGTGTTTAATTATCATTTTATACTGTGACGATTTTGACTAGTGTTGCTAGACCTGCGATCTGATCATTTATTTGCGCCAAATGATTACGAAATAGAACCGAATTAAAGGCTGACTGTGCTGTCAGAAACGAAGAGATGCAACAATGTTAACTGTGATGTCGTACTAGTATAATTGCCTGTAGTAATGTATTTTTCTATTGATGTTTTGTTTTATTTTTAAAACGCTGTTTTTAACTAATACAACTAATAAATTAATATCAAAAGAGATGTTTAAAAAGTTTACGGAGACCCGGCCAGGACAGTGTACATTTTACCATAAATACGTTAGGGATTATTAATCTTTAATCTATCAACCAAATGGAAAATACCGTAACTTATCGCAGTGTGTAAAATTAATTTCTAATTTGTACATTTTACCATAAATACGTTAGGGATTATTAATCTTTAATCTATATATTGCCGTGTTATTCTCGCAAAAAGGTGATTTACTTGTTTGGATTTAGTTAATTTTGATATTTGTGACAGGCGGTGCATACATTGTAGTCAACCACGGCGGATACATAAATCTTCCAGGGATGCCATCATTCCTCTACAATTCACTGTACTTAGATATGTTTGTAAACAATGAAGGGCGACTGATGCATTTTTCATTAATACACAATGTTAACCACATCTTCAGGCATTTTTTGGTAGACGTACACCGTCCAGGCCGAGAATGAAACAACTCCTATGTAAACTATAGTCTCGTTTAGTTATTATGGCTTGTCTGACTTGAACTTATTAATTAATTCTTCCCACGGGGTTTGTCCGTAACTTGGCTAATTGAAATGAGATGCTGCGCAACTTATCAACCTCCAAAAAAGTGGTGGTTGTTTGTTATTTAACTGTAATTATGAACCTGGAAAAAGCTTATGAATCCATCGCATCTGGCCTGGTATAAATCGTCACCGTGTTTGGTTTTGGTTATTCGTTGCTGAAATGTGCTATTGTTTGTGTGCTATTTATTTTATTAATTTAGTGTGCGTACCAGTAGAAGTATCATGGCTTTAAATAATTTCTATTTAACTATATATAATTTTATTTATATTGTGTTTCTTATTTACGACGCTATGCGTCTGATACACTTATTGATGGAGGCAGAGAACGGCTAAGACACTACGAGTACTTGCGATGTTGATGTTTTTGAATGAAATATTTATTTAATATAATTACGTGCTAAAAATTAAAAAAAAAATTGATTTCTAGAAATAGTTGTGTTGATTTTATATATTATTGATGATATATACTCGTTCTCGTAACAAGCATTAGTGCTTTAGGTATGCCGAATGCTCTCAATTTTTGCAAAAAAGTTAAACTATTCTTGGTAATGAATTGTTGCAATATACATTACAAAAGTTGTCTGTCCATACATGTGTTACTATATATTTTTATGTAGGTACTTGTATGTTTTAATACATTTTTATTGTAGGTATACACCACAAGTGCTTGAATTCCACGTAGTTATGTTTTGATTGGTTTCATTAAATCCGTATTTGCTTTTCGATGATATTTTCAGCTGAGGGCCTAGTAGGTACTAAATTACTTTTTGAATAAACTTTTCACAGTTCTCAATGTAGAATAACCCATATAACTTAGAAATTTCACATATTGATATAATATATATATAGATGTATTTATTTTAAGCATTTTGTTATGTTTTTGTTAGAGCCTGTTTAATCGGTGGTAACTTGCACCTACAGCATTTTGCACTTACGCAAAAATAGGCGGCTAGTTAAGAAAATCACAACATTTTTTAGCAGTTGTGTTTTTTTGTGTCATTGAATGTATGTATAATTGTGAATTTTTAAAGTTAGTCTGGCGTGCTATAGCAGACGGCTTTTGATTATTGCCAGATGCTATGTTATTTTTGTATAGTGGCACTGAAACATTATTGTATTTTTCAGGCTCAATGTTACGAGATCATCCGTTAACTCCAGGTATGTAAGAGTATAATTATAGTTAATTGTCAATATCGAGTGGTAGCAATAATTAACGTTGTTAGATACATTATACACACTATTATATAGATAGACTTACACGTGTTGTATGTAAAACAAATAGCTAGAAAACTAGTATCAAAGTTAATTGGCCGAAAAACAATTTCTTCCAGGAAGAAAAGTAAGATCAGCTTTACCTTTGTTGAAATTATATTTATATAACCCAAATATTGTTTCTAAAATAATATAGAGAAAAACATTTCAAATTACAGTTACGTCATCATCAAACTTGTCGGTGACGTGATTGAGTTTGATTGCAAAAGAAATCCAGTCGCGCGTACTATCTCTAATAATGAGGTTTACATCTGAAAGTATTATTACTCACTATTAACATTTTCTCCTTATTTTCAGAGGGTACTGAAACCTAAGATCATGCTGCGCGTGTTCTTCTGGGAAATGTCGTGATACAATGAGTAGGGTCCTAAGTGCTCCCCACAGAGTTCGGATACTTATCTAGGAAGCTCACAATTGTGCCAGTTAGAGTAAAGTTTCAAAACTTTTAAACAGTAAATTAGTTACTGACTAGTAATTCTAACCTTATATTCGAATAGCTATTTTAGTTCATAAACAAATAAAAATGAGGACGAAGAAGATGAATTGAACGATAACAGTCATAATAAAGTAAGTTTTATAGTAAGTACATATATTATTATATAAAAATTATAATCAATTTATTTCTATTTACTGTGATTGGCTCGTATTATTTTATTGGATTGTTGATATGTAATTTAACAAAACATGCAATCACCAGAGCAGTGCTCTGTTTCATATAACAATATGAATTTATTGTGATGTGTAAATATCTGGATCCTCGGGCATACGCGTTATACTAATTATTATTTCTAAATTACTGCCCGTTCTGAAGAAGTTACTGTTCTAAAAATCTAATATATTCGCCGTATCTTTCAGGAACAGCTTTAGGATACTTTAGCTTTTGTTTAGAACTCTCACTGAGCCTTTCATTGGTTCCACTGTTTAGTAATATCTTACGTTATTTGACGCTAATGTATCATAATAATAGTACAGTACGCGCTAATCTTTTTAAAGTGTCTGAAGTTAGATGCGAGTCATGCAAATGCGCAACGCGTGCGCGTTTAGTATACAAAGGCAGCACTCACACTAACATGCGGTGTTGTCAAAAGATTTGCGCGTACTACACCTATTTGTATTATGTTTGTTTCCAATAGGTATAATAGCTACAACACCTTAATCATAAGAAAACTTGCCATCACATACAGACAGATCAAAGTTTATGTTTATTTATACTTTTAACATTATAACTTTAACCCTAAAATTCTTAAAAAAAAAGAAGCATGCTTAATGCTACTTGCTAAACCAATAATATTGACCCCGATTCGCGCAGGCCAAATTTACTCAACTAGCCTAATTTGACAGCTCTAAAATGGTCTCTCTTTTTGTTTCCAAAAGGGAAAAAGGATGGATATAATTTTATTAACTTTTAGTTTAGTCAGTGTGACTGGCCGAATTGGGGTCATTGACTAGAAAATAATGAGGTTAAATCGGCATTTTGCAATGCATACGATGCTAAAGGCAATAGATTCCATATAAATATTTCATAATATATTCGACACGCACATTATTTATAACAAAAATATTATTTTGACTTGTTTCGAGGTTTGTCTAATGTATCATCCGCGCTAATAGGTATTCCACTGTTAATTTAAAATCATTGTAATTCCAAATCATCATATTTTCTGATTATTCTTATACATCTATTTCTTTTTTAATCTGCCACTTTTTTATTGTTTTTACTTACAAATTTAATTATCGGCATATGCATGCGAAGTTTTTATGAGTTGTCTCTGCAACTTGAGGAATTAACAAAAAAATAAGGATGCGGGATCAGACTGAATAAAGGATGATTCATGTTACATTTTAGTCGGGACCGGACCTGGCGGTATCCAATCTTAGCTGGCTTCTTCCTACATCATTATTTTTAACCCCGACGCTAATACAACGGGATGTTATAATTTTGGTATGTCTGTCACTGGCATCGTAGCTCCTGAACGCATGAATCGATTTTGATGTTTTGTTTGAAAGGTTCATTAGTTGAGAATATTCTTAGCTATGTTTGATGAACATCGTTCCGAGATGGCCGCTGCCACGATATAGCAGAATACATCATTTTAATTTGTCTTGTGTGTGAAGTAGGTAGAATTGAGAGTTGACAGCGCGCGGCCTCGGCCTGTAGGTACTCGTATGTGTGGGTATTGTTGCTACTCCGGATAATAATCGCCATTGTTTGCCTCGTATCCATGAGCTATCCACAGATACCATGATCCGATTCCGTCAAGGAAATATAATATTACGATGATCTTTAGTTTTTTCAATATTATTCGTTGTTTGTAAATACGTTTTCGGATTTGTTGATTATATTATCACCTAGTCATTTAAACACGAAGGCCTACTTACGCACAAATTACTTTGTATTGATATTATAGCAGTCATGACAAATATCTTCCAATTTACATTCCTTTACGAATTTTAATTAAAAGTCTATTGTAGTATTTTGGAAATATTGATGGAGTGTGATTAAAAATTGAAGTTCAAACATGAAATGAATTTTAGACTAGTAGATTCAGTGATGTAAGGTTCAATTTTAAGGTAATTCGCCCTATAAATTAAGTGTTCACTAGAGTTAATATTTATGAAAAAAACATTACAATATTCTTTTTGTCTCTTATTAAGGCTGTCTTTTACTGGATTTCATGTATTTTATATTATGAGTAGATGTATATTGCTAAATTATTTAATAGTATTTTTATATTCAGTCCAATTTATTTGGTTTTTAGTCTCTTTGGTACCAGACTGATTTTACGGTACTTTTATTTTGTGGTGCAATGTATGTCTAGAGCGTTGTGATAATCTGTTTAAATTTACGAATAGTAATAAATCAATAAAATGCAGATTTGTTGTGTTAGTTTCATTTAATAATTAATTAGTCTGTGCACTTTTACCCTCGGATATTATTTCCACACAATACAAATCATTTGTTTGCCATTAGGTTGTACAATCGATGGTACCATGACATTTTTATTGCCGTGGTAGGGTGTACATTCTTTGTTCGTTCTGTAGATTAAGGTTAGAAACGGATAGGGTTAGGTTAATATGAAAGTGGGTGGTTAACTTATAAAATGTAAAGAATTTAAAAAAGGCGGCAAGTTGATTAGAAATAATAGACGAAACCATTCAGCAGAGATTATATGGTCTACATAAATAGTCTTAGTTACTAAATTAATTATTTAAATCATTTAAATACTTTCGTTAACTTTTCAGTTCTCGTTAAAATTTCCTGTACGCACACCTAATGATAGTATATCCCTACCTGATCCCCATGCCCTCGTGCCTTGCTGTATGAAAGGTTCTGAGATCTCTAGAGGAACGCACCGGTACCATACTAAAGAATACGTATTTTTGCCATGCGAAGAATTTGGGTTCTGACAGGATTGCAGGAAACAAAAAGTGACCAGTCAGATCAATCTGGCAAAAATAAAAGAGTGCTCATATGTTTCAATCTCATTTATCTTATATTGTTTTTCATATGCTGGGACAGCTAGTATCAAATAAAATTGATTGTTAGTGACAATACTAACCCCATATCGTAGATGAGTTCGTTTTTCCAGAGCCCCATATTCCCTTTGGTTTTAGACTGATAATATCTTATCGAAAAGAACGGAAACTACGATTTATGTGAAGTATCGGATTTATTTGAACAATATAAAATATATTTACAATCTTACCTATTCACTTATTTTAGATTACAAGCAAAATTTTAAATATATTCATCACTCTCTACTCAGTACATAAATAACTAATACCTTATTGATTGATAACATGTAAGTGTAGATAAACAAGAGAATTCATTTGTTCCCAATGAGCAATTTAGTCTGAAGATCTAGCAAATGCTTAACTCTGATTTATCTACACTTTTCTGTTTAATTTTATAATGGAGCATCGAGATACATCTGAAAACAAAATGCTCGTTCATACGTTTCTTACAAACTATTCATATTTCTGGCTATTCCAGAATAGTTAGGAATTTAATTAGTTTTAAACAAATTACAGACAGTGTTCAACATACAAACATATTAGTACATTACGTACGTAAGGACTATTAGAGCAAAATAGAAGACACTTCATGTGACAGATCTATCATATCAGAAATCTTCCTTTTAATGAAATTGGTGTGTGTTACAGGTGCGGCAAACGTGCACAATATTGGATGACCCTGATTCAGACTAAGCACTGAACAGCGTAATTTGTGTTCTAAAATCTCAAAAGCGAATCTCGTTTAGAACTGTCAATAAGTCTGACTTCCCATAATAAGTGTCATTGCCTTATTGACTATTTTAAAAAGTGTGCTAATCTAGACCGAGAATAAACTATATTCCCGTTCCACCTTGTCTAATTGAACTCTATGGTTCAGTAAGTATAGCAAGCTCGAATCAGGGACAGGGTATAAAAAGTCAGTCGTTACTTAATTATAATAACGAGTAAAAAAATAAATGCTATATCTGTTATAAAATGAGATACAATTTTGAATGAAAATGTGGATATTCTGAAAAATAATCATTGGCAAATATCAAAACTATTTACAAAGCCACAACATAAGTACACATAGGTTTAAGATGTTTATGTACGAAAAAACTTTATGTGGGAGAGTAGCTCAGTCTCGACGGACGCACTTTATACGAGCTTAAGCAAGGGAATGCCTAAACCAAGGGATTGGTCTGTAACAGTTGTGCGTTCACACAAAGTCACATTCATTCTAAATTAGCTTCATATTTAAGGTATAAATTGTGATTTGCTCCACCAATGTCACTAATACAGAACAAAAAACTCATAATAAAAACTGAACACCTTCGCCAACGTCACATTCACTAACAATCTACAAAATATTTAAAATCTTACACATGTAAGTCTTAGGAGTCAGTATAAAAAATATTTTCTACGAATAAATTATCGCCTACAATGCGTGTTACCGCAAATTTAAATATCTACTAGGATTTTTTCGAGACTCTGTACTTGTATATAAATTGATATTATGATCAAATAGCTTAGATATATTATATACTACTGTTGAACCTGGTTAAAAATCTAGAGTTTACACAAAATCATGTCTTTATTTGGAATAAGTTGCTAAGTTGGATAATATTTAGTACCCTTGGAAATATTAGCTTAAACCAGATTCAACATTACTAATATTAGTTGATCTGAAACAAATATGTTTGTGGTGATTTTGCTTTCATAAAATGATGATCCCCATTCGGGTTATGTCAAACATAGGAAAATTGCGAAAAACTATTATTTTTTACCTACAAGATTTTGAACCTGCGATTACAGGTTCAGCCTCCGTATAGTTCCATCTTTACTAAATATAGTAATAATGACGGTGGAACCAATTTTTAACAGTTCAAAATCTGAAGGTCGAAATAAGTTTATATATTACAATTTTCGTAGGTTTAAGATTGTTTTGTAACAATTTCTGTTAATTTATCAATCTATTTCTCTCACAATTACCTCTTAACAAATAACACTCGTAACTCAAGGAAGCGAATACAAACAAGTATCGACAATTATTTTAACAAGTACTTTGTTAAATACAATTAATATGTCACGAGCTAAGTGCAGAGATTGAGGATTTATTAAAGGCACACCTTAGTTTAGTAGTCAGTACCCCTTGGTGTATCCCTTTGAGGAATATTACCCATCTTCGAACTAAGATCGCTACTGCACGTAACTTACGACAGATCTAGTGTTTGGATAAACGACGGACTTACTTTTGGATTTTTTGTGTGCAGTATATGTTTTGTAAGACACAGCATTTATTTTACTTTTGAGCGTCACATCAAAAACTTTCTACACATTTTGTAAAAAGCATCAAGCAACATTTAACATTGTTTTTGCGTCAGGTCGTAACTTTCTATCATAGCCAATACTGCTTTGCCCTTGTATGCAAAGGCAGACAATTGCTTACAATTAGCCTTAGCTTTTGTCTAGTATTTTGTGTAAGCGCACAGAGCTCGCTTGCACACGTTATACTCGAACTTGACAAGCGCAAGGTGACTGGCTTTAAAATTACTAATCAGGACTACGTGAATTACCAATTGTTAATGATGAAATGTACCATAAACCCTGTAGTAAGTACATCGAAGTATTTTGCTTTTCAAATGTATTTGGTTACATCAAAAGGATAATCGTGATTTCGCGAATTTACTAATTATGCAAAATTCACTCATAAAGTACAGCCGTCAGTCGTCCAAACACAAAGCACACATGCGTTCTTGCAGTAACATCAGCTAGAACGTTACCGCACGCATCATGGGTTGGGCGCAATCTCCTTCTTTGGCTCTTCCACGCTGCTGATGTTTTTCGACTCATCCTTGGATTCGTCAACTGAAATCAAAATAGAGATATTGCTACACCATATTATTTGTATTGACCTGTATAGTTAGTATAGTTCATCGTTAATATGCAATAAAATAACAGAAACTAATTGAACATCAATAACATAACGGTTATGAAACAAATGTTTTTATTTATTAAATTATAGCCGTTGATTTGATTTACACCAAGGTAAGCGAAACAATCTTTGATTTGTTAGCCACCTATCTACATCAGGATAGGTTCCTTTAATATAAAAGCCACCTAACTACATACAAGTAAGACGAACATTGTGTACCTTTGCTATCGTCCTTGATTTGCGAAGAGTTTTCCTTGTCTAGTCTGGGTCGCTTGCGCGGCTGCGGGTTGGTGCGGTAGGAGCGGTTGTCGCGCCGACCGCCCTCGTTCTCGTCCTCAGAGTCTGACAGCTCGCCGTCACCGGTGATGCGTTTGTCCTAAACACATTAACAAACGTCTAATTCGTGTTTTCTAAATACTCAGTGGATTTTTTGTGTACATTGTCGATCTTATTAATAAACGCCTCTTAACTTTAAACGTCTTGTCTTGTTTTGACGCGTGACTTTCTCGATCGGATAAAACACGAGAAAAGACGTTTAAAGTAAAGACGAGTTTATTTATAAGACCGTATAAGCTCTGTAACGCAGACGACATATTCAAGGGTGCTAACAGAGTGAACATTATTATTAAATCAAGTGCCTACCTACTTCCATTACGGCAGGCGGCGTTAGAAAGTTTTCACTTATCTCTATTTAAAAATCCAACCTCTTGATCGATATAGGTAAAATTAACATATAGGAGGTACAACCCTTTCAGTGCATCCTCTTTCTTGGAAGTTGGCAGAAAAAGTTAAGGAAACATGTTTGTATAACTAGGAAAATTTCAGAAAATGTTTGTGTCGTCCATAGTTAAAGATCAATCATGTGATGCGTTTTGTATGGAGGGCAAAATTTTCTTTCTTAATCTTACCTTTTCGCTCTGTGGAAGTCTCTCATCTTTGTCAATCTTATCTTCGTCTTCTGACTCGTCATTGACAGCATCTTCCGGTATAGCTTGCACCTAAAACATAAGATAACACTCACAATAAGCATCTCATAAATCTTAAAAGAAAAGAAAGAAAAAATATTTAAACATACCATTCATCAACTAGAAAATACAATCATGAAAACAACTGTACCCATTTTCACGAATCAAATGTTAAAAAAATGAATCAGAAGACCTTACACAAATCAAAACTGCTTCAACCATATATAACCACGATTACAAGACAGATTATACAACTGATGCACGCGTTAAACTTGTAACGCTTCTGTTTTGAGTCGGGATCTAAAAAGTATGAAGTGTTATTATCTCATTACCTGGACGCCAGGCGCATGTGGCAACATTCTAAGATTTTCAAAAAGCCTATTCTTGATTTTCTCTAAGTATTCCGGCGTGTTCTGATTGGACATGTTGCTTGGCGAAATGTGCAGTTTGAAGTCTGGACCGAAATACTCGAAGTAATCGTTGTAGGGCAGTTCATTTGCGATTTCGACGCCGAGCGCGACGGACGTCTCGTAAGTCCAGCATCGGGACACGTTGCGGATTGTGTAGCTGGAGATGGAGATTAAACATTTTTTAACAAAAAAAAATCTGCCTCTGTCCGGGCGGTAGGGATGAATGAATAAATTTAAGTCTTTACAAAATTCAAGCAAAATTCTTTCATCTAGTTCCACAAGTGGGGGGGGGATCCCTCAGTCCAGCCCATACTCGTCATCATTTCAGTCAGTAAGTAAAGTTTCTCGAAAAATTATGTTTTTTGCGTGATCAAATAAAAAGGTAAGAAAGTATTGTGCAGAAACGAGATAAGGCCGGTTAAAACTACGCCTTACCGTATACATACATACTTACACTCACACATCGATCAAAACAAAAAATCACAAAATCACCTGCCCACATTTCCAGATGTTCTCACCTTTTTGATTGCAAAGTTCTTACCTACTTTTTATTTGATACGAGTTTCCGATGAAGATACATAACTTGTCGCCATATTGAAAATGAAAAAAACCTTGCCGTGGCCCTTTCGTTCAATACCCAAGCACAATATGTAAGCACCCCAGCGAGTATCACGTAAAATCCTCCACAAATATAAATTGGTATCTATATAATTTGAATAAAACTCACCCGCCACCTCCGACCAGTAAGAACGGAAGACCGAATCTCTTAACAAGCTCCACGCAGCGGCCGTGACCGCGGACCGTCAAGTTGAAGCAACCAAGTCTGTCACCTGATAACATTTTAGGACATTTACATTTTCTGCTAACTTAAAATGCTGTGTGCCTTTATCAACCAATGGATTTTTCTCTTCTTGGAAAAAACAACTTGGTGCATTGTTTTTTTTACTTATAATGAAATCTGAATTTGGGAGCCGAACAAAACGAAATGTTCTAAAGTTGAATGCAACAATGTAGTGAGGACAGCGTCACATCTGGTAAAGGCGGCACTTAAGTTTACACGCTATATTAGGCACCTTATATAATATAATAATAATAAATGCGTATAATCCATAGATTTACACATATTTGTTAACATAATAAATTCGGCTAATTTATTATCAATATGTACGGAACTAGGCTATTCGCCTGTGTTACGGCGTACAGTGCTCTCCCATAATCTCATAAAGTTTAACATTTCTGCCTATTAAATAATAAAATAACATCTATTGAGAATCATATTATAAAATGGTCATTGATATCATAAATTAAATATGTTCTAAACTTTAGTAAAATTAATTGTAGCAGTTTACAATTATATATAAAATAATATAAATATTAATTAGGTAATAACCATTTAGTTACAATAATCATTTTAAAACAGAAGGGTACATATAATATATTAATTCGGAATTTAAATTACTTAATATATAAATACAAATTTGAATAATGTATCTAAAATTGAATGGCACATATTAAGTATTTTATCACAATTATAAAGGAATGCTCTGAATAGACTAAGTCACTCATGCAGGCACCGGGCGCGGCCGCGCGCCATTCCCACCTGTATTACCAGCAGGTATCGGGTGCGAGTCGCGCGCGGTCCGCGCTGCTGACTGCCGGCGCGGCGGCGGCGCGCTGGTGAGAGTGACCAATACCTGACGAGTTCCAGCCGCTTGTTGTTTACAACCAAACCAAGCGCTCGACTTACAGTTTTATAGAAGTCAACAATAACGTACTTGAGATAAATAAACCGTACAAATGTATGCAATAAACTAAGTGCTCTTTATTTATACATACTTAGTAACCATTAATAATGTTGTTATTATTACTTATGCTATATTAAACATGTAAACTTATGCTATAAGTTTACATGTTTATTTTTTGTACTTCTAAATTAATTAAGATTAGTGTTTGTACTTTGGTTCATATTACTCATTATCAAATAAAGTAATTAAAAAAATTGAATTGAATTATTACAAATAAAGTATTTTTAATTATTCCTATATGCTATCAAAGAATAACAAAAACAATCAATAACATTAAAACCATTATTCAATTACTTTAATTAGGTATTCCATTCTGTTGTAATTTAGTACATTAAGCCAATTTGAAATTTTTATTTTTAGTTCGTATTTTGAGAGTTCAGTATTATTTATGCTCTTACTAATTTTATTGTATAAATAAGGACCTAGAAATTTTAAAAATCTATTTATATATTTGGTATAATTTCTTGTGGTTGGATTGAGAATACATAGATATACATAAATATAGAAGCCTCTTAATCATAACAATTATGTCATAGTGTCACCGTAAAGCAGCGAGTGACATAGACAAAGCACACCTCACAAATATCGGAACATAACTGAAAAGATTTGTAACAGACAAGTGAGTTCCATTCCATCTTACTTCTCTACAATCCAATATATTACAAATAATTCAGGTGTTATTTTGGTTCTCTTTTTTCGACCAACAAGGCGGCGTAGTGACGGTTAGTGGAGTAGAACTTGAATCTGAATGGTGGTCACAAGCGGAGCACCAGCCAGGTGGGTCAATGTCATACAATTCATCACACTAACTGTTCACGAAACAAACACCAATGTCTAAAGCGAGAAGACCACCAATAGAAAAAAAAATTATTCAAACAACTTAACCAAACAATACCTTGCCTGATGCAGTGACTATGTTAGGTCTCTTTAGCACTGGGTACAGCGCAGGCATTTAGTCAAGACGAGACCAAGTTTAAAAATGCCTAGTTTTTAGTTCAAAATTATTTCTATGGGAACATACTAACCAGTGAGAGAATCAGCGCCGCACTGCAGCACGACAGCACTGGGCTGGAAGGTCTCCATGACTTTAGAGATGATCGGCACGAAGATAGACTCGTACGACTCGTCGTCCATGCCATCTCGCAGAGGGATGTTTACCGCATAGTATTTGCCTTTACCCGCACCGATGTCGCGGAGATCACCTGGTAACAATTTTTTATATTCAGTTGCATAAAAAATACAGTTAAATTGAGTACCTCCAATTTTTCTGAAGTCTTTAAAAAAATATACTACATCCGAGCGTCCAATGACTAGAAAGTAAAATGTAAGCTATTAAAACCAACAAACTATGAAGGTTATTTAATATTAGGTCATTACATATGAAATTGGCGTTTTGTAAGGGAGGAACATAAAGTCTTTTTTTTTTAATAATACTATATTTATTTAATCATAGTATGTACCATTGCTATCTATGCACTTTTGCCATCTCATAGGTAGTTCATTGATCCCTTTACTAAAAAAACCATTAGGACGAGAATCAATGAAATCTTTTAAGGACCTAATATCATCCATGTGTAGGTATCTGGATCACAGAGTAACAAACCAATGTGTTTAGGCTTGCAGGACTGTCCAGTAGACAACTGCAACGACGAGTCTCGCGTAAGAATTAAGTCAAGAATTAGGTTAGTTACTCTGGTTCGGTAGAACTTGCAAAAAATCTAATACAATCCTATTAAGCATAGCATAACATAATTTAACGGATCTTGTAATTGATTTGTATTTCTTATTAGACAATAAATAAAAAAACTCACCTGTTCCAGGGAAGTACTCTCCATATTTATGGAAGGACACTGTCATTACTCTGTCTGTGGTATAGAAAGCCTCTTCAACACCGTCTCCATGGTGCACATCAATGTCAATGTATAGAACCCTCTGGTGGTACTTCAACAATTCCAAAATGCCGAGGACGATATCGTTAACATAGCAGAAACCAGACGCTTCAGACTTCTTGGCGTGGTGGAGCCCGCCACCCCAGTTGATGCAGATCTCTGATGCCTGGGTAACAATATAAATACTTGGTCATTAAACTGATCACTCATTTATTTACAAGTTGTTAAAGGTGTTGTAAATATCAAAACACAACACTTAGAGCAATATATATATTGGAGTTTTCACCTAAAAGTTGCACAGAGCCATAACTGACGGATCAAGTGAGGGAAACGCCTGAGTTTCAATTTTCAAAATTTTCCAACTTTTCCTTTATATCAGTAAGTTTGTTTCATTTAGTATGTTTATATGTCTCCAGGAAATTTTTTAAAGGGATTTTTTTTTCCTTGTCAGGGTATTTGGATGGGGGGGAGGTTCGCTACAGCGTTATTTACTGACCGATATCAATAATTAAATGATACTAGTATATTTATGTGGTCATATTACCTGTTTATTTAACTTGACAGCAGCAGCTACAGATCCTCCAGCGGACAGTTGGCAGAATTCATAGAGTCCATCAAACACTGGACAGTCTTCACCAACATTAACTGCCAAAAGAAATAACATACCTAATAAAAAAAGTTCTTACAACTATTGCCGATACCATTCAACAGATCTGCTTAAAGTCAAACAACTGCTCGTACATGAACCAGGAAAAAGAACTATTGCTTTTTTGTTTATATAATTTTATGTTACTTTTGATCCTCTTTACTATTTGAGGGTACATAATACTAAAAGTACTAAATAAAAATAAATGGTGTATTTCAAACTAATGTTAATTATATTTAAATATTTAATTTCTCAAAATGTGTATTTGAACAAATGGAATGGTTAGTATTAAACATTGTTTTGTTGAATACTAACCCTTACCTGACTCTGACTATGTCATAATGGCTATTTCCACACACAGCAATAGTAATTCTAAAACAATTTACATAACAGACAAGTTGTTGGTATATTTCACTAGGGAATTTGACATAGTCATAGAAAACATCAGTCAAGTGATTGTAATTTTTTTTTTAAATAGCTTAATATATTACATTTGTCAGATCAACAATTGCCCAAAATGGTAGAGTATATGTGATGCCATCTTGTAGCTATCCCTATACAAATATTGCCGTCAATCTTTTGAACACTAGATAATTATGGCAATTTGCCGAATAATTGCTCTGACAGTATATCCCATCTTTTCATAGAGTAGAAGATCTATATTTGCACCATAATATATGAAAGTAATTATCCTGATAAAAATTTCAGAAGAAATACTATTAGAAATGTAATAAGGTACGTCAGGCTTTGCAAAAACAATATAATGTAATAATGTTTCACTAGTGAAAAAAAGAGAGAGATACTGATGTTCCGTCCGGAATACTCTGGTCGGATTTTCACTTGGCCAACTGTCTAATCTAAAAGCTTGAGACTTGCTTGCCCTAATACTGATTTTCCCAAATTTCCATCTTGTTGAAGGCTGCGGGATCGACTGATCTGTGAGCCAGATAAGTAAATAGTAATAAATAAAATCTATTGGGTGTTATGAAATTCGGGAGTATAAGAGGAATTTCACTGATTTTATCTGACTTTTTGGGAGAATTTGGGAGTCTTATGTGTGGTTACGTTATTAGTTCCTGAAATTATATCCATCCTATTCTCACTTTTGTAAACATAAAGAGAGGAGGCAATTTTAGAACTGTCAAATTAAGTTAAGAAAGATTGGCTTGCCCGAATCGGAGTTGTTGCTTTTAAATATAAAAATTAGAAAAAAAATTATATCCATGTCTGGATTCTTACATCGTTGCATTTGCTTGTTGTATTCCGACATGTTATCAGGCCTTATTGATCTGAGGAATCTAATATAGTCATCTGAATGGAACTTTGTCATCTCATCTGCAGTGGCTTTGTGTGGTCTCTGTAACATTGGAATAATAATATTAAACCTAAACCATGTAAATAAATAGATTTGTTTGCAGTCAGAAATCTCTTTAACTCACATATATTTCCATTTTCCTGTACAACCCGTAATTCAAGAGCAAATTGTGAGTCATGCGTATGCGATGTGGTTTCATGGGATGTCCTTGACCATAGTAATAATTTCCAATGTCACCTGAAAATAAACAACTCCCATGAAATTCAAATTCAACTTCTTACCAAAATGTTGCTCAAGTCATTTTCAAACTTGACATATTAGCGTCTGTACCGCATTCATGGCTACGCGAACTTGGACCGTGTAGCCAATAGGAGAATCGAATGCTTGACAGACGCCACAAAATGGCTTGACACACATTTCATTACAAAATGCAAGATGAATAATGAACATTTTACTGGATAACTATAGTACTGGATAACTATAAATTGATAATCAAATTCTCTCATATGAATAAAAACACGTTTGATAGCAGAGTGTAATACAAAAAAAGGCGAAAATAGCTAAACGAAAAAGTTGGTAGAGTGGCGGGTAACGAACTTAGGTTTACTTACTGTCATAATAATAGCACACTCTTTTCTTGCTGTGTGGTTGCATAGCCATTATAGCGACTTAATAAAATTTAAGTAAAATTAATAACGATATACAATTAACGGTAATATTTTTCTAATCACACAATGCACAACAACCTCGTTTACACCCTGCAAGGAGTGAATGATTGAATGAATGAATAAACGAACGAAATTAAATGATTGAACCCTAAGATTGAACCTTTGTTGGATCGCTTTGGATTGATAACTACGAACACGAAGTTGCCAGAGATTTGATACTACATAGATCCACAACGCGCGTGGACACTATAGTGCTTCTCGTTCTTCCAAAAGTATTGCCATAAAACGATTATGCCACTTGATA
Organism: Ligdia adustata; assembly: GCA_947049295.1. NCBI lineage: Eukaryota > Metazoa > Arthropoda > Insecta > Lepidoptera > Geometridae > Ligdia > Ligdia adustata. Next base: position 6,623,163 of record OX346225.1, on the reverse strand, counting down.
ATGGTAATTGGTGCTGCAATACTGTATTGTTTCCAATTTATCTCAGAATGATACATAGCTTGACCGCACGTAAGACAGATTTTATATTATATGGGGAAATTCTCCCGAAAAACAAGGATAAAATCAGTAAAATGCGTCTGGATATTCTCGAATTTTATAACTCCCACTAAGTATCTTATTTACGATTTATCACTATTGGAGAAATTCTGGATTGGGCATATTCTGGATTGAATAGATTCGCTATTGAACGGAAACGTAATTTTTCGAAAATTCAATTCAATATTTACTGGCTTGCGTTACAATAAAACACATGATAAGGAAATTTACTATATTAACTGTGATATAGCTAATATAGCCAAAAACAACGAATATGTCAAATACATAGACCCAAATGTGCGACATGAAAATATTAAAAATTATAATATCATGAAAAACTTTGTAACAGAAAATGTAATAGCATGCATAGTCAGCCAATTCCATGGCTCTTCATCACTGCGTTTCATTAGATGCCACTGCGAAACAACAAATTCAAGCACTTCTAATTTTCAAATTGCACAAACACAGATTCTCAAAAAATTTCTCAAACAAAATAATTCTTCATGCTAATGTTCGCAGTATACACAAAAAGTACTTAGAAATTGAAAGCCTAGCAAATGAGCAAGATTGTGATGTGTTGTGCTTGACAGAGACCTGGGGAAAAAATCATCAGATGCAGGCGATGACTGTCGAGAACTACACACTGGCGACTTGTTTTAACCGAATATTTTTTGATCATGGCGGGACCGCGATATATGTTAAAAATGGTTTAGATTTTAATGTTAGAAACGATTTGAATAAAATGTCATTTGAAACAAACTTTGAATTAGCAGCAATAGAATTAAGATTTTCAAAAATAGTAATTATGGCTCTTTACCGTCCGGAATACGATATGAATTTATTTTTTGAATTATTAACAAAACTAATAGATAAACTTTGCAAAGAAAAGAAACAAATTGTTATAGCAGGTGATTTCAATCTAAATGTATTAAAAGTAGACAAAAATATAAAGAAACTTGACGGAATATTAAAGAAATTTAATTGTAAATGGTTGTTAAATGAGCCTACTAGAACTGAGACAAATAAAAGGAACCAAACCAGTTCTACGTGCATTGATAACTTTATTGTAAATTTTAGCGGTGGTAGAGGATCAGTTTTAGGTTATAAACTATCCGACCATAATGTCATTAAATTAGAATTGTTCAATACAAAAAATTTTAATAGTAAAAATACTCCCTATATGGCTAGAAATTTTTCAAAAAATAATCTAAATTATTTTAACCATTTCTTTAACAAAGATTATATGAAAATAAAAGCAGAAATACTAATGACTAGTAACGCAGACGCAAGAACGAGGATTTTACATGATGCTTTGATATATTATTACAACATAGCTTTTCCAAAAATAAGAAAACAAGTAAAAAATATTCAAAAACAATGGTCAACTGTAGGTATAGAAAATAGTAAGAAAAATTTAGTTAAAATGGAAATTCTTCAAGAATTTGACCCTAGCGCAACGAGAAAATTAAAAATTAAGAGGTACAGGAAAATATTGCGTAAAACTATGGTCGTAGCAAAGAAATTACAATATAGAGATAGAATTAAAAAGTCAAAGAATAAAATTAAAGAATCTTGGACTATTATTAATGAACAGGCAGGTCAAAATAAGCGACGCGATAGAAGTACTAGAATAAAATCAGTGAAAAACGAAAGCGGAGAAGATGTATCAGAAGCTAAAAAAATTGCTACTATTTTTAATGACTTTTTTCGCAACATAGCTCATAAGTTGACTTCCAATCTAGTAATTGACGGGGATAATTGCAAAAAGTATTTAGATTACGGTAATAAGCCATTGACATCTATCTCATTTGGACCAGTAGATTATAATGAGCTCAAAAAGGTAGAAGGTAACATGAAACAAAAACCTACATTAGATATTTATGATATAAGTATTAAAACTTTACGAAATCTAATAATAAACAACGATAATTTATTCGAATTAATATTCATTTACGTAAATTCATGTTTGACGGACGGAATATTTCCTGACGTATTGAAACCGGGTAGGGTCATTCCACTTTTTAAAAAAGGGGATACCGATAATATTAGTAACTATAGACCTGTATGCATTTTGCCAGCTTTATCAAAAATTTTAGAATCTATTATTAAATCAAGAATTGTCAAATACTTTGAAAAAAATATTTTTTTTACAATGTCACAGTTTGGATTCAGAAAAGGCCGCTCCACAGAAATGGCTATAAGAAAAGTGGTATATTATATTCTTGAATCCTTGGATAAGTCAAATAAATGTGCCAGTGTCTTTTGTGATCTTTCAAAAGCTTTTGATTGTTTGAGGCATGATATATTGATTTTAAAAATGAAATATTACGGATTTCAAGGCCCTGCATTAAATATGATGATAACTTATTTACAGAACCGTAGTCAAATTGTCTCTGTAAATGAAGAAACTTCTACAGAGGGTACGATGTCAATTCGTGTACCACAGGGCTCTATTTTAGGGCCAGTCTTGTTTTTGATTTATATTAATGATATAACCAACGCATTGCCGAGTTGGGCTCATATAAATTTATTTGCAGATGATACACATGTGGGTATCAGAGACAAATGTAAATTTAATTTAGACGATAAAGTTAATGCAGTTATGGAATTGTTAAAGGAATGGTTTGACGCAAATAGTATTATTCTTAACTCTGATAAAACCATATCAATGCAGTATCAGTCAAGGTTGGGTATTTTTGGGAATTCTATTAGTAAAACAAATATATTTCTAGGTTATACAATTGATAACACAATTAGTCATAAATCTCACATCGATAAAATTTGCAACAAAATGGCAAGTGGTAATTATGCTTTATTTAAACTCAAGTCATTATTAGATAAAAAGTCACTCATCTCTGTCTATTATGCATACGTTAATTCTATAATAAGATAACCCTATAACTGTTTGGGGAAACGCTAAAGATATCATAAAAGTTTTAAAATGTCAGAAACAATCTATAAGAACAATGAATGGTTTGAAAAAACGTAGTCCTGCGAGAATACACTTTAGAAATGATAAAATAATGACAGTTACATCACTTTATATTTATAGTTGTTTATTAGTGGTACACGAGGATACGGAAATACCGGAAAAAAGAATTTCACGTAATTATAAAAAAGGGCGAGTCCTGCCTGTCAACAGATTATCTAAGTGTAAGAAACAGGGACTTTACACCAAAATATTAATGTACAATAAATTACCAAATAGCGTGATGGAACTCAATTTTAAAATATTTAAACAAAAATTAAAATATTTTTTTGAAAGAAATCCTTTTTATAAACTCAGTGAATATATGTCAATGCAGCTTGTGGAATCATCGTTCTTGTGTGATGAACAACAATTACAAAATGTTAGTAATAGGGAAAGAAATAAATGACAATGTAAATGTATAATATAATAACTATTTGTTCTTAGAACTATAAAAGTATTTATAAGTTAAGTTTATTTTTAAAGTAATTAATAATTAAAATGTAACAAGATTTGCCTGTAACGAATGTTATTTAAAGGCCAATAAATATTTCTTATTCTTTCTGAGGAAAGTTTTTGGGATTCCTTTTTTTTTTAAAACTTTTCATACATAATTACGAGCAAGGTGTCGGAGTGAGGCCGAAGGAAGAGCGACGGCACCTTGCGAGTTCTCAAGTAACTAAAGCGAGGCCGTAGGCCGAGCAAACGCTTGACGAGCAAGGTGTTATAGTGAGGCCGAAGGCCGAGCTATGGCATCTTGCGAGTACGGAGGGCATTAAAGTGAGGCCGCAGGCCGAGCTTCAGCACCTACGATGTATGGTTTTTGGTTCAGCACCTAATGATGTATGGTTTTCATACTTTCATACAAAAAATATTTCTTTTGTAAGTTTTACCCACTTTTCGACTGGACTTTTTTTCGACTGACTTAAATATTTTTACCCATTTTGAACTGAATTTAAATTTCTCTCACAGAATCCAAATTCAAAAATTTTAATTTCATTCTCCACCCAACTCCAGACTGAATTGGAGATATCTACCTACCTTCTTAATCAATTTCAAAGTTTTAAAGATTACAACTGCAACACCAATGCACTGCCCCAACCCTATAGGTAAAAGGATATAAACGCGGGCCGCACGCGGCCCGCGCAGCCACGCAAATACTAGTTTAAATATATATATTCACTTAGTAGTCCATTAAAATGTTGCATGAGCTTTGCTTTTTTTAGAAGACGCAATTTTATGTTTGGGACATGTTTATGGGGGGTCAATAGAAGCTTAACCTCAAGTTTGGGGGGTAGACACCCTTGTCCCCCGGCTGCCATCTTAGAAAAATGGCTGAAAACGCTTTTTTCACGATATCTCGGAAATTTTGCGTCTTACAAAAAAATTTTTGGGATATAATTTGTAGCAATTGTTTTGCCTACAAATATGTGTTGATAACTTTTTGCGCTAAATTAAAAATTAAGAAGCTATGAGTAAAAAAAGAGAATTTATATACAAGTTTTCTTTATTGTTTATTTATTAGTCGATTGTTTTGAGCGATAAACCAGCAGTCCATAATATGACTATCTGGGCTTGTTTGTTGACTAATCAATTATTATGTTTTGACAAAGTAAAAATAAAAGTGAAAATAAATTTATCCCATATTACTTACTATTTCCACAAGTGGTCCCGGGTTCAACTCCCGGTCGGGACAGGTGTTTTAATGATGAGTTGAATGTCTTCGGATTTGGGTATCTATGTGCGTGTGTTTGTGAATGTGGCATGGCATCCCCGACACTGGAGAAATTCTAGGGGAGCTATGAGTGTGAAGCGTTATTTTTAATTATTTTTATAGCAGTTATATACTATTGCAGGTACTGTCCTAATCGAAACGAAATGGAAATTATTATATTATTTTTAATCTATGGAGAACTCTTTCTCTGCCTACGTTTAAACTTATAGATAGAAGGAAATGAATGAATGATTTTAAACGGAGTATTTTGATGAATGGCAACATTTGATTATTGTTATAATGTTGGCTTCACTGATATAAAGAATATTCCAGCATAGCTGCTTCTTTTTTACTATTAGTGTTGTCGTGATGCTATTTCACTCTATCGCAGCTGAAGTCGGCAGAATGTCATCATTAACTCATTCAATAAGTATTCGTTTACTTTTGGTACCAAATACTAATATTTCATTCTTTCTTCAATAGCAGTGGTTCAGGTAGGTTGTGTTTCGATGATATTGTAAATTAAAATTTGTAAATGCCATCAGGTATCCATGTTGTAAATTGTTATCGTGGCAACTTTTAACTAGTTTTTTCTGTTGAGTTAAACTCTGTCGTATTTACACTCATCTAAAGTGATGCAAATGTTAGGCTTGGAAATCTGTGACTCATTAAAGCCATCTTGTTTCCAGAGGACCTGACCCTGCTTCAAGATCAAAAATCTAAACTCATCTTGAACATCTTTAGATTTAACATCTAGCTAATCATGTGAGTATATTTTATTATGATAATCACAATTGTGTTTTACCATATTTTCCGGAAAAGTCTCATATTTCATCTAGAAATAATTCATTTTGAAATTATTTTCTCAATGAACTATTCAGCTGTCGTTGGGTTCGTACCTCGTTTTCGTAATTTCCCATTTACATGCTTTAAGTAATAGATAAAGCATGTATGTATTAAAATCTGCAATGCGGCAATTTATTGATCTATCAATTTTAGTCTTGTCTAGTGCGCATGATCAATATTTAGAGGGCGGTGGCCATAGCGCCATCGCCATTTTGTCATCTCTAGTTTCACTTGCGTGGCCCGATTGTTTAGTTCTCGCTGTTTTTGTGTCAAAGATGGTGAACTATTATTCCGTGTTCAGGTCAAGCAGTTGGAGCAATAGCCGCGGTGGGAGCGGTGGTTCCAAATTTGGAGGAAGTAAATTCGGAGGTGGTGGAGGCGGCGGCGGCGGTGGCGGTGGCCGATATGGTAGCTCTGGTGGTTTCGGCGGCAAAAGCAAGGAGTTCTCAGGTGGACAAAACATGCGGCGTCCCAATTGGGATTCCGTATCCCTACAGCCTTTCAACAAAAACTTCTACAATCCACATGCTTCCGTATTGAATAGATCGCCTTATGAAGTTGAAGAATTTAGGACTCAACATGAGATCACTGCCAGTGGAATCGATGTACCTAACCCCATCCAAAAATTTGAGGAGGGCAATTTTCCTGATTATGTCAATCAGAGCATAAAGAGCATGGGCTACAATGAACCAACCCCTATTCAAGCTCAGGGCTGGCCTATTGCAATGTCTGGGAAAAATATGGTAGGCATTGCTCAGACTGGATCGGGAAAGACTCTGGCCTATATTTTACCTGCTATAGTGCACATTAACAATCAGCAACCTCTTCGTCACAGAGATGGGCCCATTGCATTAGTTCTTGCTCCCACTAGGGAGTTGGCTCAGCAGATTCAACAAGTGGCATCTGACTTTGGCAATTCTGCCTATGTGCGTAACACTTGTATATTTGGTGGTGCACCCAAAAGAGAGCAGGCTCGTGACCTTGAGAGGGGAGTTGAAATAGTTATTGCTACTCCTGGGCGATTGATTGATTTCTTAGAGAGGGGCACTACCAACCTCCAGCGATGCACTTACTTGGTGTTGGATGAAGCAGACCGAATGTTGGACATGGGTTTTGAACCTCAGATTAGGAAAATTATTGAACAAATTCGCCCAGATAGACAAACCCTTATGTGGTCTGCTACATGGCCTAAAGAAGTGAGAAAGCTAGCAGAAGACTATTTAGGGGATTATGTCCAAATAAATGTTGGCTCCATGCAGCTCTCTGCCAATCACAATATTCTTCAAATTGTAGATGTTTGCCAAGAACATGAAAAGGAAAACAAGTATGTATATAGCCATAATTACCTTTACCATTTATTTTGTTGAAAAATGATGAATGTATTTCAGTATGATTAATTTTATGATTAGAATTTTGTATAATCCTCTAAGAAGATCTGAATAGCTTAGTTTAATCACAACTATCAATTAAGTTCCTAACTCTATGTATTTACGAAAGTTTTCATTTTTAGATTAAATGTTTTACTGCAAGAAATTGGACAGAACCAAGACCCTGGTGCAAAGACCATTATATTTGTAGAGACTAAGAGAAAAGTAGAGAATATTACTAGAAATATTAGGCGTTATGGCTGGCCTGCAGTATGCATGCACGGGGACAAAACACAACAGGAGAGAGATGAAGTTTTGTATCAATTCAAACAGGGAAGAGCAAGCATCCTTGTTGCCACGGATGTTGCAGCCAGAGGACTTGGTATGTTGGGTTGCCTCTTTTTCTTTTACTTTCTTCTTTTGTACCTCAAATTTGTTTTTGTAGTGATCTTATTTTTACAGAATCTAACTACAAGATCAATTTTGATAAATATTGTATGAGACCATCTGAAAAGCATGCTCTTAAATATTTAACATGTACAAAGTATCACAGAGGAATCGAAGAACCTAATAAAAAAAGACTTTATATTTTAAAGATAGGTTATAATTTGGAAATGCTGAACACCAACCATGTGACCCATTTTCTTTAACTTTCAACCCCCATCCCTTTTTTACCACCGGTAGACCTTCCCCTCTCACCTTTAGTTTTCACTTATACATAATTCATAATACGCTATACAATATTTATCTAAACAGAGTAAAAAAATGGAATTTTGCTGAATGTTAACTGCATATAAAATGTTTAGCGCCTTGTTTTTAGTTATCTTGTCTTCTTAGGTGTGTGGTCAACTTTATATAGGATATTGACTTAGTGACGAAAACCTAAGTTCCCGCCTGCCCCTGTGACCAAGCATGGTATTTTGAAGACATACCCCCCCCTCTCCTAAATGGGTCACATAGTATGGATATGATCCAAAAGCCAATTAGTCTTCTATATTTGATTTTCACATTTCAGCCATGATTTCTTATCTCTATGTAAAAATAACTGGTTTTGTTTTTATATTTTCAGAGGCACTGGCGGAAAGTTATTGTGTTCTATCAGATTACTGCCTCAAATTGAGAGGCATGTTATTGTGCTGGATTTTTAGATGAGACATTGTCTATGCACTTGACTCAGTAGAGAATGCAATAACTCGTCATTATTATGGTGCCTCAATTGTGCCTTTCACTACAACTGGACCCGAGGCCGGAAAACTTGATGGTTTGTCCGTTCTATGCGGATACACTTGAGAGTGGAAAACCTGGTGATGCACTATGTGTTAACACATTACCGTTTGAAACTTATTGACTCGTCCAATGGTGCATCGTTGAAAAACTTGACCACACTTAAAGATGTTTGGCAAGAGGTCAAGGGTTTTCTGTTTCGGCCACAATGGAGTTTTATGGGCAATGAAGTTCTAGAGATTGACAATTCATAACTTGCCATCAATGTCCCAAGACTCCAGGGTTCCGAGTGAGAGGCAAATATAAAAATGATTGTGTATTTGTATGTAACTCATTCATGTAAGTAATGCAGTTGAGTTACCATTATTAAATTGTTTCATTATTAACATTGTAATGAAGCTTTTTATGATATAAGTTTTTAACAGATTGTATTGTAATTTAATTTTTTAATCTGTTAAAACTTTTTCTATCAAATTTGTCAAATGTGATTAAGTATATATAACATTTCCTAAACTTTCAGATGTGGATGGAATCAAATTTGTCATAAACTTTGACTATCCTAATTCCTCTGAAGATTACATTCACCGAATTGGCAGAACAGGACGATCCAAACAAAAAGGCACATCTTATGCCTTCTTTACTCCATCAAATTCTCGTCAAGCTAAGGATCTGGTCTCAGTACTTACAGAAGCCAACCAGGTTTGTTGCTGATCTTATTTCTTACTATCTCTTCCTCATACCTTTGGCATGGGTACGTTTTTTGATGGCGTAACATGAATGCAAGTATGAGGTACAAAAATACAGCTACATGCCTTCGGTGTCCACACAAATTCCTGTCTGGATCCCATCCTCAGATGCTGTTACAGTATATTCAGGAATGTGAAATATGTATATATTTTACATGACTTAAAAAAAATGTTTTGTAGTGTTGTTGAATGCTAAACAAGATTTATCCATTCCAGTGACATAAAATATGGAATCGAGTAAACTGACATTATTCCTTGTTATTTGGCAGGTGGTGAATCCTCAGCTGCAGACAATGGCTGACCGTTGCGGTGGCGGCGGTGGCTGGAACAGAAGCCGGTACGGAGGGGGTCGCGGAGGCGGTGGTGGAGGCTCTTTCAAGCGAGGGAGCAACTTCGGTCGGGGAAGTGGCGGACATAAACGATTTGATGGATACTAAACAATTTAACTAGTATTAATAAATAATAGCGAATCCTCATAAGAGTACTTGCGTGAATGGTGCAATTTGTGGATGTCATAGTTGTAACTGAGTGTCTAGTTGTCATCAACGCTAGAATAATTTATTGTTTATTTATTCAACACTTCTTAAGCTTCGTAAGTTGTAATCCTACATCATTGTAGTTTATGATTTTGTTGAAACTGTGATATTATTTTTTTAACTGGTTTTACTGAGGATTGGCTTACATCTTTCTGATAACACCTTATATTTTTGTACTATTTAAATTATTTGGTGTGTACTCGTCCCAATAAATTATTGGGAAACTCCGTCATTCCAATTCCCTTTTCCGTATACGTCTCTGTATTAGGAATAATCAATAAAAGATTTAATTGTAGCTGTTCTTTTTCTTTCTAGCTTTCCTCGTAGAAATTATTAGGGTCCTCAAAATCGGGCAGATATGTACCAATAAAGATTTTTATCTGCCATTTCCTTATAGGTTAACAATAATTATATAAGGGTTTACATTTATACTAATATCAGTTTTAAAAAAAACTGGCTAAAAAAAAAAAACCACAAGGAGTCATGGACGTGTAAACTAAAAATTGTGTGACTTCCTATAGAGTTATGAACGCATGACCTGAATAACAAATCATTTTTGCTTTTTTCTTTACTCTGTGGCATGAAATGTCGCATGTCAGGTTTATGTTAGATGTAGCAAAAAGTCCAAATAAATGAGGTTTTTGGTCCATTAAGGCTGCTAGAAACATTGACGCTGCTGACATACTGACATAATCCGTCTACTAGAAAACAGCGACCAATCGAGTTCCGAGGATGAAGGTGATGATGCGGTGAATTTCGAACGTGAGTCTGCACCAACTTATTTTTGAGACAATCGACGATATTAGAGATTTTGTTCAGGAGAATAGCCCGCAACAAGAAGAACAGTCTAACTTGCTCCCTCATGCAAATATATCCGGAGATCCCCGAGTGGAAAATCAATGGTCGTCTCAAGTCCATGACCTATGTTCAGAAATTTTTACTGGTTTGAATAATCTCTCTCGTCAATATGTTCACTTTGACATGAACACAGATATATTCACTATGTATATTCCGCCAAATTGTGGATGATAAAGTGATAAAATTAATGAACAGACAAATATTTACGGCAAAAGGCTGAAAGAAAATGCTTCGCAAGAATTTAGTAGGATCAAAAGATGGACTGACGTAACAGAGCATGAAATGCTAAAATTTTTGGGTATGGTACTTTTTACGGGACTTGTTAAGTTACCCACAATTGAGAGTTACTGGAAAAATAACCCTCTATATTTTCATCCTCTGATGCATAATATAAAATTATCCTACAGCCGTTTCTGCGCTTAAAATGTTGGCATTTTGCCGATAATGAAGCCCCAAGGAAAACGGCCATGCAATATACACGCCAGGCCGTGTTATTGTCGTCGATGAATCGATGGTGCATTTTCGTGGACGCCTTTGCTTTCGCCAATACATACCATCTAAAGCCCACAAATACGGCGTTAAAATTTACAAACTGCGCACAATGGATGGTTTTGTATGGAATTATGAAATCTATTGTGGTCACAGCCAAAGAGCCCACGATTTGGATTTATCTGGGAGTATAGTTGCACGTCTTGCTGAAAACCTCTGGATGAGGGTAGATTGATAATTACTGATAATTTTTACACCAGTATACCACTAGCCACCTTTTTGAAGAGCCGTCGTACTGATTTGCTTGGTACATTGAATAAAAAGCGAAAGGGCCTTCCGGAAGCTGTTATCGGAAGTAAATTGAAAAAATGCAGAAAGCTAATATTACCGTGCTAAAATGGTACGATAAACGAGAAGTTTTGCTTCTTTCTACATGCAATGGAAAGCAAATGAAAATGAGTAGCGGACGAAGACCAATACTCAAACCTGAAATGGTTTTGGAATATAATAAAGGGAAAAAAGGTATCGATGTGTCTGATCAATAGAGTAGCTATAATAGTCCTACAAGAAAATCGATAACATGGTATAAAAAGATTGCCGTGGACTTGTTGTCAAACGCAGTGGTAAACTCGTGCCTCATTTTTAATGAGTTGCAAAGAAACGCTGGCAATAAAAAACTTTCGTTACTATCGGCACATGAGATAAAAAAAAAGTTTGCTAGAAATACGAGACGAAAACCGATAGTCTATTGATTATCCACTTTCATCACGTGTGGATAAACACAGCTTGGAGAAAATTAACAAAGAGCCAAATCGTAAGACAAATAAAAAAAGATGCAGAGGGTGCTACATCAGACACATATCAGAGGGACAATCTTCAAAATTTGCTTGAACTTGCTAGGCGAGTTCACTGACGCAGGACCCAACCTTTTCTTTCAAAACTCAAAAATGTTTTTTTGTTCTATGAATCACTAATATTGTAAAGGCGAAAGATAGTATGTTAGTTCCTCCTTCACACTCTAAAGGGTAGACCGATTTTGATGAAATTTGGTATGGAGATAGCTTAGACCCTGAAAATGAACATAAGCTACTTTTAATCCCGGATTGACGCGGGGCAGCTAGTAACGTAATAAATTACTACAGCGCCACTACTACACTTTAACACAAGATTAAAGGTACATTTACAAAATGTGAATCTTTTTTCATAGAAATAGAAGTTGCACGAGTTAAACTTTAAAATACAAAATTTAACCTCAAAAATAGAATGTTATCCAAAGATTTATAATCCCTGCGTAAATTACGTAAAACACTTATGTACCTCGTTTTTTATTTGATGGGTTCTCAGTCATTTTAATACGTGGAAATACACTAAACACTTGCCAAACTATTTTTGATACCAATATAAAGGTTGTAGAGACTGCGACGGCCACAATAATAACAAATCATTAAGTTTACCTATATATTATGCCAGTGAACTCGCCTAGCGAGTCCATTTAAATTAGTACGCAGTGCCGGCGACTCGCCTGGCGAGTCCATAATATTGGTGGCACCTCAGAAGGAATTAAGAAAATCATAGTGGCAGTGAATGTGTTAAGTGCATAGAGATAATGATCTATTTTTTTTTGTATGTTATTTTAAATGTTTTTTGTTCACATTTGTCGCTCAACATTGACAGCTTACCTATATTCCAAATTCCTGTTTATGTAGGTACCTATTAAAGAAAATTCATTATTAAGGGTCATGGAAATTTATGAATTACCTAATTATACTATTAAAAGGAATGATGGCAATATGTTGCTCAATAAAGAACATCAATACCACAAAGTGAAACAGAACGGAGTGCACGGGACAAGCTAATACAACGGGTATAGCTCATGAGAATCATTCTTGTTTGTCCACCAGTACATATTAACTATTCCCGATATCCACCACTGCCGGAAGACTGCTTTGGTTCATCATAACATACACTCCGCAGACACTTTGGCCCGTGCCATTTATGAACTTATGCAGGGTTAGGGGTGTACTAAGCCGAAAGGGTGTCACTATACTCAACCTAAGGAACAACTTTCACTACCTACGGGATCAACTCTAAATTCGAGAAAAAAACATTTGTTCCATACTTTATGTCGACGACTGATCAACTTTTTGTATGGAACAACTAATTTTTTTTTCGAATTCAGTTTGTCCCATAGTGAAAGATGATGAGGGTGTGTATTGTGACCCCCTTTCGGCTTAGTGCACCAATAACCCTGTATAAGATCATAAAGGCCACGGACCAAAGCGTCTGCTTAGTGTAATTATATAAAAAAAGATGTGAAAGCTTAGTTTATCGAGGAATTTTCGATATCGATTATGGACAATCGATTCAATAACTCCAGAATACATTTGTCTGAACTCTAATTTGTTAGTGAATAGAGGTGTACGTTATATTACATAGCCGACAGCTAAAGTCATGTCCTAAAGCTCATTTTCAATAAACATTGTATCACTTTAATGTTTTTCTTGGCTCTAAACAAATTAGACAAATGTGATTATATTTTATACATTGCGATTACTCAGATGGAATTTCAAAATTGACGTTAAGCGTAACAAGCAATGAATGATAAACTTTAGAGAAATCACAGTATCACTCTTATAATATGTTCGTAACTTAATACGGGAAAGTAGGAGTGAATTAGATAACTACTTCAGTCAGCCGGGCTCGTGTCTTCCCTGGCCCTTATTCCCTAACGAACTTCAAGATTTCTCGCTGAAAACGCTTGACACATTTAACGTTGTGTTGACGCAATACGTTATTCTTTTTATGCGCAAAACAAGCGCGTTTCGTGCTACACGATATACAATTTAACATTGTCTTAGTAAATACTGTTCTACGTGAATTCGACGCGCTTTAAAAACGCTGCCGCGTTACGCGTTGAAATGTTCATAGTGATCAAAGGCACTGTCGGCAGCTTTCGGCTCAGCTCAGCGTTTCGTTAGCGTCGCGGTGAACGACGCGAACAAAAGATATGTTTGTATTGAAATTGAACTAGTGAAGGATGAACTAAACGCAACTGAACTAGTTCAATTGAAAGAAACAAGAAAGAAAGAAAAATCTTTATTTGAAACAGAAAACAAATTTATAGTCAGACTGAAGTTACAAATTACTGTTTTCTGTCACAAACCGGTCCCAACTCAACATAATGCTGGTTGAAACAACCAGCGTTGATCTTCCGTTGGAACCGGGAGGTGACGCCACGCTCGTCACATTCAGCAATTTTGCTTCATTCAGTGGGCACTTTATTATGAAAAGATGTCGTACACAATATCAGAAGTACTAAATAATCATATATAAAACTCACACAACATTTTAACAAGCATTAAAAACAAAGAGTCGAATATAAACTGATGCAAAAATATAGTATCATGAGACTTTGTATTATAGTAAAAATTGATTAAAACAAATTTGACAAAATATTTTATGAGAAACAAACATGCGAGGACAATAAAATGGAGACATGGTTTAATACTTTTCGTACATATACATAAAAAGAGTGATTTAAGTCAACACTATGAAGGCAAATTTGAAATTTAGAAGATGTGTTAAATTTTATTATACATAATATTAAATTACACTTGTGTCATTAACTAACATTTTTTAATTTTTTTGGTGTAGAATATAAATTTCTTAAGTTTATTTCTAATATTATTCAGACTTTGCATGTTCCGTATCGGTGGTGGAATATTATTCCAGCATTTCGACGCAGCATAGCGGAAGCTACCCCTAAAAGCAGCAGTAGCGTGTCTCTCTGTGAGGAGCTTCAAAGTACATGCGCGGGACTCAAGAGACTGGCGACTCGGTTTCCACTTAAATTTGTCATACAAATATGAAGGCTCTTTATGTTAATTGAAGGATTCCTTCGCGAACTACACATGACTAGTTATTAATAAATAATCAAATGACTTGTTATTTAAATATATTCGATCAGGTGAGCGTTATGTTATTTTTTATAACTGCCACGGCTCGTGTCGTTGTGAATACCTACTGAAATTGACAAACATATTAGACCTATTTTTTTGCAGTATAAAAAGCCCAGTTAAATCAGTTCAAAACTATAATCGAATTAAGTATATCGTCCTTTTTAGGTGTGTCCTCTTCGTCATAGCTTCTAGGTAAGTAGGTATGCTTTAGGTTTTTAGTAGGTAACATGACCGCAGAGAATATAACTAAAGACAAGGCGGTATGACCACAATGGCTTTAGCCTGCCCAACAGGGAAATTATTTAATAAATAAGAAAATATTAAATCGTGGTTGCCACAAATCAAATACCTAGTTGAATGTGTGGTTGCTCCTTAAGTTTGTGGTGGTTGCGTACCATTGTGACCTATAGTACAGTGTATTGTAAAATGGATAAAGTTGAGATTATATACGAATTGATAAATAAGTTTTAAAGTGTATTCAAAGAAAAATTCAAATTGAAGTCATTGTCATTATTATTCCCCATATAGGATTTTGCACAACCTGTGATCGTTCAGTGTAGTTTATACTTAACCTAAAAATATTAACCTTTATCTCATATTAATCTGAAAAATACCTATTTGCTCTAGAAAAGCGTCATGGCTTTAAACACATTATCAAGAGTGTTGCGTCGTAAAGATATTTCTGTTATGTAAGTGCACTTAAGTTCAAACTTTACACCCTATCTAGAAATTGTATATTTTGTAAGATAATTAATGACACTTTCAGTACATATGTATGCACAACTACTATACATATAATCTAGCTAAGCATATTATTTTAAACTTATATAGTTATTTTCTATAATTATTGTCATGATCTTTATGTTGCAGTTTTAGTCATAATGCAAGATTTTTGAGTGCTGATAATGTTTTGTGGAGTTCACTAAAACATCCAAGGTTTTCATATTTGGAAATTAATAAACACAGACCAAAGTATGCCCAAGTGAATAACTCAGCAGCTATCAGATTTTATTCCATCAAAACTGCACAGAGTGAGATTGATGATTATCGCAGTGATAATAATGTTACCATCATAGGACATAATATTCCTAGTCCTTATATAGACATTGAGAGCTGTGAGTTTCCTGATTACATCAAAAAGTTTATCAAACAACAAGGTATCACTAAACCTACAGTAATACAATCACAAGGCTGGCCTATTGCAATTAGTGGACAGAACTTTGTAGGCATAGCTCAAACTGGTACAGGAAAAACACTTGCATACTTACTACCAGCCGTCGTACATATAAAAGAGAAAAAGGCAAAAATTGGGAGAGGTCCTGTGGTTCTTGTGCTGGCACCAACTCGTGAACTTGCTCGTCAAATAGAAGCAGTAGCAAAAGAGTTTGAAAAAACATTGAACATACGCTGTGCATGTATATATGGTGGAGCAAACAGGAACAAGCAAGCGGCTATTCTTGAACAGGGTGTTGATATTGTCATAGCTACTCCAGGAAGATTAAATGACTTTTTAACCAGTAGGACCACAACTCTGTCTAGATGTACTTATGTGGTATTGGATGAAGCTGACAGGATGTTGGACATGGGCTTTGAGCCTCAAATTCGCGAATGTTTGGCCGGAGTGCCTCTTGAAAGGCAGATGCTAATGTTTTCTGCAACATGGCCCAAAGAAGTACAAATGTTGGCAAAAGATTATTTGGGAGAGTTTGTTCAAGTAAATGTGGGATCTACAGAATTGACAGCAAATCATAATATTCAGCAGCATGTACATGTTTGTGAACAGGAGAAGAAATTGGAATTGTAAGAAATACTTATATTAATTATATTTAATTTTTGAATAGTCATAGATAAACAAAAATAGCTTTTATTTGATTGATAGCAAAATTTTAAAATTATTAATTAGCTTTGAACTGTCCTATCAGAGCAATAACTTTATTAGACTACTAGCCGACCTGGCGAACTTCGTACCGCCTAACAGCCGATTATTTAATATTTTTTTAATTCTTATTCTGCTATTCAAGACGACGTGTCAGCAAATATTGACATTAGTATTTATATGATACTAACATCACTCAATTATTTTGTTTTCCCGTAACCTCTCCACTAACACGTAAACTTTATTGGTATTAAAGTTCAAATTGACTTTTAAGTATTATCACAAATTGATTGTATGGAAGTATGAAAAAGTGTTGTTTTTAAAACTTTTCAAGCAATTTTAAAAAAATTACTCTCCGTAAGAACCATCCTCGTGTTTCAAGGAATATTCTAGAAAAGAATTTGCAAAATCGGTTAAACTGTTCTAGAGATTTGCGCTTAGAAACACATTCAGCGATTCATCTTTATAGTATAGATATGATGGGCAGATAACAGCTATTCTGTCTAATGGCTTGTGTCAAGAGGACAGAGTTATATTTCGTTTGTGATTGTTGTATTATGAACTCTTTATATATATATCCACTTTAACAGTTTCCAGTTTCAAACGTCCAACTAAGAGTAAGAATGTGTACCTGGGTGAAAATTATATACCTAGTTATATTGGTTTCGCTCATCTGAATGCATCAGATTAAATAAATTGAATAGTAGATATCCGTTTATAAGCTAGATAAAACTGGTTACTTAATTTATTCCCTTAACAACCATAAAGCGAATATTTTAGCATGGAAAAATAGAAAAAAAAACTAAAATAAAAATTGAAATTGAAGGATATTGTTGTTTTTTTTTAAATTTAATTGAATGACTTCAGACATAAACCAACAAAACCAACCTGTGTTCAAAAGCTTATTTTAATGCAGGTTCTAATCTTAATGTCCCTAAGTACGCAAACCGCAATTTGGCCAGCATGGTGGACTATGGCCTACACCCCTTTCATGGGGAGACCCGTGCTCAGCTGTTTTACGCTATGGGTTGATACGTAATCTTAATGTGCCAATATCAATATTTTGTTTCCAGGTTCAAAAAGATATTACACGACATATCAGGAGAAGGATTTGGTAAACTATTAGTTTTTACAAATACAAAGAAGTTTGTGGACTTCCTAGAACATTCTCTAAACAAGAATTCTTGGCCTGCCAATGGAATCCACGGAGATAAGTCACAGATGCAGAGAGACAGAATAATAAGCAGATTCAAGAACTCCAAACAAAGTATCCTGATTGCCACAGATGTAGCTGCAAGAGGTCTAGGTGTGTATGGATAACCTTTCTTTGAAGAGAAAACTATATACTTACTACAAATATAAGTACTGGTAGCTGTCACCCACAGCCATTGCATGCAAGAATAACTGAAGTATAAAGAAGTTTAAAACTTTGAACCCCTTTTGGGGAGTTGCATTTCCAGAACTGATTTCTTAGTACAACCATACCCTTAGTGAATACACCCTCCAAATTTGATGTCTCTAGGACTCAGGTAGCGCGAGTCCATACAAGTTGGTACATATACCTATGTTAGCTTATAGATAACTTTAAATTAGTTTGCGTAAAGGTTAACCAACTTTAAGAAAAAGGGAAACCCCTTCTTTTGAAGTCGATATTTTTACCCAAATTTTCCGACGAATTAATATTTTATCTAGTTTTGTTTTGTTGACCTGAGTTCGCTTTAATTCTGGACAAAACTCAAAAAAAGAAATTGTTTGAAAGTGTTATACTTTCCAGTATGACGTAATGTGTCTTTGACTACATTTATGGCATACTGTATTGTAACGTAAGTTTTGCCTTCCGGATTAAAGTCGTTTAATTTCAATATGGAAGGTAAATGTTATTAATAAATGCAATATGCTATTTAACTTTCTTAGAAGTATGATTTGTGTTATCAGTGTATTTTACCTATACTTCCGTTTTCCAGATGTGGATGGTGTAACACACGTGATCAACTATGACTTCCCCAATACGACGGAGGATTACATCCACAGGATCGGTCGCACGGGGCGGCAGGACAACAAGGGCATCTCGCACACTATACTCACCCACGAAGATGGACGGCAAGCGGCAAATCTGATAGCTGTGTTGAAGGAAGCTAAGCAGGTATAGTACGCGACAGTCTGCTTGAACCAAAAGCGACGGACCTATTGCAAATATATCCGCGCATATGCACTTCTTATTCCAATCACAGATCGCGTCTCCGCGAAATACTTGACTCGCACAAATTTTTTTTAGTAGGTTATAGCTCCGAAGTGTTTTCATAAAATTTTATCGTAACTGGACCAGTGGTTTGAATTTAAATCAATATAAACTAAAAAAAATTGTATCGCCTGCTGCGCCTGCCGAATAGAAGTCCGTCCGTCGGTAGTCTTTTTATAAAAGAACTTGTTCATAATAATTCAATATAAGATTTTGAGCTTGTGTGCTTGTCTTTTGTTTACAGATTAACGCTCTTATTAATAAACGCGTCTTAACTTTAGCCGTCTTTTGTCTTGTTTTGTCCATCGGATAAAACAAGAGATTTTACAAGTGAATTTTACATGTTGCGTTAGTTTTGATATAGCAAAGATAAACATATATACCAACTTAAATATTTCTGTTCTATATCTTGCAGGAAATACCAAAGGAACTCGATGAATTGGCGCGCTCTTACGTGATCGACAAAAATATGGAGCAACAAGCGAAATACCAATCCAGGCAATCAAAATACGGCAATAAGTACGGTAGTCAGGGAAATAAATACGGAAGCCAGAATAGGTACAGTGGTTACAATAAAAACTCAAATTATAACAGTTACAACCGGAATAATAATTATTCGAAACGAAACCGTTACGACGATGAGTTGTATTAAATATATTCCAAGTTTACCATATTTAGCTGCTGTGGTATTTAATAATAATTATGTAGTTGTATTATATTGTACCTGCACTTAATGTCGCCTGATTTTTAGTTAAATAAAACAAACTTAAATATAATATTAACTTTTATTTCTTATCAAATTCTATTGTCAGGTGGTAACGGCAACATTCTCAGTAAATGTTTGAAGTCGCAAGTAGTAGGATTGATTATTGTAGTACATACTCAATAACCAGAGGTAGATTAAAGTGAGGGCGCCAGGCATCTTATAGGCCTTGTCACAAATATTAAAAACCATGTATTAAGCCATATTAAAAATATAACTAGTTTCGAAAGAACTAGGTTACGTCATTGCATAGGTAGTCAATGCTATGTGAACAATGAAGACAGTGACTTGACACTTAGTAACAAACAATCTGTCTGTATGATCGCGCGCCCCTAGGCAAGAGCCTTGTTAGCTTTAGGGATAGTGCGGCTCTGTCAATGACTTTGTAGCTATTGAATTGAAATATAAAATTTATTGGTATTACAAGGTACAATGCAAACCTTAATACTCAACTAATTTCCTACTTTTAGCATACCTATATGGTGTGCTTTTTAATATTTATGAGTCGTACAATAATACCTATTGAATTGAATTTGTTCGTACGTGGTTGCACTATTATCACGTATTAATATTATTCAGTTAAGATGTATTTATAAAAGTGTATGTGTATGTCTAAAAATATATGTTAAAAGCTAAGGATAATAAGTCTTTAAATATTTGATGAATATTATATTCCTTAACGACATTTAACAGTAAGAGAAGGAAAAAAATTATTTTGCAGAGTCCAACACTTTGGTTATGGCATTGAAAGCATTGATGGTTTCCACAGCAACAGTATGTCATACTGTAGTAATCTATTAATATGTGGCATATCTATAAACATTGTAAATAAACGGACCAGTGATATTTTATGTGTGAATAAAACGCAGTAAATTTCCTATCCAGTTAAAATTTAACTAAAGTGCTTTTGTTCTTATTTGTCATGTTTTAGTCACGATGGCTAAAAAAATAGAGAAATCGTTTACATTACCACAACTTGATACGCGAAATGTTCTTAATGTTGTGGAAGACAACTTTAAAGCACTAGGACTGGTAAGTTTCCAATTTTTACTTATAATATGTATTTAAGTGCATAGGTCTTTATGACTTGCAAGGTTATCCGTTAAAGGAAGGTTTACTAAGACGAAGGGATAATCATACTCTTTATGACTTGCAAGGTTATCCGTTAAAGGAAGGTTTACTAAGACGAAGGGATAATCATACTCTTTATGACCGTAACTATAAATATTAACTACCTAATAATAAATTATATAGTAAGTATAATAAGTAATATACTAAAAACTTTAGGGACAACCTCAGAATTTCACAAAAAGAACTAGCTGTTCTAAAGATTAATATAGTTTATCGTCGATGATACATTTTTTCTATGAAATAGGATTGGTCTCATAATGAAAGCTGGCTATCATTATCATGTTGAGTACCGTGCAATCAATCATCATCAAAACCCGCTAGCATTCTGGGCATACTGCCCTCCGGTGGTGGATTGGATCATCTTAAAGTGGTCCATTTGCCTGTTTTGTTGTAGTTACGTAGGTAATTTTTATGTGTTTTATTAGTTAGTCCTACACGCTCAAACGGCTGAATAGATTTATATGAAATTTCGTACCAGGATAAATGACGCCCTGTATTAACACGTATACTATCCTGGACATCATGAGATAATCAAATTTTCGCGGGTACCACCGCGGGGTTAATTATAACTTTTATTTTAAATTCTAGAAAGCGTATGCAGTTCGCATCATATACGCAGGAGAGCATACGTTAAGCAAAGAAGATATAACGAAGCATTTTAAATTATCTGTAAAGGCTGTTAATGCGAGCTACTGTGATATACACATCCGAGGGTTTCTGCTAGTATATGACAGCTATTTCATCCATATCCTTGAGGTATGAACTATACAGTTAGGGGTGTACTATGCCGAAAGATCATCACTATGCTCATCTTAAGGAACAACTCTGAAATCAGCCGTTCTATACAAAAATTTGATCGGTTGTCTACAAAATGTATGAAACAGGTGATATTTTTTACTCTAATTCAGAGTCAATTCCATAGTGAGAGTTGCTCCTTAGGATGAGTATTGCGACCCTCTTTCGACTCAGTATGTCCCTAACTGATAACCCGGTATACTATTTTGTTTCAATAAAATATATTGATTTTTTTGATATGACCCGATTTTTTACCGACTTGTTCTCAGACCGAATGTTTTTTTATGTTAATTTAATGTGACTATATCGGACGCTTTGAAACAGAAAAGTTGTTTTTTCCATATCATGAACGTGATTACAAATAGGTTCAGCCGACTCCGAAAAATGAAAAACAAGAAAAAAGCAGTTGAATTGAGTATCTTCTTGTTTTTGTAAAGTCAGTATAAACAGCTGTTTTTAACGTGCTAAAATAATCAGCTATATGTCGACGGCTAGTATGCATTATTATTATGGTATACTATGGCGTACACCCTCTTTATAAGGGAGACCCGTGCCCAGCAGTGGGACGCTATCAAGTTAAGTTTAATCGTTGTTCCTTTTCTACAGGGATCGGAAGATACGGTGTATAGACAGCTTCGATTCCTCTTTAAACGGGAAGAGGATTGGATTAAAGAGAAGGAAGCGGAAGAAGAAGAGTTGCAAGAGGTCACCACGCCACCGCCGGCTGCAGACGAACCCTCAGCTAAGAATGAGTGGAAGATGTTTAGGAGATTAAAAATGTTGATGGTCTACCATTCTGTAAAGACAGTAAGTAAAACAAACAATAAATGCCTACTTTTATTCAATCAATTTATTGCCGTTTGAAGTGGTAATGCCACTAGAGTCTAGGTACGCTGCACTCCAGTAAAACTTTGGACCATAGGAACACATTTAAAGTAAAAAAGCCCCTTATTTAGAATGCAAATGTTGCAGTTGTTTTGATTTTTCAACCAAACTACTGGACCGTTTTTGATAAAATGGATATAAGTAGAACCAATTCATAAAGGACCAGGTTTTTTTGTTTTAAAGATGAGTTAATCGGGAGTGTTCTTAGCTATGCTTGATGAAAATAGGTCAAAGATGGCTGCCGCCACAGAATAGCGGATTGCATATTTTTTCATTACTCCCTCAGTATGGGTGATACTCATAATAAAAGTGCTTGTCTCGAAAAATACTGTACACTATATTAAATTCCAAATCCAAGATGGCCACCACCACTAAATGGCAATCCACTATTTCTATCTACTCCAGAACAGTGCAGGTACCTACTTAATTCGACCGGTATGTTTTCTTCTTCCTATGTTTGTTACCTGATTTCTCGACGAAGGTCCTATTTAGCTTAGATTTTTTAAATCACAATAAACTGAAACAGTTCTGCCGGCGCCGTAATGGAAGTTGGTAATGCCTTTTTTCTCTCTTTTATTTTAGTGTGGGTAGAATTTAAATATTCAATTTTATTTGTTCTTGTGTTGTTTAGTTATAATATGTCTTTTCACTAATAAACCATTAATTAAATTGCAGCTGAAGTTCGAGTCCTGGCGCGCGGTGACCGCCAGGCCGCCGTCTCTCGTCGGTAAGCTGAACATCCACGGGCCACTCAGCGAGCACGTGGAACAGCTGCGCGTCTGTCTCGATAAGATCGCCAAGCTATGCGCGTTCGCAACATCCGATGAAGATGTAAGACGATTGCATTAACTCTGTTGTTGACACAATACGTGAGATGCAAATGATGCTTTAAAAAAGTTAATAACCTAACTCTACTCAGTAAACTTAAAAATTGTTTTGCTGTTAGGTAGCTACATAATCACTGAGTAACTATATATATTACCAAACACTATTGAATACTATTTGGTGTATGTATGTTGATGAGTCTATGTGGTGTCGCTGGCTAATTGAGGTGAGTATTCTATATGGGGTGAATTAAATGCAGTTAAAAGACATGCGCTTCATTGGAGCGCCAGCGAGAGACTGGCCCGACGGTCCGTGAAACGAATTACAACTTAATATACCTACTACGCCTAAGTAAATGTGTGATGTAGGCGTGTGCAGCCTGCCCTACAACACATTAGAGATCCGTGGGTAGCACTGCGGAGCGCAGCCACCGATTTTAAACCAGTTTACTACTAACTAGTTTACCGAATTTGACAAATTTAGAACCAACTGAAATAGTTCTATAGGTGCCTGCAGTAATGAAAGTTGATACTTCGTCATATGTTTTTTAAATAAATATTTTAAAAAGAAATTGTCATTAACAAAGTTGCAATTTGAACGATTCAGACAATAATTCCCAACTACCTAGTAAATGTCTGTCTCGTTTGGTGGACTGCTTGGAACCCATCCTTGTAACGATTAACGGTTTTTATTTTCAGTTGTGTTTCGACGGGTTGGCAGTGACTGATCCGAAAATTGAGTCGTTGCCCGAAGTAACTCTACTGGACTTCCTCCTTCAATCTCCGTACGTCATGGACTTACGTCACGTGGTGCACCTACATCGACGTGTCGATGATTACTATTACTATTTCGGTGAGTAGCGAGAATTTCTCGTAGAAACTATCATATACGAGTACATTTTGTTTAGCTATATGGGTTTTCACACGTACCTGATTGTTGGCAAGCTCCAACTATAGTTGTTCACATTCGGTGAACTTTCTCAGGGATGAAATGCGTCGTTTATTGAACAGAATAAATTGAAAATGCGGTAGTTTTTTATATAATATCAGTTAAATATAAACATTTCATATTTCATAACTATACATTCGTTTATTTTTGAACAGAACACGTATGGCCGCTCCCTAACCACTTCACTCCGCGAAACCTTTACAAGCTGAAAATAGACGACTCATTCGTGGAACCGCTGCCCGTGATGCCGTGGGAGAGAGCCAAGAGAGAAGAGAAAGAAAATGACATGGAAGAACGGCAGAGCGTCAGCTCTATTGATGATTAATACGAGGTATTTTCGATCTGTTTGTAAGATTGCTAGATCAAAAGGATCATATTTTTGACTACTCTAAATAACATTGGTTCATAATCATATCTTATCTTTTTTTTAGTGTGGAATGCTTTGTACTAAATGGACATAAGAACAAACATAGTTTTTCAATACCAAGTTGTTTGTTTTGAAAAAACTCTATCAGCGCCGTAAAATCGGTAGTCACTTGTTTTAACTTGTTTTCATCAACCTATTGTTTTGGCAAACACGACTACTAGAATTAGCCGAATAGCTTCAAGATCGCTAGTTGCTCTGTACCTACCGGAGATCCTACTGATGTTATAAACGCGAAAGTTTGTAAGATTGTGTGGATGTATGTTTGTTACTCTTTCACGCAAAAACTGAACCGATATGGACGAAGTTTGATGCGGAGATAGCTTAGACCCTGGATTAACACATAGGCTATTTATCCTGTATTAACGCGTGTACAGCGCATGTAGTAATATATAATAAAATTTAGAAACCAAGATTAAATACTTTTTATAATAAACACTTACTATACTTTCAAATATTTTCTAATTTGACAGATCTTATCTGTATAGATTCTACCTCAATAATTAAGAAGACTTATTTTTGTCAGTGCAAAAAGTCCAAGGTGAATTGAGGACACTTTAATTTCCACTTTATTCACCTGGTCTACAATCGGACAAGTAGAGATACTGTAAGGCGCCACCGGTTCATGGTAGAGGTTCCACGGACTCGCAAAAAACGCTTCGCGTCTACATTTATTGTGCGAACTGCCAGGTTGTGGAATTCGCTGCCAAGTTCTCTATTTCCTGATAGCTATAATCTCGGTCTCTTCAAATCGCGAGTGAATCGGTTTCTTCTAGGCAAGCGCGCTACATCCTAGACCGCATCGTTACTTTACATCAGGTGAGTTGCGGTTAAGCGCAAGCCTATCGACTATAAAAAAAATATCACCTGGATGCACAAAGTGTAATATACCTTATGTATTACGTCTGAGTCAGGTAGCGTTTCCGACTGGATTCAAAAACTGCACAACGAATTGCGATAAGCTCGCCACAAACTAAAACTTTTAAATGCAATTTTGTTTGTATGCCTAGATCAACAATAGATTTTCAGTGTCATAATAAAGGATCTTCTTAAGAAACTTTGTAGTTTAGGAAGCAAAATTTTCGAATCTGGTCGATACGCTACCTGATTCGTTGGTACTGCTGATTATAATCGGGAAACAGTTTAATTTTTAAATAAAGAGAAATATCGTAACCAGTATCGTACCTATATTAATATTATGCAGCTTTACGAGTAGCTCTTGATTTGATATTTACAAACTATGGGATAAGTAGGACGAAAGTATTGGAGTCAATATATAGAAATGTACTGCTGGCATAGTCTCAGTTGCCACATATATACCCATGGCCCAAATACCATTAGGGTATCCTCATGGTTTGTCAGATGACCATTGACTATTGATTGATGAACCAATGGTTCAGTGGATGGCACCCACGAGTAAAAGTTTATTTCTGAAAATATATCAAAAATCGATATCTAATAACTATAAGCAACGGTTGCTAGCGCAACAATATCTCAGATTTATTAACGTAGGTGGGCAGAGTAGGTATCACTGTGAAGTTGCTATAGCAATATTGATTTACTAGTGAAATAGTTACCTATTTATATTTAAACAAAGCGAACAGCTACAAATTATGGATACTACAACAAAGAAAAAAATACGTAAACGAAGTTCTAGAAAAACAATAGTTGGTATTAAACTTCCGCCAATAGAAAAAGCTTACGTTGACGATGGAACTATAAAAACGATTGTGGATGTCGATCCGTCTTTTTATGCGATACTTGAAGGTCGGCCGGTGAGACCCAATCGTTCTATACATCTGTACAAGCAAAACATCAGAGAGGTTGCCCTTAAACGAACTCTCCACGGATTCCTCGCAGACGAAATTCTCAGAATTGATCGTGAAATTGAAACTGAAAGATCCGTATACGAGACTGTCTCTCGACACTTTGACGAATACAAAAACAGCTTCGATAAATTCTTAGCTGACGATAACAATAAGACCATAGCGATCATGAAAAAATCCGACAATTTATCGAAAGACTTGGTAAATCAAACTGAAGATTTCAAGTCGGCTAATTACGAGTTGGCGTCGATTAAATCCAAGCTGCAGTACACTGATGAAACCTTAATGATTCTGCTGTCTTTCCAAAATTTTCTTCACACTATTTCGCCAATTTTGTGGCAAGAGAGAGAACACATCGTTTTAGATATAAAACACCCGGATATATTTGTGATGGATTCTGATGTTTTTTGTAAAATAGACATAAAAGCCACAAAAATGCGTCTAGAAAATCTACCACCTCCTAAACTATATTTCGAAACGCCGGACCAATTACTTACCGTATTTTCAATGCTCGAGAAACAGAATTTGAACTATTTACTGGTAACTGAAGAACTTAATTCAGAGAAAAATAAGTTCTTGAAGTGTTTGGAACATTTTAAGAATCGTCTTTCTGAAGAGCTTAATTTAATACAACAAAAAGTAAGAATTATTTTAAGATAGGTATCTTCTATGTTTATTTTGAATTGTTTTTATTAAAGCTCACCATCACGCTAATGTACATAGTACATAGAGATAGAGATGAGATGCTGAGGTTGATCGATAGTATAAGATGCCAGGTGATATCCTAGGCCACTTCGCTTGTACAATGTGTCGCTTTTTAAATTAATACTGTCTTGTTTGTCTTCCAGATTAAAGAAACTGAAGAATTAATTGCATGGAATGAACTCAAGGAAGCTGAAAGTAAGGGAACCTTCTTTAAAATTTTGGAAGGCAAAATAAGATACTTGGTATCTTCAGAGACTGCTTTACAAATGTTCAATTACGTAGAGTTTGCGTATGAACAACTCATATCCCCGAATGATACTAAGATGAGTTCTTTAGCTATGATGTTAAGTATTGAAAATGAATACGATAATTTGATGCTGGATATATCAGCATATGAATGGAGCGATATAAAGGCTATTGAAAAGGAAACATATGAGATGGGAGACAAAGACATAATGCAGGCCAAAGATGCAGCTAAAATGCTAAAGAACGTTGACAAGTTAAATAAACGGCTCAAGTCTGCATATGAACCGTCTAGACGAACACCCCATGACTAGGATTAGGACGAGTATTTCTAAACTATGGCCACAGATTAATATTACAAATGTAAATGATTTGCTATAATAACCATTTGTTCTCAAAGTTAATGTAATGATGCCTCAAAAATAAACGATGAAAGATGTGTTTTAATTTTGAGATGTTGCTATTATTATCGGTAAGCTTATATATTTTATTGCCCAAACTTATAAAACATGATAAAATTTTCACCATATACCATACCACTTCCAGTTGGTAGAGTACCCAAAAAAGTTATAAAGGAGATTAATTATTACCTTTACCATACGAGAATTCTTTATTTTCACCACAAAATAACAGATTAACAAACAAAATAGAAACATAAACTGGAACAAAAGGCGACCTTATCGCGGAAGAGCGATCTCTTCCAGACAACCTTTATATTAATGTGTAATCTGTATTATTTAAATTATTAGTTTTATCAAATAAATAAATTTATATAAAAAATAAATAAAAATTGGTTACCTCATATGATAAACATATCTTTCTATAAGGCTTTCTTGACTAGTCTGAACTTTTAGTGAATGTTCAGATAAAAAAATATATTTTGGGGTGTGCTGTCTAAGTTGTCTGTCATAGTCATGTCATTATAATATTCTTGACAGCTTTTTAACATTTACCATTTCTGTGATTCAATTAATTTAATTAATTTAGTTAAAGTGTTACAATTTTAATCATTTTTAAAAACATTTAAGCTATTTGTCACAATGTCTTGTATTAAAAAAGAGCAAAAACCATTGGTACCTCTTAAAACCTTAGATGTAATATTTCGACGCCGTTATGTGCAGAATACCCAGTTCTACTTTGCTAACCGAAAACACGCCTTCTCAGACAATGAAACAAAACAGAAACCTGGAAGGTCCTACCGTATTCCTAAATCAGAGAAATTGCTGTCTTACGTTACATACAGTGACCACAAGGAAAAGTTGTACACCAAAAATAAACATAATCGGCCTTTGCACAAAAAAGATAACTTAAGAATAGCTGCTACAAGAGATATATCCAAACGTTTGTACCTGGAAGAACCACCAGATGATGTGAGAGCTGTGGTAGAAATACATCCTGAATTCTACACCGTTATTGAAGGCCGTCCATTGCGTAATTATGATGATATTAAAGTATACACAAATAACATTCGCGCGTATGCTATGAACAAACAACAGATAGGATATCGCAGAGATCTTATTATGAAAATGGAAGAGAGCGGTGTGTATGAGTCTATGCAATACGAGAAAATATCTAAAGAATTGAGGCATCATGTTAATCACTTTCAGAAGTTTCTCACAGAGGACTATAAAAAAGCTTGCGCTAAAGTAACCAGAGCAGAGCAAATTGCACAAGAACTAGTCGCAAAAAACTCGGAGTTTTTAGGATATGTATCTGAACTGACCATATTGAACAATATTATATTTAAACTTGATGCCATTCGAAGTATTCTTAAGATATATCGCCGCTACCTAATGTTCGTGGCCCCTTTATCATGGAGGTATAAATATGACAAATCTTTGCGAGGCACATTATCATCGGTTCAATTTGAAGCAGGAGAGTTTATGACTGATAATGATTTAGTGGAAAGTATGGATATCGATAAGATGGTAGAGCTAGCGAGAAATGAATTATCAAATCCTCTACCTGCTTGCATATATTTTGAAACACCAGAACAAATGATGTATATTTTTCGCACAATGGAGCTCCAGAGCAGGGAGTACTTGATACAAACATCAAAAACAGATGTTCCTTTCAGAATGTTACTAGAGCGTATCAAGCAACTCAATCTTTCTACGAAACAAGAGCTTGACTATTTCCAGTATTACATAGACAGGATTGAGGCTGAAATAAACCGGGAGATTTTCAATGAAAATAACCTGCAAGAAAAGTTTTTCCGAATTCTCTACGAGACTTTCTATGAGAGTGTCGCGTGCCCTGACACGTTAAATTTAAAAATATGCATCGAATACGTGTACGAGCAAGTGTTTGGAAAGTGTGAAGAGGGTCACCAAACTCTAATGGATCCTATGAAAATTCTCGAAGTTATGTACGAAGATTATAACTTGCGTATGGATTCGCTTGACTTTAAGGTTGTTAAACAAGCTCAGCATGATTTCTTTGCTCAAGATTTGAAGATGATGAAAAATGCCTACAAAGCCCAAAGAGAACTGAGATCATTTAGAGAAATGACAGACGCTATGAATAGAGCTTTTTTACCTCCTCATAAGTTCCAAAGACCAGTGTTGAAAAAGTTTATGGACAATAAAGCCTTAAGGGCACTCGAATACGACCAAAAGAAAAAGCTTATGCTTGATGCTGGATTAAAACAGAAGGGTAAAAAATATAAATTAACGCCTGAGGAATATGACGGACTGTTATTATTTACTGACTGGTGCGAAGGCACTAACCCAGTCCCATACTTAAAAGACTATTACAAATATGTTAAACCATCCTTTGAATGGGTGCCTCGGAAATCTATAAATCCTTAGTGCAAACTGTGTGTTTTGTAAGAACGATTTTTTAGTACATCTGTATTGTTTTATTTTGTTATATTTGTAGCCCACTATAACTTGATGTTAAACTACACACCAGGGAACGACTATCTGCGTCATATTGTATTGTATCATTGTACCAAATATCATTCAAATTGGTTCAGCCATTTTGCGTGAAACAGCAACAAACACGCATACATTTTTACAAAGTTTTGCGTTTATAATAACTATTAGTATAATATACGAATTGAATATATTTCTGTCCGTCTCTCCGACGGATGTACGGCTGTTCTCTTCTTCAGGTCGTATTTCTCAACCGATGCTCCTAAATTTGTTTAACCATTTAAAAATATTTCAGCTTACATAGACTCTATATCTCACAGGCGAGGTATTCAGCTCACATAATCACTAGTGTAACTCTTGTTAAAAGAGGTTTATGAAAAATATATCTATGAATGTTAAGAAATTGATACATTGGGGACCACGTTGCACCTGACTTTGTAGTGCCTTTTTAAATACCTAGTAATATGGTAATTATTTGCTCACTGCTCTATACTACAAATCAATATTCATTGAATACTTAGGTAGGTGCTTGTCAGATTATTTAACTTTTCTTTGACAAAATGACAAATTTTACTAAATCTATGAGGTCGTTAAATAACATATTTTGGATTACATTATACGAATATTTTTTATAGCAAATAGTTTATTTTTTGATATCACATCGCTTATTTCGTATTGACAATTTTGTTGTATAACGATGAAGAAAAATGGTTCAGTTCATTCTATTACTGTAACTGTTTCACGGCCAAGAACGTTTGCAAAAGCATCAACAAGTGACATAAGAAGAAAATACACGAAACAGAAAGTATCAGATAAAGTTATAACAAAACCATTAGATGCTACGACTCGGCTATATTCATTACCAAGAAACCAACCTATCCCGAGCAAGCTTTTTAAAGAAGATGTTTCGTTGCTGTCGTATAGATTATTCGCAAAGAAACAGGAATCCATCAGCAAAAGGCTGAAAAAAGCTATTAAGCTACATGACAAATATAAAATTGTAAACACTGATTTACGAAATCGCCTGCACGTGCAAAATCCTCCGGATAATGTTAAAACTGTAAAGGATATCGACGATTGCTACTTTCGATATATAAAAAACAATACTAAAAATCGTTACGTTCCTCTTTTCAAATCTTTGCAATTTGAATTTCACTATCGACTCAGAATACGACAAGAAATAGGCTATAAGCAAGACAAGATATTAAATATTGAACAAAACTATAGAAGGGAGCAAGAAAAGTATGAAAACAGCGTTAAACGATACAAGGAACAAGTAAAACATTTGGACGAGTTTGTAGCTAAAGATTATCAGAGGGCTATGGCGATTTTAAACAAATGCGAGACACTTACGGCTAAACTCAATAGAGAATTATCACTGAGGGAAAGTTTGGCCCATAAACAGTTTGCTATCCAATCTAGGTTGATAGGACTGGACTACTTGTATTTTATACAGCAAAAATACGGAAGGTTTTTGTACTATTTATCTCCTCCTTCTTGGCGAGCTAAAAATAGAGAATTTGCTCATTCTGTTGAAATAGAAGCAAAAGGATTTGATCTCGGTTCTTCGAGCGAAGAAGATACTTTTAATGTTATTTTTCACAATATGCAAAACGAGTGTTATTGTGGTCTCGTAAAACCGGTTCTATATTTTTCCCAACCTGACTTATTGATAAACGTGTTTGAAGGAATTGCAAAGCAACATTTGAATCATTTCGTCCACGTGATACCTCTTACACCACAAGCATTGAAACTAGAGAAAAGTACTGCACAGCTGAAAAATGACATTGAGGACGACACTGCTTTAGTAGCAGAGTTAATTGAAGACTTCTTGAAACACGTTAGTTTCTGTGAAAAAAGGGAAGCTCGGCTGCAAGTCAGATTCATGCAGATATTGTACGGTATGTTTTACGACACTGTTGCTGCGACAGATGTCCTAAAATTGAAAATTTATTTAGAATTTTGCTACGAAAAATTACACGGAGAAATCTCTTTTAACTTAAATATTGTGATGATGGCCAAGGCTTTGGAATCAATGTACATGGACTATTCTTTTAAACTAGACGCATTCACCAACGACAAAATTAGATTAGCTGTAAAACTCTGTATGGAAAAAGAAGATAAGAAAATAAGACAGGCTTATATTGCAGCTACAGAGTTAAGACGATTTCACACATTAGAACATACTTTGTTACGGGCCTATGAGAAGAGATATACTAGTAAAGGACCAACTGCTAATGATTTTGTGAAACTACCACCTGTTCAAAAAACAAAGCGTCGTCGCCAGCCAGTAAAGCCTAGAGTAAGCTGTCGTCAATTTTCATTAACTGAAGCGGAAATAGAATACTTGCATTTATTTACGGATTGGTCGCACGATGAAGACCCTTTTAATTATCTGCACAGTCTTTCTGCCTCAGACAGAATACCTTAAAATTTGTATTAAACCAATACAATTTTGTTTTAAAATGTACCTAGTTCTTCTTTTCTTCGGCGTATCTATTTTTCTGTTTACTTGCAACTTACTCACCCTAAGCACTCACCACTTTGAGTTATCTGTCAAGATTCCCATAAAATCTAACATCACTGGCACTTATAGATTATAAATGCAATTGCACGTCACTATATTTAGTAAAGAAATAAAGAATAATATATATATATATATATGTATATGTATCATTACTGCAAAATTTTAGTAGCTAACAAACAAGGTATCAATATATGACAAAGTGGTTAGGCAGTTGCCCCCATAGATAAATAGGAATTGAATTAATTGACTTGGCTCACATCACAATTCGATTTCACAAAAAGGATCAAAAAATTTGAAATGTAAGGTTTTTTACTGGCTTCATAGGCAAAACAATAACTGTGTATAAAATTTTATGTTAGAAGATTCTGATGATCGGTAAGTCAGTGAATCAGTGACAATAGTAAGGAACTATGACAAGTTATTATTCTTAAATTAGTGGTTCAAATTAAATGTAATTTGGGAATATATCCATATATGTATGTCTTTATTAGATGCTGAAAATATAAGCTTTCTCATAACAAAGCTACAGGGGGGTCCAAAACGGGTCGAACCGCTTCGAGAAAAGGATGGTACGACCGCGCCTTTGTTTTGCTTGATACGTAGGTATGTACTCCAAATATAAATATTCGAGTTTTGACCCAGCGAGTGAAGCGTTTTTCCTTCAAGCCTTACGAAAATTTGTCACGAAACTACCTACTAGTTTTATGTAATTGCAAATCTGGTTGGCTTAATATTGTTTCTGTCATTTTATTTGGAGAACTTCGTTAAATCGTTTCACCAAAGTTCAGGAATAAAGTATATCATAATATAACCAATACAATGTGGAAATCAAACGCCGAAACTGTGACTGTTACGATAAAAAAACCAAAAATATTCGCTCAGGACTCGGCAAATCATGTGAATAAAAAAACCGTTAAGAATCGCAGTGAAAAGAAAACTATAAATGCATCTGTAGCAACAATAGCAAAATATTCAATACCATACATTCGAATATGTCCAATTAAACCAATAAATCAAGACTTACTTCTGGCATACAGATTATACGAAAATAATCTTAGAAAAATCATACGTGAACAACGCTTGGCGATTGAGTTGGAAAAAAAATACAAACTTATGTACGTTGACTTACAGAAGCGAATACATATAGATGACCCCCCGAATGACGTTAGGACTGTGACAGATATGGACGACCGTTACTTTAGTTATTTGCGAAGTCATATTAGTACTGAATATATACCGCTATATAAATCACTAAAATATTTATATGGTGAGCAACTTCGTGCAAAACAAGATATAGGGCACAGAGAAGACTGCGTTTTGGGTATAGAAGTTGCCTATAGAAGAGAACTAGAAATATATCAAATTAGTGCTAAAAGATATAAAGAACAAGTGAAACAGTTCGAAAAGTTCATATCAGAAGATTACGCAAAGTCAATGGAATGCTTGAAAACAGCAGAAACTTTATACTATTCTCAACTTACCGAAATACATCAACAAGTAAGAAATATGGCAGTAAAACAATTTTTTACTCAATCAACATTGTTAGGAATTGACAATCGGTATTGCATACTGCAGAAATACGGTAGGTTTTTGTACTATTTATCACCCCCGAGTTGGCGAGCTGACCATAGAGATTTTGCCCGATCTGTTGAAATAGAAGCCAGAGGATTCGATCTAGGCGTGTCTAGCGAGGAAGATACATTCAACATAGTGTTTGAAAAGCTTAAAAATGACTGCGGTAGTGGTCTCATCAAGCCAGTTCTATACTTCACTCAGCCCAGTGGCTTGATGACAATATTTGAGACTCTGGAACAGCAACAACTGCATCATTTCATCCATTTGACTCGCCTGCAGCCAGTTATGGAAAATATGAAGGTTATGATAAATAATCTAAAACTATGGATTCGAAAGGACTCTCACGTTGTTGGTAATATAATAAAACATTTTGAAAACCTTATAAGGTTCTCCGAAGAAAGTGCTCACCAGATGGAGGCCAAGTTTTTGAAAATACTCTTTAGTGTATTCTACGATAGTGTGGTCGGCACAGATTTTCTCAAGTTACAAGCGAATATAGAATGGTGCTACGAGAGGATGCTAATGCAGAAACCGAACACCACAATAGGATTAACCGCTAAAACTTTAGAAGACATGTATATGGAATACACATACGCGCTGGATGCTATCGGTAATGATGAGTTTAGGGTGGCATTGAAACAGTCTATTGCCGATGAAAAGAATAAAATGAAAAGAGCTAGCAAGGCAGCCCGAGAAATGCGTCTGTTTGACCGGCTCGAGAAGTCGTTGCGGCGTGCTTGTGATGTAGATAAAACTATTGAAACTACTGTACCTCGCATGATGCGGCGCTTACCTCGCAAGAAGAAAGAATTGGAGACCAAACCTGCTGCAGTCAATAGAAAAAGCAGCCAACGAGAGCTCACTGACGAAGAAATTGAATATTTACATTTATTCACCGATTGGAACGAAAAGAAAAATCCAGCAAAATATTTGCAAAGTTATTCGCTTATCTAATTTAAAAAGATCATCAAACAAACTTAATAGATATTATGGCTTTTTATGTAAGTATCTAAGTTGTCTTTACATTTTGCGTTATGTTTATATTAAATAGGTATGTTGTTATAACACGTTGGATTAGATGTTGTTTAGATAACTGTAAGATACCACCTAGAATCTATTAATAAAACGTATACTTATTGAAAACAGACTTTATTTACGGTTTGATTAAAAATGTCTATGCTTTTATTAAAACACAATACAATAATATAAATGATTGATTAAAGTATACATAAATATTAAAAACAAATTCTATAACAAAATGTACACATACTACTCATATAATTTTAATGTTTGGTTTCATGGTATTGACAAATAACTACTTGGAATTTACATATTTACAATATGAGTAACATGAACTGGTAAAAGCTTTACATGACGCATGTATTACAAAATTATTCTAACTTATAATTAGATAAATAAATACCTTATGATTTAAACACAACTTTCAGGCAACGAACTTAGACTGCAACGAAAATAGGTTATCTTAAGATCAATTAATAAAAAATATCGAAATAAATGTGACATTTATGAGCATTAAAAATATCGCCACTGGTTCAAAGACGAATACGAAATGCCAGTAATAAAATCGTTGCTAAAATGATCTGAGAAATATTTTTTCATGGTGGCTGTGCGTGCGTACCTACCGTTTCACATATATCTAGAGTCTTTGTATTAAAAACTTTAAAGCTTTAGCCTTTATCGATCATTTAAATTAGTTTTGGTATGTGGTTATTAATTTGTAGACATTTAATTCGGGTATTTCAATCAATTGTCAACCTCGAGCACCTACAAATCACACTTAAATAGGACATACAGAGTTACAGAAGAATACAGAACACTTTACATTGAATTAGAATACCACATAATTTTTTCATGATACTCAGGGTCAGCTTGTACCTAATATTGAATGAGCCTTTTCGGGCACGATTTCTAGCCGTTCAGATAATTAGAAAGTGTTAGTTACTACATCCTATTTACATTTATTTACATAAAGAAGCAGTCTACGGAAGTGATTATCCTTAGAATCCATATTACTTACACCAAACCACGCATCTTTTTTAGCTATGAATTGAAAAAAGTGTGAAAAAAGGTTAGATCAGCTTACAAGCTTTAATTTTGCCAAGAGCTTAAAAAAACTCACCGCTTTAGGCCAATATATATTCGTGAAAATTGGGAAAAATGTTGTCTTAATATTTTTTCGTTGTAATTAAAATTGTAGTCCCATTCTCCGTTACCATTTGTCATACCGTAATCCACAATCGTATTGCGAAGTTTTACATAGGTACGTTAACCGATATTTTGGTGCAAGTACTTAAGTCAAACGGTCCCGTATAATGTTAAAAGCGATATAATGAAAATAGGTCAAGGTGGTAGGTGAATTACTGCATGGTGCACACTAAAAACAAACGATGTACACATATGGGTAATGTTTTACAAGATATACGTGAATAAAGGGCTTAGGTACCTAATGCGACGAAATCATTCCAATTTCAACTATGATTTCATGAATACGCTACAAGGTATTCTTAATATTGTAGCTGGTCCCACGGTAATAATATGAGTTACACGTAAACATAAAGATTTTGATGAAAAATATGCGTGCCGTGGGATTTGCATACCCGCAGACCGACTAATGCAATGTCGATAACTCGGCAAGCAATATGATTGCACAAGGCTTCGAGTAAGTGACTCCAACTGAATCTTTAACTCGCCATAAATACAATCCTCTCGATCTCTGCGACATCATTTTTCCTTCCACCTAGCTATTTTCAAAAGAAAATGACTAGTAGTAAAATTAATTTCAAAATACCTTATCGTTTCCCTCAAAATGTCCAATATAAATTGAGCAACATTATGATGGAATAATTCATAAGATTGTTACACAACTATCGATATAAAACAATATTTGGTGTTTTCGGCGGACGTTACAAAGATCCATCCAAACTATCCGATGAGCATTTAAAATACTTGCAACGACCGCATCTACTCAACCGCACAGTCGATCAGTTACCAGATCGATCGTCACGATAAAGTTTATCTGACACGTTTTTTCTGCAACTTGGCGAGTTTTCTCCGTTTGAGTATCATCTCGTAGAGCGCCTCGAGTCCCTCATGCAGGCCCTCGCCGGTGATGGCACATGCGGGCTGCACGTGCCAGGCGTGCGAGTCACGCGACCCGTGCGGGGACGACACCAGTTCGTGCAGCCCCAGCAGTTTCTCAAGCTCGCGCGGCTCCTTGGCGCCCGGCAGGTCCTGCTTGTTCGCTAGCACCAGGATCGGCACGCCCGTGTTGTCGGGCGACTTCGCCGTTCTGATCAACTCCATCTTAGCTTCCTCCATTCGCTCCACGTCGACGGAATCAAGCACGAAGATGATCCCGTCCGTGCAACGCGTGTACGATTTCCAAAGCGGTCGAAGTTTCTCCTGGCCGCCGACGTCCCACACGAGGAAGTTGACACCTTTGGATTTCCCGATGGTGCCTTTGACTTTTTCGCAGTTGAACCCGATCGTGGGTACGGTGTTCAGATACTGGTCGAATTTTAGTCTGTAAAGTGCCGTAGTTTTACCGGCGGAATCGAGGCCGAGCATGACCACGTGCAGAGTGCCCTGCGCCGTTGGCAGCGCATCCAGCAGGCTGGAGTTCTTGCCCATATTCGCACCCATTCTGAGACGCCGCGCGACTATCTCACGCTGTCGTTCAAGCGCAACATCACGAGCGGTCGGCTACACCTGGAAATAAAGAAATACTAATATTAAAACCTGTTATAACCAAACCAAAAGAAAACAAATCTTCTTGTTTTTACCGTCTTGAAGCGCGAGTTAGCAAAAAGTGTAGTGAATCAAGGTAAGTAAGTATATTCATCAAGCAGTTCCGTGTTTTACCTGCTATGTTTTGGAAATACGAGTATGTATTCGACTATCTTACACAAATTGTAACTTCGAGTTCGAGTACATCACTACTACTGGAGAAGATGCCTCTATGAGATATTATATTATGTTATAGTGCAATCTCCTGCGATCCCATTCTATTTCGGTGCGTGTCTGTTTCGCGGCGCACGTTTGCTCAAGATAATAATGCTCTCCTATTAATATACTCTGGCCTTATGGCGTTAATAACGATAACATGAATAATAAAGCACATTCACGTAACTCGTGTGTGGAAAATTGCTTTCGTAATACATATTGGTGCTTAGATGTGCGTTACACACTCCCTTATTATTTTGTCTTTAATAATAGCTTCTGCATTTGTAGTGAAAGGTTACAGACAGAAAAATATATTTCCAATGCGATACGACATCTGTGAAGTCGACGACCTGATGCCCTTTAACATGACTTAATTCGAACAGTGTTCATCAGTTTCGAAATTGCTTTGTTCTATAATTTGTATGGCAATCATTGTACGCAAATCGCTCCAGCTAGCGGGATTGTGATGTTCTCAGCAATCATCATTTGAATTGATCGATCCGCGTCCTATCTAGTTGCGTTGGAAGTTTTAATGGTAATATTTTGAACAGACCTGTCGTCGTGTAACGGTAAAGCGTACACGAGAGGGGGTCTTCGAGATGAGACGAGATGTCGCCATGGCCGCTGCGCCCTTTTAATAATTATCTGCGGCGGACAGACGAGTCATCGACTTTTTGCACGAAGTCCCGGGTAACGACACGGGCTTACAGTTCAAGAACACCTGCCGTCATCATCGCCTTTAAGCACATGTCGTAAAGCTCAATTTAGATTTATGACACATAAATAAAGAGAGATCTGATGCGGCATGCAGCATGCTTGTGTGAATATTTGATCTCTTCAATTTGGGAGCAATGACCTAGTGATCAAAAATGTCGGTAGAGGCTAGTACTTTTGACAGTATAAGTTTTCAGATCTTAAGGCATTCAACCTAGTTTGATGCCTTGAGTTATGATAATCCGGTCGTCTAGTTTTGCCACACCATTTATTTCTAAAAATAATATAAATAAGTAGTCGTATTTCATATGGATAAACGGTTTATTTCATAGTGCTATCCACGCAGTATTGGCATTAGTACGGCACACGCTTGGCACTATTCTAGGGCAACGAAAGTTCTGAGTTTTTTTACATTCGAGGTCGAACGAATCGCAAGTGAGCTTCGAGCAATATTGGCAGTTGGCAGGCCTTCGACCCGTCTATCTTGAAAAACTAGTGTAGCAACTTTTGTTTTTATTCGACACACTTTTTGGACCTGCAAAAAATCTTGACAAAACTGTGGCGATAAGATATGGTGATTGAGAAAGTAATCGATGGCTTTAAGAATTCGTTTGTTTCTTCTAAAAGCTGTATAGTCGTTTTATCGTCAATATCGAAGCTATTCAAATATAAGTCTTTAACGTTTATTAGCATCAATAACGACATGTAAAAGGACTTACATGCTGTCGTAATAGTTAAAATTGCAGGAACATCTCTCTCGCTACAACTGTACAAGTTACCTACAAAATTCGTAATATTAGAAACGAATTAGTCAATCTGTTTCCCTATTTCTTGTATTACTAAGAGACGGATACAAATCTTATTAACTAGACACCCTATAAAGGGCTTATTAGATTGGAAACTGTCTGCTGTCTGCACGTAGTAAGGTTAAAAGAGTCAGTAGAAAGCATAATGTTGGCCCTTACTTTCTCTGTCTGAGCCCCGCCTTACCGAGTATCTTTATAGCCAACTGTTTTATATTGTTTTGCTGTACAGCGTTCGGGTTGAATAGTATCTTTACGTGAACCTACTTTGCTTATATACTTTTACTGGTATGCATTTTTGTTTATTTTTAATAGAGAGTACCTGCCATAATTTTTTGGTTTACTTTTATTAACAACAATATTTTCAGACAACTTACATTTGTGATCTCTATAATTAATAATTATTTAACGCATTGTTTGCTTCGTAAATTAAAACTTATAATTAACTAAACTTATAAATAAGCGAACTTTGAACGTTCCTACGAAAATAAGTTTTGAAGCTAACCTAACCTACTTCATTATTCACTAATCAACTTTATGTACTTAGATCTCAAGGAGTTGATAGCAAAACAGTCTTTGATACGAGAATATCAAATATTTAAGTTTGACATTCAAACCATCAATATGAAAAAAATGCGAGATTCCACTTTCATGTGGAACAAGTATTATAGAGCATCTTGGCAGTTCAACAACCCGCAAGAATAAATAAACGTTATATAGACACTTCCAATACTTACGAGGTCATGGGCAACAGTAAGTTAAATTGAATTAAAAAGACATTAGCACTGAATTACAGCTTACATTTCTTAGTATTAGTTAACACAAAAGGTTATTAATATTCACGATCATTATTTGATTTATCGACCTGAATGCTAGTATAAAACTACACAAATTCAACCTATGTACATGCTAATTAGCGGTTCTATAATATAATATAGATTTTACAAGTAAAAAAAAAAATGTCTTACGCAGTAAAAAGCGGAAAAGTCATAGACGTAGCGGAAGAGGGCACGTGGGCAGCGGGCAATGGGCAACAAAAGCGGGTCGCGGGGCCGACCGCTGCACTAAGTTGCGGACGACCACTTGCACCGCATACCAGGCTGACTAGCGGAACCGTAACTGGACCTCCGTAATACAATTAGTGCGTTATCTAGTTAAACATGATAGCGATGGCGCTAAGAGATGCCTGTAGCTGAAATACTTATCATGTAAACTGCATTAAAATCGCTGTTATCTCATATTATAATTATTGTTATCAATTTACGTACCTAATGCTTGCATTCTTACAAAGCTAAAATAAAGCACTGTATGTTAATTGACCGAGCGAGATGTTTGCTGGTCTCTGTATTTGCTTCTTCGTCTGTCCGTGAACTATAACTTTGTTATAAAATTGTTACAAAAGTGCAATGTTGCTTTTTGACCGCGTGCTCACTTTTGATGACCAAGCGAAGCAAAGTAAAGCAAGCGAAGTATCCTAAAATTATATTAATTTATATATGTATATATATTCTATAATTTTTATTGTCCTGAAATTATGATCCTGAGCGTTAGCGAGGAAATTAAAAGAGCACGGGTGAAAAATCTTTGCACTCGATGCAACACGTATCTTTACATCCCACCTCAGCGAGGAAATTAATACATACAAAATATAAAAAATAATAATAACTTATTTTAGTTTTTTCACTTATTTTTAACATAAGGTTTTAACAATATGACGTGAAAAGATAATTAACGTCGAAAATTATAAAAAGTACAGCAAAAAGGTACCGAGTCTGAGTTTTTAACAAAATAAAAAAGGTTGTATGATGAATTCGGCACCATAGAGGTAGAAGTAAATAGGTTGAATGAGGTTTTTAATTCACAAACTTATTACACACGATATTCTAAATTAAAATTTACTTTATCCTCTAGCGGATAAAAACGGCTTTTGCACTCAGATATCGAATAGCAAAAATACTCTTTCCGAGATGGTGGATGAAAAAAATATTTACCTCTTACTAAGGAGAATGTATAACGCTGATATTTAAAAGGAAATTTGTCGCGTCGTGATCTTGTTTGTCAGTTAAAGAAGCTTGTTAGGGACATGTTACTACTTGCCTAACTTTCGTTAGAAAACTAGAGAAGTCAATGAGCGCTTAGTTTATATAATGATATTCGTCTACTTTAAACCACGTGAGCTGTACTAGGTTAAACGCGAAGCACCGTATAAACCTGAAAAATGTCTTGTAGGATGCAGTATTATAAAAAAAACATGTTACATGAAACAATGGGTAAGATATCGAATAGATATTTCCAAACATAGATATAAGACATAAAATAGGTTGATTTTAAACTCTCAGAGATTTGCAATCGTAACATTTTTTTAAACAATTATTTCCAAAAAGAAAGCTCTTTTAAGCGCTATTTTAAGCTCGAGCGGAAAATGATCTACCAATAGAGATCAGTAACCTGTAATGTATTGCGAAAAAACAACGCTAAGTAATAAACAATAGCTAATAAATACGCATTTAATGGACCGAGTGACGTGTTTGGGTGCAATAAAGTACAATAACGAGATCATAAATCGTTTTGAGAAAATCTGGTGAAAAGTGTGTCGTTTTATTGCTTATATTAATATCAATAATATTTATCATTCATTGGCTATTGCCCTTAAATACGTCAAGGAAGTTGAGACAGTACCTTCACCAATGATATTCTATGTAGGGAGATGAGAGACTTTGGAGAGCAGTCAGTTGGCTTAGAAACCAAAGAGTACGTTTTATTGAATTGGGTATAACGAAGCTCAAGCTATGAAGTTAACATCACCTCTATAAAACTGTCGTTGACCTTCACATTTTGTTTAATTTGTTGTAATTTTGTAAATGACACAACTACAAAACGCGCTAACGCTGAACGCAAAAAAACTGTACGTTTTAACATGTTGTTTTGGTGTATGATATGAGTAAACTTAAATTGTAAAGGTTTTTATTAAAGCTTTAATAATATTTATTTTTACTATATTAAAAAAAGCTAATAGTCACTTACCAGTGATAAAAAAACGCCTCTTCAATGCCGTAAGCGAAACGAACTTATCAGTTTCGAATGAAATCGTTTCTGTAACAAATAAAAAATGCAGATTAACCTTCGTGGGTACTGAATTGCACTTTATAACAAATTTGAGGAAGCCAATTAAAACACGTTTTGTTGTTTACACTGAGCAGTACTAGTACGTACATGGTTGCCTAATTGATATCGTTCTAAGCGATAAGGCTGTCATTAATATATATATATATATCGTGATAGGTTATCATTTAGATTTCAGTGAAGACTATTCTCCTAAACAGTATTTCTCATATTATTTCAACCTGAAAAGTTAAGAGTTCTTATAACTTATACTTTGGAGACGCAAGAGGTGAGCCAGAATGAAATTCACTCATCTATTTACATATGTCAGTCAGTAAGGACATACTGATATTTGCTAGGAATCAATGTACAGCCTAAACCGCTGAACCTAGGGACATGAAATTTGGAGGGTATATACAATCAAATTTTTTTTGGAAATTTTGCCCCTTAAGTGTTCCAATGGGGTTTTAAAGTTCGAAATTTTTTATACTTTATTTTGTCGCAGGCATCGCCGCGAGTGTCAGCGACTATCATAAATCATAATTATAAAAGCTAGACACTGGACGGACGGAAGAAATACTACAAAGGTTCTTTGAAC
Organism: Ligdia adustata; assembly: GCA_947049295.1. Classification (NCBI taxonomy): domain Eukaryota; kingdom Metazoa; phylum Arthropoda; class Insecta; order Lepidoptera; family Geometridae; genus Ligdia; species Ligdia adustata. The sequence continues at coordinate 6,579,542 of OX346225.1, read as the reverse complement.
AATCCGATGGGTATCTATATATACCCATCGGATACTATATACTATATAATATGGTACGAGTAATATTATTACCTGTTCCGTAACTAACAGCCTTATGGACTACAACACTAATTATTTTGTATTTATATACCTATAGCTATGTTGCTGGTACTGTTTCCTGTTAATGTTTATTAAACGGAAGATGTTCTGAGAATATTATCTATATGTATAAAATTTACTTAGGTACATTCTAGTGGCGGAGAGCAATATCCGGTTTTTCTGCTCAACACTTGCAGTGAAAGAAATGTTTTCCGTCTCCGCCATCCGACCTTTATGAAATGACGACGCATCAGATAGGAATTTGCCCCATTTTTAGAAATAGTTATTTTGCCAAAATACCAAGCTATGATTCAATTTTCTTTGCCTATTTATTAGCTATGTAAAAAAATGGCTTTATAGCATTGCTAACTACAATTAAGTAGGTACCGTAAAAATCACCTGCGTCTAAAGAGTAAAAACTCTTGAACCTACAAGTAACCTAACCTTCTTATAACGTAAAATAATACGAGTATCAAGTCATATTATGATACGTTATACTGATAAAAGTATCGGTTACTGAAATATGATATAGAACCCTGTAAGTAAGCTGTAACTAGAGGCTAGTAGACACCTCATCATAAATAAGGTTAATAGAACGGAATTAATTCCCTAATAGTTCTATATCAACAGTACTAATAAGTGACTACCGTCTTCAATACGGCAGGTACCTTAACAAATTGCACGGTTATTTTCATTTACAAACCAAGCTATTGGACCGATTTAGACTTAAATTATACTTTAAAACCTCAAAATTACTCAGTTAAGCAGGTAAATTTTATTTTGATCTAGAAACTCTGGTGGATTGGACCGATTTTATAAATGTATATGGCATATCACACCACCTGAGGAGTTATACTCTTTCAATCAAAAATGTTTTTCAAGTCAGTTCAGGGAAATATACATTAAAAAATAACCTTTTCCTTCTTGAGAATGGGTAAAACAGGTCGATACTTTGTAGTATTAGGTTTTCGGCGAAACCTTGACTAGGTGTAACAATGCAATAACATTGTGCATTTATTTATAGACATGACCTTAAAAGGTCCACGAAAAAATTGACGCCAATATTTTTTTTATTATCTATGTATGACGTATGTACGCGACAGAGGCCAAAAAGTAAAAATCTAGAGAATAAAAACTGCTAGACAGCTATAAAGTTTCCCTTGAGAACGTGCCAAAAAAACTCCATCAGTCTACCGTTATTTTTTTTAGTAATGGCATAAACCGTGTTTACTTTCCTGGTACCTAGACCACTCTACCGTTGAACAAACGATTCATCGCGAAATTTGCGGAGATGTCACCTTCTAGGCACCGAGTTGTGGGTTGCATGACCACATTTACTCCACAAGTCAGTTTACTTGTAACTTGTTAATGACTTATTATTAATCTATTCTTACGATAAACGCTTGTATTATTTAAGTTGTGATAAATTTTTTGCAATTTCTTTTTTTTTTTAATTAAGTGAGACTAGAGTAGATTAGTACAGGGCTGGATTAACATTGATACTATTTTTTTATAGAAACTTAGCAATGGGTGCTTTGCTTGACGTAATTGGAAAGTGGGCTGGACCTAGTTGGCTAGTAGTGTATCAGTCACTGTGCAATTTTTTTAACGAAATATGGATGAAATATTTCTTATTTTATCTATGTGTCTTTTGGATTAAAGTTCTGAGAAAGTGTTTTTTTAAACAGTCTTTTATATACTTTAACGATTTCAAGATAGAAAAATACTGTAATTGAGTACAATAGTACTACTAGACATTTCTTGTGCCATCAATTTTACTTAATTTAATTTAAGAAAAATTACGATTAAAAATTAGTTAAAGGAAAACATAAAATTTGTTGAAATTAATTCTGCAACTGAGGAAAGAATCAACTTTAATAGAATTGTAAGTAAACCCATCAGATATAGCAGACTCAGTAGGTACGAGTATAATAGTTATATTTACTGCTTACTATTAATTTTTATGTTATTTTGATTGAGTGTATGTTTTCAACCAACCTTAGGTAAATACTAAAATATTGAGATGCTCTTATGTTTGTTTATTTGGATTACTGAGATTGGATTTTTACGAGCATAGTTCGTAAATATGTGGCTTGTATGCTTAACCTTGCACTAGTTTTATTAGACAGCTGGATAACATATTAAATTCATTTATATCAAGATGTTTTGACCTTGATTTATCTGTAAAGAAATGTAAGTTTTTTTAATACGACTTTAACATGTCTAACTATAAAAATAAACGTAATGTTTTTAGTGGTCTAGAATTCAGGTTATTGTATGCGTGATACTTGTTGCTTCGTATGTACTAGGCCTAAGTTGATAACCAGGGTTCGAGGTGTACCTACTATACCAAAAGTGAGTGACTATACTCATCATTACGAACAGCTTTCATTATGGGAACAACCCAAAATCGGTTGTCGCCAAAACGTATGAAACAGCTGATTTTTTTCTCTACTTAGATACGTATAATCTATGTATTATATAGATTATACATATCTCGTAAGTATGTTATATGTATATGTATATATATATTGCAAACACGCAATTGGTATATGTATATATATATGTAATTGCTGTTCATTTGTATCTCTAAAACTCGAGAATGGCTGGACCGATTTAGCAAATTATGATCTTGAAATATTTGAGTTCAGGGAAGGTTTAACGTTTAATTATCCAATACAAAGTGTTTCTGTTGCGAACCATTTGATTATATTATATATACTCGCAGCTAGACATCGATATAGAAAAATACGTGGAAGAAATATATCTTTATATGTTTTTATTGTATTGCTCAACAGAAGCTCCGTCTTCTTTCACTTACCAACTGAACCTACACTGTTTAATTATCTGAGCATAACTATAAACTTGCTGATTAAAACCTTTCTATTAATTAATTGGAACATTTTGATTTGTATTTTTATTACGAATAGGACGTACATATCTGTTGTATGTGCTTATATATATATTATCCTGAACAGCTAGGCATTTGACTACAAGTTCGCACGACCACGGAAGTCAGCGACACTGTAGCCCTAGATTTGGCATGCCAAGTCCGGAATACACTGGCTCTCAAAGAAGGCTGCTGGAACACACCGTTAGGTGCTTGGCGACAGACAACACATAATTATTTGTTTTTTTTAAGGTACAGTATTTGTACCATCTCTTTTTTTCTTTTTTTATTGGTACATCGACGTTACTGTTTGCACTAAGTCCGATCCATCCAAAGGTTGCCTGGAAGAAATCGGTTTGGGCGATAAGGCCGCCCAATGTACTACCAATGTTTTGAATATAATATATTTTTGTTTTTGGTGTGCAATAAAGATATATTGTAAAAACCAAATTGTCGTATACTACAGGAACAAATCTATAAAGCACATAATTATTATGTAATCTACTTACTGATAGACGGGAAGTAACCGTTTTGCTTCACTTAACGAAGGCGTTTGTATGAATAAATATGAATTGTATGGTAATATTTATGATTTTATTAGCGTAACTGGCGTGGGATGCGGGAACACCTTGTCAGATAGCGTCCGCACGAGAACATTGTTGGTTTGACTATGGACTGAGTGGTACATTTTCGTACCTATAGGAATTTATTGGTTTACATGGTTCCTGACTCTACATGTCGGGTCGGGTGTACAAATAACATCGGAAACAGTTACGAAGAATGTGAGACGCAATTAAAATCTATACATTTTTTTTTGCCAAAAGCAATATAGCATAACACATACAGTTTGTATAACATTAAAAACGTCAAGCAGCAATTTAAGAGGTCTGTTTTTTTTCATTTCAAATTATAATGACTTCGTAGAATTTTGGTATATAAGCTCAGCCTACAAGGACTAATTAATTCAACCTACCGCGCGCCGTTTCTATTTCTTTATTATTCTTCAATAATATTTTTTCTAAGTAGTCAGATGTTAAAACTGTCAGTCATAAAGAGAATTAAGAAAAAAGAAAACATTCGTTTAATTGACCTACATAAAACTAATCGAACTGTAAAATAATTGAAATAGTGTGGCTGAACCACTCCTATAAGCTCAAACATTCTTCTTATTTGATAAGTAATTGTGTATGAGTAAATTACTAGATATTTACAAGATATTTACGATTTTTCTTACAAAGTTAACAAAGTATTACCGTTTCATATCGCAGTTAGGACTTTCAATGTCACGAACACCGAAGAGCCTACACAGAAAACCATATGCTTACATATTCACTCATTCTTTTTTGTAGTAGACATTGAGGTTATGTTGTTATAATTATCGATATTACTAACGCTGGCTTTGTTATGTCCTCATACGCAGTAGGTATATATATCTTTTTTATCAGTAAAATGTTTCCGTTAAATTTTAACATGATCGCCCGCCTGTCGTTACAACACGTGACTTCACCGACTTTTTGTGAACATTGCCTTTTTGCGATGTTGATTGCTTTGGTTCGGCCGGAACCTGCTGGGAGACGGTTATATAACAAGCTTTTGCTTATACCTGTAGGTGAGTGCGTAAGAAAAGCTATAACAATCGAATACTTATACTTATTAGATATTTATTTTTTATTCTTACCGTAACGATGTAAAAACGATTTTAATTGTGAATACGTGCACTGTCAATTTTCTATTGAAAATAAGTATTAGTCGAATTGCTTAAAAGTTCATTAAAACTAAAATGAATGCCGTCATTTAAGTACGAGTTAGTTTTTATCATTTTTTAGACATAACAGACAAGTTTTTGAATGATTATAATGAGCTATTTTTGTTCTTAAACGCAACTCATCTGATATAAAACGACGATGCGGCCTATTATGGTGGTTTGCCTATAAGAAACCGATTCCTTGCGATTTTATAAGATCGAGATTACAGCTATTAGGAAGTAGAGGCAGCGAATTTTACAACCTGGCCATTCGCACAATAAAAGTCGACGCAAAGCGTTTAGTGCGAGTCCGTGGAATCTGGCATCTTTACATTAGCAGTACATTATCTTTATGTTTTATTGTCTTTTGTTAGTTGTACTATAGTTAAATTAACTCCATAGAATTATATTATTTGATGTAAAAAAGCATATTACTTATTAGTATTGCCGACGATTCGGACTAAAATATATTCGACCCTAGACTGAAACAACAGTTCTAATCTTTTATTGATTAGTTAACAAAAGAAGATTATTATATAGCTAGCAAAAAAATGATAAAAGAATACTCAATTCTCGTTTAGCGAGAAAAAGTAACATTTATTCATTCAAAAATTTCATTTCATGGGATGAAAGTCGATAAGGCAAGGTAGGATGTCTGAGTGCTCCATTAATCAATATCTAGGTACTCGTAGATTCTAGTAAACTCGAAGAAAATTATGCATTGGATCCCTGCTGGCACGATATTAAGTGAAAGCTTTATGCTTAACCAGTTTCCGATGGGTATCTAATCAGGCCGTGCTTACGAATAGGTTGGTAAGTTCTTTATGTTGCGCCTGCCTGCTTTTGCAATCACATTACAACCGAACTCACTGTAATTGCTGTAATATACGAGTATATTTGCGAATTTGTCGAGTTAAGGTACAAAGATTTCAGACAAAGTCTTCGTTAGATAAGATTTTAACACACAAAAAAACTTAAACTTAGCAGAAACAAATAACTTTATTTTTAGAAGTTACCTCTACAAGCAGAAGGAAACATTCTTGTATAACCTATTTTGGTTATAAGTTTACGTCGTGCGTGATTGATTACGTCTGTCAGTAGTGTGAATTGATATCGATGTTTTGCGTCATTAAAACGTCGCCATCGTGAGCGTCGTGACCACCGTTGCATGGCTCAAAGAAACCGTCTGGTCTCTTGATTAAATTACGTCGTGTCACCGTTAGTGGTGCTAACAGCTGCCGCACAAGCCTACGGTCAAATCGGGGCCGACCGACGACCGCAGTCTCACTACGTTTCCAATTTGCTTTCCATTTGCTCTCCGAACGGCTTCTATGTTTGAAGAGCCGGATTAAAGAGTCACCTCTGTTTGACTCTGGTATTCGAGCACCTATTAAACCTGTATCTCGGTTAACACGACTTTGGTAAATGATGCACTCTAGTGCAGGAAGAAGTGATCGGCTTTCCGTCTGGTAGTGTAAATCAGAACGTGCCGAGTTACTGTTTAAACAAGTCTATCGAAACGGCCCTTCGTAGTTTATTGTCCATGTTCATAAAAGCATGTCCGTCCATGCAGAGACATTGAGAGCAGTGGGTCACTTGGCGACGACTCGGCTACCGGGACCTCAACAACTACTCAGAGCTTCAATCATAACTTGTTTCCCGACAAAGTTGAGAACAGGTTTGTGACAGCCGCATTGTTGCACTTCCATCCACTATCATCTTGATTGCGGCTCAGTGATTTATCCCTTCAATGTGGATATGTTTGAAGCGACCCTTTGTATTCGGTGACGGGCAATTAATACAGCATGGTCTTGAGTTACGACGGGTTTCGTGGCGTTTTCTCACAGTCGCAGCCAGCGTGAGGTCAAGTAATCAAGTCTCTCAATGCTAATGCAATAGAGCTTGGCTGTATACGGGCTCTATCGAGTGCCGCGAATAGCAATCTAGTCTAAGTATCTATTAATTTTTACTTCCTTATGGATTGTATTGGCTAGATTTTAGCCTGTTTGAGATAACCAGTATAGCTATATAGTGCAGAGCGCAAACATGAAATAACAAAAATACAATCACCTATATCAGTACATAATCAGCAAGATTATATATCCTTAACACAATAAAAATTAAGGCCATACCTTTCTGCCTGTTTAAAGAGTTTTTCTGCAAACTCTTTACTTCTGACTCAAATGTAGGTTAAGTATTAAAAACAGCGCTTTGATGGTGCAAAACTGTATTTTATTATCGAAGTGGTCGTTCTAAGGCTGCTTGTGGGTAATCTTGTTTACCATTTGCCACGAGCCTATCAGGCAGGTTAGCAATCGCGGCCAATGGCTCGAGAAATTGCTTACAGATTATAATTTTCCTCGAGCTGGCATATCTTCGTTTTGACGCGTAATTACCTGTCTGCGGTCTGGTCGGCTGGTATAAAATTACTTGATAGCCTACTTGTCGTATAGACTGCAACGGTGATTTACCATGGGGCTCATGATAAATATAAGCTAGCAGAATTTGAAGGCAAACTATATAAAACCATTGTTAGTCTTTCGTAAATAGTACGGCTTAGCACGGAGTAAAGAAATGGATACCTACTTAGAGAACATTCGGAAAAGATGAATCTATCTCTAATTGCTGTTGTTCAAACACACTTAAAACCTGTATCAGTCACTTAAGAAATTCTATGTCAAGATAATGTACCCATTAAGCCGTCGAAATTCTTTAAAATTAGGGCAGAATGTATTTAAGTGTTGTCTTAAAAGTTATAAGAATATATAATCAGGCACTAAGAGTTGGGACAACCAGGATTATTTTTTTAACTACAACATTTGTGAACAGCACTGTCCACATGAGGCCTGTTAAAGTACTGGTTGTACTCGTAAACATCGACAAGAAAGAGTGCAGTAATTCTATACAACCGCCTTTAATTCGTGACACGTAATCCTCAAATTAGCAACATAAGCAAGGTCCTGCAAACACAGTGCATTCACACATTTCCATCAACGAAATTATCAGCTCAAAAGTCAGGGTCTGCAATTGTATGGTTTTGATTGAGGCAGGTGTGCGATGTAGTGATGGATGAATGATCGGTAAAGTATCGATAATTCGAAATCGAAGTGACCAACCTCATTGAACCAATTTATCAGCGTTTACTAATGCTATTGCGGTCATCTAACAACATTGATGTCACACACAGTTTTTTTTGTGACATGTCATGATATCTAATTATATTTATCTAGTGCAGAAATTATTTATTGCTCTGTATCCATTTCTATTTACTAAATAAAATTTAAAATACATATATGTTTTAGATTTCTAGAACAGATACGATTAGAAAATAACGGACAATGTAGGCTGTACGACCGTTGGCCTTGAACTTTGCCGTACCGTGGTCGCGACATTTGATCGATTGAGCATTAATAGCATTTTGATGGCCAGCGAAGGCGTCGTTTTAACGTAACGATGTAGTGGTATTTCACTTTCGTAAATTGAGTCATTACTTTCTGACAAGCTGCATATTATCATATTTCTATGATCTGTAATGGTGTGATGGCCGTCTACGGAAAACGCCTTTAAGACTTGTACTACTTAAATAACATTAAGTTGACAGAAGTAAGGTATAAGGCAAAATATAGATACCTATATAGTCTTTTACTAAGTTCGCGGTTTGATGAGTGATGAGAGTAGTCAGTGACTTACAATGACTGGTGCTGCCCTAATACATAAAACAAAAAGAAAATATGTATAAACATATATATAGATTTCACTTCTGACCACCGCTACACCAGGGGTGCGATCCATGCCTACACTCTAGGTGCACTCGCGTTCGCAGCCTCAGTATATAAATAACAACTGACGCGTTCGGAGCGTCCGTTACGAGTAACTATTTAACGATCAAAATAACTCGGTAAAAACACTCGGACATTTATCAGACAGTTGACAATACATGGCTATAGCAATAAAGGCTATTTTCCCGTGAAGTGTGCGGTTGAGTTTCTGTCAGTGTAAATATTCTACTAACGCGTTCCATATCTACGGGCAGGGCAAAAAATAACCAAACAACTACACCCTGAGGCGTGGAACGCTTCCCTACTTTGTCTCTGTGTGTTGTTGTTACACTAGACAATAGTCAACTGTGTTTTAACAATTCATAACTATGCAACGTTGTCACTCAACAGTAAATTAATGCAAAGCTCTATTCAAAATATCGACTAGCACAGCTCTAATGTGCAGTGTCCCCTGACAACCTGTAGATACGGTTTGCCGGATCAGCTAGCCGACCGGAATATCTTCCGTCAGATCACGTGATTACCGGACACTTGACACGTCATGATTATTCATGACACCGAGTTGAACTAATAGACGCATAAATCAATCATTTATTGCAGACACACATAACATTAAATACAAGAGAACGAATACTAAAAAATCTAATTAAAATCTGATCAGTGATGCTACTAGTAAACATATGCTAAACTAAACATAAACAAATGCTCTAGCTTATTATGATATTTGGGAAAACAAAACCGAAGTAAAATATATGTATTTAATTATTGTGAAAAATTTACGTAGAAATAGTACAGAAAAAATTATAGAAATTCTAATTAAATAGAAATTACATAAAATGCCTGGCAACACTATAAGTTCGACAGTTTAAGAGAGAAATGGGTGATTTAGCGGACACCCAAGCACCTATGTATTAGCATACCAGTATTATCTATGTTAGTAGAACTTTGACCTAGACTTTGAGGGAGTTATTTGCATTCAGTACAAGTGTTTTCTTTGATGCGACGTCGTAAAATTTTATTGATCAAGTTATCGAAGAATTTTAATATGTTTGTAGCTTAGCGCAAATTTGGGCTTTCTTGTTTAATATAGGTAGTTCATTAAAACACAAAAGCAAAGGAAAAATAAAGCATTCACAGTTATAAAAATTAATCTAATAATAAACTCCCAGTACGAGTAGAAGGGAAAGTTCCAAGACTGATGGCTGCATTGCCACGTTGAACGGCAATACAATTTTGTTTTTGTTTTAATGTAGCTTTATTGAAATTATTGATTTGTTTGATTTTTACACAGTATTAAATTTATTTAAGTGTAAAAAATTCCTGTATTTTTTAGATTAGTATTATTTTTATTATAACATTTTGTTGGTTGGAGAGATAAAACGTTATCTATTTATGTCATCCAAAATTAGGTCTCGTCGCGTCATAAGTAATAAACGTATACAGAATATACTTAGTGCGTATAATATAGGTATAACTGCGAAGTGTGCGTACATATTTTTATCAATATACTGCAGTGTCGATAATAACGACTGACATTAGGCCCTGCTGTTTGACTTTTGATATGGTTCTGCTAAGTACTCATAAAATCATTCGTAACCCAAGTCTCCCACACGCGATTTGGTCAGAGGGGTGCACTATAGCAAAGGAGATAAACCATGGCTTCACCCCCTTAATAGGGGAGATCCGAACCTAGCAGTTCGATGCTATATCTCGATATGTAACGTATAAGTAAGTAAGTATACGAAAGATATGACGCATTTTTATCGCTTAAAAAGAGCCAGAGTGGACTTATAGGTGAACGACCAGACAGAAATAAACTAAACTATAAAAATATAGATATTCCAAAATCATCAATCACGACTTACCTACTCGATTTGAACTTATGTTGTCCCAAATTTAACTAATTATATTGCTAATAAGTTAATTTAAAAAAATATATTATTTCATGGAAACATGTTATTCTTGAGGGAAGCATTTTAAGACAAGCAATAGCCACATGAATAATATATTTGTAATTTAATTAGGTACGTATTACAATGAGTGAAGGTATAATAATATAAAAAGAAGAAACCATTTCTGACGAAATCATGAATTAAGCAAACAAAATACTCGGGTACAATAATTCTTAAACAAAACAAAAGCTGTTTTATAAGCTTTCGTATTTCGAAATATCGTGTCCTTTTATTATTTACCTCCACAAAAATATCTTGCTTTTAATTTATTGGAGACATGTTGCTCTAAAAATAACAAGATTTTACCAGCTCAGTGTTATTTTTATGAGAAACAACTCGACTTTGTAACAGAGTTTAATATTACATCGTCTACCTAGCTCTTTACGCGTATATGTAGGTACTTACTATGAATAAATAACAACCTAACATAAATCCTTGGTACTCTGGAGTATTCCGTCTTGCCAGAGATACGTTACGCAATGTCTTGGTACACTTTTATGTACCGAGGATTATCATCTACACGATATACCTAACTATATATAGTCTACAAAATGCTATGGACTGGATTTTTGTGCCAAGACTTCGTTTCTTTGACGCATTTTGTACAAATATTTAATTTCAAATCGTTATTTGCAAAATCGGTTAAAATTGTTACATATATTGATTATGTGATATCTTTACTCAAACATATTAAGTATACATAATGTTGTCATTATTTTTACAACCTTCTTTGAGCAAAGGCAGTTATACTTTTCAGTATTATTTCTTAAATTTTCTTTGAAAATCCATTATTGCCGAGTTTTATTTCAACAAATATTACTTTAAAAAAAGTTAAAATCAGACTATTTTCAGTTGAGGTGATTTTTTGAATTCCTATATCATTTTTTTGGACTGCACCTCTGAGAAATTAAGAAACATATAAAAAAATCCGCGGATTAAGATCCTCCTTCCTCTCTTTTGATGTTTTAAAAAGTATTTTAAGTTTAATTGTCTTAAAATAAAAACAATGCGTCCCGTACGTATTGTACATCAAAAGCAAACTAAAAAGCATTCATTATTTTGTTTGGTGCAAAAACATTTTATTGCTACTAAATAAAGAGAAATGAGAAATGAGGCGTTATTTTTCTGAGCTACCGTTTCTGAATGGGATTCTCGTGTGCGGTGTCGCTCTATGGATATTAATAATTCATTGAAATGATGGATGGAAGTCGAACCTTGACTGCCGGCCGACCGTGGCTGCAGGGGTGTGGGAATACCACCACTTCGGAAAACACAAATACTTATTTACCATTTTTACAAGAGTAATTTTTGCCACTTAATTAGGTTCAATTGACGATTGATGGGTTACGTGATGCCACTAATTAACTTTATATGTATTTCAATTTCTTAATTATTAAGTAAATGAAATTCAATGTACGTATCCAATATTATTGTACCTAAGTATGTGTAATATGTATATGACTAAATGAATACAACAGTTATTGTACTCTTAATAGAGAATATATACTTACAGCCACGCGGTGTGCCTGACTTGACCAATGTTGTTCTAAGACCTACAACAAGCTCACATATAAATATTACTCTTGGTTACCCATTCATGGCCTTACTAGACTAATTGTTGCTTAATTTCTATAAACCGCATCACCGAAGCTTGTTGTTCTGTGAGTGTACTAATCGATTTTCAAATGTCCCACCGACAAGTCAACCCCTGGCCACCCCAGCGCAGTGAGTCTGCGACCCATTTGGCCGAGCGCTCTCATTTCTGTCCCCTAATATCCGACCTACTTTCCTCCCATCACTTCGGTGCGAGCAATGAGTTGCCTAATAAAATTAACGCTGGGAGATAATACAATACATGATTTTTTGTTCGGACTGTGGTACAAAGAAGTGTGAGGTTATCGGTTTTATTGGAAAAGGGTGATTCTAGAACTTTATCACATACAATGGACTGACCGAGCGGCAGCTTTGGAATGGTTATGCACCATCGTCGTCAAACATTATTTTCAAATAGTTACTGAGTTGACTTATTTCATATGTACTTAGCTACTTTCATCATAAACACCAAAAGTACCAATAAGTGACTGAAGTACTGGGCTGGAGGGTGACTCGGATTTACTGAAAAATATTTCAACATTTTCGCGATTACAAAATTGTTTACTTTGAAACAATCACTTATCATATCACTATTTCATTATGATATAGTTTCATTTTAGTAGAATACACTCATTAATATCATAAAAGACTACATAACTTTTACATCAATACAAAATTATACGTCAGAACTTAATCACAACAGTAAATCAATGAAAGAATTAAAGTCTTGCGCCCTGAGTTGCTACAGTTTTCATTTATTCTCATGCAAATACTCGTATGTTCCTTTGGTAAATAAGGTTTATGCCCGCTTTGACAGAATAAAACTTTGTCAATTTGTAGGTCGGTTCGGTCCTTTGGTAAGACTTTGGCAGCCACATAAAATTTACGACAAAGGGGGGAGTGGTTCTCAGGCTTAATAGATGGGAAGACGTTTATGATAATGATAGGCGGCTTATGGACGGCCAAGTGTAGGTCAAGGTCCCTGCGGTCGTCGACGGCACAAGCACCGTTTAATAGCGTAGTTTGTTTCATAATGTGGATGTCGACGTAAGACATAGGTACTGTGGGAAATGACTATTGTTACAATGTTTGAAAAATATATCACTGTAAGTTGTTAATCATACATATAATAACTCAACCTTTCTAGTAAGTAATAACCTCAAGTCCAACAATCTGAATAGCAGCTCATGACGCATATTAAACATACTTACGCGGAAACAAAAACCGTAAGATCTGAGATCAGAGCAAAGGCTGGCACGGGACAAGAACAAAATGACGCACGCGACATGAGTAAAATCATAAGTAATAAGTAAAATTGAATGAGAAGAGTTTCATGTTGAGACTTATAGCATGGTGTTTGCCCACTTTACATCAAGAACACAGTAAGCGCCCGTAAGTATGGTTCTAGTGAACCAAAAAGTCGCAAGATAAATTGTGGCTACAGAGTTATAAAAGTATATTATACTAATCAACAATACTTAGCAACAAAATGAACGTACAAAAAGACCGGAAGAAACTTACGCACAATGTGTGCACACCAGAGCAAATGCGGTGTGATTTGATGTGTAAACATTAAATCCCACGAATTTAAGTAGCTACCTATGATAATGACACACAGCTACAAACTATATCTAGAGGTATATAACATACACATATTCTACATATATATACTTATACGTAGAATACTGTGAAGGGATATTATGCTACTTCCATAGCTGTTATTAATATCCTAGCTAGATGAAACATACTGTGGTTTTGTATGCCGTCATCACATTCTAACCCAAGAATTGCTAACAAAAACCATAATAAGTAACGACATTGTTATTCTGGTATTGTCTCGATTCTTTGTATACTTTTGTCCATTGTTTAATCCTACTTAGCGTAACTTGATGTGCTTTTTATGGCAAATGAACTCGTTAAAACTTCAGACATCGTACGAGTATGGTAAGAAGGCGTTTAGTTTATATCGCTTTTTTATAATCTAAGACCTGTAATCAAGTCTGACTATGAAACCACACAACAACAAAAAAAGGATTCCTAATTTTACAATTATCAATAAATATGTTTATCTGTTTCTATGGTAAAAACAGATTATACTTGTTATACAGTTGTTTAAGAGCCATTTACAATTAAGCGCTAATATAAGTACCAGGATTATACGCTATAAATTATAGGCTAGGGCGAGCCACTCCGCTTAACTACGAGTAAGAAGATGCTGATAATACTTGTGAGAGATGTTAGCCACTATTTTACTATAAGTAAACATATTAAATATGCTACTTTATGATAAGAAATAAGTATGGATAATTCTAGTAACGTTCAACTGGTCAATGTACAAACGTTAGTCGGTATATCGAATGTCATATCGCATAGCTGATAGGCATAGCATATTGAATAATCTATGCATTTGTATAATATAACAATATTTTGATAATTCATGTGTGGGAAAGTTTAACTAAAGTAAGTCGTAATTTAAGTACACAAATGTGGAATAATTTACATAAGTACAGAAGCTTAGATAAATTTAGGTATTTCAGAGCAGGCAGCGTGGATTGTAGAGATTACTTTTTCTTTCCTTTTTTTACTACATGTATCTTTTCTCTTAGGATTTTTTTCTCCGCAATATTTTAGAACGACAGCTCGGTAATAAAGTGGCGTTCGAAAAAAAAGGGAAAAGGAGATGTGGCGGTAATATTATTTTGCACATGCCTCACCACACCACCAGCTACTTACATCTACTCATTTCCGTTTCGTAAATGGTAAACACAGCTGACTTGACAGACAGTATTTATTTTGACGAAAACAGGTGTAGATAATAAGTATGTTAGGTAAGTCTGTTGCGGTTTCCTAGTAAAAATAATTCTTCTATTTTTGTATTATAATGTTATATGACAGTTTACTGTTATTGTCGACTTTATTAAGAAAAGTTATTTCCAACTAGGCTTTCGAGTCTGATTATATCCGGAAACTTTACCTCTAACTAAGGATATCATGTTTTTATTGTCAAACATGTAAAAGTTTTGCTAATTAACTTTAGAAAAAATGCAATGTAATTAGTAAGTAGCTAATAAGCAAGCGTTTTCACTCTTTAATACCACTTGATAAAAATCTCATATTTCCTCCGCATGCAGTCCACCTTGCATCCCCAGAGAAGCTTACGTAGTTCCCACATAACACACATGTGTATCTATACCAGCTAAGCTTTTAGAAAACCAACCAGTTCATAAAGAACCGTACCATCCTTTAATACCTCGGTAAATACTGGATGCGTTAGAGTAACAGGGGTCTTTTAGTTATGGTCAATGTTCATGTGAATTTACCGCCCCCGTGTTCACACGCACCCTTATATTGATACACACGGAAAATAATATCGTCAAATGTGCAGATATTTTATTAAAGATGTATGTTTACTATGCAGTTTCTATTCTTTTCATTCGGAGTTGCCTTTCATAAAATAATAAGAAAAGCTAAAAATAACATAGCAGCGTAAGTTTTTGTAAGATTGAGTAAAAGTTTTGACATGTTACATGAAGTGCGTGTACAAATAATGCAAAAGGCTGTCGTTTGCAGTAAGTTTACTTTTCTTGTGTTGACTTTAATTTCACACCTAGCTGTTAGAAAATCTTTGTTTTGGTATGGTACAAAGCGAAAACTAACAAACTCACCTCAATTTTTGTACGTCTAAAATTACTCAAACTAAAGGGCTTCTTGCGTAAGCTGTTAACTAAACGAAACGTGACAGGTAACTAAAATGTATTTACTACTTTTGTTTTTACATTGTACTCTGATTTCTATGAGAAAGTTACGCATTGTCTGTTTGGTTATGAACATTTTGCTACTGTGAACACTTGTAGTCAATAGCTGCTTATATAAACGGCATGAGTGTCTTGCTTATGACCAATATAGTTCTGCTGTACTTATATATAAAAATAATGTTTCTCACATTCTTCCATTTAGTAATCAATTTATTAGAACATTTTTCACGAATCCTAAAATTTACTACCATTTTATAAGTGTCTTAAAAACTGCTTTACGAAATGTTAAAACCATTTGCTATACATGTGCGAGAGATTAAACGTCTGTGTGTCAGTTTCTAAAATAGTGCGAGCTAATATATGTTGATGTAGTTACGAGAAATGGTGATCTAATGAAATAAAATCAAGCTATTATTGCAAACAACTCTGAGAACTGACTCTTTGTGTACAATCGTATTTAGTTGCTGGTTGGTATAAGAGGAAAAGATACTTACAATTTCGTTGCTTTGGTATTTGTATTTGAAGATGGAGCCGTCTGAAACAAGTATAATATATGAAGATGTCAAATGTCAAATATTAACCAAGTCAAAAATATCTATTTTGATTATTTCACTTAAAACCTCTTTAAGCCGATTTTGATGAAATTCCTAGGAAACAGTGTATTCATTTGTGTTTTACACAAATTACAGTAAACAAAACTCGATTACCCGATTGTTTGTGTGATTCTGTGTGCGATTGTGTTAACCGATTTGAAATTGAAAACAAAAAAAAAACGGGTAACACACATAATAATTAAAAAAAAACAGACCCTCATCCTTTTTATAAAGTCGTTTAAAAATAGATTTAGCTTTTATTGCTATCGATAGGCAACCTCTTCGGGCACATATCTAGTGATAAGTGGTAACAAGGACAATTTCAATTTGGTATTCGATTCGGACTTTTCCCGTTACACAGGCAACAAGTGGTTTCGAGCGCCGTTATCGAAAGTGATTATATCTTGAGTACTAACTGATAATATCGTATTATTGATGTCTGCAAGTGCGTCGATATGGTCCCTGGATGCCTCGACTGATTGGTTACCCTACACCGATTATATCTTCTTTGCCTACACTCTACGTGGTGCGCAAGTAATCTATACCCACGCCTGAGTGGAAGATACAATTCTACGGTACACCGCTTCGAACGAGACGAGTATTTTTTATACTGTTCGGAATGTACTTTTCCACACATTTTTCGCTTGATTACCTAATTGTATATCATCAAATGTTTTGTTTTTGTTTCTAATCATATTAATTTATGCTAATTATTGATCAATTGAGTGTGCAAGAGTATCGTTTAGGATTCTTTCATGCGTTGAGTATTTTTATATGTATGTAATCAATGAGGCAATGCGTGTACCTAAAAGGTATTACACACTAAAAATACTCTTAACATTGTAAAACACAAATTGATAGTCAAATTTGTAAAGCTAATACTTACGTTCGGATTATTCTTACACTTGGTCAGATAAGGTCTTTCACTTAGTTACAGAGTTCTATAGAAATGGGAGTTGTTTTTGTAGAATTTCGCGTCAAATTTGAAACCTACTCGTAACTTCGTCGAAGAAAGTATCAGGTATCTCATTCAATCTTCACTTCCAAGTGTTTTATGAAAGATTCCAGACTGTCTCGTTTCGTCCCAGATAAAATGGAAATTGAAAAGTTAGGGTTTAAACTTTCAATATTGTTTCTTAAGAGAGTTGAATGTTAAAGCTAGTTTACTAAGAGTGTTTGTACAAATTCAGACATTATTTGAAAAGCTCTTAACTTAACAAGCAATTTAGCCGTGCTTTAAAATAATAGTAGACCAAACGAGTGAAGCATCTCTCCTTCGGGTATAGTATTTTTTTCTTTCGTGTGTCAGTTCGAATGTAATTTGTATGTCTCATCATTTGTATGTCGAAGCAAAGACGCTTGCTCGCTTGGTCAATAAACAACTCTTACCAACCCATAAAATGACATAATAAAAAAATTGCGAGCACTTGACCGTTTTTTTTTCCTCTAGTATAGACTATTAGTAACTCTGCGAACTAGATCACTTTTTGGTATATATATATATATATATACTGCTACTTTACTTATACCTTGGTGGCTATTGATTTGGCGAGCATAATGCACGAGGTCACAGTTACAAGCAAGGGCTCTCGTCAAACTCCACTGTTATAATCGATACAAGCAGACCGTGACAAATGGACTACGACAACAATCAATTAACTCACAGAAATTATTGGACCAAAGTCAGTCTTTACAGTGTTTTGTTTTGATGCATTTTTAACTATTGTTTTTACGTTTATATATTTGTATGTAAGTAACGATGTAATATTGTATGTATGTCTGATTCTTTGTGACCTTCTGCAACCTGAACCGGTAGATTGATTTTGAATTTTGAGGTGTTATTGGATTTGCAACCTTTTTCACTTCTTTTTAAAGTCACTTCTAAACACTTGTTAGGTTGTAATATATCTAAAAGTTATTTCTAAAAGTTTTTTAGAAATATTACAGTACTGAGTACTCTTACGGTTTAGTACGGGTGTACTAAACCGTAAGAGTACATAACACTCATCCTAAATAACAATTTTCACTATGGGAAAAATCAGATGTCCCATGAAAAAGTAAATAGGTCGTCGACAAAATGAAAAAGCTGATTTTATTTTCTCGAATTCAGAGTGGGGTCTCTTGGTAAAGGTATATCAAAGCTGTACAGGCAGACTCTAAAATATCATGTTTTTGAACATAGCGAGGCATCTAATTTCTACGAGTATAATATTTGTTAGAAAAATGCGGCACGTTACTTAAATAGAAATTCAAAATATAAACGACATCGGCCAAGAGAAAACCGTACTCTTTGGTCAAGAGGTTATCGAGATATGAGGTCGTAAAAACTTTTGTGATCGCGAGGTCCATTACTCTCCACTTTTGCGTGAAACAAATGTTATGTTCTGCGTATTTGGAATTGTACGTAAATAGACATATGAGAAATCTTTGTTTTACGTACTTTTGGTATTTTCAGTTATGTTCGTCGAATAGATTAAATCGGCCACATTTAAAAACCTCTAAGTAGGTATATATTTACACAAGTTGTGAATCATCATATCCTTTAGCACTTATATTTATGGTTTATCTGTGAGCAAAAACAATGCAACAACTGTTCTTGTGCTCAATACCATCATACTTTATCTAGATCGTTTATCACTCCTTATACACGAGTCACTTCTAAAAGTAGTTATCGGCTGTCCCTCCAGTCTTCTTAGAACTAATTTAGTTAAGTATTGTGTCTGTCGTCAATTTAAACTACTTCCTACTGTTAATTAACGCCTACTTTTGTCTCATTTTTGTTTTAATTAAATACGTTGGAAAACTTGACGCAGTGCTAATTTTGTCTTGTACTTTTGAGTGGCTTTTATTCGTAACGATTATTTTGGCGTTTATTGTAATTGTAAGTCACGCTCGCGGCACTATCAGCTGAGGTGATTCTGACTAGTTGTCTGGTCCCGGGTTCGATCACCGGACAGGTCAAACATTTGTGTACATGAACATGTCTGCATGACCTGTGTCTGGGTGTTCATTATATATATATGTATGTATTTATGTATATAAGTATGTATATCAGTCATCAGGTTACCAGGCTTTGCCTAGTTTGGGACCTGAAGAACTTTGTGTGGATGTTGTCACATATAAATATATTATCTGATCAACTATGTAAAGCGTGCAGCTCGGGCATCCAGATAGGCAGTAGATAAAATAGTTTTATTTTATTCGAATACTTTTTATATATCACGTCATTCATATCGCCTCTGAACAAGCGTCGTTGTGACATTTCAATTTAGCCTGGGATAAAAAATCTACGCTAAAGGGGCTGGTCTGGGATGTATGACCGTGAAGTAGCATTTACATTGTTCGAATAACAAGTTAAGTTGTGGGTCGAGGTTGTCATACCTACTCGTAGGATCGCAATCAGAAGTCTTGAGACTCAGAAATTCTGAACGCTAGGGCGAACCACTCTGAACGAAGAAGATTTTGACCAGAACTGTTGCAAATAAAGATGCTACTATAATGTTGGAGTAGATTTCAATTGGCAGTATTTATAATATATGACTTATGTCAAAGTTAGATGTGAGATACGAATAAGCTTAACACGTATACTTCAAGTAAAGCGAAAAACAAACTTTCATAGATAATAAACAATAATAAAATAAAGAAGATTTCGATGCATTGATTCTCATCAGCAAACAAATAAGTTTAGACAAAATCGTGAAACTTAGCAAACATTGCTTTCAGTAACTATGTAATAAATACTGTACCTACGCCGGATATATTAAAGATACTCGTACCGACGACGTCGATACAGTACAGCAGGCGAGGCGCAAACATCCTGGGGCGGAACAGATGTGTGTATTACACTCGAAGGAGCCTAGAGACGGTTTACGTCAGGATAAATTTAGGATGAATCCTGTAAAGCCCATAACCCTTTGAAGAATCGAATCAGACAGGCACTGAAGGGGAATATATTATAGAGTTGGCGGTTTTCAAACTTAATGCTACATACTGTATGAACCAGAATTAAGTGTATCGTACATTTTATGTAAATTAGAATCCAATAATCCGTACAATAGCGCAAAAAAACAATTATCCATGTTTTGCTACTTTTTATTTCGGGAAACGCCTATACCAAATTACTTAATATTTGTTTTTTTTATGTTGTTTTTATTGGGTACTTTGGTAATATTTTGCAGAGCAAAATATGGAAGGAACCAATACGTATTGCGGTCAACACTTGCAAAACTTATCAAGTACCTTAATTTAATAGTACTTAAAGTCATAATCTCTTATTATATCTTTGTACTCGTTAAGATAAAATAAAAGTGTTTTTATAGGTATAAGCTATTTCTATCAACACAGATGGCACCATCGCGATCGGTCGCAATTTAACCTTAGTTGATGCTGGTGGCCGATTGGTCAGGCATCTGGGCGAAACTCACTGAACAGCGATATATATAATATGTATAAGAAACAAACAAAAAAAAATCTCGTCGATATCACTGAAAGATGCACAGATTTCAATCCGAAAATATGAAGTCACCAAAATAACAATAGATATATAAGATATATAAAAATTGTTTTTTGCATCAGTAAACCACATCCTAACGAGATGGGCTCTGGAGTTAGACGTTGCGAAATGTTATCACGAACGTAGATATTTTATTTTCACTTCGAGGATATTTTTGGAGCAGTTTTCAATCAGTTCGCAGATTGCCAATTTACGAGGAGAAAAGATGGAGACGTGCTATTGATTGACCTTACGTTTGATCAACCACTCGATTTCCATTTAAGTACGAAAATACGTAGGCAGCTTGTCTTTTTTTACGGCATTTGTATATTTGCCAGCATCAACATTATCAATTCTTAAGGTTATTATCAATGAAGTTAAGTCAAACATAAAGTCATAAGTCATCATGGTCAAGTCACATCACGTACAATTTTCCGCGAACACGAAAACCACGTTATTCAGTCTTTATATCGCTTGCTCACACTTGTGCACATAAACAAGACATTATTCGTTAATAATCCACCAATATTACACATTAAAACTTGCAGAATCACTAGTTTTGCAACAAATACATAGACAGAGACGCCATTTTTTCAGTGAAGTGATGTGAGTGAAGATTAAGATTTATTGTAATGCAAAAAATATTAAAAGCTGACATCAATTAATTAGCAATTTTTTCATACATGACAGCTAGGTATTTGACTACAAGCTCGCTTCGTTCGAATGAATGCATCACTCGCTAAAAACGATAGGAACGATATGCATTAAAGTCGCATTCCTGAAAATTCATACCCTTCGCTAACAACATAAAATGAAATTCTCCGGTGATTTCAGAACCTTGTATTCATTACGAGCGATAACAAAAAATAGGGCGCCAGGCGTCTCTTAGAAATTGAGGAACTTGCAACAACATCCGGCGAAACAAGAAACTCTTTCTTTTTGATGTCGGTCAAAAAGTACATGGTGTTTCATAACACAAACGCTTGCGTAACTAAAGTCAATGAGTTTAACTGCAGCCGCTCAATTTGCTCTTTATTACCATAGGGGTACCATTTATTCCTCTTATTCTTCGATTAATTCAATGACTACTTCGCAAGTCTTAGCATAACATAGACAGTAAACTGTCGTATTTACACTAAGATATTTTGATTTAGAAACTCAATTGCAAAGTCGCAAGGTTTAAATTCCTAAAGCAATTTCAGTTACTATATTACAGGATGTACACAATGCGTTGCGTAACCATGGTGTGTGAAACAATGGGATATGAAGACAACAGTATTGTGCCGCGGTGAATCAATACCTGCATTTCATGTGAGAATCATTTGAGTTCGTATTTTACTCGTATTTAGCATTTGTATGTATAGAGTATGGGATTGGTCTTACGATAAGTAGTAGTTTCGCAAACTGTCGACCTATGTTCTTTGTAACGTAATTAAAAAAAGCACCACAACCCCTGACTTTTTTTTATATTCAGGAATCTGTGTTCCGCATGTCTGTACCAAAATATTATTAAATCGGTCAGTAAATTGTTTAGGTCTCTTTCGTGTGTGATATCTGTGATTCGTCATTAAGAAGTCACTTTTGGTTCAAGAATATTGCCGGGTACATATACCTATAGATACATAAGTATATTAAATCGCTAGTAAATCACCCACTGATTGCATCCGACAGCGCTCAACAATGAGCGCCCATGGGAAGTCAATGGAGCGTTCACTCGCTATGCATTTGCATACATAATACAGAAAACTAGCTGTTTCTGAATCGGTCTAGTGAGAACTTTCGAAACAACTGTCTAATACTAGTAGTTCTGCGAAATGTTGTATACAATATTTTTTATCATTACAGAAGATACAAATCAGTTTAAGGAAGTATGAATATGCTATTTAAAGCATGTAAAAACTAGGTAAAACGTAATGAGATAAACAAAATCATTAAAGCTCTCTGCTACATACAGACATCAGATAAACAAACATAAAGGGGAAAATCAAATTGTAAGAGATTATCGTCGTACATAAACATGCTTAGAAATGGTCTAAAAATAAAGCATCTACGGTTACTTACGGGAGGATTTGAATGCAATGATTCTCCACTATAGCAAAGATATGCAGAATACGAAAATATAGCTTTAAATAAGAATTCTGACTATGGAAACAAATTACAGTATTTTAACGTCCTTAATATATTCTGGTGCGAGGTAAAATTTCGCAGAGATACTACTAAGTTTTAAGATTCTGCAAAAAAACAGTTTTTTTATGATATTATATTTTTTTCTCTCTGAGTTCAAGCGTTGTCTCATGACATCATTTTCAATTAAACATGTTTTTTTTATATATTTTACTTTTCAACGTCTGTAGAAGTAACAGCAGAAGCACTACACAGCATTCCATTGGCTACAAACCCAAAATAAGACACGTTTTCAATTTCCAGTAAATTTCATTATCAAACGCAGTACATACCTTGTATGAGTTATTGGAAATTTAAATGCAACACCTAGTTTTGATAAGCTGATAAGTTCACAAATACAGATGTGTGATGTGTTTTATCAATACTCCCCTTTTTGTTTACTATTGTTATTTGACACAGCTGATAGATGGTTGAGCGAAGCGGAATTGCTATTGTAAGTTATTTTTAATCACAACCAGAGATCATAGCGTAGCATAGAAAATTACAAAATAATGATGACAGAATTTAATAGTATGCTCATAGTACAATAATATTTTCGATACATTGCAATTTGAGTAGAGTTCTAATTTATTAAATAAACATCACCTGTTTTAATGCAACATGTCGCTATAAAACTAGAGAAGAATACAAATAGTGAAAAATTTGGCGTAAGAATACTTTACTCTATTCACAAAAATATGTTGACGCCATTATACAATTACACCATTTGTAATGCCAATTTTGAGAAAAACAAATGACTTTATAAACCTTATCCTGCAATCTCAGTATGCCGAGGAGACGTACAATGCGGGTAGATCGCACGAGCGCACGCGCCGTCACTTCCGGTGCTCATTGTACGCGACCGGAAGTACCTACCCGATACCATCAACGACTCTACGTACTTCGTGCACGAGGAGTAAAAGCAGCAGTAAGAGCCACATAAACAATAACCATAGTTATTTATTATAGCCTGTTTATAAAGCGTATGTGGATTCTTGTTTTTTAATAAGAAAGGAAAATATACGTCTCATCTTCCTTGATGGCATGGTCCCAACGAAATAACGCAAACTAAAATCACTCTCATGCTGTTTGTTGTTGACGAGGTTCTATTTATTGTGTTGACTTGGATTCCAGTATTTCCTCGATACAAGCTTGTTTTGTGAGGAAATGTTTATGGCAGTACTATATTTTTTTTTTCATTTTCTAGTTAAAAATAGTGTCATGACTGATTTGCACAACTTGGTCTTAAAGAGCTCTTCTACTGTTATATCTGTGTCCATACGTCATGCACTTATGGGTGCTAGCGTACGGTACAGTTCACTAAAATAATGGACGATACAGCTATTTATTAATGGTACTCAACATGAAACTTTTATAGCTTCGTTCCGTAGACCACACTTGCTTTATGGCTGCAGTTTGTGCCTGGCACTTCATAGATATATCGTAAGGATATACAAAATTTCAAATTTTTTATCCCCGTTTTTATTACGAAAATTTAAAGACAAATGAAACATAACGTACCTCTATTATTCAGAATGTAATAATTACGTTTTTAGAGATTTTTGAAAATATAAGAAAAGTTCAGCATAATATTTTCGTCTAAAGCTCGAAAAAAAGTGATGTCATTAACTATCTGTATTTTTATTGTTCTTTTTGGTACGGTTCACAGATGACAGTTACATGACAATTACAATAGTATTTTTATTGGTGACATCTGACGGTCACAAATACGAGATTTTTTTCATCAGTTTTTGTAAACAACTCTGAAGAAAGTGAATATGGAAATCTGGTATTTTTAGTATGAACACATCATTACATTATTCGAAATGGTTTTCGAATTTCCATCACTTTCCAAAAATTAAATTGTGCATTTTAATCCTTCCTTCAAAATAACCTAAAACTTCATATCAGTCCATGTATATATATGCTTACCAATTATTTGGCTTTGGATGAACAACTAGAACCTTCAATTTTACTTATCGTTGTACGCATGGTAGCGATTAGTTGGAAAATGATACGTTCTGTTCAGCCTTCGAACATAAACTGTAACTTGTAACTAAGACTGATTATGACTGTTAGCAAAGTAAAAAATGCTAAGCTTTTTGTTCAGTTCAAGCAACAGTAAAATATTATCTACTAAAAATGTTTACCGAACAAGTGTGTATGTAGAGACGTGGAATAAAGATTTTCGAAATCGCAGGCATCGATTTATCTTATAGTTCCATTCCATTGATCTTTTTACCACAGGTGTTGTTGTGCAAGCTGTACCATTTTTCTTTTGATTTTACATAATGGTTTTAAAATATTCAATTTTAATCAAATCTTTAGTAAAAACCCTGAAAAGTATGTTTTTGACAGATATTTATATGCCTTTGACAAATCATAATCATCATTTTAAATTACATACCTACGTAGAAATACAATCTATACCAATCTATATCCATACCGGCATTAACTACACAGAAAAAAAAGATTTCTTTAACAAAGAATATCAATATTCTCAGACATTTTGTTTCAATCCAAGTATATATTTTTTCGATATAAGTTTTTTTTTTAGATCAATAATAATTTACTTATATCAAAAGTATATTGTTTTCCTCATACATGAAACTACATTGTCTTGACCAAGTAGATATTGCTTTGATTGGAGACATCTTTTTTACGTCTACTACATATTTTATCTATTTTAATAGTAGCAAATGTTTCAGCACAAGTATAAACAATTAACATGAATATAATATTTAACACGTACCTACTGCTATAATTTATTGAAATACCTAAACAGAATGTACCCATACATACATACCTACTACTATAATAATTATAATTATTTATTCAAGTACCTACATAAGTGCGGACGATGTAGGTCTTGTACAAATAATTAGAGCATCATTCCGGTTCACCTTGCACAAAACCCTTTTCATATTTTAATGCGTTCATTAAAATAATATTGTTTACAAAGGAACGCCAATTGTTTTTACCATCCGAATAGTACGGATGTGTGCGGTTACACGCTGCAATGTGATTAGCACAAAGATTTGCGCAATAGATTTCACAATTTTTGTGAGTGTCAGTGAACCTAATTTCATTACGCTTGAAATTTGAGAGCATATTTTTTATTATTCTTAGGAGTCAATTACGTTTGTAGTTTGCGAGGTTTATGTACATCACAAATAATTTAAAAAATATTTATTTATATACATTTATAAAGGAGTTAATCGTGACTAACTGGCGGATAAGCAACAATTAATAATTTCGGAGCCTCATTAACTGAACCTAGTAACTTGAAGCTTCGAGGATTTATTTCTCTTTTACTGACACTAAAAAGTACTTAGAAATTTGATTTATAAGAATCCGCGGTCTAGCAAGAAGACATTCGCCATTATTGACAATATGTTGGTTGAGAAACCTCCATTCGTAGTCGATTCGAATATACATACTTTTACAAATATGTAAATACTCTTAATAGACCTACGACAACGCTATATATTACACCAATTATAGTTCGTATATTTTAAATAGAGTGAGTTATAGTACGATAATTCAGGTACCTACCTTAAGTTCTAGAAACAATTCTCCATTTGTAATTTAATACATTCTGTAGGTGTAACAAGGGATAAAGGCCATCTTAAACTACGCGGCGTTGACCAGGTTATTTCAGTAAAAATCGGTACCTTTTTTTTGTAAGCTTGTGTTCCTACTCAACAAAATTGTTATAACATATGATAACTTGAATTCAAAGGAGATGTTTGTATAGGACAGATCCTTCTTCTTTATAGATTTAAATATAGAAAACGCTGTGTTATATGAAAAAAGGATCCTTGTATACACAAAACGGCAACATCTTGTGCAAGTTTAATGTATAGGACATTAAACTTGCACAAGATGAGCAAGTTACAATTGATTCAGAGTAATTAATTAGCCGATAAAAATTAAATGACGATTAAAAATATGTGTTTAAAAAGTGTTTAAATCAAATGAACGTTTATTACAAGCGTGTCAGTTTGGATGTAACCTGTCCAAAGTCATTCGATTAGATTATGACTGTCGGTGGTTTAAGTAACAGCAGGAGATAGCAGCTTCATAAAGTATTATGAGTTAATTCGACTTATTAGACACTTTATATGGTTATAGCGCCACAAATTAAACGCCCACTGAATTAACTCTCTCCAAAAGGCTCTGTGTATTATGTTACAAACATTGAAGGATAGACATATAGGTGCTCGTTGTTTTAAATATTTGTGTAAGTACGTAGTATACCTGACCAAATGTACTTCAATGCATCAGTAGTATTGAAAAAAAAAGTGGTTTAAACATTTCTTTTGGGATTTCTACAATGTATTCAAAAATGATCTACAATATAAATGAGTAAATAAAACGAATACAATAAAATTCTTAATCCCTTTCAGCTTATTTTTTTCAGTCTATATTAATTAACATAATTATCGTACAGAATAAAATCATCATCATAATTTTCGTGTGGACAATTATTAAATACACGAAAGTATAAAGAAATATGATTAATATAATGTAGGTATGAGATTCCTTCTCACATCCTCTACTCATAGAAGCCGTATTCAAGTTTCTGTTATTTGCCTATCAAATTCAGTCACCCAAGCTCCGTTTTCGTGCTCATTAAGGCCCCATTTTGACTTGTCCATCTATGACTGCTCTATTCCGTGGTTACCCCAGGTTCATTTCTCAATGTCGATAGTCGCGTGCCTCTGTGGCTTCTATTTTTCAAGCCTAATAAACTTCCTGTCAGTAGAGATACGACAAATAAGTAATTAATTTTGAATTAATTAATGTATTGATCAACTTTTTACGCTAATGACTTACTTCATTTATCTTTTCAAATACTACGGAAAACATATTTTAGTACCATAAATGTTGCATGAAATTAAGTAAAAACACGTCGAAATTAATATTAGCTTGGAAAGTTTTTTTTAATATTCAATTCCAATATTTACGTTTACGTTACTATAACATCTAACATAGTATAATACTATGTAAATGTTTACCAATACTCCATAGGAAATTCAATCTGTAAGCCTTTATTTGGTGAACGACACCGTTTCCCGTACCCAACGTTTATTTCACTCGTATGATTTCTGTGTGAGTATTTTAAACTTTTTTGGTTTCGTGAATATTATAATTTAGCATTTCTGTCATTACTGATGGCTTGGAAGTAAAATTTATTGACTTATTACAATAGCTAAAAGTACATCATTAGTAGGCACTGCAAACCCACTTAGCTTATTAACATTATTTTTTTGTCTATTTACCTTATCCAGTTTAAGAGTACTTAAATCCTAAACATACATACTGTTCCATAGGCTTATAAAAAGAGAAGTGTATTGGATACTAGCCATGTTTACATTTCCAATTCTCGTTGGAACTGCACACAACCGTTAGTTTTATGAGAAGGAATGTTTAATGATCATTTGAAAATAGGTAACGAGCTTGGTAATGAACCTGATCGAAACTGGTAATACATTACAGTTATTAGCAATGGCAAAGATTTAATAACGATAGAGAATAGAAGAAATATGAAATTGAATTTCAAAATAATCGTTACGGTCCTAAACCAGTTTAACGTAGAAAACAAGGCAGTGTTATAATTATAGTTTTGATAGTACACAAGTTTCTGTACTATCTACCTATCTATGGTGTGTTTATTATCAAGCTTCACTCACGCAGTTGAGAGAGAGAAGCTTGATAAAAAACCCAGGCCGAGTGAGTCTGATAATAGAGCTGCTTCAATGTCATGAAATGCTATGTGGATTTTATTGCTATCTTCGAAATTGGATATCGAAGTTTTGGGAGAGGCTTTAGCTCTGTTATTGCGGGGGCTTACCATCAGACACTAAAATATACCCCTGACGTGATCATGTGTTTATTTTCAAACCTGAAAGGTCAAGGTTAATTCGCTATTACAGAAATATTGTCTCCGTCCAATAAATTACGTGAAATAGAACGGTGACACATTAAAACCTAATTTTACTTGAAGTATTTCTGGTCGCGACGCTTATATTATTGTGAGATCATATCTACCCTGCAGATACCCTGCTTGTGAGATCATTTGCAGGGTAGATATAATAATAAATAATAATAATATAAAGAGGACATTAATTGGAGAATAATTAAAAACGTTAACGGGAAATGTAATAGTGTCACTCCATTTATAGAAACAGGCAGTAATTAGCAGGATCATGTATAATTGTTAATATTAGAAATATTTTCGACAAAGAGGCAATTAAAGTGCTTGAACATAATCGTTTGAAAAGAGTTAGAATGTTTTCGAAGTATAAAGTTCACAATAGGATCCTTAACCGCTTGTTGCGCTGAGGGGTTCAGAAAGTACCATTATAGGAGCATTCCCCGAGGACCTCTTGGGAGTGTTTATTTGAGTTCAACGAGTGGATGCAATAACCGGAGAGTAACCTTAAGCCGAGATAGGCACGGGGGATAAAGCGTTGTATCCGGGACACGTTTTATTGCACTTCGAGTAGAAATAGCATTTTTACGAGTTGCGTGAGGAAGTCATTTCAGCTAAAAATGGCATCCGTTGCGTAGACTTTATCTACCTTCATAAGCTTGGTACTTACGCTTTTGCTTTTTTGCAGCGGACGACGGAAGATGTTTACACAAATCTTCCTTTGAAAAGTTTTCGTGACGATATATCAAAAGGAAAACGGCAACCTTTCTAGCGTAAGAGTGAACACGCCGAGGGGTGAAATCTGGGGTCGCGCGGCCGGCAAGCGCGACATGACACTTTATATTGATTAAGCTATTAATTTTTTCAATGGCTTAAAACATAATAATGTTCACAATTATGAATTTATATGTTTTGATTTAGATTAGATACTCGGCCAATAGGTACTGCATCGATTTTTATTTTTTTTGTTATTAGGCCTTAAATATCATCATTAAAAAAAAATGCTCGTACTTAATTGTGAGTGCTTTGCCTGACCTCCGATTTTTATAAACAATTAAATAATATTTGAGAATTCAATCTTTTTAAAAAATAAACTATATTACAGTATTTTAGTTTCTAGGGTTTTCATTTATATGAAATAGTAAACATTTTTTGATCCCCCCATCTCAATAAAATTATTTTTGCTCTCCGATAACAGAGTGCAAAAGCCGTTTTTATTCCTGTAGAGGTAAACGTAAATCTGAATTTAGAACATCGTGTGCACTAAGTTTGTGAATTCAAAACATTATTAAACCTATTTACTTCTACCTCTATGATGCCAAATTTATCATACAACCTTTTTTAATTTATTAAAAACTCAGATCCGGAATCTTCTTAGTGTACTTTTTTATTCGTTTTGTACGCGTCATTTCTCGTACTTATTCTATTAGTGATTTTAAGTGTTTTTTTGTATTTATTCATTTCCTCGTTGAGGTGGAATGAAAAAGTTCGTGTTACACTTGAGTGCAAAGATTTTTCATCTCGTGCTCTTTTGAGTTCCTCGCTAACGCGAATTTCAGAATTCTTCGTTTGCTCGATAATCAAAATTGAGCACGCGGTTAAAAAGCAACTTTGTACAACAAATAACTATTGTCCGCTGTCGAATTAAAAAGGTTGGCCTTTTTATAGTTACAAATTATTTAAGTTTCTTAAGTTAACAAGTGTAGGTATATGTATATACCTACAACTTTTATAATATGTAAGAAAAGAGCGAGGCTGAGTTTGAGAATAACTCTATCAATTGAGAGTAGCGAGTGGCGACTAAATTAAAAGAGATTAAGCCAATTATGATCCAGACTTGCCTAGTCAGGATAAAACAATTAAGATAATGGGTTTCTAAGTCATGGATACAGATAGTCTAGCTTTTTCTTTAGGTGGTTATGGTTATGTTTGCTAAGATTACGTTTTAGTTGACCTAGTGAGCGAAACCTCTCTGCTTCGGGTCTAACAAATTTTTCTTTCATCTGTCGGTTCGTATGTTTATGTCTCCTGAAATTTTGAACTCGCATACAGGTCGTAGATCCAACTAGTCATTACGAAACTTGGTGTAAGAGTTCTACGATTTTTAAGAATTTTTTACCCGTGATCCCTAAAAATGGTAAGTTAGCTACGATTTCGATTACATACGGCACAGATATGCGGTACACCGGTACACTATATTAGTTAAAATTCCACAGTATACAGGGTTATAGGTTAGGGGTGTAATAAGCTAAAAAAGGCGTCACTATTCTCATCCTAAAGAACAATTTTCACTATGGGACCAACTCGGAAATCGATAGTAAAAAATCAGCTGTTCTATACAAAAAGAGATCGAACTTCGACAGAATGTATGAAACAGCTGATTTTTTTTTCTCGAATTCAAAGTTGGTGCCATAGTCAAAGTCGCTCCTTAGGATGAGTATAGTGGCCTCTTTTCGGCTTAGTGCACCCTTAACCGATAACCTTGTATACTGTGGAATTTTAACAAAGTTAAGAGGTCATGTGGTTGTTGTTCTTTTTTAATAATATCATAAAATATATTGTTGTCGCAAGGCCAAGTTCACGTAACTACCTAGTAGAGGTATTACTTACCTACAAATTAAAATTTTGTACTACGAAAGTCGATTAAAAGCATTTTAACAGAGTTAAAAAGAAAGAGGTTCTGAATTAGTCTCATTCTTTTTTCATGTATGTTACGATTTCTTACAGATGACTGAAACGATAAAAAAAAATAAAGAATCAAAATAACTTTTGTTTACTTTGACTATACGTATCCACAATTAAATCACGTTTCTTTTTTTAAATTATTAATCGTATCCACTGGCCGTGTCGTGTGTTATGCCGAATTTACCTCGCTGACATTACTACAAGCTTCGTCGTAGGGAATGGGAAGAATGCGCAATCATACGCCATTATGCGATGACACGGCAGGCAGCCACGGGGTAACGCTTCCTTATTATATCATAGATGGTGTTAAATTACAACTTTACTGACAACACGCTTATGTTCTCCGAACGTCGATTGTAATGTAAGTCAGGTAAAGTGTGGTATTTAAGGATAGGTTTATAGATGAGAATTTGAATTATATGATACTAGCTGCGCCTTGCGGTGTTACCCGCTTTAATACATGATAAAAAGTAGTCTAAATGTTAATCTAGGGACTAAGCTATCTCCGTTCTAAGTTTTATCCAAATCGGTTCAGCAGTTTTTGTGTGAAAGAGCAACAAATATACCTTTATTAATTCTTACAAACTTTTAGTACTTACTGTATTCAGGGGTGATTTTAAATTGACTGCGTATATTTTTACCACGAAATCAGCATCGTTAATATAATATATTACGCTAAAAACACTTTTTTTGCATTTTTGTATACAAAAACCGGGAAATATATTCATTTAAGCGCAATTACACA
This sequence comes from Ligdia adustata, assembly GCA_947049295.1. NCBI lineage: Eukaryota > Metazoa > Arthropoda > Insecta > Lepidoptera > Geometridae > Ligdia > Ligdia adustata. The sequence goes on along the minus strand of OX346225.1, from coordinate 6,547,135 downwards.
AATCTGGGTCATGCGAACGCGCGGGCCGTCGCCGTGACTTAGTTTCGCATCGCGGCGCCACCGCGGCTTAAGTGTCAGTTTCGCGTTCACTTTGCATGACTTCAATGGAAGTTTTCTCAATATTTTTGAACTGAAGTGGGTTAAACAAAAAAACAAGGATATTTTATTTTTAAAATTTTTTCAGTATAATATACGCACTCATTTTAGAATCACCTGAATTAGCCAGAGTCGTACATTTTCTAAAATGTTTTGATTATTCCGACACGCTACACTTAAGTAATATAACTTAGTCAGTAGTCAATTTAATGTTAAATACGGACGAGTAAGTATAAGTAATGTAAATACAATTTACTCATATCATGCTATGCTATATATGTTTGTTTAAATGCTGCGGTAAAGTGGTTTGCGTGTATTTTCTTTGCACAGTAGATTCGGGCTTACTTAAATTTTATATATATTCCCAACAAAGGTTCGCGGTTAGAAATGCTAAACAACTCCATTTGCTGTACTATACACACCGGTGTTTCATCAGACCAAACCAAAATTAACTAAACGAAATAAGGTACCAGTTTAGACCGATATGTAATACTAGCGCGAACTGCGGTGTTACCCGTGGATCTTAGACCTTCTGATTTCAGTACCGTGACCATAACCGTTCTTAGTTGACGTTTCTTACCTATAATTAACCAACCCGAATTTCTAAAATTATATAGGAGTTAAAAAACATGTATTTGATTAAAAACGTTCTATGACGAAGTGTTTACCTTATTTAGCATATTAACTGATCGTTCAATGTATTATTTCTTATTATCATTGATTTTAGAATTTATTGTCAAATAATCATTTTTATGTAACAAAAAATCATTTTTATGTTTTTCGGGACCAATGTCGTGAGATGATCCGAAAAGCACTGCCAGTGCCTGACCAATGTCATTAGAATTTCTTAAGCGTTCAAAGTAGCTTTGTATTATGATAAGAATATATCCATAGTTTTATTCTATTATAATGCAGCCAGTAATTCGCTCTCAATGTCCGTATCTAAGATGCGCAATTACATAAAAGCAGCCTTGGCTTTGCGACAAATCAGAATTGCTCATTAAATTCCCAAATAGAAAATTCCTGGAACATGACGTTGTATGGCATAACGCAATGCAGTGGGTGTGAAACTATTTTTAACTACCCTCGGCCGCTGGTTCACATCAGCTCAATGTCACAGCTTCTTTTTCCGTCGTCAGTATATTTATATTTTGCGTTCTTCGCGTTAATAAAAACGCCCTCGTTGACAATATTAGCGTTACAGAATTTATTTTTGGGATGACAGCAATGTTACTTACGAGTTTTAGGATTATTAGATTTTGTTGTATCGTATCTAACCTTGTTAACTGCTTGCATAAGAATAGTTTGTCAAAATTGCTCCAATTTGTTTAGCTATAAAAAATGTTACGCAAGCATTGGAACAACTTGTAATTTATATTGTCCCATTAACATTCAACTGTGTCTCTACGTGTATTATTAAAATATGAATTCAGTCCAATAATATAGACGTACGACGCAAAACTTCCAGTATTGCAATCCATCCATTATCTAATACAGTCTATATCACAAAGAGAACGGCAAATATGATCTCGATTGAGAAATGAAAGTAAGATTGGTTTAAAAATATGTCGAGTGGATGAACGCTGCTTCTGCTCGGCGAGCCCGCATATTGTTTTAGTGTACTAGTATCGAAACGGGCACTTGGGCACGTTTAGCCAGTTCCATCGTGGAAACGTACCGCTTTAAGACAATGGAGAAAACCTTTTATATTTCAGATCGATAACCCTTGGACGCGAGCCGTTGACACATGAATAGATGTTAACAACACGGATTCCATTGTCAGCCTCTGTAACTGCTCTGGGAAAGTTTCGGGTCATACATCCGACCTCTTTGTTTGGGGGTTCTTAATTAAAACCAAATTACAGCGAGAAGATTGCAGCATGTAAGTATTGCGTTGTTGCCGAAGGACATAAATCTCAACGCTCAGCTGAGTAACTCCGTGACTTCTAATGTTGTATTAGCGCAGCGCCCACCGAGTCCCTCTCGAGAAAGGTCCTTTTTAACACAGGCACGGAATGTTAATGGCTCTAGCAATTATTCGTTACAAACCTCGACCGCTACTCGAGACGGGATAAGGGACAAATTAAAAATGTACGGAAGAATTTGTTTTCGGGTTTTTACAGCCTACGGTGAATGACGCACGGATACGAAGCCATGTATACCCGAGCCGTCTTAGGTCTCGAGGTATCCTTATTAAGGATGGTCGTACGAATACTGTAAAAATTTAATCACTCAACCCCAAGTTTAATTAAGGTTTTGCGTGCGGGTTTCAATTTTATGAGACTAAGTGCCATTAATTTTACTGGTCACTTTGTGAATGGACAAAACTATTTAAAGTCCCGTCGCGTTGTTCTCATACAGTCAAACGTGACTGTCGGAGTAAGACCTTAACTGAATATTAACTAGCTTTACGAATCGAGCATTACCCTCAGACCATCTGGGTCGCAGAAATTTAAATACTAATTTAACCATCAATATTTCAATGTTAACCAAGTTAGACGGACACATTCACCCGGTCTATAATCTAGAATAAGAAACTCCCACACAGTTCATCTGAGCTCATAATCTAAAACTTATACCAGAAAACATTTATTTAAATTGTGATAAACTTGAGCATCATAGCCTTGAGCATTTGAGCCCCGGTCATAGTCCTTATTACTTAATGTTTAGTTTATAATATTAAGTAAGTACATTGACCTCGAATCTAGATCAATATAGTCAAAAGTTATAAAATTGATTGACTTAGAATCACATAATGGCTATTAGAATTAATTAAGCTAAATATGGTCTTCTATAATGGACTGGCCAAAAGCCCACACCGACTTGCATTAAAGACATGAGTGACAGTCTGATAAATTTTAAGCGACCAAACGCTTTATTAGGAGTAGCGTAATAAGTATTAATACTACTTTGAATGACACCGCCTGCAAGCTCAATTAGGATACAAATGAAAGCTGATATACGAGTGATGTGGTCCTATTCACTAACGGACCATCATACCCTGTACATTGTTTGTAAATTAATATGAAATAAAACTGATTCGTCTAGCTAAACTGTAACTTAACTTTATTCTTAGAGTTACGTTATATCCAAACCCGGTATGAATGTAATTCAATTTAATAATGTAACTATCAAAGAGCAAGCTATGACTTGCCAAATATTGGCAACAATGATTTCAACAATGATGAATGAACCATAGGCAGTTGGTTCCATAGCATAAAACAATTTCGTCTTACGTCATTACGATTCCGTAACCAAAATTGCTGCCATTTATTTTTTGTATCGTTATCTATTAACTGCAGCGTCAGCTGATATCTTATCCACGATGTTATCTCTGACTGATAATGTAAAACATTTGCAGCTAGAAGTAAATGTTGGACTATGCACGAAACGCAACATATTAAAATTAAATCTTATTATTTCTCCCTCAATATAATTATAATTGACATTTCTTTCTATGCAGTAAGTAAGTAGATGACTGCTTCAAATTATAAACCCTATAGACCACTTGTGCAAAATTTTTGCATATCATAGTTTAATAAACAAAATCGCGAGATAGTTGTCGAGTTAGAAAGTTATTTTGCATAATCATACACTTACGACGTTTGTACAGCGTTTTGCTACCTGTCTCCGGAACTATGTACAAAGGGTTATGTAACGTCTATTCATAAAAACATTCACCATATCGTTGTTATACTATGAGTTGTTACTTTGATAAGAGTTACATTGATCTCAGAGATATTATTATGCCGTTTTGTATCACTTTGAAAACACAATAGGATATGTCTAATTGTTCTGTATACATGCATGAACAATAAGAATATAATGAACTTAATATTTAAAATTTTTATATCGTAATTGCATACCAAGCAAAGGTTGTACATTGGGTGGTCATATCCTCTAAAGTTATTTCTATTATTCACATTTATTTGGCGACCATTGCTTTCTAAAAACAATTGTTATAGCGTGATCAAATTTATAAAATAGTTATATACATTACAAAATGGCAGTGAATTTTTCCACAGCAGTTCATGGAAAGAGGTAGTGCACGAAACATAATAAACCAAATTAGTTCCGCGTTAGTATCGCTGCAATTAATTTTGTAATGGATCCGGCAATGTGAATCAAAATAACGATAACGCTATCTTTTATAAAGAAGGCTGCTATAAATAACAATGAATATACAATCTAGTTGTTTGCCCTGCATTTAACCTCTCGATATCTGGTCAAGCTCTTGATTAATTTACAGTAAAAACATACGTGTTGGGACTAAATATCTATTGCAACAAAAGCGTCAAGTTTGTTTTCCCGGGGATAAGTAGCCTATGGCAATATGTGGACCTCGAACTATTTTTGTGCAAAAAATTAAGTACATTCGTCATTCAGTTACTGAAGAGAACAAGGACAAACAAACTAATAAACACACTTAGCATTTATAATATGTGTGGGGATGTATAGATAACTTAGAACGCTTTAGATAGATTCACTTATGCTTCAAACAACAGTATTTAAATCAGATCTTTTGTTTGAGAGCTACAATTCCATACCTACCCAAGAACTTCATGAATTGAAATACCAAGTAAACACCAAACTTATTAATGGGTAACAAAATAATAAAACTGTTTGTTAAAAACAAACGTGTTTGGGTGTTGCCAGTTCAGCAAATTTTATTTATAAGGTCAATATGCAGCAAGCCCCGCAAAAACAAAGCCAGTGTTGTTTGAACAGGGTATCCCTAACTCAGCAAAAGTGTCACTATAATATTTGTAGGACAATAGTCAAGGGCCGAGAGAGTCCATTTCACTGTCCCAATTTTCGTCCCAACTAAACCGGACAAGTGGGTTACACTCTTATCATTATTAGATTTCCATGAGTGTCTCATTCTCGACCAATAAAAGAAATAGGTGGATCATTCCGAGGGAATATATTATATATATATTTTGCGGCGAAATAGTAATTTTGTGAATATGTTATTTATTGTATGTGGTACTGGAATAGAACAATATGTATAGTAATGTAATAATTATATATGTGTGCATATATTTGAGTTATATCCTTGAACAAGCTGCGTCCTGCGGTGTTACCCACGTTAATACTTACAGGATTTAAGTAACCTATATGTTAATCCAGAGTCTAAGCTTCCTCCGTGCCAAATTTCATCTAAATCGGATTAGCAGTTTTTAGCGTGAAAGAGTTTCAAACATACATCCATACATTCCTACAAGTTTATAATATTAATAGGAAGGATAGGATATTAAACAATCAGAAAGCACATAATAATCTATTACAAATATGGACATTAATGGGCGATGTTTCCTTCCCAATTGTAATTGTTGATCTACGAGTAAGTAGCCATTTGAGGTAAAATTGTACTGCATTGCGTTTTAATTTAGTTACTTCTAGTTTAGTAACTTCTAGAAGCACTTACTTATGGTTGCGTTTCTTTTGCGAATTATAATTTTATATTATACGGGAAATGTCATAGAGGATATAATGATAATGTGTTATCATCCCATTCTAAATTCGTACAATGCATTATAGTTTTCAATTTAAAAATTCAACGCCTGACACTATTCTATTGTATAATGTTACTTTGATTGATATTAATCCCGAAACGTTTAGGAAAGCAAACTAGAGAAAAAAAGGATTTCAACTGTGCAATTATGAATGTACACAATATAATTTAACGATATCATTCATAGACTTTCAAAGATAAACAAATAATGGTTGTAGTTAAAAAGTTAATTAGTTCAACAAACGAACTATTGTCATTGAACGATTTCTCGCCAGTAACTAATAATGTGTCATTTAGCATGTACCTTCAAACGCAAGCGTGGGTCGTGAACATAGTGCGCGTGGGAACCCATCCTAATTGTAGACACTTATTATTATAACATAGGTTAAAGCAACTGCACTTTCAACCGTCCAACATAAATAATATTAGAATTCAGAGTTGATAATCATATAATACTTTAGAATAGTCAATAATAATATCATATACATGCAAATTGTTGTATGTACATTAATTATAAAAAATAAAACTATTCAACATTTTTTGATTATTTTTCATTTAATTCATTAGGAGCCAGAGAATTGTCAGGTTGAGCAGCTTAGGTTAAAACCAACATTAAAATCAGTCAAAAAGTTTTTTTTTTTGAGATTTACCTAGAATTTCTCAATACTTAAATGTTTTTTATAAATTATTTTTTCATAAGTACTTGTTAAGATTAAGTATGATTTAAATTACATCAAAATTATTAGGTTCAAAATATATACGATACTTAACCTTAAAAAAAGCATTGCACTAAGTCGTTAGAGCTCCAAGAGAGTTCACTAAGTGTAATGTTTAATTAAAACTCTAGTTTTCTTCTCTATTATGTAACAAGCTGAATATCCTTTGAAAAGGTTTTCCTCCGTAAAAGTTAAAATATTTTTTCATTTACAAGTGAATGCTTTTAAAGTCTGGCCTGGATTTTAATATTACATTTTTAAAAGGGTTGAAGAATAATAAACGCCATGAATCACGGGATTCTTAGGAATGACCCACCGACATAAATAAAATTCTCGAGAATACCGATAGCGTGACTCAAATTCTACGACTGTAAAAAAGTGGAGGGTGATAGTTTATATTCTCTAACTTGATAAGCGTTTGAATGTCCCAAAGGCATGATAGATTCCAAACTTAGACCACACTTGAGTAAACATTGTTGTTAACAATACAAGTGATCAGGAAAAGCGGCTTCGGTTTGATTAAAAAAGTTCTTTGCTCGAGATGTGAAGTTGTTATTTATTTTGTCGACGGGAAATTTTAATCTATCTCATCTCAGCCATGCGGTGAACGAAAATGTTCGTTGTAGCAGCCGTGACAGTCACGTGCATGTTCATAAGTATAACAAATATATTAAAGCACTTGAAATCTTGACCACACAAAGCTAACCTATAATGCGTCATTAGTTATTTAACAACTTCGTTCGGAAATGTTTAATGAATCATGCAAACTTTCGATTGATCAATAGCGGATCAGAAATTGCGGCTTATTTTTATGATTTTCTGTTATGATATAGTAGAAAGTGCATAATACCGAGACATAAAAAGACAATGGCAGCGTCATTGAAGACAATCAATTCCCAAGTGAAGAATTTAATCGAGTAGCAAGTAAGAGCGGTAATTGCAAGACAGCATTATCGATCGGTATATGAATAGCGCTTTCTATTCGTATTGTATTTACTGTAAATATTCCACAGTCATGATTTGTTGTTTCACGATAGCTAATGATTTATCATTTAAAATAAAGCTGATAGCTTTTCTTCTTTAACAATTCAAACCCTCCGCCAATGTTTCTAGAAACCTATTTTATCCCCATTAATAGCGAGGTGAAAACGAAAAGTTATACTTGCAAATTCTTGTATTTCCTGTTATCGTAGTGTCAATAATAATATATGTTATTGGAATAATTAATAGTTTAGGTTTCACATATATTCTTTGGCTCTGTGTGTAGTAAATAAAGTACTTTTATAGGGTTTTATATTTATACCTACTTATTATACTTTTATAATACTTTTTATTTGAGAATGATGAAAGCGCGCTCTGGCAAGGTGCGATTTGGCAACGTGCGTGCATTGGCCAGGTGGCGAAACTGGTTACCGTCCCCTGCGGCTGCGGTCAGGTGTACTTCGCAAATGCTCTCAGATTTTTCATATTGCCTCTCTCTCAACACGATATGAATAGCGTCTGTCTAAGCAGGAAGCAGCCGATAGCGCTGTGGTTTTGGCTATTTTTTTATTATTAAGAAAGCTAAGTAGGTATATGGTACTTTTAATTTAAATATTTACAAATATCTACATAGCTACTATAAAAATTGTTGTCTAAAATTTTCCTTACTATTTTGTTAGATGTATATAAGCTTCGTCTTAAGTGTTTACAATAGTATCATCAAAAATATGACAAGTACCTCTAGTACTATTTGTGTCCACTTTGCTTTCAGTTTAAATCCCTTTGTTATATGTAACCAAAGAATGGATACGAGGTCGAGCAGGTAGTCGAATGTCTTCTTAGATTTGTACAGAAGGATGCGAACTCTAAATACGTAAGGATTTTAATATATGTATAACCATCGGCTAAATCTCTTATACTAACTTTGTCATTGATTTTATTTTTAAAAGATATGTTTTTTTTTTTAATTATGAAACTTACTTATCAGTAAATACGAATATATTAACTTTGTACTCGTATTACCGCAAGCCGGTTCATTAAAGAGAAATAGCAGCTGTAAACTATTAAACGTATAAGCAGTTTCATTGGCGGTTAAAATATCCCGCCTAACTGCGGCGCTTAAGATTATCATAGCACTTTGAGGCTTATTGGCTCTAATCTCACATGATAACTATTATTAGACTCAAGTCAGATTTGTTGGATTGGGGTTACGATTCCATTCTGTGTCACTAGACGATGCCAAAAACACCAAACAAGTTATATACAGTCGTTTACAATTACAGTTCAGTCAGACAATTTAGTTGCTTCGTTTTTTCGACGGAAGAATTGGTTAAGATTGCCTAAAAATTGCATTGGACAAAATAGGTACTTACCATATTTCATCTTGTGCAATTTGGATTCAAAATTTCAAACCAATGTTTCGGCTTGTGTGACATTTTACCGGAAGTCTTTGATTGTTGATAACGGTATCCATGGCTAAATGTTTAGGTATAACAGTAAAGAATTTAAAAAAAAAAAATTGATGTTTGGGTATTGATCGTCTATCTATATATAACTTGCACATTGGTTTAATTTCTTTTATATCAAGAACACCACCTGAACTGTTTCTTAGAACTCAGCTGTTAGTATTTTGAAAACAATATGAGACCATTGGTGGAGTGACATAAAGTTAGTGAAGTGTGTCATCGGCTGCTACTCATCTAGATGGGAGCAGCTGTATCAATAGTAGGCATTGGCGTATAATTAAATCTCACTGGTTGTACCTAGGTCTTGTGGCGAAGTAAGATAACGAGTCTGTTTATTTTGCAACCGTGTACGTAGGTACTTAAATTATATCTTCTATAAACATAGTAACTGTTGTTATTCATTTGTTTTTCCGACGTGATATATATTTGATGATCTATTGGGTATGAATACTTGTAACTTAATCATAAGACTCATCTTGGAATAGGTAATGTTTTATACAAAATAAAGATCATAAATTATTGAAGTCTTTAATTACACGTATTGTGTTTTTATAACACGGGTAAAAGGTAAAACAAAGTTGTCGGTTTTACTTTTTGTGTTTTGTGACTGTTTGTTGGCGAGTTTTATGGACAGTGGGGTTTTGCATCGTAAATTAGGCAGATATACGACTTTATCGTGACAGTCGAATCCTTTGTTTTCCTTTGTGTTTTCTTTTAGACTTACGGTCTTATTAATAAAAAGTTATAGACGACTTAAAGTGTTCTATAACCTAGCATTTAGATTTGCAGATAGGAGGATTATTACTTACCTTTAGGTTCTCAATCAAACATTGAATTCCTAAGATGTTTCTTAATACGAAAAAACACATTTAAGCTGATTATGCGACCTTCTGGCTCTTGGGAACATAATTATAAAATATCGATATATAGAATACCAAGCAATAGTATAGCTGAAAGAGAGCTGTTTTATGTCAGTAATAAGAAACATGGAAGAATATCATGCCAGCGACCATGTATTTATGTATAAAGTTCATGTATTCAGTTCATTACACATCTTCAATGCTCTCTAGTCTGAAAATACATGAGACTGTCTTGATTTGCATGTTGTTTCTAAAGCAATATGAAATTAGATTATCAAACTAGTAGTAATTTACTAACGTAGGCGGTAGTTGAAAGTTGCTTACCGTAATTGGAGGACAATTCCCTGTGATCCCGGACCAGGAGCAATCAATATACAGCAGAATATCAACTCTCACGGCGGCAGGACCTTTACCGTTTACAGCTGAGACATCCAGTTATCGATTTGCATGCTTCTCTGCAAAGGACACTAGCACGTTGTTCAATAACAAATACCAACAAACAGACCGTTCTTCGGATGAATGGAACGTTAACAAGTTTCACTTGCCAATAAGCCAGTCTCGTATTTAGGGCTGTGGTTTATCACTTTAACGCTGCCACTAATACAAAACACCGGAGGCTGACAAATGCGGGTATTAGGCTGTAAAATCACACACTCAATGTATTGATTGTAGAAACACTGAATCAAAACAATGCAAGTAGCGAGGCGCGCACCGCACGTGCCGCCCCGCCCGCGGTGGCCTCCAGACTGGCGATAGGCGCGTTCGAAATTCGAAATATTGCGTTCGGATGCGCTCGTACGAAGTTCGCTGCGTCCGAGCGCTCGACTACTACTTCGGCCGTCTTCGGGCGCAGGTAGCCGCCGCACCGCGCCGATCAGTGTTATTATTTTGAAACCACAGTTACTATTGCTTGCTGTTTTATATTCTGTGGTACTGCATGTCACTTCCACACGCCTATTTTGTGCAAGTCTGTCTGCTATTTGCTTACACGTTTGATGTTTAGCTACAGCGAATCGTGCCGGGACGAATATGACTGTTGCATTACATGTGATTCGAAAGGATTTATTTAATAAATTTGCTTTTTTTTCAGTGTCTTTATATTAGTTTAAAGTAGGCTACTAATTATGGCAAATTGTTGCCGTAATTAATTAACTAAACTCAGTATACTGAATAAATTTTAATATGCAATAATTACCATCAAATCAACAATCAAGACGTTTTCGCAAGCGAAAATTCCAAGTCTCAAAGTTTAGTTTTTTTTAATGACAATCGCATGACTGATTTCGATAACAACTTAGGAGTTTGTATCCACAGATCTCGTAGCGTTGTTTCCACTGATAACGTGACTCGTTTCCGACAAGAAAATAAATTTATATTATGTCCACCGATCACGTTATCCGGGCTACACAAAAAAACTAAATCACTTGGCTATAAAATATCATAAACTGTGATAGCTATACAGTTAAAATTTTCACAGATTAAATAATTGTCTTCGTGAACCGTGATAGCTTGACTAGACGGTTGAAATTTTTCACTTAAGGTTAGATTTTTTAAAAACTCATTTCTTAGTACCCCTAACTCCTTTTATTGTTTCACCCGCGAAATGTCCAAATTGACGCATTAACAACACTAAATAAAAATGGAAATATTTTGATTCGAAATTAATTTCGTACACTGCGATAAGTTACGTTACTTTGAATTTGGTTGATAGATTTAACGTTAATAATTCTAAACGTATTTATGGTATCATGTACACTGGCCCGGCCGGGGCTCCATATATTATTGAACCATCTTTTCATACCTCTATAGGCAGGTTCAGGTTCAACGGTTTAGGCTCTCCTTTGATTGTGACCTGTCAGTCAGTCAAGACTTACTCTTTTATATACTATATATATATATATATATATATATATTGCTGAGATAGAATTAAAAACATACATTTTTATTGATATCGAAATCGGCTGTATCTCCTCTTTCTTTGCATCTTTTCTGACCTTAGACGATGAGTCTAATCGTCACTATGTATTCTCAAAACGAATGATTCCTGTATACAACCCAGGACAGATCTGCAGCTTATCAGCCGTATAAACTGGTAGCAAATTAAATGTCTCTAATAAAGAACACATCAATTCACTTCTTCCAGGCCACCAATCCAGCCGCGTCTATGGCTAAACGAGCGCATTCATCCCGGTTATCTATGGGAAGAGCGGCGCATACCAGTGACATTGATTCATTGTCGCATTACGTTCAAGGGTTCAAACTAAGGATACATCTTCAACGGAACATTTAAGGTTGATCTGTCCTCATGAGCAATGATAGCACTATGTGTTTTATTTGAAACATCAGGTTTCAGTTCCTGAAGTGAAACATGTGGCTTGAGATAATTGTAATAGGATTATCTAAATATCTTGAATACTTAAGTATAGTGGTTTAGTGAACAGAAGATCTCGCAGGCTTACCTACCTTTTTACCCGACTGCGAAGAAGGAGGGTTATGGTTTCTCGAGTGAATATACCTATGTATATAGTATATACCTAGTTATCAGACTAAATCAAAGTTCATATGCACTCTATATGCTGTCCAAAATAGTCAGCAAGGACACACTCCGTACAGTCTACCACGGTCAGGTCTCATCGTTGCTTAGGTACGGCTTAATTTTATGGGGCAACAGCACTGAAAAAGATACTGTACTAAAAGCACAAGAGAAGTGTATACGTGCAATTTGTGGTCTTCGACAGAGAGACAGCTGTAGGCCATATTTTAATAATCTAAAGATCTTCACTGGGCCTTGTCTGTATATATGTGTGTGCAATGTATGTGCGTAGTAACGTTACAATGTTCGACAATTTTAATAGCGAAAGATATAAAAAACATGTTAAAGGTCCTATGACAAGGACTCAACTACAACTCAGGAACAACTCAGGGACAACCCAGGTGCAACTCAAGTGAAACTTCCAACTCAGATGCAATCCAGGTGCAACTTACAACTCAGGTGCACCACAAATGCAGCTCAAGTACAACTCAGGTGCAACTCAAATGCAGGTGCAGCTCAAGCGCAACTGAGGTACAACTCAAGGACACCTCAGAGATACCTCAGGAACAACTCAAATGCAGCTCAGGTACTAATCAGGTGTTTCTCAAATGCGGCTCAGGGACAACTCACGGACAACTCAGGGAAAAGTCAGGAACAACTCAGTTACAACTCAGGTACAACTCACGCACAACTCAGGTACAACTCAGGAACAACTCACGCACAACTCAGGCACAACTCAGGCACAACTCAGGCACAACTCAGGTACAACTCAGGTATAACTCAGGTACAACTCAGGTACAACTCAGGTACAACTCAGGTACAACTCAGGTACAACTCAGGTACAACTCAGGTACAACTCAGGTACAACTCAGGTACAACTCAGGTACAACTCAGGTACAACTCAGGTACAACTCAGGTACAACTCAGGTACAACTCAGGTACAACTCAGGTACAACTCAGGTACAACTCAGGTACAACTCAGGTACAACTCAGGTACAACTCAGGTACAACTCAGGTACAACTCAGGTACAACTCAGGTACAACTCAGGTACAACTCAGGCACAACTCAGGTACAACTCAGGTACAACTTTTTGTCTTTATTTCGGGAACTGCCCTGACCGATTCTCTTCACATTCCAAATATATTTGCCTAACTCATAGGGTTATGCAAATATATTGATCTAGCTCGGTGTTACCCGCGGGGATTTGATTAGATTAGATTTGGATAGTCAAGCCTAAGTGTTAACATAGCTATCCTGATTTCGCATCATTTCATCCAAACTCTTTACGCAGTTTAAGCGTAAATTAGTAGCAAAAATCACGCACAAACTTTCACCTTTATAATATTTATTAGTATGAATCGGCGGATAAAAGAGCCCAAATCGAAATTACAGGATGCTTTGATCACTCAGTCAATAAGATACGAATAAGTGGAATTTGTTATTTATGTTGATTATTGGATTTTACGTTATCTAAAAACTCTATGTAAGGGTTCTTTTCTATTGCACATACGATGATACAGTGAGTTCCCATACTAGTATATTAAATTTAATACATTCTGGAAAAGAGCTTCACATACTGAAGAAAAAGCAAAGTGTACTTTTCTTTCTTTTCTTGAAGGGTTTTCTTTAAGCGTTTTGTCATTGCATAATATGTAAACAGTAATGTATAATCATATTTTATATTTTATTTCTTGTTACTAAACTGCATTACTATACTATACACTGATAATCAATTAGCACCCTATTATGGGTGGCTTCTGATAATCATAAGCAACAATTTTTATTGAAGACTTTAGACAATGTCGATCGATGTTCAATTGGGTCAATGATTATTTTGTATGGAACAGCAATTTTTTATTCTGTTTATGTTCTAGAACAGCAGAAGCTACTTGAGATTATCAGACGCAACTTTTAAGAGCATGCTAGTTGATCGCCAGTCACCCTGTATATTTAGTGTACGTACCTATATAATAGGGGAGGAAAGTAAACCACTACGTCATATTACCACCGGGGTAAAAGTTCCCTTTGTACAAGTTCCATTTTCATGGTAGCATTTAGAAAAAATTATTTACTTTAAAAGCTACTATTTAGGACTAAGATGACTACGAAATTTTTAAAATGTGTAGAACCTATATACAAAGTTTCATCATTATTGCATGGAAACTAAGACCTGTACACGAGTATGAAATTTTTGCAGACAAATATTTTGCCTGACTCGAAGCAGAGACACTTTGTTCGCTTAACATAAAAAAAACATCAATGCCAGTCTTTCATATTATAATTTTTGCCACCATCAAGAAAGCATAAAGACACAAGTCAGCAATCAGATTACAAGTATTACAACGGATCCCTTACAAATTACACTATAACTCAGTGGTGTATACTTTTGTAATAGCCGTAATATTCCTTAATGTGCCGTCAGATATAATGACCCGAGAAATTCTACCTGTGTGGTCTCCTCGCTTACAGCTCATGATGTGAGCTCAGAAATTATTACGAAGATCTTAGGGCTATGGATATTAGAGAGCTCTTGATTTATATTATCTCCGTAGCCAATAAAATAAGATGTAGGTATCATTTCATGACGGAAGAATATGAGTAAAATGTCTTGTCATGATTGCCTGCATAAGAATAAAGTTAGTGGTAAGTGATGCTACCTACATTCAGTCTCCGACACTTGACAAAAATGTCGTTAAAATTGGCAATGTATAGACAAAACAGGTAAATGAATGAATTAACACCTCATTGCAGATACATAGAAATTAAGTACAGAAGATAAATCTTAGATCTAGAGCCATAAATGGTTTAGTTTATCGCTAAAAGCACGAACAAACTTTTCTTCTTCCACGCAACTTTAGGATTGAGACAATTTACAAAATAAATATACCATAGGACTGGGTATACAATAAATAATAAATATTAAATGTGTATCTAAATAAGGTAGCGAAGTAGAAAGAGCGATGGACCCAATTTCTCAGGTCATATACATATCATGGGTCTAGCTGGCAGATAAAGATATATAAACATAAACGTTTTTACAATGTTTTTTGTTTCATACAAATCACAGATGAAATGTCACGAAAAATTTTATTATCTGTGTGTATTAGTGATTTTGTGAACCTACTCCTAAGTTACCTAAGCATACTGTTGATTTTCATGAAAGTGGTGTTGAATTTCTAGACTCAAGTTGATCGTTTCGAAACGATAAGCCTTTAAACAGGTAACACTTACACCGGGTCTCATATTATCAAATGGAAAGGTATTCCCGAGGGTTGAAAGGGTGACGCAGCGATTGTCAATAATTCAGTAAGCACTGTATCGTAGGGAGGAAGTAATCGATAGGTTTATATAAATAGGGTAATTTAAATGTTGGTTTACCTGTTCTCCCCAACCCCATACGAATATAGAGGTGTACAACATGTAAAGAAAATAGAGCAAGTCCTGACTGAAGACTGTCTTATATTTCCTAGGAATGCAACGCAAATGCCAAATCGCTGAACATAGCGGTATGAAATTTGTGGGGTGTATTCATTATAGGGTGTTGGGTGTAATATTTCTATTTATAATTATATTATAATAATAGAGAATATAACCAACAAGTAGAATTTAAGACATTCTGTTTATAGATAAGCATTGTGCTGGTACAAAAAATAGAAATATTTGAAGCTATAGGTATTTTATAAATTATTATTTGATTGGCAATACGAGTATAAACGTGACGATATTTTAATGGCTTCTTAATTTTCTTTCCGCTGGTCGGTTTGTTACCGATAAGGCTGTAATTTTCTTTAATCATGAAAGCTATTCAAATAACAAGTGCCTTTATTAACATTAACAAAATGACTAACTACGACAACAAAAAATTATAGCAGAAAGATTACCTATAGACCATTTAAGATCTATTCAAATTAATTTTACGTTTGTGTTGATAAAAGGCATGGTCACGTTTTACCCGACTGTTAAAGAAGATTATTTTCATAATTATGAGTAGGTTCACATATCTACTCATAATAGCAAACATAATCTGAAATCGATAACAATTTTCAAATATTTTGAAAAGGCGGAGGTTCTGAATTCATGGGAATTTTTCCTCCAACTTTTCAAAGAGGACTGATCGAATTATATTTTTCTATCACCCAATTTCCCATACAAATTTTCTCAACATCGGTCCAGTAGTATTCTATACTTAAAATGACTTTAATTTTCTTTCTCTGTGCATAGATGACATTTTGTTTTGTAACGTTTTGTTTGAAGGCAGTTTTCCTTGTTTGGAGTACTTACTTACAACTTGTTAATTTGTCGGTCTGTCTGCAATAACCTGACGTGATATAATTTAGGTAGTAATTGATCGAGTGAGCAAAGCATTTGTTTCCTTAAACAGTATGTTCGTCCTGATGTTGATATTCGAATACAGATTATATTTTACCAACAATTCTTGACGAAACTTGTTATATTAATAATAAGAATTTGTAGCAGAACCCTACAGTATGCGTGTCTAAATACGCAAATGACAACTTTTATCTTTTCCAAAACATCACGATGTCGTGACCTGCTCGAGGTGACAGTCGACATAATATGAATACCTATCATTTTCAAAATACTTACTCCAGTGACAAAAACTAGGCCGGAAATTAAGGAATACGTTTGTATGGAAAGTCAGTGCTGAGCCTGCTGGGAGCAGGTATTCTCTACAAAAGCCGCATATCTAAACTAGCGTCAATAGGAACGAATTATAAATACTAATAACTACTTACATAAAATTGGAGAATTACTTATATATATATAAGAGAGTAAGACCTGATTAACTGACTGACTGACAGGTCACAATCAACGAAAAGCCTGGAGACATTTATAGGGTGTATTTATTACAGGATATAGGGGTGTACTAAGAAAGGATTATTGGAAATTTAACCCTAAGGAGGTAAACATTTTGAAACTTCTTCATATTCCATTTTGACGCGGGCAACGCCGCGGGTAACTGCTACTAGTCATCTGTTAATAAATAATATACTAATTGCATTGAACAAAAACGCTGAAATCGACGGTTTTTAAATTCTATACCCGTGTTTTTGGCGAAGCATCTCACCCGCTACGCTTTACCAATGTAACCTAAGCCTTAGATAATTCGCGAAGCCATTTATTTTGCCGTTTTTCTTCGAACGGGGTTACGTAGGCATTGGAGCTGGTTGAACCCAAACCCTTGTTGTAGCCCGGTACCCATAGCAACTAGAAACCTAGTCCCCTATGTAAATCAGATTCTTTAGGTCGATGGCAAGGGTAGATAAGGGGCCGCCTGTTATGCATCGCTTTGTAGTGATTTGAGTACTATTTTGTAAAAGGATGGACATTTTCCGAGAGATATCGAGCTGTCACTCTATTTAAAACAGTTATTACTTATGTGCCATTCAAACTAATTGTAATGATTCTTATTATCTTAATTTAAGCGAAGTGGTTCGCTTTAGTGTATGGTTTTATGGTAAATACATGAGACAACTAGTTATTTGGGTCCTATATGTATATAAATGTCTAAACATACTGGATGACAATGAGCTCAGTAAAGTATTCGATCGAAACAGTCAAGCATTAGACTTGGATAGTCACAATTTGAGCATAAATTTAATAAATATTTACACAATTTTATCTAACTTATATAAATCCATAATTTCAATCCAACCGGCATTTTAATCTGTGATTATTCTGTGACCTACTGGGAAGCTTAGGTACACCTATACCTCTAATAAAATCAAAATCCTTGGCATGTTTAGCGTTACAAAAAAACCCATAATTGCTTACTTAGTGTTGATAATCCGTAATTGCTTATACTTCCTTTGCACTATCGAATTATTTAGTCGAAAAAAAAATCATGTGACATGGTTGCTCATAGGAGAGGTACAACTTCAATCTGAATGTACCTACGAGTACCATTATCTTACTAGGGTGACTTAGCGTGTTTGAGATTCTTGCCTCTATCAGTACCACCGATATGAAAGTTTTAACTACAACTAAACTAAAACGGGTAGGTAGGTATCATCAATAACATGCCGGAAATTTTCGTCTAAAATTGTAATCACATTGACTTGCCTCTATTAGGGAGACCACCGAATTATAGCAAATGTTAGTTTTCGCGATGGTATAGTAAATATGTAATCCTCACTTTTGCGCAGTGGGTCAAAGATGAAAATTCAGTTCAAAGTAAAACATGATGTTTACCATAGAGTTACTTACGATGCTTTGAATCAGTCAAGTGCAAAGAAACTATTTGTTCCTATAATATCTTATTGTACCTTCCATGTATTAACAAAATACATATTTCTTTCATTAAAGTTTATCAAGCAATCTGAATATACTTAGCATGTTTCGCCGCGACCACATGCTCTATTGACTTGAACCATGAATGGTGTAATAAGGTTGCCTTAATTTTTTATATCGTAAACGATTCACAGCAGTCTTATCTGCACCTTAATGTGCAAGTCAATAGTACACGCGGTAGACAGGTAGGTATCAGGTTTTATCCAAACATTGGTCACTCTACAAGTCTACAATGTACCCGTGGGTGGGCCACCTACATCAATGATTACTCGTGTCACGAGATTCGTCAGCGAATAACAACAGTCTTAGACACAGATCTCAGAAAATAAAGATCTCAATGGTTTTAGTGCGGTAGCGCAGCGGCAGCTATATAATATTCTATCTTTAATTATATCTGAATCGAAGACTTTGTCTTATACGTTGTTGACGAGATGAGAACTTCATGGTGTAATTTATACTCGTATACTTATAATTCATTTGTAGCTAGTTCTTATTTTTGGTTATGCTTCTTTTATTGATAATTTTTTTTTCTAATTTAACTCAGAGCACAATATATCTTAAAACTCTGAATAAAAAAAAACAGAATCCCTTGAGAAGGTATTACACAAAGAGACTCGTTAACCTGGTTTCCTAAAGTTAATTTTGCAGGCAAATGGGTCACGATTACAACTGGCGATAAACTCTTGCGGCCAGTAGGTCCCTACTCGTAATTGAAGATTCCTGGGCTTTGCGAAACTAATAAAATATTTCTTATAGCCCACGAAAATTGGACAAAAACCACTCAATCTTTGCTGCTACTTGATTAGAAGAAAGAAAGAAGAAGAATTTGAATTTGGACTGAAGACGTCTTCAATATATACCATACCAGACACACCAAAATTCGCATTCTTATTGTTCGTAAGTGACGTCATTAGCGAGTTATGATTTCTTTCGAACATTTGGAAATGTTTACGTCATCCGCAATACAGCATTTTTACCTAAGAAAAAGTTTCTTGCCAACTTCTAATTGGACAAAGTTTGGCCGCGAAACATACTGATGAAACTTTGGAAATCAATATAAAACTTGTATCGTACGTAACATTTGTAAATCTCATCCTATAAGAAAAAAAGCGAAATAAAACCTTATTGTATTAGTATCAAGATCCTTAATCACTAAACTAATGCGTTAGTTAAAGTTATATTCATATAGCTTTCGTTGTTTTTTCTTCTATTTTAACGTATTCTTTGTTTACTGTTGCTATAAAAAGGCTTTCAAGGTATCGTAAATCGCCATCTCACTTTGATGACTCTGTTAACTCACTCTAATAGCTTTTATTACAAAACTTTGCAAGTTTAAATAAGCTTTTATCGTTCAATTTACTGGTTCAACGCAATTTATAACTTTTTAGATTCAATACATTTTCTAGTTTAAATATTCAACCAGAGTAACAAAACGGCTAAAAATGTTTTGTACCTTAATTCTTATTATTAGACCAACTTCTAGGTAAAGACCACTCTTTCCTTCTTCCAAACGGTTCGGTCTTCTGGTTTGGTCGCCAGTCATAATGTATCCAGGTCCTTACGCCACCTCTATCGACCTAGAGGTCGTGTTTGAGTTAGGAATCTAATAATTTTAGTATCCAATACGTTCTAAAAATTCTTGTGTGTTTATTATTAAGATCGTATGGTAACATGCGCACAACTTTTAAGAGGCAGCGTTATACTCGTAGTTCAACTGAAGATAACAAAATTATTGTGATTGTGACAAAGGTGAGTATGTGTTCAATGTATAACAGAAAGGTGTGACAATACTAAATGGTGTTAGTCTAGTTAGTACCCATCAAAGTGAACCCATTGCAGAACAAGATTTTTCAAAATTCAAAAAAAATATAGTATCTCTTGATTAAAATTGACCATGTAATCGGCCAAGTTGTATGGAAAACGCAATATTTTTTTTGTAAAGTTTCGATCAATAATAGGTTCACTATGATGGGTAGACTTTATTAAGTATTGTCACACCTTTCTGTTACGCGTACACCGTAAGAAAAGAAAAGTCATAAAAAGTCAAAAAACATAATTCACAAACTTTAGATAAGACACGTAACTCTTTATTAAAAACCAGCTTATAACACTATTTAAAAAAACAATAGAATACATTAGCAGTATAATTTCCATTAAATCAAAGTATTTTATAAAGCTACCAGTAGCTCTGTAGGTATATGAATTCGGCTTATCTAGTAATTATTTCTCGTATATTATTTTATACCTACTGTTCATATAACGAAATTAGTTTTCGTCTAACAGCACATTGCAATTCAAATAAGTAATAAGTAGGCAAATATACGTAGGATAAGCATATCTTATAATCTAAGAAACCAACACAATCTCTAACTTTGTTGGAGTCCAGATTTAAAATCTAGCTCGGTTTAACGAGCTCTAAATTTGGCCTCTACGATTCTAGGGCTGCGGCGAAGGGCACCGCGGTGAAAGGTCGAGGACGCAGACAGACCTAAATATCGGTCCAACTTACTACTCGTTCTTAGACCAACGATTCTCAATCTAAAGACTTATGTCTTGAGATCCAAAAACTATATCGAAAAAAGAAACATACGAGTATACGAGTGCTTATCGAATCTTCTCACGAAATAACACTAGAGTCGGTAGAGGTATTATTATTATTCTAGTGTAATTTTGTGTTAGTTTGTGAATACTTATGTGGTTCTTTTTTACGATTCAGTTTTTGGATGGTTTAGCCATGAAAACGTAAAAATACATATTTCAGCACATAGACAAACTCGCGACGTCTATTTAACTGTATTGAGTTCAGTATATCATCTGGATTCGGATATATCGAGATAAATAAAATGCACTAGACTAGTACTGGTTCCAGTCGTATCAAATGACTTATGAGTTGTATTGTTTCTTTCACACAGCACTCCTTTTTTAATATAGTCAAAATTACAATCAGATGGATCTATTTTTGAGGTTTAATATATAATCAGGATATTATATTATATCAAGAGTTATACACGTAGGTATATTGGCGGTCTTGTGAAGCTCTCTTCCCTCTAATTTGAGAATAAACAATTGGTTTTGCAGTTCTGGCTTGGTTTGAGATTACAAGTTTGGAAAACCCTGACTGGGACAATAATATTGTAGCAATTTGCAAGTCAACACAATATTGGACCTAATTTGGACTTGTAGGCTTAATATTCGGAATAATTAGATGGATTGCTAAGATAAGAGCAATAACTGTGAGATCGGTCTCGGGTAAGCTTAGGCTGTTCGTAAACAATGTTTATAAACGCCATATTTTGCTTTTATTGACTACCGCAAAATTTTTGATTTTATTAATTAAAGGAAAAGCTTGATAGTGAGTAGCAAATGGGCTTACTACGTCATTTGCAGATCAAATCAGAGGACAAAAAAAATACAAATAAAACATTTGATACTATACATTTTATTTTTATAACTGTATCAATCACCTACCTACCTTAGTAACAAAAATGTTTTTAAGACATACTTATAACAATTAAATTAGTCAAAAATGTTGCTGATCCATTGCTAAGTAAGGATTTTAACATTTGTTTACTAATAAGACTGCTCTAGTACTTACGTAGTAATGTTATCTTTTTCTCATTTTAATATCAACAGTCGAAACTCAATCAATAACTAATTGATATAATCTACGAATAAAATGAGCGTCAACTAGATGTCGAAAATCTTACAAAACGGCTGGTGTATAATGTACGTGAAAGGGCAACAGAGGGCAAAGAAATGGATACAAAGTAGTTCCAGCCCTTTGGGTTCAGCGGCCGATAAGGGATATGCATTGAGAAATTGTCTCTTTTGTATTCGTCTTGGGAGAGGAAGATTTCTCTCGTAGGATATTCATTCGTTTCGTTCGTTGATAAAAGACCCAAATTTGTTACTTTTACTTTACAAACTTTTTACGAATCTATAGTACCAAGAAAAGTACACAAGAATAATACATGCCATAAATTTATAAAAGTTTCATACATGAAGGTTTCTTAACATAACGGACAGAATAAAATTACCAACTTCACGTTACTTAATATACTAGTAGGTATAGTTCTGCGAACTGTGGACCTCGCACGATATATTTTGCGGCTTAGTAGAAAAAAATAACAACAAACACAGACTGATTTCTTTTATACTCAGGAATCTTTTAATGTTTTGTTGCTGTATTAAATATAATTGAAATCCGTATAAATGTTATTGAAATCGGCAAGTAAACGGCGGCTTAGCAAACTACTTTACTACAAATAAAATTAAAAAATGAATTGTGAAATTCTAAGAGACATACTAACATTATTTTTAAACAGACATTTAAAAAAATGCCAGACCCATTGCAAAGACGCTTTGAATTATAAACGTCATACAGACCAATCAAGAGTTGAAATGACATCTTATAAAAACTAGTTCTGTTACATTTGTAATTAGACCGCTGGATCATTGTAAAAAGTGCCTGCGCGTGCCGAACTGAAATTAGCTATCACATAAAAAGTGCAAGGTGCGTTTTGCAAAATAAGAAGCAATAATTACAATCAGCTGCTCATCTCATTTAATGATAGACTATGGATAGACTTAATAGTTCGTAGACCGAGTGGAATAACCGCGACTGACCCCAGCTGTCGAGGTTAGCTAAAGGTTGGCAGGGAATTAATTTAGAAAGTATTTGCAAGCAAAGTCCTAATCCGCAGTTAACACATTCGTAAATTTATTGATTGTTAATGCTAAAAATTTCTTTTGAGCAGCTGAGAACACCTTTCTCGATTTCAAGTCTTTTTAAAGATACGTTCAAAATGTTACAAAAATGTAGCTATATTTTAATAGGAATTTATGGAAGATAATAGGGACGGTACCTATGAAATAAAAGATTTGGAAAGTAACACATTTTTGCAAATATGAGAATGTTTCATAATTTACTTAAACCTCTCTAGTGACACTAAAAGACATCGGACAAATTTAATTCCCGTGAAACAGAAATAAATTTTCCAGAGACGAGACTTTTTGTTACAGTTTTTCTCTCGAATCGTAAATTTCGGATTACGCAAGGCTCGAAAAATCTTTTTATCTAATTTCGGGCGAACGAAAATAGAGAGAGTAAAAGGAGGTATTATCTCAAGGTGTTACAAGATATTTATTGCAAGAAGTAAAAGGATTTAATTGTCTAAAAGTGTCTCGAATCTGACCCATTTTTCTACCGACTTCCAAAAAAGAGGAGGTACTCAATTTGATCGTAATTTTTAATTTATTTTGTTACGTGATTTCTCGGAGACAGGTCGACCGATTTCAATAATTATTTTATTCGATAAGGTTTCCCTTGTGATCCCATATTAATTCTATCAAAATCTTTAAGAGGTTTAGTTTTTAAATCGAAAATAACTGATAAAGGCTTATTTCAATAATATTTCGAAGATACATGGACGTGGAACACAATTTTTTAATGAAACCTTAGTATATGTTATAGTCGGTCAAAAGGTTATATTTTCGCGAAAATCGCTACATAGATTTTTGTCAATAACTTCTTACCAGTACATTATATAATACAGACTTATCGGCTACGGGTGTACTAAGCCGAAAGGGAGTCACTACACTCATCAAAACAAACAACTTTGATTTAGTGATCAATCTGTATACTGTACAGTAAACAGAAAAATATGCCAGTTCTACAAAATGCTAGCTGAACCTAGTCCTATATTGTTTTACCAAATACGTCAGAAAGTATATTTCCGTAACATAACTTACTTACGTACTGGTCTTCCTGATCATATTTCTTAGAGAGCCATACCTAAACTTTTACAGCTACTCTTCGATCCCTATAAGTATCAAGTAAACGTGACTAGAATGCTAAAAATCTTCTCAGTTTGCGCCCAATTTTAACTCAACTTAGATAATCGAGGCAAAAAAAAATATAGTCTTATTTGATTGGAATAAAGCTGATACTGATGTGTAAGAATATATCCTAACTGAAAAGAATGTAATAAGCAGGTGGAGCATGGCACCATATGGCACCGGTTAACTGCAGCAACTACGAAGAAATTAATTAGTTCAATAACTACGAAAATGTAATTTATTAAATAGAATCGGACAGAGATAAAATAATTTAAAAACACTGCTCCCAAGGAACAGAACAGAAAGAACAAGTCATTAAAATTAAAAAAAGATTGATTATCCACTTCGATTCGGCAGGAATCGATACATTTTTACCCGACTGCGAAAGAAGGAGGGTTATGTTTTTTGAGTCTATGTATATCCTATCCTACTTTCTACTAATATTACAAGCGCGAAAGATTGTAAGAATGTATGGATGTGGATAAAATTTGGTACGGAGATAGCTAGATCTTGGTTTAACACATTGGCTACTTTTTATCCCGTGTTAACACGGGTAACACCGCAGCGCGCAGTTAGTGTATGTATATCTATTTTTCACGCTCTACGCCCTAGCAAGCCAAAACGGCTTCGTCGTATTTTTATGTGAGTTTATACATTTCAGGTGTCAATAGATTCGTCTCAATACAAATAAACTAAATAACATTACCGAAGTAATCCTAGAACGATAAAATCGTGGCTTGCAATAATAAAGGTGAATTAGTCAAGTCGTGGTTAACAGTATAGATAACCATAATTATTAACAGTTACTTAATACAAGTTCACTATTGTTATGTTACCTAATGTTATACTCGTACGTTTCGTCACGACAGCAATGCCTGTTAGTCGTTATATTGTGGGAACGGGCACAGGTGATACGTCACACATGTGGAAAACAATACCAAATTGTATCGTAACGAAGGACAGACTTTTAATAGAATACATTCTACGGTGTAGGTACCTTTTTTGGTATCGAGGGGGAAATCTTCACAAGATACCCGGCAGCCATGTGGTGCAGCTGGGTTACGTGGTATTTAAACCCACTAAAACCTCCTCGGTGGCCTGAACCTGTACTTGACGAGGACTCCGGGATTTTAGCTCTATCCTCTATATGCCTATCCGGGATTAGGACTCTATAAGTATACAAATATTTGCATTACATACAATATTATGTTTGTATGTTTTAAGTTCTTTATTTCTTAAACGAAATACATTATTCCTTTTACAGAGAAACAAAAATAAACGAAGTATAGTTGTACATTAAGCAATACAGGACGGACAAAAGGAATACGTTATTTAAATTTACATATAATTACACATAGAATATAACAAATTAAACACAATTTAAACACGAAATTTTAGATATTTAACACTTAATTTTACAGTACAAATACATATAGGTTTCTTGTTGTTTTTAAACATGTAGGAACAAATAATTCATAAACGCAGCGATATTACTATATAGGTAAGTTCTAAGTATCAATGATTAATACCAATATATTCGTATGAATAAAATTATTAAGACGTCACTTGTTATTATTAAAACTATTTTAGTATTTACCTATAAAATTAATACAAGACTGTGGCGCCATCTATGTCATCCTAAGATAGACACTTGAAAATAGGGGTTGGGAAACATTTTTTTTACACCAAACATCACAAACGTTGGGTTCTGTCTGCTTGTGTTTTCCTCGGGCCAATAAGGTGTTCATTTTAGGATTCCAAAGGTTTTGATGTTTTCTACCTCATAAGAATTCAACATTTTGGCCAATTCAACTTTCTGGTAGTGAAAAAAAAACAAAGTAATGTTAAATTTTCTACATCAATACCTCGGGCAGCCTCGGGGCTGGAAACGAAAACCGTTTGTAAAAAACTGCCATCTAGTGAGAGTTAGCGCCAACACAGAGTAAAGGTCTTCAAGCTTAAGTCAGTTATACTACAAACAGCATGGTAGCTGACTAACTGGCGGCTGTAGGCTGAGTTAAATCGGTAACGTTTCGGCAGATGTCACTACAGAATATAAAGTAGAAATCTTACGTAGAATATACAGGGTTATCGGCTAGGGGTGTACTAAGCATTGGTGTATTTCTATACACAAACAACTTTCACTATGGGACTAACACAGAGTTCGAGAAAATAAATCAGCTGTTCCGAACCCAAATTTGATCGGTCGTCAACATAATGTCTTGTATGGAACATCTGATTTGCATCTCGCTATCTCGCATTCCGAGTTGGTCCCACAGTGAAAGTTGTTCCTTAGGATGAGTATAGTGACCCGCTTTCGGCTTACTACACCCCTAACCAATAGCCCTGTATATACATAGAATTAAATATAATTTAGTTATTCTATATAAGGTATATTTTAACTATTGTTTTAGTTATATTTAAAATAACAATAAAAGTATAAAACTATTTAAATATGAAAATATTCTAGGTATCTACATAGACTGACGTAAATATACCGAGTTATCTTTTAGGGGTGTAAAACCCGAAAGGGAGTCACTATAATCATCCTAAGAAATTCTGAATTCGAAGATTTGAAAATGTATGAATCAGGTTGTTCTTTTTTTGTCGACGATCGATAAACTTTTTGTCAGTAACAGCTGATATTTATTGCGATTTGTAATTAAACTTGTTTGTAAGTTGTTTGATGAATATAGTCACTATCTTAAGGCTTAGTACATCCCTAACCGATAACCCTGTATAAGTAGTGAAAAAAAAACTAAAAGAACTGGACGAAAGAAGTGGCAAGGGTACAATCTCAGTGGACGACATTAGCACAGGACCAGAAAGGATGATCTGTGCAAGAAGAGACCTATACTCTGCATGTGGGTAAGAAAAAAATTAAATTTATAGACATTTAACAGAAGTCAATTAAGTTATTTTACAAAGATTTAATTTGACAAGAGATTTGCAGATGCAAGTTGGAAAATTTATAGAAACAAATAAAGGCTACTCTCGACAAGCTCTTCAAGAAATGTAAAAATCCAACTTCTTCTTTTCCTTGAGCTGAAAATCGGCAATTTCACGTTGCATGGTTTGAGATAAAAGCTTTCCTATGTCATAACTCGTGCCGAGAGCGTACTTACATCGGATATTGAGTTGGAAACCATCGGAAACGAAGGAATAAGTTGGCATCGGATCGGTTGGTACCTACTTTTACTGCTGTATTTATTTTTCAGACCAGTTAACAGTGGCTGGCCACGTATTTATACAGCTGAGCCTTATCGTAACCTATGCCTTATACAGATAAGACTTAAGGCACATGAAAACATTATTAATACATGTATTTGACACGCATGATATGAGACTTTATTACCCGACTGCGAAAGAAGGCCGGTTACGAAGAAAGAAGAAATATACATAGGTACACTCGGTACCTATGTATATTTATTTGGAACGCCCTAGAGCTTTAACGGCATGTCGTATTTATATGTGATTGGTGTCAATAGATTCGTCTTAGTCGTAAGACTGACACTGGATACATCAAAATTAAAATAATAATAATTAAGGATGATACACAGGTTTATCGATTTAGCAGTCGGGTTTCGAGTTCACTTCTTTATCGTATTTATAGCAGTTAATTTGAGTTATAAAATTAGTTCCTCATAATGTTTATAATACTTTTATTTTGTTTGAAAAGGTTTACTTCATAGGTCCCATATAAATTTATTCAAAATCAGTCAAGTATGTACCTCAGTTTGTAAATCAAACTTTATGAAAAAAATACATGCAGAATTGCAGTAGGTTGTAACTTTTTGAAAGCATAGCTTAAAAAAAATTAACTTATCTCAGAAAGTGTAACTTTTTAAGCAATGACAAAGCAAAGCACAGAGTTGAAAAGTGATATATGAAGCAAGGAATCATTTCTTTCGTTATAACGTTCTAAGACGAGGTGTCTCGGTATACTCGTCTAAGTTATACTAAGAACAGAGGCAGTGGTGTGTCTCGGCCATGCGTCGCTGGCTGCGCAACCTCAGACCAAGTTTGTTGTGATACTTTTGTGTGACGAGGCATGTGAAACAACAGGATCGGATCGAGGGTGCGAAGAAATCATTATTGACTGGTAAATATTTCCTTCTTGATCTGTCAGTTCGTAGCTTGTATACATGTCTCCTCAAATTTCGTACTCGCGTATAGGTCGTAGCTTCAACTAGTAACTTGGTGTATGGGCTCTACGAATTGTTTAGTCGTCGAGGAATATCGGTTGAAGGAAGGGAATGTTTGTCATATAATCATCTGCCTGTCAACGCCGAAATTTGACAGTATAAAATACTTCTTTCTTTTAGAAATACGGTTATTGTGATGAACGAAATATGTTTAAAGCAGCAAATCACCAGTTTGCAGAACCACTACTATTAAAGTTGTTATAACTTATTGGGTTATATTTAAGCACCGCCGATATTAGTATAACTTGAGTCTGTTTGGGTATCAGTGCTGTCCGGCGGTGTAACCTGTCTGAATGTCCTGATGCAAAACGTTTAAAAATGCTAAACTATCGTTAACTAAGGGCTTTCTCCAGTTATTATTTATTATTTTGTTACTCTAGGTCTAGTTTCGTAAACGGCCTAAGCGATATGGAAGTCGGACCGTAACTAACATTAGCCCCCGCAACGGGATCTCTTCATGGAAGTTCTAGATCAACCCCTGCACACAGTGATAGCGCGGCGATAGTTAGGCTTAGTTTCGCTCCGCGATAACTTCAATATCAGGCTTTGTGCAAGTTGGAGATAATGAGTTGTATCAGCAGTTTTGTTTGGCATACGGGCGTGTCAAAGACAAGAGAGCATCCATTCCGAACACAGTGGTCTCAAGTTTCGAGAGATATAATGTGAGAAACTATTAAACAGTTGGAAATATTGCACGATTGTTGTCTGTGCTGTCCGGCGATAAAGTGTACAAATAATTGCGGTTAAGGTAAAAGACTATTTCTCATACCAAGTAAATAATTTTGTAATTAATGGAGTCAGGCCTTACTTTTCGGAAATCCATGTATAGTAAGATGTTGTATAAAGAATATCAAGTCTCTTTTTCTCAGTAAGTATCTAACTTCTTCGACACGTGTTTCTCCTTAGCACAAGGCATCCTCAGGAGATGTTGACTCGAAGACAACCACTTCACCCTTATTTTATATATAGGAATCTTAATTTATGTTGTGTTCTGCATGTTTGTACCAAATATAATAAATTTGGCTAGTTAATGGCGCAGTAGCAAACTTTTTGGGTGATATATCCCTAAAGATAAATAAAAAATCTCCGACGGTTAAAAATATCTATAAATTTGAAATTACGACCTATACGTGAAATTTTGGACAAACATCCATACTTACAAACATATAAATACACAAACATATGAACTGACAGATGACTAAAACATTTATCCAGACTCGAAGCACAGACGCTTCGCTCATTTGCTCAATAGTAAAAATTATTACTGTCTTTATTTAAATGTATATTTGTTCATTTTTAGGGTTCCGTATCCAATGGGTATAAATGGGACCCTATTCCCAGACTTCATAATTATCTCAAAATGATATATATATATATATATATATATATATATATATATATATATATGGACGCTCCCATAAAAAAAAAACTTTATTTTTGCCGTTTTTTGCTCTATATTAAATATGACAGCGGGCAGAAACTTGAATTAATATTCTTAAAGATAATGGTACAGAGTCTTTAGTTCGCCTTGAGTCCAACTCGCTCTTAGCTGATTTTTGTACTTATAAAACATTTATTTATTAAATACTTTAATTTTATCTGGGTATACTGTCTCACACAGCTCTGAATATTTCAATTACTTCTTTGAATCTAGTTGTACCTCAGATATACATTTTATTATAACATAAGCTTATTCATTTCTTGTGGCAATATTATTACATTGCAATGTTACTTCCTTGGTTAAGATAATATTTAATTAATGAATGTGGTGTACGGAACCATCTGGAAGTTCCCTGAGCAAATGTTTACTGTAAGACAACATCGAATACCACGCGATAATAACATTAACTGCTTTTGTTTATAAATTAATACCATTCATCCGTACATTCTGTTTCCTTAATGAAATTAAGGTTCATAATCGATCACTAAAGCTATAAGCAACTTTCAGGTCGGTCAAATCTTGGATAGGTGATTGAGCGGTTAGGCATTTATAACTGAGGTCTACCCTGGGTTGATTCTAGATTGAATTCGGTTAAGTCTTGGGATGTCTTAGACAAAACACGTCAGCGTCTCTTGGGCTGCCTGAAAACTAATATTAGCCCAAATTACTCAACTTGTATGAGGATGAAGGACAATAAAATTCATAGTTCGCTTGTTAATAAAGCCATACAAACTAAAGAATATTTTGCAAGCCGAGAGCTTCGTTCGCTCGCTCGCTCAGTCAATCAGTTTTCAAGTGCTTTCCTACTAAAAACAATCTAATTACACAAACCTTTTTCTTTCATTTGATAGAAGATAGATTAACATGTTTTATATACTTAATCAAATTTACCTGTGGAAAATGTGGATACAGTCGAAGTCGCATGACAACTCAAAAAGCAGAATTAATAAAATACTTTATGTAAGCTGGTTTTATCGAAGTTTTTTTCGTATTTTATTGAAAGCAATTCCAACACTGCAGCATATAGTCAAAACGGACTACGGCTGTTATAAAATTGCCGTATATTTTACAACTGCTTTCAAAAATATGGCGCAGCCTGTGTTGCCCGATAAAAATAATATTGTTTATCAATTCGCAGGTCACCAGCGATATCGTAAGCCGATTCCATCCAACCCGATGTATAGTGAAACATAACCAAATATAATCTGTATGTACTCGTATTAAGCTGGATTAAAATTTCAGTCAAATTGTCGCTTTGTTAGGTAATTCCAGTTTAGAATTTTACTGCTTTATTAATAAACGCGTCTTAACTTAAAGCATCATTTGTCTTGTTCTCTCCAATGGAGAACGTCACGCACCAAATCAAGACAAATGACGATTAAAGTTAAGACGTGTTACTTATTAAGGCTGTTGAATAGTAACTCTGAACTGCTGAACTTTATCACAACAGTGAAAACAATGATATGTTGCGACTTTAAATAACTTACTGGCTACACTCATCATCACTATACAATTTTTATGCCAGAGCCAACTCGGAATCCAAAATGTTTAAGCATAAGTTGATTACAATGATGAGTTAATGAGTAATACGAGTATCGCTTTGAAATGTGAAGCCCAAAGCAGAGGTGGTATCGCGTAACATTGGCGGTAAAAGAAGTGATACAAGTGACGGCAATCTTGGTTTCATTTTGGCAGTTCGCCCTTTCTAAAACAAAACCAAGATTGCCGTCACTTGTTTCATTTCTTTCGCGCTAACGTTACTCGATACCATCACTGGTCACACATTTCGACTAAGTACTCGATTACTGACTATTAATCTTGACTTAGTATTAATGTAGACAACTTAAAATACAGAGTTGTATTTTATGTTGTCTACATTACGAGTAATACAGAGAGCATTGTAACAAAACAAGAAAGTCGTGAGACATTACGCTTGCAAATATTTCCTCAGTATCTTGCATCCCGTTCACATGCTCATAAATAAACCAGGAGAGACAATTTCACGGCGACTCAACAACAGCGTTAACAACTGTACCATCTCAATTATACAGGAAACTGTATTCTGCATTTTATTGCGCTTCTATAAAGTAAAGTAAAGTAAAGTAATATTTATTGACCTTTAAATAACGTTCGTTACAGGCAAGTCTTATTACATTTGAATGAATAATTACTTAAACAATTTAACTTACAAATCTCATTTATATACGATTACTTAATATTAGTTGTTAGTTTAATAGTTCTCATGACAAATATTTACATTAAAATTGCTTTGTTTAGTTATTATTAATATTTTATAATGGTTGTTTGTTACACAAGAACGATGATTCTACAAGCTGCATTGACATATATTCGCTGAGTTTATAAAAAGGATTGCTTTCAAAAAAATACTTCAATTTTTGTTTGAATGTAATAAAATTGAGATCCATTACACTATTAGGTAATTTATTATACATGCGCTCTATTATATATGCGCTCTAAGGATCGTAGAGTATGTAAGTAGAAGAGTTAGTATATTATTTTTCAATCCTCGACGCAAAAAAACGGGGTATTATAAGTATCTGTGTGTTTCTCTGTGGCATCGTACCTCCTAAATGGATGAGACGATTGCGATTTGTTTTTTTGTATGAAAAGTGAATTAGACGGATTCATACGGATTCCAAGTGATTGGAAGAGTAGTTTCGCTGACGTACGTCGCGACACTTTTGCGACGGCTGTTATGGCCCGTTTCTGCATTCTGAATACGCGCAGTCTTTCTGCTGCGCACCCCCAAAACTCGGCTCCGTATTGCAAAACTGAGTGAATCGTCGCAAAATAGGAAATGCGTACCACGTCAGCAGAAACCACTCTTGACAATCGACTAAGAGCAGCGACAAAGCAGGCACTATCCAGTTTTGCACACAGTTTGTCTATATGTGAGGCCCAAGTCCAGTCTCGGACTATTTCAAAGCCAAGAAAGGTTATCGAGTTAACTTGGCTTATAGGTTCTTCATCGATAGTCAGCTGGAGTCACGTCACCGGTCGGCAGCTCGGCAGGAGTCTTTGCGGTAACGATAACGCCGAGGTCATCCACGTACATAAAAACTTCACCGGACGTGATGGTGTTGGCAGATCATTTAGTAAAAGCAAGAACGGGATGTCGGATACCGAAGATCCTTGTGCTACTCCCATTGTTGTCCACAACGGCTCTGATTTAGTGTCACCGTCATCACCGTCAACCACCTGGGTTCTGAATTCAGTCAGCGTCTGGAGTTGAAGGATACTTTCAAGACTAAAATTGCGAAAGGATTGTAGTCTGTCCCATTATCTTTCATAACGTTGTAATAGATATTAGCGCAACATAATGCAGATGGTTGTCGTTCAAAAAAAAGCCAAATTGATGTAAAACTGGAGCAGACACGGACCTTCTTTGTCACATATGTCGGACTATCTCTAGAACTACGAATCGGGGATCACAATAGATGAGCTCATAAGTTGGTTCTAATTGGATATCACAGTGCAACTTTTACTCAGCTACCTCTACTTTCTTTAACGTTAATGCAAGTGGAAATGTATATTCTAAATGCAAAACTAAGAAAACTAGACACGTGTGCACGAAATCGCGTCTTTGTTTGCTTAAGAATAACTACTAGCGTAATTTAATATGGTTTCAATTTATGTATTCGAGTTTTTTTTTTTCTCTAGTATTATGCATCTTACTCAGAAGATTATTTATCCCGCGTGTACAGCGCGTTTTAAATTTTTAGGACATTACAGTTTAAAACTGGATCTTGAAGGCAGTTTAAAATTTTAGCCCAAAGGTAAGAAACGGGACCCTACTACTAAGACTTCGCTGTCCGTCCGACCGCCTGTCTGTCATCAGTCTTTATCACATGATCCGTGATAGCTAGACATTTGAATTTTTACTGATGATGTGTTTCTGTTGCCGCTATAACAACAAATCCTAAAAACAGGATAAAATAAATATTGAAGCGTATTCCCATCCAACAACTTAACTATTACATTCGCTAAAAATCTACATCTACATGCCATAGTAGGTCTAGGACTCATTTAGTATCGTTTTCTAATTAAGATCTACCCACGTACACACACACACACACCATATCACACGGACAAAAAGCTAATTAATTTCCGTCCGTCTCTTCAGTTTAGACCGTTTTGCTTCTTTTGCCATGACCGTCTCTGGCTAGAAGTGATTCTAATTAGGTATGCCGTCCTTATGGCTTGTTTTCCGTCTGAAATCGGCTGCCAGTTGTTAATAGAACATTAGCTGGCGAATAAATTAAAATTTTATAGCATGGTTGTTCCAATGTGAGTGATTTAGATTCTAGTTTTATATTAGCTGAATTTTTTATGCTAACAAGGCACGCACACTTATATAAATATATATATATATATATATATATATACTAGCTGTACCCGCAACATTGGTCGCGGTAGCTAACCTTTCATTATTATGTCAGTGGGACTTAAAAATTAGAGAAATAATTTCAGTGGTCCGTCTTAAATCTTATCATTGTAAAAGATACAATAAAATAGCAGTGTTTTAACTGTAAATTTTATTAATTAATGCGATACATAGAAATTCGCACACCTTTTCAACTTGAGGGCTAGCTAGTTAGCCAGGCAAGTATTAAGATTGCCCTTTCACCATGCTAATTATGTCAGTGGGACTATAAAAAGTTGAAGAGTTCACGAGGACCCTACACTTGATTTTCATCTGAAGGACGCTTTTTGGAGAGAGGTGCCCTGGCCTGCGCCAGAGCCCTATCATTAGATCGACTTGTGTCCATGGCATCCCGGGGAGAGGCCTGGACCCTAAGAGACCACGTCCTCGCCGGCGAGGACGCATTCTGTTTCGTCGGAATGGATGTCGAATCTGGTAGCCCGGACCAGTACCAAAAACGGAATGTGTGTTAGGAGACGAGTCAAGTGGGCCGGGCGATCCCAGGGCGGCCGACACTACGGCTGCAATGGGGTCGTCCGGATCATCCAAGAAGTGTCTAGGACGCCTATGCAAGGGGGGTGGACCGTTCGGGTCAGTCGAGTAGTCCGCCGCTTGAACCACGAGCGGGTTCGGGTGGTGGGGAGCAGAGTCGAAGTACCTACGCGAGGCATCCTTCATAAATTGACGGATGGAGGGGAGCTCGAGGTCGCAGTGGAGGTCCGCGTTGCGCATATACTATTGCGCGTCTACCGCTCTACGGATGAAGCGGTTTTGAATGACTTGGAGTTTATCCAGTTGATAAGAGGGCGCGTGTGCGAAGACAACAGAGGCGTAGGTCATGACGGGGCGGATCACGGTCTTGTAAAGTGTCACCTTATTTCTAAGGGACATTTTACTTCTCGCGCACAGGAGGGGGGAGATACGGCCTAGAAAGAAGGCCACGCGGTTACGCACCGTGGTGATGTGTTTTTCGAAGTTGAGCCTATTACCTAGGTATTTGGTCGAGGAGGCCCAAGAGATGGGCTGGCCATGGAGGCATAGGGACCTATTCGGGAGAACTTTACGCGGAGTGAAGTACACTGCTGCACTTTTCTCTGGATTAACGGTAATGACCCACATGCGGAACCATTTACCCAGGGAGAGGAGCGCTCGGTTGACGAGAGATATTTGTCGAGTCACGTGCCACCCTCTGGCGTAGAGGGCCGTGTCGAGCTCTACCCCCGGGTAGCGGGGGATATCGCTCGTGTAGGGTGAGAAGAGCAGCGGGGAAAGGGCTGAGCCCTGGGGGACCCCCGCTCTGATGGGTGTGGAGGTGAACGTTCACCCTCGAGTTTGAAGCGGAAGCTTCTGGAGCGGAGAAAGTCCTGGATGATGTGGACAAGACGGTCTGGCAGACCGAATTGATACAACTTGTATATCAACCCGTTATGCCAGACTTTGTCGAAGGCTTTGGCTACATCCAGGAAGACCGCTATGGTCCCCTGGGGGTTGCCAAAGTGTTTGGGTTTCGTGTTGAAACCCTCTAGGATGTACTCCGTGAGACGGTGTAGAGTGTCGGGCTCTGAAGCCGAACTGCTCGTTGGCAAGGAGGTTGTTGGCCGTAACGTGGGCCCACATGCGATTCAGTAGAAGTCGCTCGTAAATTTTCCCCTGGGAACTGAGGAGACTAATGGAGCGGTAGCTAGAGGGCTCTGACGCCTTCGTGCCCGGTTTGTGAATGCCGATGACATCGGCAGTTTTCCAAGCGGATGGGAACATGCCGTTGCTCATGGCAGCATTAAAAATGCTAACAAGGAGGTGGATCAGGGCGGGGGGAAGGTGCTTGAGCACTTTGTTACTGATGCCGTCGGCACCGGGAGCTTTCCTATCGCGGAGACGGTGGATAATAAGCGCAACTTCCTTAGTCGTGACAGGGTCGAGGGGGATAAGAAAATATGGGTCACGTCAGCTTTTATAGGCAATTCAGTCTGTCAACTCGTGGGTACCACAATGAGTGTATTCGGTACGTTCACGTTCTGACCATATTCATTTCAAAACCTCGTATCCGATTCCCATGACTAAGGTATTGTTTTAAAGGAAAAACATTAGGCTTTCAAATAAAAAAAAAACAAGAAAATCGGAAAAGCGGTTTTACGAAAAATCGAGTTTTCGTGCTAATGTTCGGCTTGAGTCGATTCAATTGCACGTAGTTCTGCATAGCATGAATGCCTGTTTAATTTTGCGAATTCAGCACTCATTTTAACCCTTAGGATTTTTTACTAATGTATCTATGTGTATCCCGATTGCCAATTTATTTTTATTTAAGTCAGCTAGGCATTTGACAGCAGCTCGCACGACCACAGAATTCAGCGACACTGTGACCCTAGATGGAACATGCTTAGTCTGAAATACACTGGCTCTCAAAGGAGGCTGCCGAAACACACCGTTAGGTGCTTGGTGACAGATTTTTCAACTCGAGATGTTTTTCTTCAACGGTAGCTCAAGCTCTGCTTGCGTATTGCGTGGGATACAACCTCGTACCTCTCGCACGGCAATCTACCCCCTTTAACTACTCGGTTGCCATCGCTACAAAAAATTATGGACTCTATGTGTTGATACACGTACAATCATAATCAATGCCGCAGCTATAAACTCGCGACTATATAATAAAGATACCCTTAAGATTTGTATGAAACATTTTATTTAGATTTCCATTATAAAAACCTTGTCGATAGTTTATCGAAAATATGAACCACAATACCAATTACTGAAATTATTGTACGTACCACAAAAAATACGTTTTTTTGGTACGTAAAATAATTTCAGTAAGTCCTTTGTAACGAAAAAAATTGAGAAAATATGCAAATAAAGTATCGATATTAAAAAACTTCCTTCCGTTCTATGAACCTAAGCGTCCAATAAAAGATTTTTGTTACAACTACAAAACCGAAGGAATATTTTTTTGGGATATAATAATTTAAAATATACCTTTCTAATTAATAAAAATGCAAATGCAGATGCACCTGTAAATATGACTACCAAAGTCAAGGCGAACATTGAGTCTTCCGGGTTGGAGCAATTATCAGAAATTTCTGACAGCACGGAGTTCTCTAGGCCACGTGCGAAGTATATGAAAGGGACCTTCGGGGAGTTGTCCCGTTGCTAATGACTGATGACACGTTTGCTCATCAAGATTCTGGTACGTTAAACACTCTGCATATAAAGCACCCGGGACCTTCACGTTCGCTCAATTTCCCTTCAACGCCGGATTCGACGTATTCGCCGGCAACTGTTGTAGTAAAGACGTTATATTTGCGCTGGGCTTTTTTATAGTGGGTCTGCTGCAGGGTTGGACGGTATTCTCTCCGGGCACTTAAAGGAACTTACGTCGGGTTCTGCAGGCGAGAATGGGCAATGTTTATTACAAGACTTAACCAACCATGTAAATTTTTTGTTAAGTGGCCAATGTGGTGGTGTACCCTTTTATATACGGTGCATCTTTGTGTGCACTTACAAAGAAGGATAGAGGGGTGTGTTTCGTCGGTTGGCGGCAAAGGTGGCTTGCCGGTCTGTAAGAGAAGATATGTCTGATTATTTGCAACCATACCAACTTGGCTTTGGGACGCGTCTGGGCTGCGAGACCGCTATCCACGCCACTCGAGCGTTTGTCACGGATTCACGCAACTCAGAATGTGTCGTGCTCAAGCTGGACATACGAAACGCTTTTAATACCCTAGAACGAGACATTCTGTTGAGTGAGAGTCAAAGACAAAATTCCTTCTCTTTATCCTCTTCTCTATCAAGTATACCATTCTCCTTACAATCTATTCTCTAACGATAAACTAATTTCCTCTCAAGTTGGAGCGCAGCAGGGGGATTCCCTGGGATCACTCGTTTTCGGCTTAGCCCTCCACAATGTTATTACGGAGCTTACGTCTTCTCTAAACCTGTGGTGATTGGACGATGGCACGATTGGAGGGTCACCGGAAGAGGTTTACCAGGATCTGGAGGCTCTTATTTCTCGTCTTAAAGAACTGGGTCTGGAGGTGAATCCCTCCAAGTGCGAGTTTTTCCCTGTAGCAATGAAGCTCGTACACACTTCTCACGCTTTAGTGCTTTATTACCAGGCCTCAAGATACTTTCAACCAACACATTCACTCTTCTCGGTTCTCCTATTTTTCTTGACGGAGTGCCTGAAGCTATTACATCTCGAAGAATCCATCTTCTTACCACTCAGGAACATCAAAGGGGTCTCTCTGCGCATGTTGCAATTGTTGCGTATGTGCTTGCCTTTCCTAAAATTACTTATATTCTACGAACTGCACCAACCTGGCTATGTCCAGAAGAAGTTTCGGCTTTTGACGAAACCTTAAAACACACAGTGAAGTCTGTTTTAAATGTGTCTTTGAATGAAGTGCAATGGAGGCAAGCGGCTCTTCCAATACGCTACGGGGGTCTCGGAGTGCGTTGTGCGCGGGATGTGGGTTTGCCTGCTTTTCTGGCATCGGCACATGGGGTGGCAGACCTCGTCACTTTAATTTTACGTTTTAATGCTGATGGGGGAAGCTTACCCTATGTGTCAGATGCGGTCACAACTTGGTCGGCCCTCAACGCAGGTGCCACAAGCCCATTTTTGACATTGCATGTGCAACGCGCTTGAGATGATGTTGCAGCTAAACAAATAAAGGGATAAGATAAGATAAGATAACTCTTTATTAAAAAACCAACTTAATTATAAAAAATTATAACAAATAAAAACTTACAAATATATACTAGGTTTCTTAATGGCGGCCTTATCGCTTAGAGCGATCTCTTCCAGGCAACCATGCACGTAAATGAATAATATAAAATTAGAGAGGCCTTAAAATAATACATTGAACAAACATATTTGAAAAATGAACAAATTATACATACAAATGGATACACAGATAAACAAATACATATAACATACGATACAAATTAGGAGCATGGAAATACATAATATATAAATTACAAATTAAAAGAAGAAGACACAAATTTTAATGCTGTGGTAATAGGTAATGGAATATGACTCGATGCTTAAAGATATTAATTGATGGAGCACGCCTAATGTCAAGCGGTAGACTGTTCCACAGCAAGACAGCATTCATAGTGAAAGAAGACTTATAAGAAACAGTGTGATGTGGTGGGATTGATAACATGAGATTGTCAGACGACTTTAAGGTATAGGAATGCGTAGTGTGACAATATTTGAAACATTTCTGAAGGTACCGCGGAGAAGAAGGGTTAAATAATATATTATAAAGGAGAGATAGTATATGAACATCCCGGTGACGGTGGATAGGGAGCCACTTGAGCTTAGTGCTATATTTAGAGGCATGGTCATATTTACGTAAACCAAATATAAACCGTATGCAGAAATTTTGGAGGCGCTCAAGTTTGTCGAACTTCTCCTGAGTTAGATCAAGGTAACAAACGTCAGCATAATCGAGAATCGGCAGAGAGATTGTGTAAGCGAAGTTTTAGTGGTGATTGGTAGAAGGTTGCGTAACCTTCGTAAAGAACCGGCAGAAGCAAACAGTTTGCGGCTAACTTCTGTGAGCTGCGAATCTCATGATAGATTAGAATCAAATATTATGCCGAGATTCTTCACAGTTTTGCTAAAAAGGATTGTTACGCCATCAAAAACTACTCGCGGAAGGGTATCCCAGTCGATTTGACATGTTTGGCGAGAACTACCTATAACGATCACCTGTGTCTTCAAAGGATTTACGTTCAATCCGTAAGATTTACTCCAGTCCGAAATGCGACACAGGTCCTGGTTCATTTCTTCTACCGCTTCAGCTAACCAACCAAGGGTAACCTGACAGTATAACTGCAAATCATCTGCATAAAGATGGTAGGTCGAAGACAGATGAAGTGAAATAGAGTTGATAAAAATTGCGAAAAGCAGTGGAGATAAGACGCCACCCTGAGGAACTCCGGCAGATAAGTCACACCATGAAGAAAAAGATTTCTCAAAGCGAACCTTCTGCCGTCGACCGTACAGGTAACTATAAAACCGATCAATCACCGTTGGAGATATGTTAATAGAGCGAAGGATGGACAAGAGGATATCAAGGTCAATTGAGTTGAAAGCATTGCTAAAGTCCAAAAGCGTCAGAACGGTTAACTGACCATTGTCGATACATTTAATAGAGGAAGCCACAGGGGCTGATTTGGCTAGACTCAGAGCTGTGTCACGGTCAGAATCCGGGACATGGTTGCACGCGCTACCTTCGCCACATTTGGGCACTTTGCTTGATGACAATTCTCTGCGTGTGGCTGTTGCTCTCCGCCTGGGCTACAAAGTGTGTGAATCTCATATATGCACTTGCGGTTCTATGGTGGGGGCCGATGGGCACCATTCTCTGAGTTGTCGTCGTTGCACTGGCAGGTTTCCGCGACACCATGCCCTCAATGACATAGTTCGAAGGGCTTTCGTTTCAGCGAACGTCCCCTGTTCAACAAGTCGGACGGCAAGAGACCTGATGGTCTGACCCTGGTGCCGTGGAAGAATGGTCGGTGCCTAGTCTGGGATGCCACTTGCGTCAGGTTGCCGCTACCCATCTTGCTCGTACCGTCTATTCTCCGGCAGCTGCAGCGGGAGACGCCACGAGTAAGAAAAGGCAGAAGTACGCAGCGATGGAGCCGCAATATTATTTTGTGCATATTACCGTGGAGACCCTGGGCTGTTGGCGCTCTGAAGCAAAAGCTTTAATTAGGGAGATATGGCGTAGAATTAGCGACTTGACTGGCGACTCTCGCTCCGGATCTTACTAGGTGAAAAGGCTGGCCATTGATATTCAACGCGGTAAACGCGGAGTTAAAGTTAAATATGACTTTCATCCCCTTTCTCACGAGTCGCCCCAGTAATTTTTAGTTCTAACAAAAAAAAATATCATCGTAATCGAAGCACCCGTTACTGAGTTATAGTTAAATACGACTTTCCTGCCCTCTCCCACGGGAACCTCCACTTATTTACGGGATAACATTTAAGGTACCTTTCTAAAAAAAAGAAACATCCATTTCGCGTTAACGAATTATAATTAAATATGACTTTAATGCGTCCCACGGGAACCCCCACAAATTTTCGGAATTACATCATTTCAGTTAGACCTTTCCAACAAAAAAAGAATCTTCGAAATCAAAGCACGCGTTACCGAGTTATAGCTATATACAATTTCCACCCCCGCCTCTCACGAGAACCCCTACAATTTTTCGTTATAACATCATTTAAGTTAGACCTTTTTAACAATAAAAATAGGAATTATCCAAATCAAAGCACGCGTTACCAAGTTATATTTAAATACATTTTCATCCCCCCTCCGACGGGAACCCCCACATTTTTTTTGAATAATATTAATTTCAGTTAGACCTTTCTAACAAAAAATAATCACCCAAATACAAGTACGCGTTACTGAGTTATAATTAAATATGACTTTCATCACCCCTCCCACTGGAGCCCCTTCTGATTTTCGGCATAAAAAGTATTTAAGATCCTATGTCATGGTAACAATCTTAAGCATACCAAGTTTCATTAGAATCCATCTAACAATTTCGGAATTATGGGAAGTCCAGAAACAGACAGACAAAAATGAAAAAAATATAGATTTGAGGTCTGTATCGTTAATAACAACCCCCGCGAAAGACATTTTTAAAATATATTCAATGTACAGAATTTGACCTGTTACAGTTTATTAAAAGTATAGATATTTCAAAAGTTTAGGCGCTGAAATGAATAGTACCTGAGTGTATATAACTTTTAACTTTATAAGTGGTATAACATTTTACTTAACTTACTATTAGAGCATTATCTATTTCACACATTGATTTTTATAAATCGCAACAATACATTCGCAGACCAACTTAAAAAAAAATCTAAGAGAGCTATATAGAGAATAAAATTATATTTCATTGTTGTAAAAAGGTTTTTCTCTTTAACTTTCTTTATTTTTAATCCGATACAGACAGACATTTGACGACCAGCTTGCACGGCAACGTTAATTAGCGACACTCTGGCCCTAAATAGAGCGTACCTAGTCTAGAATATACCGACTCCCAAGGAACGAATCACAACGTCAGGTCCTTTCCTACTCATTATATAATAATAACATGGCGACAAATTAGATGATGGCTCTCAAAAAAGGCTGCCGGAATACACAGTTAGCTTGGCGACACATTATATGATTATTTGGTGACAGATTAGATGAAGATATTACAGAAACTCTATACTTATGCAAACTCAAGACTTGTAAAGTAAACTGTCCCGTTGGACAAATAGAAACTCAACTAAATCAACTCAGGTTTACCTTTCACGGATAGCAGTATCCTCGGCTTTGAGCGTCGATATCTCTTGGTAAATGCTTCATCTTTTGAAGAAACAAAATTGCTTACCGTCTATATACAAATACTTGTTAA
Source organism: Ligdia adustata (assembly GCA_947049295.1). Taxonomy (NCBI): domain Eukaryota; kingdom Metazoa; phylum Arthropoda; class Insecta; order Lepidoptera; family Geometridae; genus Ligdia; species Ligdia adustata. The sequence goes on along the minus strand of OX346225.1, from coordinate 6,504,312 downwards.
AGTAAGTATTAACTTCCTGTGTTTGTGGACTTTATAAGGTATTCTTTAAGGTTAGTGAGATAATTAGTAATGATATCTTGATAGGTATGAGTATGTCTGGCTTCAACGCTCGTTACCCTCTGCCACATAAAATGAGATAAAGTACAGTAGGCTACCATCAACTTTCTTTGGTATTGCTATTATGTATTTGGTGGAAATATATCTACAGGGTTATCGGTTAGGGGTGTACAAAGCCGATAGAGGGTCACTAAAATCATAAAAAAAAAAAAAATGTATACCCCTTAACCGATAACCCGGTATATATAAATACATATTATTACTATAATACTGATATTGCAATACTCGTAACAGAGTAATATGCTTACTTAAGAAGTAAGGATCAAAAAAAGTAGTCAGTATAAGTAAAGCAGTGGAGTGCAGGCACGTATCTGGATTCAGTCATCTGCTGGTCTCCGAACGTTTCGCTCACTTAGATTATATAAACGGTAAAAAATAACGCGATTTCCATAATTATTTCACATTAGGTGTACTGCTAGAAGGCAATTAGCGCACATATCACCGAGACTACCCCTCATTATTCCAATAGCTTTCAGCTGACCATAACACCACTAATAGTGTACGACTAATAGCGACAAAACCCGGCGACAAGTTGTCGTAAGTTGTCGCATTATGCGGGCTTCGGTCTGTTTGTGAAAGGTCTAATGTCGCCGGATTAATTATAACTTTGGTTACAGTAATGTTTGATCGTTACTCTAACATGTTTATTGCAAGAGTTTCGCCTGATTTATTTGATGTGTAGGGGAAATGCGCTTGGGTGATATAATCATTTAATTTTGTGCTTTGTTTACATTTTATATTACTTTTTTTTTCTTCACGAGACTATAAAGATGGCAAAAGAAACTATAGACTACACAGAAAGAAACCTCCTGACAACGCGTGCCGTACCAAGTATCACCGCTCTATGTATCCGACCCTTGATCCAACCATATTGCGAGAGCCTCTTAAGATGTTGGTCAAGGCTCCGTGATTTAAGGCCGTTTTCCAAAACGATTATCGGAACAATGATTGTCGAATCAACATCCCACATGGCGGTAACCTCGTGAGTAAGTCAAGATACTTGCTGACCTTGTCCTTTTTGGCCTTCACGAGGTTCGCATCATATGGGATGGTGATATTGAACGAGCAATGACCACCATTGGGACCGATCTACCAGCACGATATCAGACTTTTTGCAAACAATAGTCATGTCCGTGATGAGAGAGCGGTCCCAGTAGAGCAACGCATGACTATTTTCGAGAACTGATAACGGTGCCTACTGGTAATACAGCATATCGGATACGACAAAACCGTATTGAAGAGCATTTTGCTGGTAGATATTTCTGGCTACTGAGTTGTGCCTGTGCAAATACTCACTGTTAGCAAGATGAGAACAACTTGAAATAATATGACTGATAGACGGGACGGCGGCATGACGGACAGACATGACAATGATAATTATTGTATTCTTATCATCATAATTATATAATATTATACAACATATGATAAGTGACAACTAGCCACAAGAATTTATATAATCAACTTATACTTTTATGTGTTGCTCGTGCTGTTTTTTCTCATAACGAAAATCCCTAACAGTAGAAACAGGATTCCATAAAAGCGGGTATTTTATCTTATAACTGACAATTTCGTAAACTATTCCGTCTAATTGACACAAACAGATCTTCATCTTTAAGCATAGCAGCAACGAATTCCTCCAGACTTACTATTTTACGCATTATATTTTTTAATCGTTTTAATTTTTGTTCGTGTAGAATCAAGAAGACTTAAATCTGTTCGGTACCACTCTACCGTGATGTCCACAAAAACAACAGATATGAACGCCATTTGTCGTACAATGCTTTTCCGTCTCGACGACGTTTTGACAAATATTAATGTTCCCTGTACGCTGGAGAAATATAACATTATCTTGACCATTACATTGTTTCCGGGAAAATGAAAAGCTTTGTCAAGTTATATTATATGTGTACATAAAATACAGAATAAAGACTAGGACATTATTAAATTGATATAGACTTGACTTTGACTACTTCAATTACGCCAAAACTAATTCTTTACTCGAGGTTTGTAAATACCGAATATAAGTGGAAAAAATAAGTTAAACATAACCACCGGGCAAGATAGATAGATATATGAACGCATTATTGTAGACACACAAAACATAAAAACAAAAAATATATAATTTAAAATTTTGGATTTGGGCAAGTGACTTATTTAAAAAAATTAAATGACTAACGCATTATTAGTATTAACTATAGACCACTTAAGTTCAAATGGGATTCCTGAATCTATGGCTCCAACCACAAGGATTGGTTTTCCCTTCAAGAAAATTAAAACTCGGAAGTGAGTTCTATAATCTAGAGCTAAAAAAACATGCATCTACAATACGTTTCGTGCGAACCCGTGGAACTTACAGAATACACTCTTATTGTCCAATAGTGGACAACCAATTTGTTACGTCATTAATCCATTGAGATTTAGCCAGGAGATTGTCATTTTTTGTGGCATATGTTTTTTTTTCGAACTCAGAGTTAGTCTTGTAGTGAAAGTTGTTCCTTAGAATGATCGTAGTAACCCGTTTTTGGTTTAGTAAATAACCCTAACCGATAAACCTGTAGTACAAGTACAAGTTGACTGTGGACTGGCCGGTTGTCGCAGTTGGTAGCAACGCTGCCTTCTGCGCCGCTGGTCCCGGGTTCGATCCCCGGACAGGTCAACTATTTGTGTGCATCAACATGCCTGTTTGACCTGTGTCTGGGTGTTTAATATATATATAAGTATGTATATCAGTAATCAGGTTACCATAGCACAGGCTTTGCCTGGTTTGGGACCTGAAGACCTTTGTGTGAATGTTGTCCCATATTTATATAAGTAGAAAATATAAGATGTACAGCTACGATGTACAGTGAAGTAAATTTTATTTTAATTAATTAAATACTATTATCAACAAACAATAATTATGATTAACCTAACCTTACATAAAAATTAAAACAAAAAATTAATAATAATAAAAAGGAATATGAACCAAAAATTTACAGTTAATAATTTTAAGCATAAATTCCACTAAATAAAAGAAAAAATAAATGCTACAGTAAAACGTAACAATAAGCTTAACATAAATAAAACACTGCCGAGGAAGATGCAAAAAATACATACTCGTATTTACCATAAATGCGGCACAAAACGCAGATCACGTTTATTTTGCTACCGCTTCATTAGTTGACAATTATTTCTAAAAGCAAAATGAAAATATGTCACACTACAAATGGACGTAAATTAACGGACCCGAGGGTCTGGGAATTAAATTGTCGGTCAATGGACTTGCAAATGAGCAGTGCAATCACGAAGGCTTTGTGCTAATACTGCTATTGTTTTGACTTAGACCTTTCTGTTCACAAAAGTTAACAAGTTGACTGTAATGAAAATATAGGATTTATAGAGCATTTTCTGCATTTTTTTAATCACCTGTAATTAGCAAAATGAATAGGTTTACCCTTTACTCCTTTAATAGTCTTTATATTAGGAATAGGTTGTCAATTAATTTGTCGGAATCTTTATTTTTTTGTATATTTTCTTTTCTCGTTTTCTCAAAGACACCTCATGTCAGTGAACTTAGCAAATCATTATCCAGCAAATCATATGTTTTTTGGAGTTCTATTTGGATGCAGCATAGTTCTATACTTCCTGATAGTTTTCAGGAATAGTTCTGGAGTTTTCAGTATATGCAGTGTCCCCTTTCGTCTCGAGCACCAAGCTAAGCATCTACTGATAGTTTTAATACAAAAAAAAACAACAATCGCCATTCGCAATCGCCGTTGGTATGGCAGGATAGGAACAAATAAAGTTGCAGTATAATAAATGCTGGCTAAATGTTCATGTGTGTGTGTTTGCATGTGTTAATTGAAATGAAAAAAATAATATTTAAAATTCAAAGTACTTATCGAAGTAGCTAACAAAGATATCATTATGACGGTTCTGCGAGTTAGAACTAAGTTTCTGTATACAGACTAACTTTCTGTAACTGTATAACTATAGCGAAATTTGTCATCGCTTGATTCAGTTGCTATGGAAATGAGATCCTCAGGTTATGATATATCTTTGGGATTAGAATATTAATTTGTGCAAAGCCCGATATAGGCCAATCAAGACGGTCAAAGACTTTGTTAGCTTTGAAATGTAATTGGATACAAGTTATTTTGATACTTGGGTGAAGTAATATACCCGTTATTCATCATATCACACTTCACACTAATATTATAAAGGCGACAGATTACTATATTAAAGGGGGTAGATTGCCGTGCGAGAGAGAACCTGAGCTACCAGTGAAGGATAACATCGTGTGGAAACCATTGTATGGTGGAATGGCAATCTTAATACTTGCCTGGCTAACTAGCTAGCCCTCAAGTTGAAAAATCTGTCGCCAAACAGCTAATAATGTGTTGCGGCGGCCCTTTTTGAGAACCAGAGTATTCCAGACTAGGGGTCACAGAATCGCTGGTTTCTGTAGTCGAGCGAGCTGGTTGTCAAATGCCTAGCTGTCTTAAATAAAAAATAAATAGGCAATCGGGATACATACATTAGCAAAACAAAATCCTACGCATTAAAATGTGTGTGGTATGATAAAAAGTGGAGAATTAAATAGGCGTTTATGATATGCAGAATCTTAACATGCTGAACATAATTGTGTATTTAAAACACTGCAATTTTACTATATCTTTTACAATGATAAGATTTAAGACTGACCACTGAAATTATTTCTCTGATTTTTAAGTCCCACTGACATAATAATGAAAGGTTAGCAACCGCGAACGAAGTCGGGGGTATAGCTAGTATTAGAATAATGTTTAACTGTAACTTCGTTTATTATTTAGTTTGTAACTTTAATACAATCTTAACTAGTAATTTATTTAGTTCTAATTAAATTGTCACTGTTTAAACAATAATAAAAAAGGAAGACGCATTTTGTCGGTATTTTTTATGGTTCCGGTTTTTCGGAGACACCTGGCCTGACATTGTTAATTATTTAAGCATATATAGGTTTATCACAGGGACTTTTCTCGTTGCAATCTCTTGGTCAATCAAATTTACAACGTTTGCAAGAAATTGTATCAAACAATTACAGTAAATGACGCAAGAATTATGATTTTCTCTCAGATAAAATTATAATTGTAGTACCCAGCAGTCTTCTTGAATTAAAAGGGTGGTAGGGATGTTGCCGCGCATATGTACTTTTAATTGTAGAATCAGAGATCGCTGGTCTCTATCCCGCGCTAAAAAGACCAAAATATCGTATAATGGTCAGTGGTCCAAATTGTTTGCTAACTAAAACTGTACCAGTGTGTTCGAGCTTTTCATACAAAAACTAGAAAATATTTCTCTAGTTTTTAGCAGTCGTGTAAACAGAATGAGGCTCGGCAGAAACTTTTAGTTCCGCCGAGCCTTAAATCATTCTATCACACGTCAAAACAAGCGTGGCAGGCCGTTCCGTTATATTTGTCTGGACCCGACCTACGTCTAGATTTCAGACCCTTTTCATTCTGTTTTTGCGGATTATGTAGATCCACAGGCACCTATTCATTTTACTTTGGTGTGGTAATGTTAAATGTAATATATTGGTGGTGTAAATCTTATTGTTCGTGTGTTGTGGCTCTTGTATTTGAGGATTCGGCTAGCCTACAATGTGCGCAAACTCATCAAAATGTAGTCTTACATTATTATCGTATTTCACCTTGAATTTATTTTGCTATGTTCTGGTTTGAGTCGTTCTCTGTCGGTTAAAACCAGATATTGTTACTTTTTTGGAGGACAAAATGTTGATAAAAATATCCAAAAAGTGCAAACTAATAGTTCGAGCCAGCAAAGCGAGTGATGCTATTCGAAACCAATATTTTTTTTCATCAATATCATTACAGGTATACCTATAATTCCAAAAAAAAATCCAGACTAATCTATAAATTAGTCTGGCAATTTTGTACTCGACCGTAATTTCTTGAATTTAAACCTACTTACCGTAGGTTTATTTTTTTTATCATAGAGAATCATTATTAATCGGCGTGCTCCATCAATTAATATGTTTAAGCATCGAGTCATAGTCCATTACCTATCACTACAGCATTAAAATTTGTGTCTTCTTCTTTTAATTTATAATTTATATATTATGTATTTCCATGCTCCTAATTTGTATGGTATGTTATATGTATTTGTTTATCTGTGTATCCATTCGTATGTATAATTTGTTCATTTTTCAAATATGTTTGTTTAATGTATTATTTTAAGGCCTCTCTAATTTTATATTATTCATTTACGTCCATGGTTGCCTGGAAGAGATCGCTCTAAGCGATAAGGCCGCCATGGAGAAAACAAGTATATATTTGTAAGTTTTTATTTGTTATATTATTTTATAATTAAGCTGGTTTTTTAATAAAGAGTTGTCTTATCTTGTCTTATCTCGTCTCGTCTCGTATCGTCTCGTCTCATCTCATCTAATCTCATATTATCTTTACTTACTATTAATTAAAAAATATATATATATATTTGTTCTTCTATGGAACCGTGTAACTTTTAAGTAGGTATTTATAGCACAAATATTATTCTTACAAATTTTTCAAGTAACAGTTCCAAAACAAATTATTTTTCGTGATTCCCCAGACATAATAAATCATGTAGATACGAGTACTAACGTATTCAGAGAGTAGATTTCCAATATTCTTGGCAGTTTCATTTCAATATCAGCGAATATAGATTACTTCTGGGAAAACATGTAGAAAACTAGACTGCCTAGTAACAAGATATGTTAAGCTGTGCGGTATCCGCAGGGATGTACGGAAGGCTACCGTAGAAATTGGACAGGGGACTTAATACGCCTTACGACCTTTACACCTGACTTTTGAGTGTCGCCGTGCATTGCAACCCAATACTTGTTACTTTACACCAAATCATTACCTTAAATATATCTTTAAGCATCGAGCCATACTCGTAGTCAATTACCTATCACAACAGCATTAAAATTTGTGTCTTTTCTTTTTTCGTTTAGTAATTTATTTATGTATATCAAATGTATTTATTTAGTTAACTATGTATTTATTAGTATGCATTGGTTGCATTTGGACATTGCGGCGTATTAATAAACCTCCAAATCATTGAACTCTATAAAAAAACAGATATTTTCATCACTATTATGTAAGAGTCACACATAAAAATAAACAAAAGAACATTAAACATATGCGCGACAGTACGCGACACAATGCTGAAATACTGGCTCACATACAACGCAAAATTGGAAAAGTTTCAGTTGCTTGTTTAGTTTCCTCATTCTTTGCCTGACCTCGTTTGAAGCCTTTAAACTAGTTTTTTTTGAAAATGTGGTTGTTTCACTTCAGAAGAAAGAGATATTGTAGTTTAAAATTGACAATGTGAATATTACACATCTTTTTGCTTCCTAAGAAATAAAATAATCAACAGTATTTTTTATAAGCTTAAAAAATATGTCCGAATTATTTTTCAATATTTGTTTTTTAGGATCACTATGTTGTCCGTCTGTCTGTCAAGACCCTGTTTCTCAAAAACGAGTATAGAGCTGAAATTCATATCAATACCAAGCCTACTGTCCTTTGGAGCTGAGAAAAAATTAAACTTTCAAACCAACGCAATCAACTTGACAAGAGAATTTTAGAAATATGTTTTTTTTAACAATTCTTTCTCTTGAATTAATTTTTTTTGTGTGTCTGCAACAAAGAATTGATCTATTTGTCCATCAATCAATCTAAAGATACAACTGTTAATGCTGCAAATTTTCGACTCTCGCAAGGGAAACAAAACCTACAAAGACCTTCCCGTGAACTCACAATCTTGAAATTTGATAAGCAACGTCTATAGTACAGATAAAGAAAACATGCGTAAAGCGTAAATTTTTAGTTCTATCAATTTATAAAAATATATTAAAATAATTGAGCAATCAAAATACCAAAACTTTTACTTATATACGTGCAGGTTTGTACGGAACCCTCAGTGCACGAAACCGACTCGCACTTAGGCAGGTTTTTTATAATTACTTACTTACTGATCTCAAAATATTCTCCGTTTATTTGAAAGGATTCTTCTCGGTGGTCACATACTAATGTTAATCAAAATAGTCTCGTAGTTTGTATTTACATCAAAATAACTTAAAGATCCTATACAAGTATTTTTACATAAAATAAAATGATTTCATGTATTTTATCACTCAAATTTAGTTTTATAATTTACAGCCTTAATTAACCAGGAAGATGACTTTATTGTCATCATTCAAGTATTTTAGAGGCAATTTTTCGAATCCAAACGGAAACTCATTCTGCCCTCCTTATTGCAAACGCAGTATTTGCAAAATGCTGGTTTCGAAAAAACGGTATAAGCACAAGTTAAATAACTTTTGAAATGCACATAAAAATTTGTAAAAAAATCAAGTTTTCTATTGACATGATATTTTTTTTATTTAGACTGCCTATTTTGGAGAAAATGCACATTACTGTATTTTCAACTAGTATACGACTTATGAGCATCGTAAATCACTAAGGCCAAATGCAGTAACCGTGTTTATTACTGCAGAATCAAGTAGCACGTGTACTGATACTACGCACACATACAGTATTCATCCTGTACTCTGAGTTCACAATTATGACCTATTTTTATATCTGGTACTAATTAAATGTCTGTAAGCTTTTAGTTTTATCAGACATACATAGGAAATTATAGGTGTGTTATTTTTATATTTCTAAATTAGCTTAGTATCACAATCACACAATATTAGTTACTATTATAATAATCAGTCTATGATTTTTTACCCTAAATATTTAATTTTGAATGAAATTATCTGAAAAGTATATATAATACTTCTTTTGGCTTTAGTAGCATTTGTTGCAAAAAACATAACCTACAAAGGATTTTAGGAGTAACCGTAGTTAATACTGCATTACTATCTAGCACATGCTGAATGCTGCAGATCTTGTAAGCAAAAGTAATATTTTTGTGCAAGTACTGCGTTTCTTATTAGTTAAAAACCATGTTTGTAATAAGTAAATCCATTACATTATTTTTTTGTGTATAGATTAGACCCTTGAGATATCATTTTTGAAAAAAAAAAATGTAAATCCTAAAAATGTCGATTACGGCACAAACGATTAGCACAGCAGCATTGTGAATCTGGGTGCAGAAAACATTGTTATTCACAATTACTGTAGTAAGTACCAATTTGTTCATATGCCGCACCCTACGTGTCTGATTTTCCCAACTATTCCGTTGTTTCGAAATCTCAGCCCGCAGAACTCGAATGCAGGCTTTGATAAGATACAGATGTCCAATCGTTGATTGCTGTGGTAGGTACAGTCGAATCGACTAGTGAATGTTTTACGTATAAATTTAGTTTTACGATATGGTTGTTAAGAAGTATTTAGAACACTTAATTATTATATTGCGGATAAAAAACGCAGCGAAACGGTACAAAATCTTATTTGTTTCGCTCTTAACGTTGCCCAGGGTAGTATCATTAAGTGGTATATTATTATTTAAGATTTTATAGTCATATTTTTGTGTATAGAAATTTCAATAATACCAAGTAAGAGAACGTATTGTTTGTTTAAAAAAATCTTTCTATTCAATTTCTTTTCTGTATAGTGCCTTTTTGAGAGATTTGATAAAAAGAAAATGTTTATAGTTGTCCAGTTAGTTCCATATAAGATTAATAAAACTGGTCCAGTGCCTTTATTTCTATATAAAATAACTGAACAATTTAAAGTCGGTATCTCCCTTTATATCTGACTACGAAAAAAGGTTGAAATATTAGTTGTAGAAGTAAACATTTTTCCAAAGGCATATAAGAGATTTGTGTATTACCCATCTTTAAGCTGGCTGTATAGCAAGTGAAAGTCCAAACATAAAATAATTAACTTCTTAAAGATGGAAAGAAAATAAATAACTGACATGCAGTACGTTAATATTTTAACAGTTAAATTTTTTTTAATTCAATTAATCATTAAATACATACTCAGTACGAAGGCTACAAAAACGAAAAATGTCGTGTCCATCCTTTATTGAAATGTATTATGCAATCATACCATTCAATACCAATTAGTGGTCGGCGGCGAGTGTACCATCCTGGTGTCCAGATATATGGGCGCCGGTTCGTGGACGACGCGATAAGTCGGTTTGATTGATGATTGTGATGGGCCCTGCATTGCTGTGGGCGGCAGAGAACTTACTTCAAAGCTTACGTTGAATTTGGAAGCAGATTAGTTCGTTGTGAGGTAGTTTGGTTTATGAACTAAAATTATAAATTAATATAAAATTTTACCATGCTAGGATTTATAAGATGTAAATAAACTAGCAAAGAATTTGTGCTAAAATATTATTAGTATATATGTATTACATCTTAAGCGTAACAAATAGACACGCAGACAAAAAATCTTGCTGTTTAAAACCATAAGTAGCTCTTTTTGTATAAAAAGGTGTAAATGACGGATCATACTGAAGGTAAATTGATAGAAGTCATACTGAGTTGTATCAGAGAAATTTATCGAGCGAGCGAAGCATTTTTGCTTTAAGAGTGACATTTTTTTTATTTTTTTTTCTATCCCCGACGCATAAAAGAAGGGGTGTTATAAGTTTGATGTTTCTGTGTTTATAAAGTTGGTTTTGCGGTTTGTGTTTGTCTGTGGCGGTAGCTCCCGATCGGATGAACTGATTTTGATTTTTTTTTGTTTGTAAGGTTGTAGGTGCAAGGTTATGTGTGTAAGGTTAATTTTCTTAGCTATGTTTGATGAAAGTGTCGGGAGTTGTTTTAATTAAACTGTCGGAGTTTACTTGTCCATGGAAAGACGTTTCCATTCTTTGCTTAGACGTTTCCATACTTGCGTAAAGGTCATAGTTTCCAACAAACCTTTACGAGATGCGGAACACAACATTACCTAGAAGTTTAAATATTTAAAAATAATATAGGTTGAGCAGTTAAAGTTGCTAAGCTATTATAGTCTTAGCTTTAATTGTTTAGCTAGATATAATGCGTGAAGTTTTAAATAAATATTTGTTTTAGATTCAAATAACCGCGAGGTATTTACACTCAATAAATATATGGAAATTCAGTGCATTCTGTGTACTCACTTTAAGATTCGTCACTGCCCTTAATAAAAATAGTATGTCGATGTAGAGTCCCGGTAAGCTCTATTCCTATACGAATACGAGCGGAGCTGCCGATATCAAACGAATAAATCTTGCCGGAAAAATGTTGATGTGTGATGGTTACTCCTGGATTTTACGGTCCGGGCCAGACGTAAAACGGGCTCATAATTATTCATAAAGATAAATATCTAATGTAGAAAGATAAAGCAATTCTATAAAAGTGTACCTAAACAATCGACAAAGTTATGGCGGATGGAAGGTGGTCCCAGTAGTACATTGGTTAGTTCCATCATGGAACTGCTGGGATTATTTTTCTCAGAAGTTGATTAATTTTCAGTTTCTAATGACACTTCAAAAGGACTCAGTTCATAAACAGTTTCGGCGTTTCTTACAAACATAAATTATATATATATATATATGTATACATATACAGCTCATTGTCTATGATTTTGAAAAATATATAACTTAACAAACTACATACCGCTATTATTTAAATATTCATTTATGAAATTATGTAAAAATGTATGTATGACACCATCGTACAAAACCAAAACTATGTAAAAAAATAAGATAAGATAATTATTTATTTCCGACACATTTCATGTTATGTAATAGGTTATAATGAATTAATTATTTTGGTATACCTAACTACAGTAAAATAAACCATAACTGCGGGCCCCAAACTAGGCGAAGCCTGTATTTTGCGGCCCAATTTAAAAGATTTCCAGAGATATAGTATACAGAGCTGACAAACTAATGTACACATTTACTAACATTTTATTGAAGTTAAAAAACAAAATTTTAGAACTTAATCTTAATAACAGTAGAGTCTGACAGACAAAGAAGTCATAAGTCAGATAGTATGAATTATTACATATTAAATTAAATGAGCCTAAAAACTGTGTCAAATGAAGACGAAAGACTAAACAAATTTATTGTTTTTTTATGAATTCCCTCTCAAAATGGACGGATACAAACAAAAATTGGAGAATTAATTAGGTACTTGGATAACCGATAACTAAATTATGATAAAAGCTTAATTATAACATGATAAATGGATATAAAAGATATATTGATATCATTGAACATCAATCGATCTTTTATTTTGATCAGCTTGGGAGGGTTGGGCTATATATCGAATCAGTGGTTATACCCGTAGTCTATTAATTCAAGATTACGGATATATGGTGGTGTGAAAAAAACGTTCTTAGCACTGGTTGAACTCCGCATTTTTTATAATACAAGGAAGTATAAATTATTTTAGAGTAAGTAAAAGCGAAACCAACTCCCAAACAAAAGATGACATCTCCTTTGTAACCACACTGTAAATAGGGACTAGTTTGTTTGTGTTGTTTAAAATTCTTTTTTCAATAATTCTTTTATAAATACGATATTTAAACTTAAATATTAAATCATTTAAATTTGTGGTAGTATTCAAATGTTCCAAATTATTACTACGCAGTACAAATTTGGATTAATCCAAAGCAGAGAGCGATGAAAATTTTTTAAAATGGTCCCAAAAGCGAGAAAAATTATTCTTCTCGTTCCGCTAATTTATTCAGTGCATGATTCCAATTATGAAGTGGGAACGGAATAAACTTCGTTTGCATGTAATTAATGACATTTTCTTGCTGCTTCGTTTGCCATATTGTCTAGAATCCAGCAAAAATACGACAGAAGGACGTTTTTATGCGCATAAAAAGGGGCGCGAATGTAAGGGACAGTTTTATCTCAAAAAGGTTATTTTTAAAAGCCGAGTTTTTAAGACTTGGGTTTATAGCCACAGAGTATGGTGGTTTATGAAGTAGTAATATAAAAATCATCTGCTACAAAATTAACAGCAGTCATAATAAGCTTAATTTTATTTGTGTTTCTTTTTATAGTTATAGCGGAGGTTGTTCACAAATGATCTTACTTATAGGAACTAGACGGAAGACTTTTAATAATTTATTTATAAATTATCATGTCAAAATATTAGTCTTCGTAACTTCTTCTCATATATTTTCTGCTTTCAATGCCACCGATCTTAACAACGTGTTGAATGTCGGGGAATCTAATATAAGCGTTAAGAAAAGTTCTACTAATGACAGGTCTACAGGACCATCGCTTAGGGGTGTACTAAGACAAAAGGGGATGACTATATTAACCTTAAGGAACAACTTACATCATGGGACCAATTCTGAATTCTAGAAAAAAAAACTGTTGTTTTATGATCAGGTGACATCAAACCTTAATCTGATCCGACCAGTGTGCTAGCCGTCACAGTTGAACCTTTAGTTGGCTTAGAAACTAAAGAAAATGTTTTATTTAATCGAGAATAAGTTCATGTTTTTCAGGATTAATGATAGAATGTTACCTGTCTACCTCTATAGAACTGTTATTGGTGTCTACGGTTGGTGTCCCTGACAAATTTTATTAGAAGAATTTGTTAAGACTCTTATACAATAGAAAAAAAATGTCTTTATGAAAACAAATGTATGATTAATAAATGATATTTTCAGAAATGAGCAATCAGAATTTCTAATTTGTTCTAGCGGTTACTTGAACGAACGAATTAGAAATTCATTTTACAACAAAATGAAGTTTTCAGTAAGTTACTTTATTATCATGCCATTTAATTAATCCTGCACCTACTTACTTAGATACCTCAAAGCTTTAGAAGCTTATAGTCGGGTTACAATAAAATTTACAAAATTCGTTATAAAATATACAATTCTACAATGGAATTAAACATTAAAGCTACCGCAGAGAAAGAGCTCATTAATATTCAAAAGTCGTTAACAGGATTATACCATTTTCAATTATCCTTTTCAGCTAAAGGTATATTATCCCTTTTTGCGACTAATTAGTATAGGTAATATAGGTTGAGCTAGTGATGCTCGGCGAGCATTTTCGGTTATTTTCTTAGCCTTCGAATAGGTGAAGTAGGTCACCCTAGCGTGTAAACTTTTAAACCGTCAGGAAATATACATCCTGTAATTGTTACCCGAAGACAAAAAAACAAAAAAGGTTTAAACGTGACGTTTCAGGCGTTCGCATGAGTTCATCGCTTGCTCATGACGTCACATTCGAACGTTATGCAAAAGTAGCATTTTTAAAAAGTCACACCACTCTGAATTTATACTTTTTGGTTTGTAAGCCAACTAAAGGATCAGTCGTGGTGTCCGGCACAATTGCAGCCAGAAGTCACTTGTCTCTCTGTGTATTTATGCCATTCATTTTTAAGATAAAAGTGAAAAAATATAGGTAATCTGACTGCGTGTAACATGAAGTCGAGTTCCAAAATATCAAAGATTTTAAATGGTAGGAACTATTTTACTAACAGAAAAAATACCGGTTAAGTGCGAGTCAGATTTGCGCACCGAGGGTTCCGTACAAACGTATAGGAATATAAATAAAAGTTACGTTATTTTTATTAATACATTATTTTTATTATATGATGTTCCTTTTTTAAATGTTTACTTTTCGTAAGTTTCCCTTTATTTGTGTCATAAGCTGTTGCTTCATACCTAATTTTAAGATTATGAGTTCTCGGGAAAATTTGGAGTACCTATAAACGCCTGTATCTGGATAACGTTGGCTTAGAAATTTGATTTTTTCACAGCTCCAAGAGACAGTACCTTAGTATTTTAAATAAATTTTAGCTTGATAACTCGACGTGTTCGTGAGAGGAAAGGTTCTTGACAGACAGACGGACAACAGTGCTCTTATATGTTTTCAGTTTTTTTCCTTTTGAGGTACGGAACTTTAAAATCAGAAAAAAAAAATCTCCTTACGACTAATGGGGAAAGATGCGGTAGTTGGGGATTTTTTTTAAAGTTTCATTTAGTAAAAACTTATTCGCAATCTTTAGTTCTAAAGAACGTATGAAAAATTGAGTGTGTGTAATTTCAGCAATGGAATGTATCATTGCTATAAATTACACTCAGTTCCTAATCTTTTATTGTAGGTACATCACTATCTCGGACCTTAATTACGTTTTAGAGTGAACACGATTAAAATTTAATACTGTGTGGTTTCTGTTTGCGGTTACCTGTTAACTAGCTTAATTTGAAAGTGAAATAATGGGTTTTAGAGGTAAATTAATATGGAATAAAACGTAAGGTGTCATGAAAGAGAATACTGCTATTATATATGTTATTGAACTAGTATAGAAGAGTTTAATTCTAGGATATACGAGGATTTATAAAATTAATTGCTGTCGATGTCAATGAAATTTATATGATACCTATTCAATCAAAAATATTTTTCCATATCGTTTTCAAGGCGTTTCCGATAAATCGGCATAATAATAATTATATAAGAAAATACCGACACTAGAAAACCTCCTATTTTGAAGTCGGATAACAATAGTATTAACAAACTAAATTACATTTCACTTTACAGCTTTACCATGCTCGGTTTTATAAGATGTACATAAACATGCAAATAATTTGTGCTAAAATATTATCAGCATCTATATACATCTATATAATAGTTGTACCAGTATATAGTAGATACAATTGTTATTACCCTTTTCGTATTGAAAGGTGTACTCGAAAAGCATTAGCCGTCGTCGGATCACAATCATTATCCCCATATTCTGTACAATTACCTCACTTTACTAAATCTCTGACAAGTTTCGACGAAGAGACGGCAGATTAAGTAAATATCGGTTCAGAATCGAAGGAAACGAAATTTCGAAATATTTTTCTACCGATTTCAATAATGATTTCTCAAATAAAAGTCCATGTCGACCCAATTTAAAAATATCTTCTTTTGGCAGAAAAAGTGAATGTCAATCGCAGCGTATCAACCTAATTAATCTAATTATACATGGTCATACGTAACGTACAAATGTGCACTCAAACTTTCTTTTTGGGCAGTCGTATAAAAATTAGGAAGTAAAATACTTATAAGTTAAAAAGCTGAAAATACTTGTTAGTTAAGTTTTTAAATCGAAATAAATAAAGCCAATGTTACGACAATGCTATAAAATCGTAACTGTGAATCGAATAGACCTCAATAGTCTCATTCGATGTCCCAATCGTGCTGTAACTCTAAGGTACATATTCGAGTATGGTGCACCGATACCAGAAGGCTTAGCGACTCCTATTTGCATGTTTATTGTGTTCTTTGGTTTTAAGCCAAGGTTTAAGTCGCTTCAAGAGGTCTCGACGATACAAGAGCGTCGTTTGTTCGCGGCTTACTTTGCACTTATTCGGAATTTGTTGCTTGAAGTGGCGGTAGAGGTTTTATTAGGTATTTTGCATGCTTTTTTGTAGTTGAGTTTTAAGTAAGGTACTGAGGACGATTGCAGTAAAAATATGTACATAAAATAATGGCTGACAATTATTTTATATGTGTACAAATAATAGCTAACTATCTATGAATACTTCTTGAGTTGTAAAGAAGACCTATTTTGCCGATGTGTAAATAGTTAAAAATCGCGAGCGCAAGCGGGAATTGATTTTATTATTATACTAAGCTGTGATAAAGATCTGCCCCTTTTTTATCGTATTTATTTATAACAAAGTATGAACGTTTTTCTCACCATACTCGTGCGCTCCCCAATATATTTAAACCCGGTTTGAACACATCTTTAGGCCGCTTGCACTCTACATTTGCAACAACTGTATCATATATGCACATGTATATGTACTGTATCGTATATGTACTGACTTTTGATGGTCATAAGCAACAACTTTTGTTCTAATACTGTTTGAGAATTCAAAAGAAAACAATCCGTGATATTTTTATGTGGAAAAGCAAAAACATTCAGTCGTAGAACATAAGTTGTTATAGTTATAGTTATCAGAACTTACCCTTAAGAGGATGCTAGTTGATTACCAGTAACCCTGTTAATCCATTAGTAACATAATGTTTATTAAAAAATATAAGTTGGTAAAACAATATCGTAAATAATGTAAGTACTACGTGCAATTGTCAGTGTTTTAAAAAAGCTTGCATCAATTAAATTAAACAGGTACTAATTCTATGAACTATGAACTGATGACCTCGTGACCACAAAGATTTATCATACCAAGATTGTCTCTATGATTACTAATTATAACTTCCTCACCAGTTGCCTTGGTTATAATAAACATAAACATCTTCGATTCATGTTTTTGATTTTTTCGACTCAATTGCCATAGTATTTTTGATTTTGTTCCAAGAGTAATAAAATCTATATTTTTGGATTTATATACTATCGAAAAACCCTCGAAAATCCATTAAATTTGCAAAAACTACGACATGTACGCGAGTACAGAATTTCTTGCGGACAAACATCCATACATACATACTGACGGACAAAACAACGTTTTGCCAGACCCGAAGCAGACGTCTCTGCTTGCTCGCTTCGCTGGCTCGGTCAATAATGTATTTGAGTGCCATCTTTATAAATTAACCTATAAGCTTTTTATATGATCACGTCCCTTAAAAGACCCAATAATCAAGTCACAGACAGTTCTATACATTCCCAACTTAAATTAGAGAAACATAGCAATTGTTCTAACGACCGCTTAGAATCTGAATCACAGAAATTAAATATCTGCTAAAGATGCCCTAGAGAGTGGTTGCGGGTGCAGATCACGTCGCTAACTATCTCCAATCAAGCGCCAGTTCAGGTTTCCGAAACAAAAGAAGATATCTCTTTTACTTCTTCGCTATATAGTAATGCAGATATATTTAATAAAATTGCATACTTTTCTACACTTTTCTCGATTGTTTTATGATCGATATAATAGCTGGTACCTTACCTTACAATACCTAGAAATAGATACACTAATGTGCATCCATTTTTAGGATTATTCGGAAATTTAACAAGGTAATATTTATATTAAATCTAATATTATATATAAAATCTTAATAAAAAGTTTTGCTCTAATCATACGTCCTTCCTTTGGTAGTCACGGCTTAGTATAGTAACAAAAGACAGATGGTACAGAAGTCAATATACATACAAAGTGCGCTCGAGCAACGCACACATATACACCTACAGACCCCATATCTAGGAACAGTCGGTAACAGTGCGACTGCGAGTGCCATATGCTTGAGACACACGTCTGTGAAGTTATTGTGCAAAAAATTAAATATATTAGTTATTATTGGTTTATATAGCCGTTTTTCCTGTTTCATTCTTAACAATAATAGATACGAGTGCCACTACTGCAATAGTCTTTTTGCATAAGCCAAAGTTGACGACCGCCAAGCATAGGTCTGAAAAATGTGTCTGATTTCTGTACTTCCTGTCTTTTGCGGTACAACAACTTGTTATAGAAAGGTGTGACTATACTTAAGGGTGTTAGTCTACCCATCAAAATGAACCCTAAGTAAAACAAAATTTGCAATATTTTAGAATAAAATATTGCGTCCTTCATACAACTTGACCGATCACGTGACCAATTTTCGTAAGAGAACCTAGTAATTTTTTCACGAATTTTGCTAATTTTTCTTCTATTATGGGTTCAGCTTGATTGATAGACTAATGCCATTAAGTATTGTTACTCCTTTCTGTTACACGTTGTATAATACAAGCCGAGCCTTCCATGACAGGCCAGTATGGAACATTATTTGTTTCACCGATCAGCGTTCAAAATATAAATATAAATTCTAGTATTCATTGGCGATCCAACTGCTCTTGCTTTGCTGTAATCTACTTCTTTTAGCCTAATAAAGGTACTAGCCTAAACATATGACAAAGTATGTTTCTTTTCTTTCCATACAGATTTCAAAGTCGTCTGGGATTCATGCTTTCCAGACGGCGCTACAAAAATACCATTTACATATTTCACACTTTGTTAATTGACTTTGGCGCGACGCACCTCCCTGGAGACCGCACATCCGTTGTAACGACCATCCAAATTGCTCTAATCCTCTTGCTTTATGAAAAACGACCTTAAAATGTAAAACAGAGAGACGTAAAAAGTGTTAACTAATTCGGGATAGCCACGGGCACTTTTGTTTCATTTAGGATACGCCTCGTCGCGTCGGTGGCTGCAGAGTTTTACTCTAACTCTGCAGTCACTTTTGTTACCAGGCTGATGCAAATTTTATGCAACGCTAGCTCATTGTTGCTTAGAAATAAATATTTGATTGACATTATGATGAGTCTACTAATTATATTCATATGAATATTTTGAGTGGTTTTAATAATCAAATGGCTTTATTTAACTTTATACCCAAACCAATATGACGACTTCAAATTTACAGTACATGGACCTAAAATAGGCTCAATTTGTCGGGTGATACATAAAAAATTACAGAAACCTGCATCACGCTTTCGTTGCAAATATGAGAGACGGCCTTCAAAGATAGATAAAAATCTAGTCAGAAAACCTTTTTATTCTTTAGGGAAGTCCAGGGAAGGCCATGAAATGGACATATATTTGTTTATTTGAGTTTGTAGTTGGTACATAGAATGAATTCAACAAAGCTTATCTAATAAAATAAGGCAAAATTATATGGTTCCGAATTTTCGGTCCAAGCTATTAAATCTCGAATAACCTCTCCGGAGCAGCCTCGAAAGCAAAAGAGGGAAAGCGCTAGCAAGTAGTTTTGTTCTTGATAAACAGCCTGAGCTGGCGGTAAATATTGTGCTCACCAACTATATTATGCGGTGAGCAATAAAATTCTACAGGGATGGACTTTGTTAGAGCTAGAGCAACTTAGTCGGTTCATTTTTCATTTTGTGCTATTTGGTGGTATGTAGCATGTTTATTGCAATACTAAAGGTCCAAATTTATGTTATACAACGTTTATGAAGTTATCCGTTCACGTAGTAATTATAATGTATGCCACAATATTTTGTATTATGTTGAGTAACTTTAACGAAAGTTGATTATTATATACAAAACTGGAGCTACGAGTTCTTCAGAGTAATTTTCAATTTTTAATATTTTCTAATATTACTAGTACTTCCGCGAAACTGTTGACTTCGCGACTATGATAATTTTTGTGACTCTAGAAAAAATACAATAACCACCGATTTTTATTCTTAATGTTATTTTCTGAATGTCTATACTTTTCAACGTATGGTTATACTTTCATGAAAAAGTCTTAGTCCAGGCGGACAAAGTCACGGGTAAGATAGCAACTTATAAAAACTGATATTTCCGGTTTATAAAAATGTTGGGCATACATTAGCATGGACCTGAACCTTTGCCAACTGAACGTACAATGCCAAGTCGATACTAACAGTTACTTACGTCAAATGGCAAATTATCAAAACACAACAATTAATACATATAAACAAACAATCACGACTAATACTACTTAAAAAAACTACTATTAGCGTACGACACGCATATCTGGCAATTCTCGTAACATGATCTGTCCGAAAGGACTTTCGTGCCACGAAATACCTGTCGAAAGGCACGCGACACATCTAACATATTAGCATTATTGATGCTTTATGGCAACCAAAACTAATTATCCTACAACTATTACGAAGACTCAATATACCTACTTGTATTCTGTGAAATCGTTTTGCTTTTATTTAATCAGGCAATAAAACAAAACATGTCAGTAATGGAATGTAAATAGAGATAAAGCTTTCACCTCGCCTCGCATAAAGTATTTATCTCTATTTTTTTATCCTCACAAATAATGATAAAATGTTTGGGACCTTTATTATCGAGTTAGTACGGTCCTGTGACTGCGTCCCTTCGTACTTTACGTAGGGTTTTATTGAATTAGGATAATTTACCGTTTGTTTGATGTCCTCACAGCTTTTTGGCTATTCCTTTGGTCCATTTTGAAAACGTACGCAGTAGGTACTAACATATATTTCTATGAGTTTGGTCAAAACATCATATAATATGAAAAATCGAATAGCAATACCATCAATCCCTTATTTTCTTAGTAACTCCACTTTAATGTCGTTTTTAAAGGATGAGATTTAATGAATAATAGTTGAAAAGATAGTTAAACATAAAAAACAGCATATTGCTTTAAAAACAAGTTAGGCCAATTACGCAATCTTTGGGAATGTAAAAAATGCAATCATGGCAACGTACCACTTCTAATTACTTGCCACAAGAACTACTCGATGCTCTTCAAAGTGAGTTCGAATCGCAGCCACATTTTTTCCATAAACTTATTTGGAATTCAGTGCTCAAAATGTAAACTGGGCAAACTTTAGAATAGGAAATTCCAACAAACTTTGACAATAATCAACCGGGTAAATTCAGGATAGCTGCGGATATACAGATTTAGGTATCTATAATAAATTAGTTGTGACCATTGATTGGAATGCGATCAAGTACGTATCCGCGTCCAAAGGTTTCGAAATACTGCGAGCGTTTTAGTTTTATGATTTTCTGTGATAGCAATTTTTGAACCGCGTTGTCATACTCGTATAATATCTGTAAGATAAACATGTTTTTTTAAAGTTACTACCAACTTTCATTACAGGAGGTGCCGATAAAACTTTTTTCGATTCAATTAATTGAAAAAAGGTCACCTCTGGATTTTGATAAATTTAAAAAAAAAAAATCGGTTCAGCTTTCTCCGAGAATTCAGGTAACAACCAAAAAAAAAGTAAAAAACATACCCGTCGAGTTGTACCTCCAAATTTTTTGGTAAGTCTGTAAAAACAAAACATTTTATGTTTTATACTTCAACTGACATGTACGAGTAGACTGTAAGCTTTTGTTTTGATTCTCTGATTGCTCTTGGATACAGTCTTAATAAGCGTATATTTAAGCATACATATTCACCTATACGATAACTAAATTTTCTACAGTCGCCGTGTAAAAAATAAGAGATTTTTTTTTTAATTTTTTTTTTTAATAAATAATAGGCTTGCGTTTGACCACAACTCGCCTGATGTAAAGCGACGATGCGGTCTAGGAATGATGCGGTATATAAACTCATGACCCTCCTGAAATCTCAAAATATATTTTTTATTTACAAACAAAGGTTACACGTTACGATACGGTAATTAAAAATTAACGCAACACAGGTTCACAAGTTGAATTTGCTGGAAACTAGGTTGTTCCCGTCAAGTTCCAGGTTTTTAGTAGAGATGTACATAAAATGGGTACACAACTTTTATGCACGATCGATATACGAGTATATTGCCTGCTTCTGAAAACACCTCAACAATAGCTTAACCATTGTTGAGGTGTTCCCGTTATGGGAACGCGGAATGTTCTGCGTGTTTTACTAGTAAGTTAGTTTAGTACCAAACATTTTATTTGCGTGAGAAGTAAAGACAATACCTTTAAACCTAATTTTCATACCATTTCTGAAGAAAATATCTTCAAGTCTTGTATAAGGACGAGCAATATACTCGTAGAGGTACTCTAATAGCCTGATATAGTTATGACAAGCGGAAGCGGAAACTTTTGTATTTTTTGTATGCATAATTTCTTCTGTGAAAACGTAGCGCTACTATACTATGCGACCTAGTATAGGTAATCAGTAAATATAATAAAACTAGCAGACACGACAGACATTGTCCTGCAAAAACCTAGGCACCGACTACACCGCCATCTGCCGAGCTGATTTGTGAATCTAAGCCATCTAGGGTGCCACCCAAACCCATATAAAAAATCATTCAAATTAGTCCAGCCATTTAGGAGGAGTTCAGTAACATACACACGTACAGTAAAATTATATATATGAAGATATTGCTAAAAAAACACTCAAATAAATAAGATATTTAATCAGAATAAATTAATATTTGCTATAAAAAATTATAAAGAATTAAAAAAAAAAACAACTAAACTTTAACGTTCACTATAACGTGCATCACTATTTCGTTGTTAATTAGGCTCGACCTAGTTAGCACTATTACATATTCAGTGACCCAGTCCGTATTGTCCATCCTACCTGGTTAATGGACGGTTGTCCATCGGTTGACCTTACTTTAGAGAACGTCAGTTACGGTAAACCGTGTAATTCAGTCCGATAATCGTAACTTGGCTGCGGTGACGTTGAGATATGTTTGTTGTTAAACGAGGATACAGATCGATGGGTGATTTACTCGTACTTTGGGTTAAACCATCAATTGACCTATTGACTTATTGAGTGACAGATCCCGTGTAATCTGCCTATTGTCAGCTATTTGTGTTTACTATTGTGGCGTTTGATTCTCTCTCTGTACATCTCAACGCGTATTAGACAATTATTTTTACGTCTTTATCTAATAATATTATTA
Organism: Ligdia adustata; assembly: GCA_947049295.1. Taxonomy (NCBI): domain Eukaryota; kingdom Metazoa; phylum Arthropoda; class Insecta; order Lepidoptera; family Geometridae; genus Ligdia; species Ligdia adustata. Next base: position 6,480,962 of record OX346225.1, on the reverse strand, counting down.
GTGGTATTCTGCGTACTGTTGACGCACGCAAGCACAAACATTTTAGTGAACTATTTTGATCATTTTATCGAGTATTTTTATGTGTTCCTTATTATTGTGTTATGAATGTCTCTGTGAAATATTAATTAAAATCGGTCAGTTAATAGCATCTTACAATTTTTTACCTTAAAATAAACCAAAATCACCGACGATTAAAGATTAAGAATTAATATATAAAAAAACTGTTTATCAAGATTTATCAAGATTTTGTTGGGAGCTACAACCTGTATTCGGTAACCAATAATCAAACCAAGATAATCAACAGCAAAAGAACGTTTTGTCATATTCGAAGCAGAGACTCTTTGAGACACTTGCTCGGTTAATCCAAGGATATAACTAGGGATCTCATATGAATAATAAACGTTTTTTTAGTGCTAGTTTAAGTTCACTCTTATTAGATATTTCTGGCAAGGTCCGTGTAAAGTTTGTCGTAAACAATAACCCTATTTAGACTGCGTATACCATTTTAAAACCACACTATCTATAATTGCTAGCAGTATAACTAGCTATTGTTTATTTGTTATTGCTATAGCAATTATTCCGCTTCGTTTATGCTCTGCTTTTAGCTCTTTATGTGTGGTTGTACTTACAGCCATTTCACTGACGATGTCGGTCCGAGTAATTATATAGGCAATACTGGTTGTAATATAGCTAGTTTTTGTTCATACGTTTTATGGAAATAACGCAATAGTTCACAAAGCTTATGTTGGAAAGTTCGTTTTGTTACCACACTGTTCTCTAATACTTATAAAGAGAGGAAACGAAAATAGCAGGCGGGCAGGGTTCGAACCTACCGGGCACTACACCACGGCAATACAGGCATTTTCTTGTGTCGTACTAAACGTTTTTCATCAACGTTCCTAGTCACTCTGGCTGTACTGACACACCTGTCTTGTTTCCTGAAGGCAACAATCTGGGTTTGTTCAAGGCTCATAGTGAACCGGTATCTTCTAGGACTGCGTGCTTCATCTTCAGCCACATCGTCGTCTACTCGTAAACGATCTGGTGGCCAAACGCGGTTCACCACTTATTAAAAAAACCACAGTTGTGACCATTTCCGCATTCAGGATTTGACGTAAATGTTCCAAATGCAGGATATGGGTATTCTCTAAGGAAGGGGAGTACTACTTTATTACTGATAATGCAAGTGCTGATTGAAACCTGGAACTGCGATCAAACTGAGGTCTCATTGCTTGAAAGACATTGCAAGAAGACTTTTCATTGCTTTAAAAACAAACCACACTAAGCTGTTACACTTGATGTTATAGCGGCATGTACTGAAAACTGTTTATTATCAGTCTTATAAATTTATTTACAATATATTCATGGTTTTATTTGTTATATTGTGTTCTGAACTAAAATTATGACTATATAATATGCTTGACATTGATACTAGCAATGTGACAGGTGAAAAGTTCACTCGTTGTATGCACCTCTAGATAAAATGCATGACTTAAAAGCCTAGGCTAATATTAAATGAAGCATTATGTGAAATGCCCGCGCGGCACCAATGCTTTACCAATTATTTAGCAGGTTGTTTTTTTTTATTTGAGTTTTTGGACTAACTTTCCAAAATAGTTAATATACACAAATGGAAAATATTTTGTAATAAAAAAGACAATTTAATATATAAAACGCTAGTACAAGTATAAGTTACCAGAATGCTGGCTGCATTGTCACGTTAACTGTCAGTGATTATTTATAATAATTTATTTTAATTTTATTTACAGAACCTCAGACAACGGAAGCTAACCGTACTAATTTTGTATCCTCAAATTTTTATTGGTCTAACGCCGTCCTGTCATTTTTAAATATTGGCCGATGTCTACGCGTTGTTTTTGTTATAGCCGTAACATCAGTTTTCCTTTAAATAAAAATAAAACTATAAGCACCTTGCGATAGATTCAATTTACGATTCTTTTATTACTTACTCCGAATCTATGTAACGAAAACATGAAAAAAATAGCAGACGAAGTGCCATATATATTAAGGAATAAATCGATATCGTACTAAAAGCATTGGGGTGTTGACGAGAACACATTATAGCAAATACGTCATAAAGTTTGATGTGAAGTAATAAGGTTTGTAATAAGAAAAAAATACGAACAAGAACTAGTCTACGCAGTTTTGAGATTGCCCCTCATGTATGTACAAAATGAGCACATTACTTGCGTAGTTCAGTCGCAGAGCTTTCACAACTTTAACTAAGAATTTGCGACAAAGTACTAAGTTTAGCGTTAGTCTTGAAATGTGTGACTATTAGCACAAGTTATGCCGTTGTAGAACTTGTATAATGTACAATTTAGCATGTTTATAGCCCTTATTTAGTGAAAGAGTACACAGAAAATAGAGTCGCTAAAAGAGGTAGATGGAATATAAAAAATATAAACTCTGTTGCGATGGATGAGGGTGATTAATGGATCAACGAACTTATTGTTTCGCAATTTTAATCAAATTTGGTTGATTCGCAGTGTTGTTTGCATTACCTCACTATTTAAAATATTTAAATTAACTAAATTAAACAACTAAACAAATAACGTCTCTAGGACTCATACTGAAAATAACATCATGTTTTTAAAATATTACAACGATCTAAAAAAGGGTCTAGGCATAAAAATTGGCATATTTTTTAAATTAAATATTGTACCAATAAGTAGCAGAACTAATTCGTACTTGTTTGTTTTTTAATAGACGTTAAGAATACATTTACAACATTTATTGAGAAATTAATTCCTAATAATACAGATGTTTTTTTTTTCAAAAATATATTCAGTAATGTTACATCAATAACTGATTAATGAGACTGGTTTTTCCTACTAAGCCCGCTTATAAAAGTTTTTGTCTAGATGAGTATAGTAAACTCTTTCGGTTTACAAAGCCCCTAACTGATAACACTTTAACACTTTAAAGATAAGATGATAATGATAGTCCTTACATTTTATGAAGTGGGTGTAAGGCCAGATATTTAAAACGCGACGAATTGTATAATTGGAAATTTTGTTCAAGTTATGGGCATAATTTTGTCTTGATATTAAAAAGAAAGTAGCTCATGTAATTATAATTTAATTTTTGGACCAAATTTTCTTTAGATACGTACTGGAACAGCGCTTGATTATACATGAAAAGTTATTTATGAGTGCTTATATTGAATAAGTCTTTACTATATTTTTGAAAGACACAGTTCGTTTTGGAATTCTAACCAACTGATTCAGACACGCGTACAATTGAAATTAAATATATTTATTCCAGACTTCAGTCCATAGTATTAACTTAAATTAGCTAACCAAATATTTATACCCAATACATAAAATAACTACAAAATAAATTTGGTGGTATTTAATTTTCTATTCCTAATGAACACCACTCACTCATCCTAAACCAAGTAAAAATATTAAAAGATAGTTAGCAGTTTAACAGTAATACTGTACTAATGTGATATGATCTAATGATTTGAAGCAGTGTTCCTTCATCCATTTTTTACGTATTAACCTACCTAGCTATGCTTTATCAACAATCAAACCTACCTAGGTTTGATTGTAAGCTGATAAAGCATAGCTTACCAGGCCTGCGAGTTACAATTAGCACCGTTCTAATAAAACTAATTTATCAGTAGTTCTAAATTAATAAATATTAGCATGCTCAACTTTTATTGATTTAAGGAAAAATATAAATATCTATTACTTACTAGCTGACCAGTTATATATATTTAAACATTCCCTGAACCTTCACAAACGTTTCAAAACCAAAATCAGCTAAATCAGCCCAGCCGTTCTCGAGTATTAGCGAGACAAACGAACAATAATTGATTTTTACATATTACTCATATATGTATAGTACAAACTACGATAGGTACAAGTAACAAAATATAATACAAACAAATGACCATACATTGGCCAGCGTTATTACCTGAAGTAATTGCTTAGGCAAAGGCGATCCCGAAACATTCACTACCCTTAATATGAGATATCCCACATTCTTCGCGCCCCCACATTCGTAAGCAAAATACTGACCTTAATTTTATTCAATTTGTAACTTTCGAACCCGAAACTTTCGTGATGCATGACTCGAACAGTAATTTGACTTTTATTGCTTTCACTCCCGGATACTCCGTAAAAGGTTCGTTTCTGCGGGGAAATGAAAAAGGCAAGAATAATTTTCTATAGATTGCCGTGTAAGTGGTTTAGGATCAAAAGTCGCGTCATTGAAGAGAAAATGTTTTATTTACTTTGCTTAGGTATATTTTGTAAATTGAAGATTGTTGCTAGGAAATCTCGTTTGGGAGTACTATCTTTATACTGACCGACTCTTTAAATATTTTAGTAATGTGTAAGCTTTTTTTAGTAATGTCGGTTATCATATTCATATGGTTCCAATAGCAAAATTACTTACCTAAATGCATAGTTAAAATCATTCATTGAATTTTGTTTTTCGCTACCCTTTTTTAGATTTAATCGTTTGCTCCAACGATGAAGAAAAAATGCCATGAAGAAATCTTGCACAAGAAGTTTTTATACCCATCAAAATAGATATTACCTGTACTTAACCAACATGCAATTAAACCTCTTGAGAAAAATCAAGGGAAGTAACTATAAGTAATAAACGTTATCTTTTCGGGTATGAAAATAAAAGGTACAAAACACGGACAAAGGCCGAACGAAATTCATAAAACATTCTGCGAACAAAGCAAGACGTTTCCAGCCTTTAGGCATGGCACAGTTTAAGCGCCAAGCGACATTTAACAACTTGCAGAGTGCGAGTATAAATGAAACTGTCCAGTAAATGGCCGAAACTGCTCAGGCTGCCTTTATCAGGGGGCTGTCATAGCGCATAACTGCGGGGGCTCTTGGCTCCCAACCAAGTCAGTGCTGCCAGATGTGAATCACAGATCTCCTTTAAATGTTACTGCAAAAAGGATTGGAGATTGCAAATGGCTCAAGCCTGACATATTTTTACGACGGTGGGTGTGCCAAGAAAATAATATTTGCGATTTTACTTTTTTGTAAATTTTTTCCTGCTTTGCTCGTATTTATTAAGAGCAATATTACAACACTAATAAGCAAAATAAAATATACTTATAATGATTTCTCTACTTTTGTGGTCAATAAAAAATATGCAAATTTTTATTTTGACATAATAAATCCAAATATATCCAAGAAAGCTGTTGAATTGTATTCTTATATGTCTGATATTATTACATCTTTAATTATCTATTTTAAGAAAAAAAACTATGAAATAATTTGGAGCATATTTATGTACGCTAAAGATCATTTTAATAATCTCACATAAAAATAGAGTTATTATGAATATTCAGTACGAATTGCCGGTATCTGGCAGCATTATGCCAACTCTCAGAATACCTAACAAAATTATAGTACGGAATTCAAGCTGTCGCTTTTCTGCTGCCCTCTCTAATTTTTCAAAACAACATGGCAGAGCTCCAAGATGAATAACGCGTTATTCTGATAGTGAATACATTTCGGAATTTCTGGATGCCGCTTGAGCTTAGCAGAACTTTTGTAGATATAACTTATCTTGAGAGTGGAATAGGATTAAGAATTATGTTTCGGAACAGAAAACAAGAATCGTATATTTAGAATTTATTTTTTATTTATATAAGACTTGTGTAATATTTCCTTTATTTTTATTTTTCAGTTTATTTATCATTCTAATAATCTACCCAGCTGAAAGTACTGTAATATCTAATGTGCTTACAAAATGATGTTACGGCGTCAATGAAGTATTTGTTCTAAAGTATAGTATTTAAGTATCAGCTTCTTAGGTCCGTCGTGTTGCTTCTACTTAAACGGCTTTTAACAATGCATTACTTATAAAGAAACTTCATCCCCCCGTAACAAAAGAGTCAGCCCACAACTTCCTTCATGCAGTAGACATTCAATACACGCGAAGTGCAGCCACTGCGGTAGCTATTGAAACAGTTGAATGGTCGGAAAAAGTTGGAATAGTTTGTAACAAGCAGTTTATGAACTGTTGAGCCGGAATCGAGCGTTGCCGTCAGCGGCAGATGCGGACTAGCCTAGTCAGTACAAGATTTTATATCCTGTACTGTCAACTAGGTTTGAGTTAAGCTAGCAAAGCTAGCCTTTTTAGCTTACGTTTTGAAATTTTGAAGTTTACATCTCAAACTAACTATACTAACTATAATACATTAAAATAGCAGCACATAGTATTTATGAAGTCAGTTTTTTCAACAAATATTTTCATTTCAAATTCATAGCTAAAGGCAAACTATGTAATATGTAACCTACATAAATGGCGACAATTTCATCTGAGCTGACTATCAAAGAGATTGGTAGTAGTTGTATTGTTTTGATTTGTTACGTTAATCGTACATGTAAAATACACTTAAACTAGTGTGAGCTCATCTAGTTAATTTTGCTTAGCATTCTTGCGTTAAGTGTACCTACCTACAGTATGAGCGACGTGTAAGCTAAAAATCATTATGGTCGTAACATAAGTGTTGTGCTGTAATTTAAAACGCGTAATTTTAATTAAGTAAAAAGTAATTCACATAAATATATTTAGCTTGGCTGTGTCCTCCCTGCCTTACTGATCTATTTTTATTGTTACTCATGTTACGTGAGTATTCCGATTGGGCATAAAATGTACATAAAACGCTTTGAAAGTTTTACAACATATTCTAACGTAGGTTAATTTTATAATTACATACATACAATTGAACACCTCCTTCCTTAAAGTCGGTTAAAGTAGTTAATTACTCTTAAAAACCAATTCAACTATTGAGGTTTATTATGTACCTAAACATATTTTTGAAGCATGTTATTGGAAGGTTAGCCTTTGAGAGCCTTTTAAAAAAGCAAACCCTTTTTACATAGGCACTCTGAAGTAAATCCCAAATAAGTCTTGACAGAACTAATCTGCCTTCATCTGATCAGCATAACTTTATAATTGCATGAGCTCATTATAAGAGCAATATAGCTCGTTATACTAACAAGTGCGCCTTCAAAACAAACTCAATTTACTCGTAGCTCTACAACTCTACGTACAGCCATGTGAATCAGTCTCTCAGCGCTTTATTTCACTTATAAACTTGGAGAGACTTAACAGTTTTAAGTAAACACCAAGTTCGTCTCAGTTACAAGTTTACGTGTGCTAAACAAGTATCGGTAGGGTGACCAAAAATATGAAAAACAGCATCTACACATTTAAAGTACACTACTATACTGGACTTGGATATTCTGAAATGGATACTCTGAAACTGGCTTTGTAAGAGATTATATGCTTAAATAGAGTAATTAGCGCACAACCTCTTTAATAATAAATGACGAACTACAACTTTTGAATAGAAAATAATCCGTTTTTAATTTAAATAAACGCCTGTTCTTCTGTAATTTTGTCGATTCGTCAAATATTCTTTTGTATAGATAATATGTTTTATTATTGGTCTGCTCAAAAAAGAGGGTAATGATTTTGAGTGCATATTTGTAAATTTGTAAATTAGTGTGTTTGTTTAAATTTTTGTGACACTCTATAGCTTTAACCCATAGACAGATTTTAATGCACGAGTTGTCGTTTGATTGCAGTCTTTATTTGCAGATGAATACAGGCTACAGCGGTTGCATCTCGCGGTTTCAATCGTTAGGATACAGAGATCTTAATTGTTTCCAGTCGGGCTCTATGAAGCCGCTTCTAACCACTTGTTTAATAATTGATATAGTTAAATAGCCAATCAATACTTAAAAAATTTAGTCGATAACCAAACATCGGACTTATCGTCACCATTTTTTTCTGACATTGATACTCCCTAAGAACTAATAATTAACATAATTTCCAAAAATCATATACAATGGTTACATGACCCATTGGAATACGTTGAAAACTTTCACCCTTGTATATTGTCACTATAACAGTAATGTGAGACGCTCTGGCTGATTCTCTACAAGCAACTTTTCCAATTCTGACGCCTCGTCTTTATCGATTTTACATCAGCGTGTTACTATGTAGGTTTGATTATTATACATGTGGAGAACAATTTTCTTGTAAAAGTTACGAATAATTTATATTAAGTTGCAGATATGTTCATTATTTGTTAAAAATAATTTGTTTTTTGATGAAGAGACAAATTTTAGGGATCACAAAGTCATATGACGTTTGATTGCAATGCTACTCCAATGCTGTCTGTTCTTTTTACAAAAGAATGTTAACACTTATGTACCTACTGTCCATATTTCGATTCGTATTGCTAATATCAGAAGAATGCCACAAACGTAAAGCTCTATATAAAGCTTTCGTAAGAACTTTTATAGTACTAATACTGCTAATGTTACCATTGTATTATCCGTAATGAAGATGTAATAAGTTTTTAGTAAGCCTGTTTGTAAAATATTTAGATGATTTTATTATTTGTTTTGTTAGGATTTTTATGTACACTAGTTATACTTATTCTAATAAAGTAATTTTAAAATATAAAAAATGTGTGTTGACTTAACGAACTGATTAATCGAATATTTATAATATTATAAACTTCCCACGCTTAACCCTTTTTTCATTTTTGTTTTATATTTATACTTTACTAACCTCTTGAGCCACGCCATTTATTTTTATTAATCTAATATTCAAGTTACTGTTTACAAAAATGATATTATTTTTTTTGTTCAAACGTAAAGCATTTCATGTATGAATGAAGTCATAAGATCACACTAATAGAGTTAATTTATTTTGCCAAAATAAAGTCAGCCAGTCCTGTTAGACATACATGATAGTTATTTCAAATATTATCGCTTTGGTGGCAATGAATTATTAAAAAAATAATGTTACATCCAGACAATGCCATGTAACCTTAAAAATGCACGTCACAGGTCCAAAAGCCGCTACAACATAATCTTAACAACCTATCCCATTCACAAAGCCTATTCGATGCGGATGAGCCCGGTTCACCATAAAGGAGTGGGACAAAAAAGCTCAGGCATTTTTAACCCCAGTGATGCGTCAATGATGTTTGCCCTCCCTAAAAGCCTTTTCTACTGCGGCCTGTGAAACGGCAACGTAGGAACAGTAAGGAAACTATTTTTTATTTAGTCGGCATGTAACAAACTTATCTCTTTGAGCAAAACATCCCAATCGAACATCACTGACGATTAATATATTCTAAATATCATTGAACCTAGTTCCGTCAAGATTGGTTGAAAATTACGAATACGAACTTACGATACGTGTGCGAGTATGAATTTCCCTGACAGACGTACAAACTGGCAGGCAAAGAAAAAAAAAAAGTCATATTTTGTGCTAAAATATTCTAGTTTTAGTGTATTTTACTCATAGATCGTGTCAGTTCTTTTACTGCTCCTTTTTCGTACTATAACCGAAGCACGCGGATGTATTTTGCGTGGTGCAAAAGAGATGATGTAACGTCTGACGGGATCAAGGGTGGACCTGAAAGCACAAAGAGTGCCGATATGTATACTTATACGAGAATCCAGTTGAGAACTTACATTGATTCGGTCAATTGTTTTTTGGCCTAAAAATATTTCTATATAATAGGATATGCATGGGTTTTAGAGGATTATATACTATAGCACGATATTACTCTGTTTGGTGTTAATCTACTTATGTAACAGACTCTTAAAATTGGGCTATTTGAATTGAAAAAGATTTATGGAGCTTTAATCTAAAATGAAGTAAATATATAGATGAATGATGTGCAATAAATAATTTATCTATGTATCAATATAAGTTAAAAATCGTTACAAAAAATTTAGTTTGGAATCTTTTCAAATTCCCTCGCTTGTTTGAACTACGCTTAAAATTTATTAAAAACGTCGAATACAAACGAATGGTTTATTGATGTATCAACAACCAAAACCATTAACGATAAAATATGTGTTGTAATCCATCGAGCACAGTGCATCTTGGGTAGGTACCATTCGACTAATTGGTCTGTGTGTTGTCTGCAGGTACTACATATTTCATTTATTTGACAAAATTCAACTACAAAATGCATTTTTTTACAAGGGTAGAAAATCAGTGTGCTTCCGAGCGTCATCGAGGGGTTACCTCCCGTCACCAGTTTTTACAATGTATGTGAGACAATATAAACAGTGTTATGTTTCTAAGGTTCGTGGACTTGTATGTATGAGTTTTGTCCTTCATAGCTTTTGAATGTTTTAACAGATTTGTATGTATTATAATTCTAATAACTGGGTGACCTGACAAATTTCGTACTGATTAACAATCGATGACTGATGTCGTCAATGACGTGAGCTTAATATATAGCCTAGCAAAGTTTTTCACCGAAATTGATATGTTCTATAATATTGTAGAACCTTTTTTTGTTTTATCGTTAATACTTTTCGTTGCGCATAAAATACATTTTATTGCCAATTTTCACACCTTGTGTTGATTTTAGTAGGGATTTCTAAAGATCTCTACTTTTTTCTAGTAATAAATATAGCCTATGTTACTCAGTGATAATGTAGCTTTCTAACTACAAAATAATTTTCAAAACCGGTCTAATAAGTAGTATTTTAGTTAGTATATTTGTTACATACAATACAGAGCTTTCCTCTTTATAACATTAGTGCAGATGTATATGTAATCATCTACGAGTACATGCTTTTTGCTATGGCAGACATATTTTTCGTTGAAATAATAGACTAGATTTAACGAGTTCGCGCGATGTTTTTAAGTTATAATTTTTTTTTAATAAATTGTAGGTATAATGCATATTAGTAGTTTATGGCGAAAGATGTTTGTGTGCGTCTTATATTTAAAGCCAGTATCGGTTGGCCTTGCATCCAAGCATGATATTCTGCTGAAAACTGTATTTGAAAACAATTTATGAACGGTTGATAGCGGGTGGTTTTCCAGTAAGTGATAAAAGTAAGGATAAAATGTCAGAGAACGTAGCTATTACTTTTATACTCGTATATCGGTACATAATAAAATTAATATTTTTTTGTATAGCCTAATTTATCAGATATATTCTTTTTTTAAATTAGGTGTAGGTATGATATGTATAGCTCTAAAAAAGTGATTACGGAATTAATAACGGCGGCCTACATTTGACAATTATTTTAATTTAAAATACTAACAATCGTTTTATTTTGACAAAACTTATATCGATTCACCTTAACCCTGGCAAGCAAAACAATATTTTTTTAAACAGTTCTGATCAGTCATTAGGTAATTGATGTACATTTAAAAAAATATAGGGAATTGCGGACCGTCATTTTTTTGTCGCTTAATTGTTAAAACTTAGCTAGCTAAAGTGTTAGAAAGAATTAGAATATGAAAAATTTATTTGTCTTTAAATAACGTTCGTTACAGACAAGTCTTATTATGTTTGAATTATGTTATTATTCTTAACGATTACCCAGTTCAGTCCAGCTCGGTCGTTTTGGGGTTACCTTAGATTGGCATTAAGTACTCATTCCTACTGCATGTTCTTGTTTTGACCTCAAAATAACAATCGCTATGGGCTAGTTTAGTTACACTGACACTGGCTAATCACTTCATCTTTACGATAAGGAAAAATCTTAATTTCACCAAATATAACCCCTTGTGTAATTTACCATTTTAAATATTGTTTTCGACAACACTATAACTTTAAAATAAATAAATTTGATGCTAACTTCTATATGTCGTAATGGCGTACCTACATAACGTTTATGGTCAATTATAATTTCCAAAAAATAAACAATTAAATAAATAAGAGGGTCAACTGAAATTTTCTGTACAAATTATTTTAATCTTGAGTCGCATCTAAACTCTTTGCATAGGCCAACTCAAAGCAGTCTTTGTTAATGAATGCACGCCATTGCAAAGATTTTAAAACTTTAAACAGCCCGGGACATTTGTGCCTCCGAGGCTCTATTCAGTTTTACAGCGAAAATTTTTACAAGTCTCTTTTGCCGCGGCATAAATTGTAAACAATATGAAAATTTAAACGGCTGTCTCAACCCTCGTTTCAATTACATCTCTATGCTCTCAGTTGATATAACCGGTGCCTTATTTTGGTTAAACGCTCCCTGTATTTACATAATTATTCTCAGAGTTATATTGCTCGCGGTATGGCAGGAGTAAAATTTTAAGTAACCTCTCTCCTGGCGTCTTCGCCAGGACTTGATCACCGCATTATTTATAAGACGAGCACTTTATGTCGGTTTAATTTGCCCTTTTTTGCGGCTTAAAAGGTTCACCGAAATATTATGTGAAGCATTTGCTGTTAAAATGACTGCGCGCGTATGTTTTCACTTTACGGGCTTCGCGAATTCGCGTTTTTGTTTTCAATTTCTGTTGCTATGCATACGTACGAGGCGTCAGAATGACCTAATAGTACAATCTTGAAGTTCATCATTTTTTATATGAGCAATTGTATTATTAGTAGTAGATTTCGCTCGTTCAGCGATTTATCTTTTCCCTCTTATTTCCTATAAATATACTAACAGAAAATAAATCACGGAGTTTGAAAGTCTTTAGAGTTCGCATGTAGGTAATAAATACTCTACCTCACATAAAATTATTATTTTATTTAATTTCATGTTTGAGTATCCAGGCATTTAAAAAAAATTACGATATCCTAAATAGACGTTTCGTTATATAGACTTGTAGATAGTTAGACGTTTTGCTAGATGGGCTAACTAACTAGGCAGATTGCTCGTAAGACGTTTCGCTTTGTTTGACGTTCCACAACTTAGACTTTCCGATCAGGAGTCAGTAGATTTCAGCGTTTTTGCAGATGTATCTCAATTTGATCATCCTAGGGATTGAATTATCAAAAATCTTTTTTAGAAACACCCTTTATCAATAGATCCTTCAAATTTAATATATTTAGGTTTAGCGGTTTATGCTCTGCGTTAATTGTGATAAGTCAGTCAGTAAGGTCTTATTCATTTACATTTATACTCGTAGATAGATGATTACCAAAGATTTCAGTGTAAGGTTTCCCTTACTAGGAAATGAAACAGCGAACGTTGTTTGTCTAGTTAACAAAACTAGAATTTGTGGTGAATTTCGATCAGCGTTACATGGCATAATAATACCAGTAATTGGGGCGTGCAGTAGCTTTGCTAACGCTGCGGTTTTTGTTAATTTGTGTAAGCGTGCAAGTAAGTATACAAAATTAAGAAAGCACAAAAGATAGCGCAGCAGACATATCGTTCGCTGAGTCAAATAACTTTTAAGAAATGATGCACAATTATTTTTACAGCTATGGTAACAGTTCGCAGAACTAATAGTTAGGTATATTAAGGAGGATTAGTTAGAACTACTTATATTACTTTACATAAAAACCAACCTTACACTTAACAACCTACACCACTGTAGGCCTTAATTATTTATAAGCTAATTTAATTATCAAGGCCTACACTTAACATTGCAATAGTTTAAAGCGTTAACTTACATTCTTACTACCATCGTATAATATCTATATGAACATAAGAGTAAGTTCTGACTGATATTCGCTAGGAATCAACGCAGAGCCTAAATTGAGACATGAAATTTGTAGTATATTGTAGAGTGTACTTAGAAAATATTTTTTGGAAATGCAACCCCTAGAGAGTTCAAATAGGGGTTGAAAGGTTCAAACTTTTTTATATTCCATTATACGAGTATGTTGCGTGCAACGCCGCGGGTGACAGTTACTATAGTCAAATTAGCATACTCAATTTTAATTATTTTACACTAGTGTTTCAAATTATTGCAACACTAAGTGTAAAAAAATAAAATTCATTTCCAGACATGATAACAGGAAAAATACGATCAGTTGAATCAATAGCGATGTAACTAAGGCGCAATAGAAAATGTAATATCTGTATAGATGTAACCGGAAGATGAAGCGGCGCCTTCTGGCAGTAATAACGCTCTTTGCGTCTATTGTATCACACGGTTCATTTAGATTTTATAATCGAAAATCATTTTATTGAAGACTCGTGGTTTGGCCTGGCTTGTCTCTCTTATTTTCGGATTAAAATTCGACTTAGTTGAAAAACAGCTCATGGCCATGTCCCGGGTTCAATCATCGGTCGGGGCAGATTTTCGACGAGGAATTAGAATTTCGAGGATAGGTGTGGTGCATCTGTTTGTAAATATTGCATAGCATTATCCTCCATGCGAATCATCTGATAAATCCTAGTGAGGAACTATGAGTTTGAAAACTTTATTCAATTATATAACCACCCACAAGTATAGGCTTTTCTCAAATTCATTGATCTTGCGTTAATTTTGACATATGTCTTCTTAGTTATCATATCAAAGACAAAAACATTTAATACGTATCACTGAAAATAAAAATACATCCTAAAGAGCTTTTGAATAGCATGTATAAAAACATGTATAAATAAGTAGGTAGTTGTTACGTAAATCCGTGCCAGGTCAGAACTCGGACCCTACGCCGTATTTTACTAAAGCCACAGAAGAACAGACGGACACTCCAATTTCCTCTTTTGCATTCTGTACGCGGGCACGTGTAAGCATTTTATTTTCCGGCACAGTGCAGCGAGGGCCGAAAGGCGCGTAATGAACGAACCACGCTCGTCGGATAAATCACATTTTTTTCTGTTGCCAGATGAAACCCACTCGTTCCTAGATTACAATACAAGTGCTTCTGCGATCGGCTCGCGGCTTTCAAATTCTTTTCGTCGGCAATAATTAAACGAGTGCGTGAAGCGATGGAAGTGTCTCTGCTTAAAATCTGCCTAATAATCTAATTCTTAATTATTATTTTCTCAAACCTCACCCTAATCACAGAATAATATGCCTTAGGTCCTGATGTCAGGTTTAGAATCATATCTTTGGCATGTCTAAACGAAGGTTCATTTCATTTCTTCGACTTAGCAAATAATAAGCATAGAATGTTGTTAATAAAATGTATAGTACATTTTGTTAAGTGGTAAACTACAACCTTAATTTATATAGGGTATCGGCTAGGGAGGCCGAAAAGAAGTCACTATACTCATCATTACGAACAACTTCCACTATGAGACCAACCCTGAATTTGAGAAAAAAATATCATAGATAAATAGAAATGCTGTTTCTTAGAGAAAGTTAGTTGGTCGTCGACAAAATAGATGAAGCAGCTCATTTATTCTCTAATTTAGAGTTGGTCCAATAGTAATAGTTGTTCATAATAATGTGTGGTACACATTACACATTATTATAAATAACTTTTACAGGTAGGTATAAAAGATGCGTGTAAAAAAATTGCAGTTAGACCTACCGTCATATTTTGTCTAATTCTTCGGCTGAAATTACAAAACTTATACTTATACTTTCGACTGTTTCTGAATCAATTTTAGCGTGATTGAAAATCATGTCAGGATTAGATTGTTTGCTAGAAATTTACATCTTTTATTATTATTTACCTTTATAGTTTCTCCTTATTTCGAACAATAAGCTTAAATTAAAAATTTGGAAAAGAACCAAGTAATAGTATAAGTAATATTTAATAAAAAATAAATACTTCTAAACCACAAAAAGTCACTCAAAAAAGCACTCCTCTATTTGAAGTCGGTGCCAGACAAGTCTAATAAATGGATAATAACGATCTACTTCATTTAAGTAAGTCCACACGAACTTATATTTTGTATTGTGGCTTATTATTTTGGTAAGCTCACATTTCTAATAAATAGCTGTAATTCATCTTCACCGAATAAAGCACTACGCAGTTACACGCAAACAATTAATAACTCTAAGATTACTAAGTAACGAGCTTTGTTTTACTCCGATTGCGCGAAATGCAATGCTTTGAAATTACGGTGTACAAGGTGTCTTATTTTATTATCAGTTATTAGAAGCAACTTGTCTGAAAGGATAAATAAATATAACAAATTGACATAAATGTCTTCACACCATTAGTTATGAAAAACCAAAATAGAGATGTTAACCATTTTTCGGAAATGTTTTTTTTTTGTAGATTGACTCTTGTGTACCATATTTTTTACTTTCAAACAATCAATATGGACTCCAAAGTAATACAAAACCTGTGCAGTGTCTCTCTGTAATAGTACAACAATTACTACATCGGAAAAATTGAATCATTAAATAGTTATAAATTTTAAAATTGTATTTTCAAAGTAGATATAAAAAACAGAAAGTCATCAATTACATACTATGTACTAGACTGTTATTTATGTATTCGTACATAGATAACTGCAATATAAAAGTGTTCTTAACAAGTGGTTTTAAGACACTTCAAAAAACCCGACTACTAAATCATTAAAACTATGTATCATCCTTAATTTTGTTTGATTTTTAATTTTGTTGTACCCAGATCAGTCACTCTCACGACTAAGGCGAATCTATTGACACCACTCACATGAAAATACGACAAGCCATTTAGGCTCTAGGGCGTGCCAAAGAAATATACATACATTCACTCGAGAAAAATACCCCCCGCCCCCCCTTTATATATAAATAACCCTTTCTCCATTCGCAGTCGGGTAAAAAGATCTTTTCACGTTCCTGAATTCTGAACCGCATAAGTCTTCGTTCCTTGCAAAATCCATCAATAGATCTCTCTTTGGTATGTTGGAACTATTCCTTTTAGTGAATCCAGATTTCATCGTAATATTAAGTAATTCACTGATTAATTCGTCGCTAAGATCGCAAACTTTATAAGAAAATGCAGAGAAGTAAAGTCTTTCACAGCTTGTTTTGCGGTTAGTGACGTAATAGGCTCTTATTGGTGTTCGCAGTGATGTGACAATAGATAATAGATTATAAATATAACATTTCAAATCATTTTTATTAAATTTATTAACTAATATTAAATCATAAAAATGTGATTTTCTATATTCTTATAATACAAACTATTATAAAATTAACACTAAACATTAATTTGTGATTAATGTTAACATCCCTATTGTTATATATGTAGTTCTTGTAGGTGGTTAGAGATATACATAACAAAAATTACAACATTTACGCGGGAGTAAATATTATACCTATTTACTTACAACGAAGTAAATAAAAAAAGTTAATGTGTGCTTTACTGGCATCAGCTATTACAGTAATGAAAAGAAAGTCAGCGGAAGTTAAGTTGAAACTTTGGACTTGCAAAGGTTGGAATTAATTAATAGTTGCGAGCATCGAAAGCTTTTTAATAATGATTATAATAACGCAGTTGCCTTAGAAATAGTTGAAGGTACCTTATTAGCTTTACGTATAACTTTGCCTCCAAGTAATTGAGAAATATAAAAAGCGTGATCTATTAACGTTATTGTATCAGCATGCAAAGTTTCAGCGGCAGAGAAATTATTGATTTTTTTCTTTACTTACTAGTCATCACACTATGTGTATTTTGCTAGTTCTCAAGTTGTTTAATTTTTTAGGTTATGATATAATGAAAAAAACAAATGCGGGAAAACCTCCGTATTTATTGTTAGGGTGTTTATAAAGAACATTTTCCTATTAACTGGGCTATTCCTCTACTCCTAGTAATCTTACTAGGAGCGAAACTATCTAGTTTCGCTGGCAATGGTTATCGAACTTTATTGTAGTATAGTACTATAATACTGCGCTTTTTAGTTTCAGCCCCCAACGCACCATTTGCAGCAGACTCACAATTAATTAAATTTTAATTACCTGCAGCTTCAAACTGTTTCGCAAACAATGGAAAACTTGTTGAACTCAAGTTATACTTACTCGTAGTTTTGATTTGTTGTTTTAGGTTCATCGCTGCGGTTCGTAGTGGCTAGTGGTTTCTATGAAAGTTGGAACGTTTGCCCCGTCTACATTTAAATTAGATTTTAGATTTGTTTGGTAAAATTTAATTATTTTAAATTGTTAGGGGAATTAACATTTACTCGTATTTTTACGAAATATATAAGAAACCCGCTTATCGGAAAAAGTTAAGTATTAGCTTTAGAAGATAAGTGAAATCTCCAAAAAGATCGCGACAAAATAGCATTTTGTTTATGAGGGTATGTAAGAAGTATAAGCTAAGCCTGACCAACGTGTTTTGCCAATTTATGCTCTCTTTATTGACACGAAAGAAAACAATTTTGAATAAGATTGAACTATATATTGACCAGCACTAATATTCACTAATATTAATTTTAACACAGTGATTTATTGACGCCTCATATGTCAAACATGCCATAACACTCCCTAAGATGGATCTCACTTGCTAGCAAGATCAAAAAATACTTTAACAAGAAGAAGATTGTAGTAACGAAGAAAAAGAGTACTTACTACTTATAAGAGAGCAAACGAAACTTTCACGACAAAAAATTACTCAGTGTGCTAACACGTGTAAAAAGAGTAGTGAGGCAATTTAGACCCAGAAAGATTTTTAGATTACAACAAAATATTGTTTTGAGTGGGTAAAGTGGACAAGGATCTTGTGCAAGCCCTTATTAACACCCTGCAAACTAAAAACTTTTTTTTTCTTATGTTACTATTGTAGTTCTCCTTACAAGATTAGAACTGAAAATAGGTCCATCGGACGCATATGAATTGTGCGAGACTCACAGTTTCGTTAGCTACCAACCATAGGTACACCGAATATAGTCCATCGATTTTCACCAACGCCCAGCCGAGGCTTATCTCTCGAACCCTGCTAATTCCGTAATAGTCCTCGATCTGTGATCGCATAAATCCAAGCTTTAGCTATCGAGGGGACCGTTTTAACATACCCGTAGCTTTTTTTGTAATTTCGAGTGGGCTATCTTTATTACGAGTACATGAGCCTTGAGATTTCATCTAATAGGGACGGTATGTATGGGTAACTAATTTTTTCGCCGACTGGTAATTTATTTTACGAAATATTAATGTTTTGTACAAGTCCTACGTAATTAAACAAGTAAGGTACAAACCACGTACGTACGTAAGTTACAGTTGAGGATTTTATTAGAAAAAAATACTTATAGGTATTTTAATATCCCTTAAAATTTGTGTTTTTAAAAGTAGCTACGTACACTTAAGAATAAGTTGCGATTTTTTTGCAATCTTTACGATTTGTTATTGTAGTAGATTATAAAACTAATTCCTTAACCGATTTTTTCTAATTTCCGCTTGGCCTATATTTAACGGTTATGCCGGTATCGGTATTCGAGTCACGTCTAGATCTCTTTATTAACTCTGTTGGGTAACTCAATTTGGCGTTGAAGGGATGACGAGGTCTATGTACGTGTTACGGGTGGCTGTTGTATTTCAAAGAATACGATACAGTTTGAAGGCTAGGTTGGAAGAATAGAGTCCGTAAATTTAAAGTAAGTTTATTCTTCAATAGCTCACATGTTTAGAAAAGATAGCGAGAGATAACTTTTGTTTACACGGCTATTTTTCTATACTTGCTACTAAAATATTTTATGTACATAAACTCCAATTTTACTAGATAGCAGTGTAATAATAGTACCTATGTTTATAAGTTATCCAAGGATTTCTTTTATTTACTATTACTTGATGACGTAACGTAGAATCGATACATTTTTAATACTATATGTATTCCAGACTAGGCATGCTCCACCTAGGGCTACAGTGTTGCTGACTTGAACTTGTGGTCAAATGCCTAGCTGTTCAGGATAAAAAAAATATTATTTATAACCCTCCTAACGGCTACTTCACACACATAGACACGTCAAACTTATAGCACCCTGTCGTTTTTGAGTCGGGGTTTAGTTATAAGTAAACAGCACTGTATCATACAAAACTTTATCTGCCAATACGGAACAACTGCTGATGATACTTTTTCTTGATTTTCGGGTATAGTCTATATTCAAATCTGTTTCTCCCGATGAGTTCAGTACTACTATACAAATTTACACTCTCAAATACTAGATAGCCGCCATCACAAAATAGCGATGATAATTTCTGAAATTTTCTTTTACTTGTAATATAATTATGTATATGTAGTGTATTTAATGCACTCTATTTCCTAAATTACTTTTGTGCAGCGTAAATGGTGTGCACAATATTGTCCTTATGAAATGTTGCTTCCCGCTTCCCGACTAAGGCAGTTATTGGAAATGAAACTTCACTGAAAACGATATTGGTTTGACCCGACTCTCAGTTGGAGTTGGTCCAAGCTTGCGGAGTGATTTAGCCACTGCGTGCACCGTACATTTTCTTGGTTGACAGGAGAGCATCCTCTTGGCAACTTGGTATGAGGGCGAGCTTGGTAGACGGAAGAGTAAGATACTTGTAGTAAAAACTTCGTATTACATAGGTTATACTATTTATGTAAGAAGTAGGAAAGAGGGGAAGGGGTTCAAGTAGAGATACGGCCAGATACAGACGGCATGGCAGAGATTCCACGGGCTCACACGAATGCCTTGCGTCCACTTTTATTGTGCATTATTAATATCGTGCAAAATCAGCAAAAAATCACGTTTGTTGTATGCAAGCCTTAAATACATATTTTATTCGGGTTTTAGTATTTATGGTAATAGCGGCAACAAAAATACATCAAAGTAAAAATTTCAGCTGTCTAGCTATTACGATTCATGAGATACAGCCTCGTGACAGACGGACGGGCAGACGGACAGCGAAGTCTTAGTAATAGGGTCCCATTTTTACCTTTTAGGTACAAAACATTACCTAGAATATATGAAAATAAGCAATCATCTATGCTAAATATTTCCATGAAAACCACTGAAACTCAATCTGTATTCTGTGTCATGATGCAGGGTATATATAGGCCACATACTTCTATATACCTTTATATGTATTATACTCATGTTTATTTTGGATGGGCCCTAATGTGTTCTGTGGCGGAGTCAACAGCCGGATGACGTTTTAGTAATGTTTGCTTACACTAAAAGCTAGTTCGTGCTCTATTCACACAAAATAATATACGTGTTTATACATATATGCAAGAACAGAGAGATATACGGAATCTATTGAGAGTTTTTACTCGTAGTATAGTCATTAATCAATCGCAGAAAAATTTGAAGAGATCTATAAGATGTAGGTAATTATTAAGAGTCGCATTAGAACCACGAAAATGCGATCTAACAGAAATAATAAATACCCTCACATTTTTCCATTCGGATTTAGTTATTATGTGAAAGTAAACGAGAAACAAGGTTTTACATGAATCAAACGCTTGTTAGTTTTCTCTATAGTAAAATTCTTACATAGAACGACTAGATATCAAATTTCAATACACATAGTAGGTAATGTGAGCTTACCGGGAATTTCAAACAATAATGTACCGAAAATATATCTGAATACGTATATAAAAGAGTTAATTCTAACTGACTTACTGATATTCGAAAGGTAAATACGCAGAGCCTAAACCACTGACCCTAAAGACAGAAAATATAGAAAGTGTATTCATTCTATAATGAATACACTTTCTATATTTTCTGTCTTGAACCCTATGGTTCAAGGGTGTACTGTGAAATATTTTTAAGAAATTAAACCCTTAGGGCGACAAATTTCAAAATTAATAGTTTCCAATTTCATTATATTGGTTAATACGAGTACTTACTACAAATATGTAAAACGCTATCTGATGACAAGGGCTTACTACTCGTATAAATGACAAAATTCATGCGTTCTAATAGTCAAACAAAAATTGTTTATTGTTCAATTATTTACTTTTCTTTTGTCATATTTATCTTCAATTTTATGGCTACATATATTCTTCTCTGTACTACTTTGTGCTACACTCCACAGACTTTAAATAATCGATAACCAGCTTCAATGTGGCCGGTGCCAATGACAAATTCTTTAGTTTTTGAGTTAAAAACCTATTTATGTGCTTGGCCGAACTATAAACTAGGTACTCAAAATCGATAAAAAATTATACAGTGCTATCTGGGAGCTCTAACATAAAACAATATTTTTTGAGATCGCTCCTGATGTCTTTGAAGTAATATTGGGAATTCTTTGTACGAGTATGCTAGCGTTACTGAGGCTGCGTTCGATATACGAGTAAATGCGCGTATTTCGCTGAACAGACTTTTGTTTTACAGTAAAGTTTTCCTCGAATCAGAATAAGCTATAATCAATTAGGCAGGTTTGTTTTCTAAGGCTTTCATTTCATCATTCACTTTGCAAGATTGTTAGTCGAGTGAGTTACACGATATAAGCGATTTGACAGTAATTTCCACCAAGCTCATTTCTTATGCAAGAATTTTATTGTTATTACAATAGTTAATTATACGAGCACGAATCACATTTACATGATATATACTCGTATAGTTTGTAAGACTAGAGAATAATGGAACGGATCTCATTTCTTTTGTTCGAGATAACTTGTCCCATTCAAATTTACAAAATTGGTCTAGAGATTTGAAATATAAATTACTGAACAAGTTTTATCGGTGACGGCAGATGGTAATCCCTTTTTTTTAAAGAATTTGTTTGTATAACATAAACTGTACATCAAAATGCGGAACCGACAGCATAGTAAAAATCACAAATGATCAGTGGATGCAATGGACAGCTTGTCGTTCGGAATGACGTTCTATGAGAGTGGCCTATGTTCAGCAGTAGACGTCTCCTGTTTGATTTTGACCATGAACCGTACATAACACCTGGACAGTACATGCAAAATTCTTTTTCGTTTTGTTCACGGTTTGAGTGCGTTTTCCATATGTTTGTGAAAGTTATCTCTTACACCGAAAAATATTAAGTGACCCTACAAATTTTCTAAAGACTTCCTTGGACTAAAGTTACGTTTAAAGTTTATCAAGTAATAAGTTCACTAGATTTTATGTTCGCTAGTTCACTTTGGTTCTTTATTTTGGAACAGAACTTTTAATTTTCCCCTAGACAACAAGAACATTTGGTGTCTCGCAGTAGCAATCGAAATTCCGACGAAGCCAATTTTGCTCAAAGGCTTGTAAGAAATACATAAAGTGAAGCAGACATCTTACTTCTTTAGACTTCAAGGTATTCAATTTGTTAACGTTTCTTAGTGACTCTTTCAGAGAGATGAGTGCCATAGTAGGTACCTTTCACCTTGATGGTATTAGGTACGAAGTTGTACTTTGAAATATATTTTAAGGAGCAGTTTTTCTATTGTGAAATGAAATGTTTAAAAGACACTTTTTTAATTTGTTTATTGCCAGTTGTTAGTGTATTCCTTATGTAGGTACCTAGAGCGTAAAGTATGTTGATTGCACTGCTTAGCTCTGCTGAATAGTACAAGCAATTTGAGACCTGCTGTTGGAGCGTTAGACTGTGTTCCTGTTGTTTATTTCAAGATAATGTCAGATATATTTTTCTTTCTTTTCTTGTTTTACTTGTTTATTTAAGTAATGTGACTTGGCTGAAAACATCTGTCATAACTTACAATTGTTAAACTTATGGCAACCTAGTTAATACAGTCTGCGTATAACTAAAGAAAAATATGAGTCGAATATCTTTTTAATGCAGAATTTTTATCTTACAATTGTTAAACTTATGGCAACCTAGTTAATACAGTCTGCGTATAACTAAAGAAAAATATGAGTCGAATATCTTTTTAATGCAGAATTTTTATCTTACAATTGTTAAACTTATGGCAACCTAGTTAATACAGTCTGCGTATAACTAAAGAAAAATATGAGTCGAATATCTTTTTAATGCAGAATTTTTATCTTACAATTGTTAAACTTATGGCAACCTAGTTAATACAGTCTGCGTATAACTAAAGAAAAATATGAGTCGAATATCTTTTTAATGCAGAATTTTTATCTTACAATTGTTAAACTTATGGCAACCTAGTTAATACAGTCTGCGTATAACTAAAGAAAAATATGAGTCGAATATCTTTTTAATGCAGAATTTTTATCTTACAATTGTTAAACTTATGGCAACCTAGTTAATACAGTCTGCGTATAACTAAAGAAAAATATGAGTCGAATATCTTTTTAATGCAGAATTTTTATCAGAAAACTATGATTGTGTTTAATTGAACTAATATTTTACTATAGATGATATAACCTAGTAGTTCCACGAACTGTCGATCTCACGACCGCTATATTTTTGGCGACTTTATAAAAAAACGGCGAGCACTTCAACGATTTTTTAATATTCAGGCATCATAATTGATGTTGCGTTTCACATGTTTGTACTAAATCGATATCGGCCAGTAAATAACGCTGTAGAAAATTCCCTCCCTTTTTGGGAGAAATACCGCCACGCTCAAATATCCCCGACGACTAGAAAATTTAAAAATTCGTAGAAACTACACTAAAATTGTATGGGAATAACGAGCTGTACGAGAATAAGAATGAGACATACAAACACACAGACAGATAGATGAATGAAAATTTTGCCAGACCCGAAACAGAGCTCTGTTTCGGGTCTGGTCAAGTATGTACAGCTCATAAAATGCTAAATACTTATGTTCTTTAACAATAATCGCTCTCTTTCGTGGACCCACCAAGGGGAAATAAAATTTGAGTCCACGAGAAAACAGCGAGCGCTAACAACCCTACCGTAACATGTTATATGTATAGCAGCTTAACAGCATAAAGCTTCATCTACAATATAATACTATTTATTAAAACCTTAAGCGCCAGGAAAATGGTTATTTATGTTAACGTGGTTAAGCGAACAACAAAGAAATTAATAAGTTGCCACGACACAAAGAAAACCTTGTGGAGTTTTTTAAAGCAATCTCTTTTGGTTCAAGACAGGTACTGTTTAACATAATTTCTTTATTAAAAGAGAAATTAGACTGTTATAAGATGATGATTCAAGGAAATGAGACTTTAGTAAAGTGCATCATACTGCTCCGAGAAGTGCGTCGTGTTTTGGAGTTATAAAACATTTAGAGTACTCATATACTGATTTAATTTATTCACATAATACTTATGCATTTACATGAACAATATATTATTCTTATTTTTAACCGTCTAGAAAAAGTAGTCTGAAGTTTCTGCAGTCGTGTTTTCCACGTCGCTTCTAAATTTATTTAATAGATAGATATATAGATCAAATATTAATTGCAGACACAAAAAAATTAAATACAAGAGAAAATTCTTACAAATTTTGGCGCTACAAGTGGCGGCCTTATCGCTAAAAAGCGATCTCTTCCAGGCAACCTTAGGATGGAGACAATTGTGAAAAAAATAAACAGGACGGGGTATACAATAAAGAATATACTTAATTAACTTAATACAAAAAATATTATATATAATCAATACATTTAGTATCAATACATACATACAATAATAGACGTTGGAATTTTAGTAAACAAACAATATTATTTTTGCTCTAAACTCTAATTTAAATTAACATATTATGAGTGCCCTTTCGCTTTCAAAATTTCATCGAAACTGAAAACAACAAGAACTATATTGAAAATAATAAACTTTTTTTTGAAAATAAACTTTTTGAAAATAATAAACTTGTTTCCAGACTCGCGCTTATTTTTTCTCGTTTTGGTAAAGGGATTTGCATAGAATGGAGCGCTGTCATGGGTCGGAAGAGACGTTTATTTGTAGATCCCGGTCGTTACACTCGTAATATCAATTTTATAAACTATATCAGAGGCTTGCCGGTGGCCTAGGAACTCTGACACTAGAGCGAGTCACTTCACTTATACAAAGATGATGACGGTAAGTCAGAAAGAGTTTTTTTTTTTGTAAAAACGTACACACTGTATATACCTATTAAAACTTATGCCTGACAAACAACCTTAAGGACATCGTTCCGTAGAAAAAAGATCTAAGGATTCCCAAGAGGCAATCTCAAACTGTCACGACTGTCAAGAGGAAAATCAGAGGAGTCACAAAAATGTGACTCGACCGTAGCCGTTCTATGTTTAAGTAATAATATTAACAACTTTCCGAAATTCAATTAAATGCATCTGATTTTGGAAGAATATACAAGGAAATTTAGTATTAATAGCATAGTCTCAGAAAGTATTTAATGTAAACCAAATTTAGAATGTGACTGGCTGCAGGGTTTGTATCCACAGATCTCGTGATCAGACTGAGATAGCCACGGTCACAAAGCGTCGTTTCCACTAAAAGCTTTTCCACTTTTCCGACAGAAAGATCTGCAGATCAACATATTATACCTAATATTTTAAAACCGAACTTTATTTAAAAGTTATTGATTAGTTTCCCAAAAATATTTTCAACGTATTATTGTACGAATTTTTCACAATAAATAATCCTATTATACACACCTACAGAAAAAAAACTGGCTATTATCATGCAAAAAAGTCACCAAAACATTTCATAAAAACAAGTACAGGTTGTAACAACTCCAGCATGATGGAATGAACTCGTCCGAGGGTTCAAGGTCAGGATTAACACCATTTGGTTACTTGCGTTTTAAATAAACCCGACACGGAAAGGGCTTGTCTAAACATGTAAGGAAATTACGGGATGTAATCAATCAAGTGTATTCTCATAAATAACGTTACAGTCGTGATCACGAACGCATGATAAGGGGCGTGGTTATACGTCACTTTGCCTTTACTTAGCTGTCATCTTCAGCGAGGAGGCAGGACGCGTAATACGGAACAACCGTGGATCCATCATCGAGAATATACTTAAGCTTTAAGGCTACCAGGTTTTTTTTCCAGTTATGACCATTTATTCAAAAAAAAGGGAAAAACAGCCTATAATTTCATATTTATAAGAAAATAGAATATTGGATGATTAAAATATTATACGTTCTAATTCACAAGCTTTTTGGTAATCAGATAGTAACAATTAAAAAGCGGCTTCTAGTGACTGGAACAATTAAAAAAAAAGCATTTGTTCTAAAATTAACTGGAATTAAAATCTGCTGTGTCATAAATTTGAGGCGTCAGTGATCACTGACGTCTCATACTAATTTTTGTATACATATCCGACTTTTCTTGGAGCTATTGTAGAATTTTAATTATACGTGAATTAATACTTTTTAGGATTGTTTACTTCATAATTGTTAACTAGTGGGCGTGATTGTGACCAAACGCGATCCCGTAACTGATTAAAAAGGGTACATAAATTAATAAGTTCATAATAATAAAGAAGTAATAAATTTTGTAAGATTTTTAGAAGAAGAACTAATTATTATATGTTACTGTAGCTGTCGAGTCGCAAAACAGCCGTTAAGTACTAGCGTGTCAGGAAAGTGGTGAAGGTAACCTTACAATGTCATTAAGTAGATCCATCGAGGTTATGGAGTTTGCTTGTTTGATCTCAGTGAGCCCTTGGAGAACGCTTGTGATCAAACGTGTTAGATTTTGTTTGAGAAATTCTTTTATTCTTAATGTAAAGGCCTATAAAAAGCCTTGCCACTCGTTCCGATCTACGATGAGTGTTGTTTTGAAGAGCCTCTATTTTTAAATTACTTCTACTATCTGAAAAGGCTTATTTATGTACCCACATAAACTTAATGGTACAATTTACCTAATACTCATGTGTGTATTTCATCTACTCGAACAATTAGAACATTAGAAGAGGTTGTGAGTATTACAAAATATGCAATACTTACAGACTCTACTGGTAATAGAGGATTTTCTAAATCGAGTGCGTGTATTTAGTATCCTAAAGGAATATTGAAAAATAAAATACCCATGTTTTTTTGTTTAACCCATTTTAGTACAAAAATATTGTGACAACTCCAACTAAAGTCATGCAAAGTGAACTCGAAAGTCATGGACATCCTAAGCCACGGCGCAGCCCCGGTGCGCTAGGTCAGGGCGACGACACGTGCGTTTGCCTGGCCCATATTTGTGTAATCGCGTTTAGGTGAACATGTTTGACAGTTTTTTTATAAATAACAATGCAAAAAGATATGTGTTTTAAGCGAAAAGTATCCCGCGGGACGAGTTGACCTAGTGCATATTTGATCAGTAGACCGATCCCTCAAACAAATATCGTTATATGTGTATAAACTCGGAAAAAGAAAAATAATATTATGACAGAGTAAGCAAGGCGTCTCGGCTTCGAGCCTATTAAATTTTGTTTGGTCATCAAAATGATACTCGTTTGCAGCAAAGAGCGAAGAGCGTTAAACTTCTGTAAAATAAAGACATTTGTTTTGTAAAATAAGTTAAATTCTGAGGTGTAAACCTCAGGTTGTAGTTTTCAACCGAAGATAACGTAAACCTTCATATTATGACGAAAAGAGCGTTGGACTCTTGTAAAAGAAACTTCATATAAAATTATTGTTTTGAGATATGCCGACTTGTTTTTTTTTAATTAAAATTTGTTATGTATCCATTTGTAAGTTTATGCTTTGTTCAGCGGGATGAGGCAAATTAAGGGGAGTTTTAAACAAAGTAACGTAGGAGCTCATCGTTTATTAACACTCATGAGCTTTGTTGGGAGAGTTGACGTGAAATAAGGTTAATTTAAAATGCACTGAAAAGGGAAAACAGCAAAGTGGTGGCGGAAAATCAACAGTTGTAGTTAATTTTGTATGAATTGCAAAGGGCTCGCTTTTAATATGTGTTGGGGTATAAAGTTTATAATTTTGTATTACTTTTCGTTTTTTTACATGAGAGAGTGTTAGTAAGTAGTTTGTGTTGTGTATTGTGTCTGTGGCATCATAGCTTTGAAGGTGAAAACCCGTTATAAAATTTATTATACTATATTAAATTATTGTACACCGAAAACGTATGAACAATAATTAATGCAGATAAAACGAAGCATTGGCAGTAAGTGTATTTTTTATGCATATTACTATTAGCAGTATCATGATAATGATTATTTCCAACTGGACCGCAACTCGCCTGATGTAAAATAACGATGCGGCACAAGGATGTCGTGCGCTTGCCTAGAAGAAACAGATTCACTCGCGACTTGGAGAGACCGACTTAGGTATCGGGAAATAGAGAACTTGCCAAAGAATGCCAAAAACCTGACAGTTCGAACTTTAAAAGTAGACATTGCAATGTATTGTAGTTTAATTACATTGCATTTGATTATTTATTATTGAACTAACCATCCATCCTTGTTATTTATGTAAAAAAGTATGAATTTTGGACATTGTTACAAGACTTATTTAGTCATTCTTACAATATGTTATAATTGTAAATAAAAGTAATAGACATGGATCCCTATAATAGCTATACTCGTATTGTCTCATATGATAAATAAGCATCATTCACGTGCCTTACAAATATACAAAAAATATATGGTTTTTGTTAAAACACGAAAACAAATATTTATTTTCATTTAATGAAAGGATTTGAGGGAGTTGAAAAATAAAATTCAATGGCAAAGCCCGCGGCAAAACGTTTCCAAATAAATAACTGGAAACTTTTTCAATTTCATCCCTCGATCCACAAATTGTGTTTTGCGTCTGAGTAAATCTAGAAATGAATAACAAACGGCTCCTTTATTAATCAAGGAAGGATAAATATGTGTGGTTTTCTTGTTAAAACCTTATGGATGAGGAAGCAATATGACATCTTTATTAATGTGAAGTATTAGTGATTATTATGTATAGACATAAAGCTACTATGGGAATAATGAGCGTTTGTATGTTACTATATAAACGCTCATTATATACAGAGTCTGGTAAAAAACTAGCATCCTAAGGTATTGCCGAAAATAGGGACACATGGAGAAAAGTCACAGCAGATGGTCTGAAAATTCATGACGATGCTTGGTTGGAGGTGCTGGCAAAGAAACGTTGGTACAGGCACAACATAGTTAACAACTTAACGCCTCTAACTCATCAACCTCAACTAACTTGGCAACAATGCGGTCGCTGTTGAGGATCCCGTATCGGACTCTTCAGCCACCAATGGAAGTGCAATAGTAATCCACGACGCTGAAACAATTCATCTGCAAAAAAGTTAAGGGCCTTATAAAAGGTTGCGTAGAAGAAATCGCTTTTTAGCACTATATTTTGTAAGAATTGTTCTCCTGTCGTTAATGTTTTGTGTGTCTATTATACAGAATCTACTCTTAAAGGTGATGATCTTATGCAATAGGTAACATAAGCATAAATTTGGCCGTGCGTTAATGATTTATTTGTAGGGAAAAGAATACTAATTTTCAAAAGTCGAGGAACAAACACTGTTGCTTATGCACATATAGAGCCACCCTTGAGAATGCTCGTTAATTACCAGTGACTTATAATTAGTATATAATTAATATAATACAAAATTAATCCAAGCGATAACTTCATTAGCCTTGTTATAAAGTAAGTTTGGGCTTTAAAAAACCAAAAATGCTTTAAAATTCTAGTATGAGTTAAATCTAGCACTAGCCCGGTTAGTACACTGTTTAGATTTCGTATTGGGGCCTAATTCCAATCTCATTTCAATCGTTCAAGGTGAATATTATAAAAAAACAGCAAAGGGGCTGTGAGCGGCTAATTTAATTTCAAAATCATGAGCACACATATATAAAAATTTGTGATTGCCATCTGGTGGCAGCTCTAAAAACCACTTGCTTAATCTACATCGTGAAGAAATTATACCAAAATATTCTAATAAATGTCGCGCATATTTTACATAGATCAAAGCAGTAAAATTATGGATACGGTAACTGCCGACGATTTGCTATATTGTTAAGCAATATGCGGTCCACACCCAAACATGCTATCCGATATCATTATTAAAGTATACTTATGATGTGGAAGTTTTAGATATTTTAGGAGAATCTAGCATAATAATTAAAATAAAACCCACTTTGTTATAATAATTATATTATAAAGTACTTATGTAATTGAGACCATTTTTTCTATAAATGTAACAAATAAGATAATGCCACTAACATTATAAATTAAATATAAACAAAATTTTTAAATACTAGTGTTTGTGTGTATATTTGTTACATATTCACGACAAAATGGCTAAATGGATCTGGATGAAATTTGGTATGGAGGTAGCGTATACTCTAGATTAACACACAGCCTGGTTTTTTTATCCCGATAATTTAACCTATCCTGTAGGTTAGTGGGTAAAAATGCTGGGTGCTGCTTGTATATGCCAGAGAGAATAAATGAATACATACATACCATATTTTTTCATCTCAGTAAAAATAATGAGGAACTTGATTAAAAAAACGCTTCCCTTTTAGTTCTATTTTAAAAACTAGTTGACGCAAATATAAATTATATTTCAGCGTAGCAGACAAATTTACAAGCTAAGAGATACAGTGTTCTCTATTGACGTTTGAATAAACTAACCCAAACTAAGTTCCTCATTAAAAACGCAAAAAACATTCTTTTTTCTTATATTCAAAATTTACAATCAAACATCAAATACCTATACGGCATTTTGTACCTCACCATCCCTACAATTTACAATCGTGATATGCCGCATCCAAACATTTTAGCTGTATGAATCATGTGTCTGATCAGAGCATGCTTTTTACCTAATTTTCACAACATTTTTTAAATAGCTAGCCTACAAGACTTACAAGGGTTGGGTAAATTGTACTTGGTTTGATAAATTGTATAAAAATTGTTACGATTGTGTAATAAGCACAAATCTCGGCGAACATTTTGCTGCGGAGAGCGCGACACGTCCGTCTAGCTAGAGGCCTCGGCCGCGACTGTCTGTACACGGGCGCTCACGCACACACGCACACTAAAATGTTTGAAAATAACAAAATTATGGTTTTTGCAAAGACCCAATATAATTTAAAAAAAACAGCACAACCACCAACTAGTATAATGTTACAAGAAATATTTGATAAAAATTTCAGAATTATTAGCCGACATTTTCATGCCATTTTCAACCGTAAAAAAAATTTTTAGAGGTGTTTTCGTGATTTTTTTCTATCGAGCAAAAATAATGGAATTGTGTTTTGAAAACAACCACCAAATAAAATGTATCTTGTAGAATAAAATATATTTTTTTTATTTGGTTTCTTGCAGTGCACCAAACACTTTTTTGGGCTAGAAAACTCGCGTTTAGCTCTTTACTTCCTCAATGCAACTAAGCAGACACGAGTAGCTATGTTTTCTAGTGTCCAGCTTACAATAGCGAGCTAGCTAGCCAGCTAGTAGCTGTGACATTAAATGAAAAATAAAGAAGTTTTAAGACTTGAACCCCCATTTCACCCTCTTAGGGATTGAATTTCTAAAAACCCTGTGTTAGTCCACCCCTACATTCTGCAATGAATATTCCACCCTAACACCCTCCAAATTTCATATTTCTAAGTTCCGCGATTTAGTCTGTGCGTTGATCCTTTGCGAATATCAGCCAGTTAGTCAGGATCTGCTCTTATATATTATATAGAGTTAAAGATTTTGTTTTGTCTACTTAGATTGTCTACCTCTTATAGCGACCGCATTTTTGTGTATTCACTCAATAAAGGCTATTTTCGACGACGGCATAAGCCGTGATAATAGCCACACATTTTAAGACTAACGCTAAACTTAGTACTTTGTCGCAAATTCTTAGGTAAAGTTTGAAAAGCTCTGCAACTGAACTACTTCATAAAGGCTCCTAGCCATTCCGATCACGGCGACCATATTTTTCAAAGTATTTAAATAGATTCTCCATTCTCGAATTCCATGTTCAATAATAGATTGATAGTCAGTAATGGAACAACACAAGTTAAATCGAACGCACGGCACTTGAATGCCCGGCGCTGCATATTCAGCAGCTATTAATTCAATTTCATCGGTTTTCACTCAGCGAGTTGATTTTGGTTCATTTGTCACATTTCACGTGAACAAATTGCGGATCTTTGTTTGTTCCAATTTGGCGAGCGCTGACTGCATTGAATGCGACGTCTTGCCTCCTTAACTAAATACACCATATTCTACCTACATATTCTGACATACAGTTAAAAGTTTAACTTACAATTTTGTTCCCAAAAGAAAGTCGTAAGATCGAACGTTTAAACTGATAATTCTTTTTATTTAGGAATGACCGGACTACATCAAACCTTTAAAATTTGGATTATATTTTTAATATTTAGTGAAAAATAATTTAAATATTTTTTTAGATGTGCCTCGCAACAGACATACTGAAGGATTCAATAGCATCATGTAGAATAAAATTATATTGATAAGTTCAAGTTTTTCCTCACAATTTTATTTTGACATTTCATTTAAATTTGCACTTTTAAGTTTTGTTAAAACTTAGAAGTGCAAATTTAAATGAAACATTTTATCAAACTTAGTCATCGTCCGATTTTGCTTTTTAAGGGACAGTACATTTTAGTCTTAGAAATAATAAATTTGTATGCCTGTAATAACTTAAAATTTGTTAGCTTAAAAACAGAGCTGTGAGGAATGTCGCAGTTTATTTTTATTTCAATACAAACTTGCCAAATTGTGTTCGAAATCGATACATGAAACCGAACCTGCAATGGACGTAGGTAGGTATACGTCATGTTAGTAATGAGCTTATCGTTTTCGCCCGCGGCTTGAATGGCTGTTTTCAGTGATATGTGCTGATTCAGTGAAGATTATTACATGAATTTATATTATTGATAATATTATTTCAGACCAGGGGCTTTATTTTTAAACGGTTCGTATGAATTCATCACTGACCAATGACGTCACAAACATTGTATTATGCAAAACGTGCATTATTAAAAAAATCTTGTTCTTCGGTAACTTACGAATGTATTTTAATTCGACGCATAGAAAGTTTGAGAGGTACCAACCGTAGAAAATATTTTAAGGCAAACAATCAATAATAAAACTATTTTTCACGGCTAGTATCTGTCAAACTTTCTATCAGTAGAACAAAAACCCCGTCAAAAACATAACTTGTACAAAAATACACAAGTCTCGTAGTATTTCTGCCGTGAACGTATCTATAGAAGTATGCTTTTATGTAAATAGAAATGTAGGCTTCTAGCTTCTCCCGCATCGAATCTAAAGGGGGATTGAAAACAGCCGGAACCGCTTAGAGAAGGATGGTACGGCCGTGCCTTCGTTTTCCTCGATTTGGCGGGGGCACTCCCCAGATACGAGTGGTTTTTAATCATTCCTTACTTAGCGATGGATATCATTTTTTTAAGAACGCGTCGTTTTGCAATATTGTGTTTTTGACTTCATTTGCGATGATAAATTCAAACGAAACGGTTCAAAAATAGAGCCCCCAAGTTTTGCTAAAAATACACTGAATTTTCCCCACGTATCCGAGGTTGGCCAAGTTGTAGCTAGTTGAGTAAAACGAATTTAATACTATAAATTTCTGTGAACTGTTGACCTCGCGATCATATTTTTTGCGAATGGTTTATAACAGGGACATCATTATTTACACGATTTATTAATATTCAGAATTCTTATTTAAAATGGTGTTGGGCATATTTCTGCCAAATAATTATTTAAATCCACCGTTCAACTACACAGTAAACATACCCAATCGGAATAGTTGACAAAATAAGCCGTAAAATTTGAAAAATCTATTTACAAAGATTCGTTGAAGGCTTACAATAGTACGGACATCCAGACTAACTTACATACTAACAAAATAAAGAAATTTTTGGCATATTTAAAATGGAGAAGCTTCGATTGCTATGTTGATAAATAACATGTTCCCCTTAGTCATTATTTATTAAATTTTAATGATAGAATCGACAACTTATTACACCATAATTATTTTACTTTTAAAACGCGAGGTCACGTGGTTGACACGAAGGTATTAATTATAAGTAAAAAAAACAGATTCAATGTACGATAAAGTTTTCATATTTTCACCTATAATTAAGGTCAATTTTTGGAGATTATAATGGTGTGAAAACACTAATGGTACGGTTTAATGACAGATATTCATTGAAAGTAATACTCGTTAATTAAAGAACGAAAATCACCGGTGTTTGACTGATAGTCTTATAATAATAGTCATTTATATCGTGTTGGTTAATAGTAGTAATTTTGGTATATTATTACACTTAATTCAAATGGGTAAAGTAAAGATTAAAGTGTCATTATTTCAGTTTTGGCTCATTGCGCCTAGGTGATGCCAGCCAGATGTTTCGACAAAATTAGTGGAATTTGTTCATCTCTGAATTATTACCATTCACTTGATTTTAGGCAATCTTTTAAATGATTATTAATCACCTCTAAAGAATTTATACGAAAATACGAATTTCAAAAACCTTGAGACGTCTTCCAAGAACATCATACATTTGTATGATGAATGAATTCACCAAGTCAGTATGATGTGGGTCTTTTCCTATTTCTGTATTTCGCAAAGTCGGCCGGCTACCGAACCGACCCAAAAACCTACATAATACCTACATGAACGTATTTTATGTGCTTAATATGTCTGTGAATATTAATGTTGATGAAAGATTATGTCTAATGAATAAATATGGATATGTATTAGAAATACGCTGACTTCTATTCAGGATCGGATTAGGTTTTTGATGGATTATTACACAGTATGAAACAGGTGAAATAAAAAATTGGCACGGTTTTAGCATGTATTCAGTAAAGTTGTTTTTACCTAATACTGATACTTTCTAGTGTTTACTTACCGTATTACATAACGATAGTGAAAACATTTTAAATATTAAAAAACATGTATTTTATAGAACAATTCAGTTAGTCTCTTCAATATTATAATAAATATCGCGAAAAAATCTGTTTAACGAAGTGGAAAAACAAAACGTCCGCACCGCAATTTGGGCTACAAGCTAGACTATATATAGTCTACATCTATTACAAGAGACTCGTATCCAGCTATCAAAACGCAAAGTGCTATTACAAATATGAATATAAAAAATTCTGTTCTCTCTTTGGATCAGCGTTACTTCAAGCGGGAGCCGCAATAGCGGACGAGTTGACGGTTTTAAAACGCTCCAAAACACCATATCCCGCCATTTGCTATTCACCAGTTTCCAACTATTCATTTTGGGTTTCACCGCTAGGTATAGCGAAATGAATAAAATAAAATCCCCATCTGGCGAGGTCGGGTAGGCAATGTGGGTGCTATGAATATTTAACTAGAGTCCGATCTGCATCGGCTATGAGACGTATTGACAGTCGTTATCTCGACTAACACGGTTCGACGCTTAGAATAGATAAACGATACGCTATTGTTTGATTTCGAGGCCTATTTATACAAACACAGCAATGATCAATTCATCATTCGCATAAATTATAACCTATATTTGACAATCTGAGTTAGCTTCAGTCGATATAATTTCTCGGACACTAATTGATGCAGAAATAAATTTGACTGTTTTCGGTCTACTTTACCATTTATTGTTTTTAGTCGTAACTACGACTTAAACTTCAAACTCCCATTTCGCCCCCTCAGGAATTGTGTTTACAAAAATTATTTCTTAGCACTCGGCGGCTTAGGTTCTACTTTGACTGCGACCTTTCAGACAGTAAGACAGTCAGTTAGAGTTACTATTTTATATATATTGATAGATACATAGTTAATTAAAACTCAGGTATATCAGCGTGGCAAAGATCTTCGTAGAAGAGAGCATGATCATGATACGACAAAGATTATAAAATTGTGATTATATTAAGGAAACTGTGGACATCTAGCCAGAATGAAGTATAGTCTGTATTAGCCGGATCATATCACTTACACGAAAGACTGAACAAACCGCTAATTTCCTTAGGTTGTTCTCATCCGGATATAAAAGGCTTAGTGTACACAGGTCTTAATAATTGGATCTGTAACAATTTAAAGTGTTATACTACATATCTATAAACGGATTTTAAACAATCAAAGATACATAATGTCATAATCATATTTTATTAAGCAACGTTTTATGCACGGTAACTGTTTTCTATTTACCATACTGTACTGTCTCTAGTTTCCTGTAAAGAAAAAATCCGCGTTTTCTCGTAACTGGTATCATACGAAGAGGAATTATTCTTAGTTACAGGTTACTGAGCTCCAGTTTCTTCGACGGCCGAAGCGCAAAATTGATTATTATATTATTTTATTACGGAAGATTGGAATCGTAATTGTTACGTGCTTGTATGTATATGTAATGACAAAGCATACAATGTCCTAGTCATGTTCCCATTATACAAACACAATGATAAACGCAAACAATCCATCATGCTGGTGTATGTATACAACGCTTACCTCATAAACATTGCTATACTATTGCAAAAACATTTTATAATCTATCGTCTTTCAAGAAAAATGCACATACCGTATTATATTTTTGCGGAGCTGAACCCACGTAATTTCATTTCCCGTACGTTTAAATATGCGACCGCTCTTATGTGCCATTTAAAATGATATTTTAGCGTATTCTCTACGTAAGTCAGTGGTCCCACAGCCAGCAAACGAGTTGGCGATCAGCGGAAAGCAAGTGTGTAGTTTCGATAGTTTTGTCGCCGGGCTATAAGCGAGTGAGCGATTACTCGCGCCACTCGTCCGCGGTCGCTCTGTCCTGAGCAAACCTGCGGGAGCGTTGCACGTGTTTACAAGCGAGTATCGCTGAGCGAGTTTATTATAGAAAGCTCGTTGCTATGCGACAAAAGTAGTAAAGCGAGTCGTCGCCGGCAGTATGAGCAGTCAGAGAGTAACTTTTAATATATGCATCTCTTTCATTTACACGGAATGTACATTTATTGTCGTTAGTCGTTTTCCCACTGGCTGTCGGACCACTGCCTAAAGATCAGGAATACCTGAGTGGCGGCTACTGCGAAATGATTAATGCACTAGTCCTTATTTAGTACTGAGAGTACCGTTTTAATATAATGCGCTCTTTTGAACTAGTATTTTCCTCAGAATTATCTATAAAAAGATGACGAACAAAAAATTCAGTTTTTCAAGCATTACGCCGCAAGCAAAAATTTTTTTGCTTGTAATACGTTGTTTTACGTTTCCGAGGTCCAAATAACATAACAAATGTAAAGCTGATACACGTTTTGCGATGTTGACGAATTCTATCAATATTAGTATGTTAGAAGTTTTGAAATATTGTTATTGTATAGTGACTTGAGTTATATTATGCCTAACTATAAAACAAACATCTACTCACTTTTATGGCAAGCCTTTGTATATTGTTTGATATTTTCCTGTTTTTCTGTCGTGGTCTAATAGCTACGCGACCGGTTAGATTACATAATCTAAAGGGTCGCGTAGTTATACGCAAAGTATGAAATGATATTTGTAGGTTTCTCTTATATAACAAATGTGGAAACAACCTGCTTGTAGACCGCCGGTAAACCGTGAGTTTTCATTCATATTCAGAAGCCTTCTTTGTACAAAGTTTTTTAGCTAGGTAAATGGGAATACCGGTCTGGAATTTAAAGCTATTCATGAATATCATTTAAAAGTTTGCCGGCGTTTTTGCACAGAAATCGGGGAAGTAAAATTAATGCTGGACTTCAATCTCGTTTCGAGTTATGGACTGCAAACTTTGTAGATAGGTTCGCTAGACGCATTCTAAAACCAGCCTGTAGCAGTTATTTTCCACATTTCGACACGATTTTTAAAATTGTTACTAAAATATATTGATTGATTGTATTTATTGAGCATTCTGAATAAATATTTCTGGAAAATACTTAACGTAGCGTTTTAATCCGCGGTGAATATTTGATCACCCCACAGTAACATATTAACTATCGGGGTCAAAAGCAGCATATTATTATGTATCAAAGCTTTCTTTAATCCAGCTATCTTTGTGCTTTAAATTCATACAAATTCGTTTAGCTGTTTGAGCGTGAAATGAAGTAGTAACAAACATATATACACATCCGAGTACAAACTTTAGGTTTTATCATAGTAGTGTTAAGTGTGATAACATAAAATGCATAGTAGATTATCTGTTCTCTGTACTATCTGTACAGATTATGAGTAATTAAAATTGAAGCGACAGAATTCGACAATTTTATTCCACAGCATAACTTATGAGAGAGAGCTAGAGGAGAGCTCTCTACGCAAGAATACACATTTATATCCATCAACAATCTAGCCCTTACACAAAACGTTGCCGCACCCAAAATTATACCCTACATAAAAGTGGCCGTAGCGTTTATTCTGTATATTGTGAAACACATAAGAAAAGCTTTAAGAGTGTACTTTTTGCCTTCGTTTTTTTGAGGACAAAGGTGCCTTACAAGGTAAGAACATAATCTTGTGCAAAATAATTAAAAGTAAATGTTTTGCTATTAGAAGTTCTGCATACTGTTCGAATTATTGCTAATAACTGCTAATTGGGTGGGTAATAGCTTTCAAAGCCAAGTAAATTGTAATAAAACTTTTTCATACATTATAAAGAAACGAATAATCTATTATATGTAAAAAGTCACATGTTTATATATAAATAGTACGTAGTATATATAAATATTATGAGAACAAAGTCCGTCAGAAATTACAGAATAAGGGCTCAGTTTTTCATCCGCTTCTATTGAGTTACTATGAGTCGGCGTATTTCCTCTGTAATTAACTAAAGTATAGCCTTTTGACAACGAAAACTGCTCAGTAATTGCAGTAGCGACAAGATCTTTATCGACTACGCCTAGCTCAAATTACGGAATTACTCGTAATGCTTGAAACAGTAAGTTACTTAGATATCAAAATAAATTTCACGAACGTTTTATTTTAGATGCTGTTTACGTAAATATAATAATTACATTAAAAATATATAGTTAATGATGATACATATATAAATATTAAACTTATTCCAAATTTTCTGGTAAGCATCATAGAGGGCCGCCGGCGATAGCAAAGAAGGGCCCAAACTACCGACGACAGATTAAGGAACCTCCCGATAATGCGTGTTGTGCTTAGAATCAGGATAATCTATTTGAGACTTTTGATCTAACTTTATAGTTTATCTCGCAAAAGTTACTTTATAATGTTAATTTTAGCTTAATTAATTGTAGCTTATTCTACTGTTGCTCTAATTGTAATCTACTGTTGCTCTTTAATTGTAGCTTATTAATCTACTGTTTTCGTTTTGTAATATTTTATGGTATATTGGTAAGTTTTAATCTAGGCACATGCTGGTTATCTTGGAGTCGTAGTAATCAAATAAATACATTATTATTTGATGACACAAATATAATTGTTAAACTCTCAGCGTTAAAGCTTTTTAATACCGATGTAAAATACCAGCTAAAATAGATATAAATCATAATAACCTTAGCAAAAACTATTCAATACAAAAAATTACGTCAAATATTTTTATTCATAAGAGTACAACAATTCAAAGGCTTGCAAAATGCTACACCATTTATGCTACGGCTGCGGTAAAATTTAAAAAAGACCACATACAATGACGGTACAAAAGTGCAAAGAAACCTTGCACAAAGAGATCTGAAAGCATCTGCAACTTGGGTACAGCTTTGGACTGCAAATTACAACAGCTACAGTGGCTTTATATAGCGCATAAGCTTTGCATTAACTAATAATCTTTCGTTACTAACACTTGCGCAATTGTTGTCTATGTTCCGGTATGATACGAGTAGCTATGATTAAAGTTAATATCTAGTGTTAAATCACTAAATCTTATAAATTGAGGGCATCACATAAACATGATCGGTCAATAATGCTTGCAAAGCTTCATCATAGTGCTTAATCTCAATAAAGGTCGATATCAACGAATAAGCGAAACGCAGCGTCCGATTTCCATATACTGACTACATTATTCTGTGACAGAGAGATAAACAGAGCTGTTATACCGCCTTTGGCTCGTAGGCGGTCTACGTGCTACGGCAGTCAGTACAAGCAGATCGTAGCGAGCGGACGCCCGTAGCGCTTCGTAGCTAATTTGCTACGCCGACGCGGTATGTACGAGATACAAACAGAGCACGTCAAACGTAAACAAATAGTGATATGAGTTGTGCGTCCCCGAGAGTAGTATCCCGACTGACTCTCATTATATTAACATTTATTGTGTCGTGCACGTTCATCGCCAGCGTCGTCTGGTTGCTGCGGACGAGGGCCACCGCCGGCCAATATGAAAATTATTACTTGTCGAGAATTAATATAAGCGCCGTTAAGAGCGACGCTAGTAACAACACCGAGGCTTTGTCGGATCATTACAAAGACTTGATTAAAATAGAAATAGCGATGCGACGTGTGGAAGAGAACAGTCGGAGATTGAAAGAATACACGAAGTCGCTGCTGTGGGATAACAAAGACAAGTCTCTGTGGTGCGTTTTGTTCAAAGACGGCGAAAGGACGGATAATCCCGAAAGGGGAAAGAATAGGCATTTGGTAGATGAAGAGTATATACGTTCGTTGCGGGAGCAGAAAAAACTGGAAGCTATGATACATTTGAGGCATCATGGGACGCATCATAGGCGGAGACCCGACGTCCTTCCGAACATGCCCTATATCAAATAAAAATAAATGGTTTTCGCGTGAAATTAGATTGGGGCCTCGACGATAACATACAGGTAGCCACGAAATTGCTATTAAGGGACCATTTGTTATGCAGGAAAGTGACAGCCGTAGTGCGAGGTTACATTTTTGTTCCTCAATTATGTGATAATTTGCCTCGATAACGCAAATGGTATAATCAACAACCACGCGAACAAGTTGTGTTGGATAATGAACAAATAGCGAACTTTGGTGATGATATAATTCTGGTTAATAATTTCTCTAGGTTTGCATCTTTAGGTCTTTTTGCTATTGTGTACTTTTAATTTATACATACCCACTTTCTAAAGCAGTGAGAGAAAACACCATGAACTAACCTAATTATCGTACAAGGTTAGAACACAAAGATAAGGAAATGACTATTTGACTAATGTGTTCCGTATATAAATTGCAACGTCAATATTTAAAGTCAATAATGTGGAATAATGTATCCAAAGAGAAGTTAACTAACACTACATCATTTATTGATTTTTTGAGAGGGTTAAAATGAATTCATCACAAATAAAATGTCTGTTAAATTGTAGTAAATATATTTCTATGTAAGACTGTTATAACTGTAATACCTACACAATCCATGTCGTTCAAAAATCAAATTAAAATTGATTCGTTGTTTATCATGAATATTCATTATACATACATAGGTAAAATCATCATCATCTTTTTGTCGAAAGAAATTTGGGCAATATTTCCCAGGTCCCAATCTAAGATTTAATTAACATTCAAAGGAGTTGTTAATAATGTAGCAATGTAAATATTTTGTACGATGTTACATGTAAATGTACTCTGTGTAAATACAAATTATATTTAACTTGTATTTGTAAATACGGTACTTAAATAACGATGTTGACTACGACAATATTGTTCAAGCGATGGTTATGATGGAAACTTGTTTCATTTATCAATTCTAGAAATAAGATATCGTTTACCCAATAAGACAGGTTTTAAGTATTGCGTAATAGATTGAAGTTAAGACTTGCAGTAACTTTGCGCTTATTTTTATAGATACAAAAAGGTTTATACAGAAAAGAATGCATCATCTTGGCCATGAGAATTTTTTATTCATTAAAGTGCACTAGTCTAATTTTTAAAGTAAATCTGCAAGTCTTAATTTCACTTAAGTCAACTGTTTCATTCATAAACATAGTTACTAAACGATTTTAATCTCACAGAAACATTTTCACCATTTGAAGTATTATTTTCTAGCATTACCTACTTAATATTGTTTAATACTTGTTAATACCCATCGAAGAATCGTTTACACTCCTAACTGTTGCAAAGAAAACTGTACATAAAATAAATGCTTTGAAAGAAAATATGTTTATTTTTATTTAATATAACATATTAAAACTCTGATAAAAACGTACACTAGTGTGTACGTGTGTAGAACATAGAAAATGTGTAAAAATTTTTGCTTACTAAGCCTTATTCGAATGAAAAAAGTAGTTTATTCGACTAGGTACCTAAATAAACTATTTCTAGGGCTACAAATTGAATGAAATATGAATTATATACAAAACCACAAAATGGTGGATTGTTACTCTAAATCAAATAATATTCTTAATTTTATTTAAATAACCACTAGACACTTAACTTTATATTGCAGTGGGGACAGTGTACTAGTACAGAAGCCCCACCTGTCTTTTTTCCACCATTAAACAATTTTCCAACGTTCGGAAAAATACGATCGAAGTGTTAAATTAGAGAAATGAATAGCTGATGTTTTAATTACTGTATAATTAGTTGAATATCCTATAAGCAGCAACTATCGATTAAGTATGAAACTTATGAACTTTTGCAACCTTATTCGTGATTTTGATTGCATGGATAAAACTTAGTTTTCTTGGTAGGACGATTGATATATAGGTAGTAAAGTAAAAGATAAAACTTATAATACACAAACGCAACATCTCAAGTAATGTAGTAAGACGAATTCTTGTGTGATCTCATATGTTAAAAAAAAGTTTTTGGGAAAAAACCTATTTATGTAAGTGATTAATGTAGATAATAATTAGAAACAATGCTCAAAATAAAACAGTCAAAATTAAACATGTTACTGCTGGGGTTATTGCTAAATAATAAGTAATTCTCAATGGAAGTAACTTAAGAATTCACCTGCAATATTTGTTTTACATCTTTCGAAAATTCGGTAGAAATAAATCAGACATTATATCAGACAGCTACAACTAGCAAAGCATTGTTTCTCTTTCTTCAAAATCCTATAATTAATTTTATATTCTAAACACAAGCCTCCGTAAAGGTTACAGTCGCGTACATTATCATAACTGCCTACATACCTTAAAAGGATCAATTTATCAACCAAAAATGGCCGGCATTAGGGATATCCATTCCGGAGCCTAACCGTACGGGCTAAAGGGCAATGGCTCAGTAAAATCGTAATAAAATAATAAGCATTTTCAGCCGGCGAGTAGGCATTAACCCTAAAAGAGATTATCACAAGGAAATGGAAAACGCGACGCGCAGACTTTTCGCAAGATTGTGATAAACGTTTTTTTTTTTGAAAGGAAGTCGTATTTGGCTTGACTTAGATAGAGATAGAAAACATTTTATTGTGTACACATAAAATAAATACAGGAAATCTAAAAGGCTTATAGAAGATTCGGCCTTATCGCTAATATCGAACTCTTTCAGGCAACCTTTCAATAGAGAGAACTAAAGCATAATGACAGAAGGAGTAAAAGCATAAAATACCTTAGAATAGATATTAAGTTTTAATAATATTATATTATACATAAATTAAGTTAGAGGAGGTAGTTATTAAATGTATAACTATGATTTATACTAACAATCTGATACAAATAGCAGACAATATTAAGTATAAGCAGTTTAATAACTTACTAGCCTGAGCTTCGTAGTGTTGCCCGAAGGATTCAATTTTTTAGCCTATGTCACTCAGTAATAATGTAGATTTCTAACGGCGAAAGAATTTTTTGAAATCGGTTCTGACTTTTCCGAGCCTAATCAAAACGAACAATCAAAATATCAATTTTTTTCTTATTATAATATTAGTATGGACAACTTAACACGTTAACAAAAAAAAATTAAATGTATAATGTTAGTATTAAAGTCATAAACTTCAAAAAAAGATTGATGATAATTTTAGTATGTGGTATTTAACGTATTTGGTAATATCGTATATATTTTTTATAAATCCGCAAAACACCAAATCTTCAAGAAATATTCTTTGAGTTGGTATTTTATTTTGTGGTATTATCCGTCCCAAAGGTTACAAAAAACACACACTGATGTAAAGTTGTCAATTTAACCGCTACCTATGCACGCAGTATTTACTATATTGTTGTCTTTATTTCATTTTTAAAAATGTATAATAGTTACAAAATAGTCATATATGTACTAAATATTTTTAAACTTTAGTTCTAACGAATTATAATAGCTTTTAT
Organism: Ligdia adustata; assembly: GCA_947049295.1. Classification (NCBI taxonomy): domain Eukaryota; kingdom Metazoa; phylum Arthropoda; class Insecta; order Lepidoptera; family Geometridae; genus Ligdia; species Ligdia adustata. The sequence continues at coordinate 6,436,403 of OX346225.1, read as the reverse complement.
TTTGATAAGAGTCTAGTTTTGTATCAGCGATGTATCGCTCTATTGGATACTTACAATTTATTTAAAACTTTTAACAACGAATTTCGTAACTTTTTCTATTTCTGGAAGTCAATAAAAACTAAAAATAGTTGATTGTCAAAAAGTAATTAAGATCGCATTAAACAAAAAAGTAAAAATAAACTTGATGATAGTCATTGCATTTCATATATTAACCGGAAAATTTGGGTATGAATTACTGTTAGTATGTGTATTGATTAAAAAAAAATGTTTCCTGTATTTTTAGCATTACAGTATTTGTAGCATGTGTACTCTATTTTTGTTATTGGTGCACCACCAACGTGCCTGTTCTCATTTAGTCCGATCCTTGGAGATGCCTTCTTTTGGTGTGCAATACAAAATATTGTGTTGTATTGTAAATTATATTAAAAGATTGATAAACTACAAAACTAATATCAAAACTCATTAGAATCGCTTTATATGGTCTCAATATTTGAGTTGAATAAAGTTCTTCAATAGAAACGTTCTCTACCGATTTAATAATGTGAACAGTTTGTGGTTGAACTAAACTGAGGATATGCTAAATTAAACATAAGAATTGAATCCTTTGAATGATTATATATGGCTTCGCCTAACTTTCTATAAAAGGGGTAGATTCTGAGGAAAATAGATTACTTAGCTCTATAAAAAAATTGCTAACGATTACCACGGATCGATTTTAATTATAGTATTCTTTCTAATAAGAATTGCTATCGCTTGAATAAATTCTATTATATTGTAACGAAAAACGTTACACATTATATAATAAATGTATTTTTAAATCAATTATTAACCAATATAAAACTTTCTGCCTAAACTAAACGTTAATACACTGATACAATAACTTATTAAATGAGTTGTCTTGCGGGCGACCTTGGAACCGGTCGGTGCAAGCGCATCGATGCAGCGACGCCTTTCCGACCGCCCGCGGCCTCAGAAGAACTTTTATATTGAAAGCGACTGCACGCTCGTCGTCGCAATTTTGGAGCAAGTAAGTAGTCTCAATAAATAGTTGGTTTACTAGTTTTCCCTTCCGTATTAACGGCGAAACAACTCTAATCAGTGATAAAACCCCGTATTGGGGTCCAAGGTACCGGGACGACCGTTACGTACAACAGCTGTACCTGAAGTAGCTACCGGCCACAGCAGACCGTTAGTCCCCGGCTTCACTCTTCACGTCGAGGCCACAGCCAGGGGAGTACCTAGGCCGACTTCCGATTTGGTTGCGTACAAATATAGTTAGAACTCCACCTCTAAAAAAATAAATTATGTAAACTGTTCACCTCGCCTTTTATTCACATCCTGAATAGGTAGTAGGTGAATAACGTATCAATATACATAGACAAGTAAAATTTAATCTACCTCTAACACCGCCATTTTGGTGTGGCGGCCATCTTGGATTCGAAGTTTGTTATAACGTCAGTAATCTACTAGTCAAGCCATTTGATACCCATATTGAGGGCGGAGTTGTTAAGAATATGTAGTTCGCTATTTTATGGTGGCATCCATCTTAGACCGATACCTACAAACATAGCTAAGCATACTGTCGAGAATACAACTTTCTGAGAAAAACCAAAATCAATATTTATTCATCCGTTCGGGAAATACGATTGCACGGAAGACAGACACACACCCTGACACGTCAAAACTTATAACACTCCGTTCGGAGTTAAAAATAAATCATTAGTGTCAGCTGTGATAAAAATACTCGTAATATGTTTTATACTTAAAAATCTCTATTAGAGTTTCAGCCTCAAATAAGGTTTCAGTCTCAAATAAGGTTTTCTTTCACGAGTAGCCCGCAAATTGACTAAGCAGCAAAAATATTCATTTGAAACTGGCGAGTAATTATTAATATAAAAATTACTAGTAGTTTCAGTTTAGCAGTTTGCGGACCTCGCGACCATATTTGCGACTTTATAATATAAACGACAACAATTTGACCGTTTATTTTGTAATCGTAATTTTTTTATTAACGTTGTGCATGTCTGTACAAAAGTATTATTGAAATCAGTCAGTAAATGGTGCCGTAGCAAAGTTCCACCCTGTTTGGGTGAAATACCCAAAAAATAGTAAAACCAAGTTATGTCAAGATTGGTTGGAAACTACGATCTGTACGCGAATACGATATTTCAGGGACAAAGAGTAAGAAATATATACAAACAATAATAATAGAAAAAGAAACAAAAACAAATACGTGTGACACTCGGGGACTACCGAGGTGAAGCTATTGCATACGGATACGTCTATTTGCACGCACACAAACACCGTGCCGAAGTCTGTCGAACTGAAACGACGTTAGACGATGCACCTCTGCTGTGCCGGTCTGAGTGGGGGGTGTTAGGTTTATTTTCATTACGGAATTTCTTGATTCGGTCGCCGCGCTCAAAGCCAAATATAATAAAGTAAAAAGGGGGCTAGTGTGTTTTTACAAACAAACAAACCTCCTAACCAACAACGACGAAAACAAAATTTGCCAGACCCGAAGCAGATACGCTTCGCTCCCTCAATCAATTACGTTTACGTAATAAAAAATGTTGAAAAATAAGTAGTATAAATGAATACATTGACCAATACCTATTAAGAGTTTAAAAATTACCGTAAAATGATACCTATAAGTTCCTACTTATTTAACTTTAACTAACGACTGTGACATAGAAAGTGCACACATTTTTTGTCACTTTAAATCAATCACCTTCTCATTTTTCTTCCATTAACTGACATTTTGAGAGTGACACTCTAAGGGTGCGAAAGGAGCTTATGTTAAATATCCAATATACTAAGTAATCAATCATTGCTTAGTCGGCAGGCGGTTTAGACGGACCTGTTTTTAAAATAGTTTAAGAAATCCTACTAATATTATAAACGCGATTTTTTGTAAGAACGTATGGATGTATGTTTGTGACTCTTTCACGCAAAAACTGCTGAACTGATTTGGATGGGTACGGAGATAGCTCAGACCCGGATTAACACATTAGCTACTTTTTATAATGTATTAAAGCAGGTAACATCACACGGTGCAGCTAGGCAGAAATAAAAGTATGCACTCTAATGCATTTTATATACAACAAATTATTTAACTTTAACAAGTGGTTAAAAGTGACTTCGAAACATCCATATGCGAGAACTCGAAACCACGTGTCCTTAACAAGTGAACGCAGCTAGTGTAGCCTATGACTATCTGCAGTTGAAAATGAATCTATTGACACCACACACATAAAAATAAGACAAGCCATTTAGGCTCTAGAGCGTGCCAAAGAAATTACATACTCTTGAAAAACAAATTTTATAATGGTACAAAATGATATCAAAGAATTACGGGTGATATCTAACAGGTAATTTCCACAACTTTACCTATAACATTAACATTCGACATACATGTAACCAGCACCTCAAACGAATATAGATGTTTCATACTCGTAGTAGGGCTGGAAACCTTTAGAATTACAGAGTGTACCAATAATTAAACGGGAACGTTGCAGCAATAGAGCCTGATAGATACGTTGACAATATAATGAATTACATTTCAGAACACACAAAAGAAAAATTATGAAATAAATAAATAATGGTAGTAACTTATTATTTTAAATATTGATTAATTAGTGTGATCTTATTTTGTTTTTGTATTTTCTTGATTTCTTAGAAACTCCTAGACTATTTATTTTTAATTCGTAGTTAATTAGTTCCTGTATAATTGTTAAAAATATCAATGGAAGATGAAATTCTTTTTTGTAAAATAACTCTTAATTTCCGACTTGAAGTCGGTTTTTTTTAAATATTTTTCCATGCTTTCAACTTGTACTTTAGTTAACCTAAGCGTACTAAACTTGTCGTTGACCATTCGTTGGCATTATAGTATTGTACTAAGTACATTAACCTGCTGTAGAGGATTTGGATAGTGTTTTATGACGGACGCGGATGGCCTGTTTGGTGCTTGGCTGTCCCACTAAGATCTAGGTTTCCAGAGCCGATAAGACCTATAAGAATACGACACTTCCCTATCTAACTAAATGTAAACTGTATGTACTGGTTTATGCATTTTTTGGTGCTAGTGATGGTTGTAATCTTGTAAATATACTGTACAGAAAATATTAGAGTTTACCATTTAATTTTGCGACATCCTGTACAACGTTTATCTCAGGTGCACCTTTCCAAATTGCTAGTGAGATGGTGCTTTCCTGTCCCAAATACGACTGTCAGACCCTTATCAAGCCTTAATTATACATTACCGTCGTTTTCATTTCGTTTCGTCGTCCCTCCGATATTGCGGTAGGATTTCTTTAGTGGCGATTTTTGCATCACTACAGCGGTACAAGGTTAATAGGTTTATAAAGGTTTTGACACCATTTTTTAAGTCTTAAAAATATATTGCTTACTTAAGGAATAAGAAGTGTGAGCTCAAATAGGCACGATTTTTATTTCTTTTTGGTTAGAATTTAATATTTAAATGAATTTTGCATGTCAAATTGCAATCTTGCTGTTGTGTTTTATTCCAAATAAATGTATTTCTATTCTGAACTGAACAAGTTAGTAACATAGAGTACCTGAAAAGAGCTTGTGCAGTTAGGTATCAATCTGATTACTTCAGTACACTGAAGTAATCAGATTGCCGAATAATTAATACACATAACATCTCTTTTAGAACTGACGTCTAATCTCTGTTGGCTTACATCTACAACAGCCTCGTTATGATTCGCGCAAAAATATCTTTACTTGTATTGGCATTTACTAGCAGTTTAGAAAAGTTTTAATACGAGCATCGTTCTTAAAAATATATATTTCTACTCCTAGTTCCGTTTACCAACTCATGCCATGTTACGTTGTTGCACAAAATAATGAATAAACAGAGAACGCAAAAAAGACTCTAAAAGTAAATTAAAATGGCAAAGACTACTCAATGAAATTAATAAAATGTCATAGAAATTCTAATATATGAAAGCTAGCAAAAGTGTGGTAGGAAGGATTCGCTGGAAATAAAAACTTGAAAATCATAAAGTTTGCTAGAAATCTGCAAATATACTTGAGAAGTAATATTCATGATCTCGTAAAATATTATGAGTTTTCCTAGTTTTTGCGGAAACAGACGATTCTTTTCGTGTAATTTTGAAAGTCGTAGAAAAAGCGGTAACTTTTTATGGTTACTATAATATTATTGGGATCCTAAAACAGGAGTTGTGTTTTCATTTACATTACCTACATTCGATTCGTGGAAGTAAGAAATAATAATAAGGATTTTATTATTATGTGCATTGTATTCCCTGGCACGCCATAACTTTCACTCAAACACAACGCTAAGAACCGTTCTTGATAAAAGTTTACGATTGACAAGAAAAATTCTCTAACCTAACATATTTTTTCATTAACCCATGCAAAATTGTTAAAAACGTTTAGAGAAGATTTTTTTACGATCAATTTGTTCTTTAAAACCTGAAGAAAGTCATGAAAGGCCTAATATATTATTATAAACATTTCATAACAACGCAAATGTTTAAAGTCTTGACATAAAAACATTTAAGTTCAATTACCCGACTTGCTAGATCCGAAAATTGTCTTTTACACGCAATAATAGCTTAGCGTGTCTAATAAATAGACCAAATTAATTAGTCAATGAATACTAATTAGAAAATTATAGTTGACGTCGCCCGAGGTTGTAATTCCCTGAATCAGTTAGTACGGTGCGGTTTAATTTGTACTTCACTACGACAACTCGATCGCAAGTCAAAATAGAAGAAAATATTATCAAGTAATTACTACGCTTAATCTTTTAATAATACCTTGAAATTAAATTTGTTTAGTGTCCAGTATATTAAATCCTATAAATTATATGTATTTAATGCGTTACTTATAATGTAACCTCAAAAAGGATTTTGTGCATCAAGACCTTTTTTTAAAAAAAAAACGGCTGCTCCAAAATATGGCGCGTCAATGGTTGTTATGTAAGAAGCTGTATCAGATTTGAGTTTAAGTCGTAGAATAGCAGAATTAAGGTAAATTTTTTTTGGTTACCAAAATTCTCTGTATGACATAGTTATTTCATATGTATCATAATTCTATCTAAAAATCACAATTCCCAACAAGCATTTCAATAACAAATCGTTTAACTCTAAAACTCTATTTCACTTCCATATTTTCACTGTAATCGATTTTCTATCTAAACCTATGGTACCGAAAAATGATGCTCCCATGGGAAATTCAGAAGACGGTGTCGTCGTACCAGATTGCAGCTATTACTCCTAACGCCCCTCTGTTTACCGACAGATAGTTATACTCATGTTATACCCCTCCTTAAATTATTAGCCAGAGCCATACATAGAGTGGGGAGAAGTAATAGTTCGATTTAGATAAAAACGAAGTGTGCACGTGCATTATGCCAAGTCGTAACCTTAACGATACAAACGGTTTTTAACCGAATACAAAAAAGAGAAGGTTTTCAATTAGTCGGAAAAGCGTAGTGATCTGTTTCTAACTCAGTCCGATTCGTGGATAGAAACCTTTGAAAATATATTTTAATCGAAATAACTAAAATATTCAGCATGCCGAATTGTACTCGGTTTTTAGACAGTTAAAAATTTCACTTATATATCTCGTGGTATTGTTTATAAAAAATAAACCTTTGTATTCAAGCTAAAAATGTAAAAGGTAATCCACAGTTTTCGTAATAAAGAAGCATCTGACTGACGCCGGTCTGTGTAGTAAATATCGAGCAATTAATCTATCTCCCTATTCATCTAAGCCAAGTGTAGATGCTCAAACTTCTCCACTTGCATACTCTGTGGGAAAGTGGTACTTTTCCTTTATTTCACATAGGTATTAAAGCATAAGTCTTTGGTGGCGAAAAAACCTAACATCCGATAAACTTATAAACTGAACGAGCTAAACTATCAATGTTAAATGTCAATTCCATACAAAACTGACTTTACCCCAACGCGATCGAGTATCTAAGAAAACTCACACTAAGCATTCAGGTCGACGCGGATGGTTTTGACTTATTACCGCGAGTAACAACATTGAGTAAAAAATCTAATTTTGTACCTTCAGAGGTTCAAAAACTAGTTCGCGCGTCCCTGAACAACGACCACACACACTCCCTATACGAGCATCTCCAGGGATTCGAGGGGCGAAATTGGAGTTAAGAAGAAAAGTGGGGACGTTACCTGCGTTTGAATTAGGTGCTATCAAACGTGGTGGAGACATTTTCTTATTTCGTTGATGTGAGAAAGTTGGAACTATGCTTGCTGAAGTTTTATATGAGAGCCAGTTTGCTAGTACGGTGTAGAAGAAATAATAATACTTGTGAAATAAGTTAAGGGAAGTGCCAGACGCTTAGACTGGGCTATAAAAGTTTTCTATTTGTAGTGCGATAAACATACGATTTCAATTAAATTAAATTCAATTTCAATTGAATTGAATTTGCAAAAGTACTTGTAACATTACAAAGTACCTACAAATACATAATTTTAATTTTCAATTCAAAAATGAATTTCATTTTAAATATGATATTGTGCAATAATACAACATTGGATTAGAACCACAATTTGATAAGTCATAGTGATTCATAGTGACGTCATTATTTATAGTGATGTAAGCGTAAGTTCATATTCATGTTTGCAGATTCTGTTTAATTGTAATTTCTTTATAAATTTTTATTTTTTTTAGAATCGTATTTTCTGTCCATGTACTTTGAAATTTGTAAATATTGTGTTAAACTATGGATGTTTTGTCTGAAATAATATTTATTATGATTATTATTTTAAAATATACATTTTTATACATATTTTATACATTTTATGTTGTATTTATGTTAGTAACTATTTTAGACAAATTAAAAACCTGTGTCTACAGGTGGCGATAAAAAAAATGTGTTTTAATTTGTTAGTTATAAATAAGAAACTACACTATGAAAATTTGTGTGGTACTACGCGAGAAGTATAATACATTTCAATATAAATACCCTATCCAGGTAAGAACGATTTTCCAAATTAACCCAGGCGTCATTAAGAAATCGGTGAACACATATACATAAATACATAGATAACCAATTAAAAACCTCCTCTCTTTTGCAGTCGGTGAAATGTTAACCCTATATACCAATTTATTCCAGCTGCACCGCACCTGCAATTTTGCAGTGTCAAATTTCATAATCGTTTGGTTATGAAATTCCAGTTACCCACCCATTATTTACTTGACTTTGATGTTAGGTTACCAACATCTCAGCGAGCTATGCTAAGAGAGCTACATTGACTTGGTATATGGTATAAAAATATGTCGTCACAAATATGCGGCATATCGCGTGAATATTTTATCACCAGAGGAATGTACGATGGATGATATTAACATTTTTGTGGAAGCATATTCGTGCATTACGACATGCCTGTCACATAACACGCGGCATTTGATTACGTACCTACCTATATAGAGTGTAACAGAAAAGTGTTATGATACTTCTTTTTCATATTACTTGATCTTTGATCTACCCATCAAAGTAATATTAACCACTTGTAGAACAGAAGTTTGTTTAATTGAAGAAAAATATTATGGGCAAGAAATTATTATTTTTATATACAGGGCTAGCGGTTAGTAGTGTACTTAGCCAAAAGGGAGCCTAATACTTATCATAACGAACAACTTTCGCTTTGGGATCAACCCTGAATTCAAGAAAATAAGTCAGCTTCTTCAATCAAAAAGTTTTTTTTTTTCACGAAAGCAGAGTTGGTCCTATTGGGAAAGTCGTTCCTTAAGATGAGTATATGATCTCTTTTCGGCTTAGAACACTCCTACCCGAGAACCCCGTATAACATATACATCTTGGTTTTACACCAGACCTGTTGCCTAAAAGAGTGGACAAAAAGTACATAACTTCAGTTAATTATGCCTTTTTGCTAGAGTATATATATATATATATATCTCTAGCGAATGTCTACGCCTGTGTGAATACGTTTCCAAGTGTCATTCGAACTAAATGAGGCGTAAAGACAGGGGCGAAAGCCAGTTAAGCACACGGAATATTGCGCTTTCAACTCTGTTAATGCCTAAGCGGAACTAACGACTAAAAAGCGGTATGAGTGTTGGGTGCTCCAACAAAATAGGTAGATAGATTATTTTTAAGTAAGATTTGTTTTGTGAAATATTATTTTGAGATAAGCAGGGCTGTAGAATTTTTGATAAGATTTCTACAAATACCTACCTATAATTATTCTGACTGTTGTAGAACACACAAAAAAATGGAGACTTTGTTTTTTGGATTTCCGTAGTACAAGGAACTCCTATAATTTCGCTCTGTCCGTCCGTGCGTCCCTTATTCGTAAAAATGTAGTGTTAGTCACGGCAGCATGTAAATAAACACTCAGTCGCGTATCTCGCCAAGGTGCGTCTTTTCCATTACCCGCTCACATATCTATGAAACTGCATTTATTTGTTGTTCGCTCACTAAAGATTCAATGGATTGTAAAGAATGCAATGGCGGTAAAACACTCGGCAATGGCTCCGATGCAATATTTGCTTTTGAAATGAAATCCGCGGTGAATGTATCTGGCGGGATCGTAAACGGAGGCTTTGCGAGTGTAGAGGCCTGTGTGAATTTTAAACCAACTGTAATGGAGTGAGTAAAATAGAGAGGTTCATATCTGAGACTCATAAATCTGTCTAGTTGAGGAGAAATTAAACAGAAAATGCATTTTTGGTAAATAATGTTTTTTTATGTTTTGTAATAGAGTAATATTTTATTGAAGCATAGTTAATAATTTTATTCCAGATATATGTGATATTGACATGCAATAATAATGTGCAATCTAGCCGCGTTTTTTCTAATTGCATACTTACCTACTTCATTTCAATATTTCCAATTATTTTGCCAGGTAGCCCAGCTTGCCCTAATTAATAATAATAATAATAAATGATTCTTTTTGAACTATACTGTTTTTAAAAGGCTCTTTCTGACAATCCTGAGCATGACTGAGCCAAATATTCCAACAATGATAACATAACCATAACCAACTATTCATTAAGCTACGTTAAAACAAACCGACCGGCTAAAACCAGTATACCCGCGGATGTGTTACGGACGCGTTAAACCGCGTTTAATACGAGCATTCCAAAATTTTACATTCAGCACAGGAACAAATTCATTTATCACGAAAATTCAGCGGATTTCCTGCATATGTCGCGTTTTTTATTAGCTCGGTCAGTTATGCGTGCGCCGTTTTTAGTAGGATGAAATTAATTTAATGGCGCATAATGAATTTATTGACGAATGCGACATTCATAAATAATGTTCATTCATTTGTACATAAATGTCGTCATTTAATGAGCATTCAAGAGCAGTAATTATATAATAAAACAATTTTGTTTTTATACGATAAATATAAATTTTGGTTTCTGACAAAAATTTTTACGTCTTTGCTTCTTTGAAACCTAAATATGGTATCATTCTAGAAATTTATAAAGGTCTTCCATTTTCAGCAACGGCCTACCCGTTGCTTTATCGTATAAAAACAAAATTGTTACCTGGAAAATCGAAAGTAGTAATTTTCGTGATATATAACATTAAGGTTGTAGGCAATAAACTCGTAATTATTAAATACAAGCCGCACGCAAAGTTCTCAAGCAAGATGACGAAACAACATTTTGAAACGTCAAACTCACCATTATACAAACCTAACAAAAATGAACAGCTTCTAATATAAATTATCCCTCTAAGGAAAGATTAATGACTTTCAAATTTCTCAGAGGATGTAGACCCGATGAAGTCATTTTTCCAAAGTCCACTGCCAGAAAATGACACCAAGATTGATGCTTGCTAGCTCTCGGTGGACGGTCAAGCGTGAATTTGATAAGAAAATGCTTTAAAAAGTCGAGTTACTTCGTAAAAGTTAATTGAAAGTTCTTGAGTTTGTCGTAGTTAATTAACATCTGTGCTGTAGAGAAGTGCATTTCTAAAATTTCGAGGTAGGGACTCTTATCATTTCGCTATGTTTCTCCGTTCGTTTGTCTGTCCTCCATGGATCTAACTTTTACGAGTATGGACGAAAACTCAAATGTGCAGTTTAGCGCAGTATACTTTGCACATCGTTTTTATTTGTGGCAAGTTAAAATAGTACTTTTATTTTAAGCGTAACTAATCTCTGAAGGGATTTAACGAAACGCAAATTGGAATAGTTTTTTTTTTTCACTTGTTTCATACCTTGTTTTTATATCACGCGTAACATGTTTTAAGTTATGCGCTGAGAAAGGTTAGTATAGGTTTCGCCTTGAAAAATTCAAGCTTCAAGACAGAAAGTATAACATAAATAAAAGGTGCCACATACGCGAAAATGGTTGCAAAAAAATCAAACAATGAAAAAAACATCTTTACATTTATTTGTTGTGTCCTATATTTCATTATTTGGGATTAATTGTGCAATCGCGTAGAGTTAGCCTTGATAGAAGTTATATAGTAAGCAATCTTGGTTTAATTTTTACAGTTCACTGCTTCAACACCGCTACAACGAAACCAACATTATTTTCAATATTTTTTACTCTTTTCATATCTAAGTTAGAATGATAGCACGAGTCTTCACACTTCTCTCACGAAAACAATTTTTAGTTCTTCAAAAACACGTTCTTCTCAGTCTAATTATTCGTCTAATTACGATGTTGCAAGACGTCATAGCACAATATGGTAGAAGTTTTACGGACTCACACTTGAAGTATTAACTGGGTCTTTACAATGAAATATTGAATATGTGAATGAAATATTGCCTAGAAGTGGATTTTGACTATGCGCCAAATCTATGTCCGGATCATCGCTGTATATTAGGCAAGTTGCGGTCAAACGCATGTGTAAAAATACCTGAAATAAAAAGAAAGTCCAACACTCAGGCACATACAGCGTTCTTAGATAATCCTAATGTGGTATTATCTAATAATATTGGCGTAATGAGTGAATCAGTGATATCATTCTTGGTTTCCATTTTAAACAATCCAATTTCCAAATTAAACTATATTGCTCACACTTGTTTCACTTTTTCCGAAGCTAATATTACTCGATTCCACCCCGGGTTCATATAAACAAACGTCTTTAGTTTTTATATATAGCGTAGGTCGCACAGAAACCCTAATCATGTAAATAGCATCTAAGTCAATATTCTCGTCTAGTGAGAGCATGACGCCGATATATTTAAATTCATGTACAGTAAGAATAGTGGTCTACCCGATGTAGTTGGTTTCTCATACAGTGTTTCCGCTGAATAAGCATTTCTTTTACATGTATGAAATAAACTCGGATTGAAATGTTATAGAGTCCTACAGTATGCGTTGTTGATAACATAGAGTAACAAAAGTTGGCATTTCGTTATAAGATGAAAATAAAAAAATAAATTCATTATATTAAGATACACTATAAAGCACATGACAGTATACGTATAAACAATTTTATATTTTTAGTTTATCAAATTGTATGAAAATATAGCATCAACAGTAACATCAACATGTCATATCTGATTCTCTCTGACACTCATGACAGAGCAGATCACCCGAAAATAGCCCAAATAATCCTGCTTTTCACTAATCCTCCGTAAAAATATTCGCGACATCCCATCGTGAGGGATCGTTCGTATTCAATCAACCCTTTCGATGGTGATAAATGGATGACGTCACCCGTCTGATGGATGCGCCCTTTCATACAGAAATGTCGACTAAATTTGTGGGATGGGAGTAAAAATCTTTAGAGATAAAAGCTCTGGTTGTGAAAACCCTAAATGTTATATTACGAGTCATGCTACAAGCAAATGTTGTGTCTGTAAATGTTTTAGTCTACACGAAGACATACAAGATGTCTACGCGGTTTCTTGTAAATCAGATTTAGGTTCATAATTCATATTATTATTAAACCCACGTATTTTTACTTTACATTACCGCACGGCTGCTATAACATTTTCTCCGATTATTTTATACCTCTCTGCAAGTAACATGTATGCAGATGAACCAGTCCTAATTGGTCTAGATAATACAATTTTATTATACCAAAAAAAGAGTTTTCATATGCATATGAATAGTGGTTTTAGACTTTTTATAATTGATCTGCCGAGCGAAATGTCACTGCTCCGAGTTTGGGATTTTTTTCTCGTCTATCAGTTTGTACGTCTGTCTGGTGTTAAAACTGTATTTCAAAGTGTTATGTTCCAACTCAACACCTCATTTCTTAATATAGCTTTAAAAAGATATAACAGAGATAAATATTTTAAAGCCATCTAACTGCTATCCGATACTTCGTTAACAATAAACATTGTTTAGAGGGAGATCGGACCAAAATGGCCGTAAATCAGCTTGATAAATATTTTATAGGGCCGTTTCGGAAAATAAGCATCTGTATAGCATAATTAAAGCGATATTTAGTGAGGTACGAGGTAATAAAACTGTGAATATTTAATTTCGCTTCACCTATTCATTTCGGTATCTCAACCAATGAATTCATAATACAAAATATTTTAAGGTCATTAAAATCTTTTAAGAACGTTTTGAGTGAAGAAGTTATAGTCAGAGTAGCTAACAACTAAAACAACTATGATCTATCTAAAATATGTACCATAAAATATCTTAACCTGACTTGCTCTCAAAAATCAGCAGGCACCTGAAATCAATTAAATTTTTTCATTGAACCAACAAGCTTAGCATTTATCCTCAGGGAATGGAAAATAAAGTTATACACCAACATACTTGTCCATTTCTTTTCAATATCTGTACAGGTTTATTAGTGAGGGGTGTACTAAGCCGAAAAAGGGTTAATATACTCTTAATAACTAGTAACCTTCAATAAAGGACCAACCCTGAATTCGAGAAATAAAAATAGCTCCATATATTATATGTTAATCGGTTGTCGACAAAATGTATGAAATAGCTGATTTTTTTTCAGAATCGAATTCAGATTTAGTCCCATTGTGAAAGTTGCTCCTTAGCATGAGTATACCCCCTTTAGGCTTAGTACACACCTAACCGATAGCCCTGTCTATTGTTTTTTTTGTCTGGAAGATGAGTTCTGAACCTAGTCAAGTTATTGTCGATTTCTTATTGAGTCTTAAAACCTTAAAACCTTCGATTTCTAACGAAAATTGGTACACAAACACTGCGTTTCTGCCTTCGTTAAGGCAGCCTGTGTTGCTATGGAGTTATCAATTAGCTGAATTAAATTTTGCAGCGAGTGTAATCTCAAGAAAACAATTTTCTTTTTAATTTTCTTTGAGTTTCCAACATTCGTACGGTGGGAGAAAATTAAGCAACTACATTTTGCTGATCCAGCCTTACGATAAAGATACGCGTAACAGTTTTAATTTAGCGGAAATATTTAAATTAACAAAGTAACAAAACAGCAATTAAAATTCACCCCAGTTTACCCGGCTTAACCCTATCAACAGGGAGTAGAGTAATAAATATATCTGAAGGCGCCCTTAAAAAGTGCAATTATAAAGGTGAAAAGTGCAATTACGAAGATAATTGCACTTTTTGGGCTAACAAGAGAATGCAATTATGCTACTTTGCCGGTTGTGTAAAAAGCGAATATTAAATTACGGCGAAAAACTTTGCGAGTTGTTTGTACATTCATAAGTAGATGTGGCGTTGTGCGCTGTTTTGAGAAAAACAATTTTGGAAACAACGTTCTTATATTAGTGCACTACAGTTTGTTCACTCTGGTGAAATTAATGTTTCCTTATGGTGAAATTAAAGTTTCCTTACAATTATTACAACATTAATAAATTTTACATTTATAAAAATCCATCTAGTATTTTGGTCTCTAAATCAACGCACAGGTCTTACCTGAGAAGAGACGGTGTGGGCCTTAGTCCACCACGCACGTTCTGAATGGGATGAACGCAAATCGAAAATAATACAAACCACATTCCATAAACTGAATTGTGGACGTAAAGTAAAACAGAACTAAAGCATTAAAATGAGATAGCACTAGTTTTACCATTTGCATTGCTGCTTTCTAACAAAATTTGTAGTAATATAACTTTAGTATTAGCTATGGTTATATAGTTAACTGTAGGTATTTTGCTTCATACCTAACATCAAAAATGTAATTCAAAATTTTTCAATAACGACAAATTTTCTCACATCTGCGGCACGTTTTCTTGGGTGATTTTGGTTTTAATCGATCGATTTTTTAGCTTAAGTAAGCTAACCCAAAAACTTTTTGTAGCAATTTTAAAAGTATTATTTATACTAATGCGAGCTTGCATAGACAAATATCGATCGAGTACCTGTTTGTTTATATTCACAAAGGCTACGTCTTATAAACGCTATTGAACTCTTAGATTAAAGAAAGTAATTCTAATAACAGTAATTGTTAATTAACAGATCGTAATTAATTTCTATGAAACTGATACAATACGAGAAGAATTCTATCGTATAACGATTTCACTCTACGTGGAGTATCTGTATCGGAGTTAATTACTCGTATCTAAGGAAACATCTAACTGAAGCAATAGATGCACGATAGATGAGTAAAATAAGATAAGATAAGACAACTCTTTATTTAAAAACCAGCAACAATACATACAATATGATTAAACAAAACCTTATACACAGGCTTTTAAATGGCGGCCTTATTGCCTAAAGCGATCTCTTCCAGGCAACCATGCACGTAAATGATAATAACTTATATTAAAGAGGCCTTAAAATATTACACTATCAACTAAACAGCTATATAAAATTATAATAAATACAATTAATACTAAAATAAATATATTAAATCAAGTATTCCAGCACATACGTAGGAGTAGGTACCCATACTTAAGGGGCGCGTCTGCGTCAAAGCTAAATTAGTATTTACGACTATGCAAATTTTAAAGAATTCACTTGACACTACAAAAACTAAATTATTGCAAAAAGGACTAGTCTCCAGAACAAAATATATAACTCGCCATTCGATATACCGAGACTTATATATTTTTTTTAATTCTTTAAACGCGTTACTCCAGGGTGCCCCTTAAGTTACTTAGTAGGTATTACTACTTATTCCGTATTTTTGAAGAGTTGCCTAATAGTTTAGAATTAATAAATCTCATTATTACCTATGTTTATGACCATTGTAAGTATAGTAAACTTATATCGGGAATAAAATGTCATGACCATAAAAATCTTTAGAGTTTGTTTAAATATTCAGAATCCTTACTTAAAATTGAGTATTTACCACATGCCTCAGCAAATATCATTAAAATTAGGTAGTACTCATATATGATACCACAGGAAAAGTTTTCAGGAAATACTCCCTTATTTTAAATACCCTAAGGTACAACTACTAAGTTCAATTGCATCATAGAACTTATTTTCGAAAATATTATTTATGACAATACTCAGTCAATATATCAATCAACGTTACGAGAAATACTGTGAAAACAATTACACGAACACAAGTGGCTAGAAGTGACTTCAAAAAAACTAAAGTGATAAAACTTTAGACCACTCTATATCTTAATGAGTGTAGCCGAAGGATGTAATTAGTATAGCCTATGACCATATTAATGACAACAAAATCGGTCAGCCGGTTTAGGCTGTAGAGGGTCCGAAAGAGTTAGACATACATACTAATATAAAAATATATGTAAACATAATAAACACATACTCGAGAAATATTACTTTTCTTTTGATAAATAGGGTAAAAAGAAACAGCTCATAAATTTTATCCGAGATAATATTTTGTATAAGACCTCCACAGGTCTCCCAAATACAGGTAGGTCCACATCTACTTGCGATCTAGACCTACGATTTCTTTCAACGTAGCTGCTACCATAAAGTCTATTTGTGGTAGCTACTTTATAGTGCCGATTTTCCAATCCCCAAGTCTACTGCGCTATTCTCGAAGCCAAAACACAGCAAAAAACGTCATTCAATTACTGAGTTTACAATTCCACACAGTTCACTCTAATACCATTAGGGAGTAGTGCCTATTGCCTATTTTGCTGGCAATATTGAGGTCACAGGCAAGGAGCATAGGACGAATAAAAACCGCCTGAGGGTTGCTAGTTGGCTGTAATTCAAATTAGGATTTGGAAATCTTACGAAGTGTATTTCTCCGAGGAATTGCCAGTCTCATCTTATCTTTGAGTATATAGCAGCATAGTGTTATTGCTAGGTATGTTTCTAGACAATAGTGGCTAATATTAGACAATGTAGGTACAGGGAAGGTCAAAGCTCCCCGCACTAGCACGTATCTCTTTCAGCATATTCACTGTTTAGGCATCTCTCTTTTCCGATAATTATAAACTTGGTATTTTCAGGTCGCGGATAAATTGCGTCATTCTATGTATGGGTATATTTTGGATACATATCGTGAGCCTTAGAATAACAGCTGTGTATCTTTCTTATTTGCTGCATATGTAGCGAGTTCCGAGACTTGGCAGGTAACTAACCGGTAGCAAACAAAACTTAAATTCTGAGACAGACAAGATTTTTTTTCATTTATACAACAAGCAAAATCTTAAAATGCGATAATCGAGATAAGTTTGGCAGTAAACACTTGCGTTACAAAACCACAATGTCATATGTGTCTTGTACTATACAAGAAAACTATAACATAAAGAAAAATAAGAACTACTGCACCGAATGTGATAAAATGTATATGGGACCAATTTGAATGTGTTACCTTTCCGAATCAGAAAAGATTTTTTTTACATAGGCCTAGCCATCTCTGAGAAATCGAGGAACGTAAATAAAAAAGGATCCGACGAGAGAAACTTCTCATTTTTGTGTCTTCACATCCAGTGGCACAAGATGTAGACTCAATTAGTCTTAGTTTTCAACTACAATATCTGAATACAAATAAACTAATCTTGAATATCAACCCAGTTTTATATAGACTCAAGATTATTAGGCGAATGAAAACCGTCTAGAGGCCGCCACTGGCTCTAGTCACCGTCAGACCTACATCAAGCAGTAACTACGATTTACCACCTCTATTGGACAATACAGAAACAAATCAACGTCAGGCTATGAACATTGTGTACGTTGGGTGCGGCCATTTACTAAGAAATTAACTCCAACGTTGATAAAGTCTGGCAAATGTTAGCAGGAAATAATACTAGAAAGTAGTTAATGATACTGTTACAATAAGTGCTTTTTGATTATGTTACTGGATAAAGCTGTTCGAAGAAAAGGAGCTAGTTTCTCATTGTTAAGTAGATATATGTATTGATCGAGCGAGCGAAGCGCCTTTTCTAGGCAAAATGTTCTTTTGTCTGTCAGTTTGTATACGTAGTTGCCAAACAATGCTGAAAAAACAGATATTGTTTATACAGATTTTGAGAATATTCTAGTTGCCGGTGATTTTTGTTTCGGTGAATATGTCCCCCAAAAATGGGATAGGTTTGCTTGAAAATGCAAAATTAAATATCACGACATTAGATTTTATTACTCGTGAAACAGATCTAAAATATTGTACTTTGCTTTCTGGCAATGATACGAATTAAATGTCTTTATTCGTTATCGTGGCTACTGTACTGCCTTAAGAAGTAATGGCAGTAGGTAATTTTTGAGAGCTTGAGATGTTAAATTATTGTGGTCGCAACAGTTTGCAGAAATACTTCTATTATAATTCTTAAGGTTCTTTCGTAGTTCGAAAGAAAAATTATAAATCTCAACTAAAACACAGTTAAAAATACAAGAAGTCGAAGGACTAAACAATCGTCAACTGTATAAATTCACTAAATAAATTAAGCTAAGAACAACACTGTTCAAGCACTAAAATAAATTTGACGACTCCTCCAATGGAGCTCAAGCGCACAAAAACAAAAGGCTCACTTCCAAGTTCCATCAGACTAAGCTCTAACAAAACGGTCCAACAATTTTCACTCCAACATTGTGATGCGAAAATTGTCGAGTGTCACTTAATTAAAGGCACGTAAACATAGCACGCACGGAATCCGAGCTCCGAATCACGTAGGGCTTTGTAGACTGCGAAATTACACGCTGTTTTGTATTCTAGACTAGGCCTAGATCTTTCCCGAAAGTAATCGTAACTTTGTGGGTGGGTTCGTTGATGGAAGGTTTATTTTTACCCTGCTTATTAGATTGTGTGCATAATGTTGACTATACCCAGATTTGTTCTTGGACAGTTGCTACAACTTCGCCATTTCGTGTCACTTTACATTTTGAGTTGCAGTCAAGTGGAAACCTATTATTGAGACAAAAATAAACGTTGTAAGAAGGTCTCTATAAAAGCTGTTCATTTCTACTTTCTTCGCAAAAGAAATTGAAGTTTTTTGAATGCATTTGGTATAAATATTCTATTTCTATTTATTTATCCATTAGTGTAATGGGCGATCTATTATTAAATAAATAAATATATAAAGTTTGGAACAATATAAAGCATATTGTTATGAAGTGTCATTGTTCTTACCAATATGAACCATTCTTTCTTTTAATCATTTTCTTTCTTTAAGTTTTGAGTTGTATAGCTAATATTTTTGGTTATTTCATGGTTGAACCTTTTTAAAATGTTTGTAGCTTTGACTAGTAAGACAAGATACGTCCCTCTTGCAACCAAAGCAAAGGTATTGGAACAACGGGCCTTTCCAATACCTTTTGATACAAACATGGTTTCATTCCTTTCAAATATTAGGTCCTTACATATGAAATTGGCGTTTTGTCGTACTGGCCACTTTGATCTCAAATATCTCTTCTTTGGTTAGGGATTCCAATTTCAAATTTATACAGCTATTTATTCATACATTTGTATTTCGAAAACCGTAATTCATTTGTTTTGTCCTCGTTTGGTTTTTTCTTTGCGTCACGCAGTTTACAAAATGGAAAACTTGAAATATCGCGTTATTTACGAGTACGAGTTCCACCGTGGTACTAGTGCTGCAGAAACGGCTCGAAGGATTAATGATGTGTATGGCGGCGGTGTCGCAAAAGAAAACACAGTGCGTTTTTGGTTCCAACGTTTTCGTTCTGGAAATTTCGCCCTGCAGAACCAGCCCCGTGGACGGCCGGAAACTAAATTTACTAATGAAGAATTGAAAGCTATTGTGGAAGCAAATCCATCGCAAACCACGTCCGAGTTAGCTGCAGGCAGCGGTGTTAGTGATAAAACTGTTTTAATCCACTTGAAGCAAATTGGAAAGGTAAAAAAGCTTGAAAGGTGGGTACCTCATGAATTGAGTGCAGCAAACCGACAAACGCGCGTCAACTGCTGCGTTACATTACTCAACCGGCACTATAATGAAGGGATTTTAAATCTGATCTTTCGGATATTTCAAGTTTTCCATTTTGTAAACTGCGTGACGCAAAGAAAAAACCAAACAAGGACAAAACAAATGAATTACGGTTTTCGAAATACAAATGTATGAATAAATAGCTGTATAAATTTTAAATTGGAATCCTTAACCAAAGAAGAGATATTTGAGATCAAAGTGGCCAGTACGACAACACGCCAATTTCATATGTAAGGACCTAATATTATGTCTTAATCGTACACAAATACGAGTATAAGTAAATTGTTCAAACAAAACGCTCTCTGATCAGTCGTTCGCGTAACATAAAACAGAATCACACAATTGGGTTAAAGAAAATCGGCGCAAACAAATAGCACCATTCAAATCTAACATAAACGTTTCTTGAAACACTGTTGACATGCCCCACAACACCTACAAGGACGTTTTCTTCGAAATACTCAATTGCTTTTGCAAAAGCACTCTTTGTCGCAACCAATATAGCAAACAACGCGTCGCGACGGTTGACGGTTCAAAGAATTTTGTACCTTGTATATAAGGTATAAAGTCCACTATTAATGGGTTCGCCATGAAATTATGACGTCCAGTAGTTTACAATACTGTGGGAAAATTCTCGGTACATAATAATAATGTTTCGTGGTAAATACAAGTGTGAAAACAATAGTAGTTGTCTGGACTACTGAAATAGAACTTTATTTATTCTACAATTCCTGTTATATTTAGACAGCACATAATTAAGTTATTTGTACATCTTACTTATTTTATTAAAAATGTTTTATATGCTAGGATAATATGAAAAAAATAATTCTGTCCCGCTCTAACGTGTAGACGTGGTTCATGCTCTCTCCCTCATACGTTTTATTTATAATTAATAACAACAAGTACTTTGTTCATACCGTTCTGATATTCTGAACTTCAGACTCCACACAAGTACTAATTAGTTGACCTATGATGTTTCTGCGAGACAGTAGAGAGCACTCACACCCCATCTGCTATTTCATAATATCGGTAACAAATGATCATTTAATTGAAACCGATAAACAAAGTCTTTCATTGGCTTCTATAATCCTAACATTATATACTTGGAACGATTTATTGTCATCTGATGGCACATCTTATATTGGTTAAGTTTTCTATTGATTTTGATTACTTAATACAAGAACTTAAAATAAATTGTAATTAGATAATGTAACTTTTTAGTAGTATATACCCTGTGACCAGAAATAACATATGGTCTATTTTAATCTTAAATCTGTTGTTTAAAAAAATGATTACCGTCCTTCCTCGAGTTCGACTCTGCAGGCGCCTTCTTTCACATAATATGAGTATAATGAATTTTTTAATCTAATTCAATTGTTTGCATATTGTAGATATTGGTATTATTGCATGACTCATCAATATTAAACTGAACACCATATTGATATGTTACAAGTAGGACATGAGTTTAGCATTAAGTAAGATCTGCGTTCTACCTTGTAAAAGCAACACGAGTACGAGTAAATATCATTTCATCAGATAGTGATTTGAAAAATTTGTCTCCAGGCCGTAACAATGGACAGCTTAGTTAATTCTATTTACTCCACCGACGAGAAAAAATATGCTTTTCTACATCGGTGTATTTGCCCCTTATAATTGCAGAAATAAGGTGTGGACTTTTAGTTCACGTTCGACTCTCTAAAAATACTTTACATATGGACAGACAAGACAAAAGTCATTGCAACCTGATGGTCAAGTCTGTTATTTGAATTGTCTCAAAATTACAATTGGATTATGCCAAAATGGCCGTTTCGACATAGAATAGATCAAAGTAAGTATGAAACATTATGTTTTGTTTAATACTAACTGTGGCCTATTATGTTAAAAGCGCCATTTTGGTACAATCCAATCGTAATTCTGAGACAATTCAAATAACAGACTTGACCACCTGTTCAATCGCAAGCCAAATGATAACTCACTGACAAATATGTATTCCTGTCAGTTAGATATACGAGGAGAGAGAAAACTCAAAAATAAACTTTGTCGGTTCGTAAATCTGTCAAAAAATTTATACCAAAACATCTTACCACTAAAATATTTCTAATAAACTATTAGGTGTTTAGCTAAGAAATAACAGAAATTTAAACACCCTTTAAAAATATACTAGATATCTAATTTAAACAACGTTGTTAGACAATGGCGAATCGGCATGTGGTTTCATAAACTTAAAGGCCTATACACAAATATTTTGTGGTAGGACGGAGTGACTTTCCAGTTTTCGTAATTAGGTAGAAGAATATTTGATACTGAACTTTTAATACTCGAATAATACAAGCGTGCAACGAGTGCAACTTAAAAAAAGTAATAATTGAACCCACTTCAATTCGGCAGGCGCCTATTTTGACCAATTTTTAGATGACCTTCTTACAGACGTCTTAGACTTACCTACAAATATTTTGAACCAATTTTTTATATCGGTGGAACATGTAGATGTAGTAGTAAATAAGTAAACAAACTCACCACGGTTGTGTAATACTTTGGTTCAGTTTTGTTTACAAGTTTAGCAATAGTGCTACAGTTCTCATTGCCAGTAAAGTGTTTATACAATGGTCCCTATCTATATCTATATAGAGCAAGCTGGAGTGCACTGTTGTAATAATAGATTTTATTTCTTACCCACAGTTTGATCGTGCTCAATTGTTTCCGATACTATACTTAGTATTATTAAGAATTGAGAAATAATATTTTACGTTGCTCTTATTAAGTGACTTCAAGATAGGATGAAAGAGTTTCTTTTGTATTTTTTTATTTTATTTTGTGTTCTCTAATTACTTTGAGTTATCTAAACTGATTTAAAAATATTGTGTTTTTGTTATGTTTAAAAGAAAGCTTGGAGTATACGTAAAAACCGTAAATAAAAATATGTAATACCCTTGGCAAATTGAAGTCCAGCGTTTTTTAAGTATTCTGGGGATTGGTGTGAATGTGGGATGCGAAAGTTTTTGCAAATAAATTTGAAAGATGGAATTGAGCTGTAGCGACATTGAACCTATCATATATAGTAAAAAAAATTAAGGTTAGAATAACATTGTATATTATTAAATGGAGAACATCGTTAATTTAATAGCACAAGATAAATATTACTGCATTTCGGCTTGAATTTAAGTTCGCCACTAAAAATATTTAGAAAAACTAATTAATTCTACTTAGACTAACGAACTAGATTTCAGGCAAATGAAGGGCAGCTTTTATAAAACATGCTCGTTAACAGTTTATAATGAGGTTTCATTTACAGTCTTATTTAAACAACCAAATTATTTTACTTTCTAAATCATGGTTCCATATTATTATATCAAAATCCATCAATTTAACACGCACGGCCTCTTAAACATAGATAAACACACTATCACACATGTACACAAACACATACAACACAGCATTTCTATATCATGGAAAAAAACAGGGTCTCCTAAACAGGCATCTTTTATTTAAAAATATTCCCTGGGGCCTTATTTTTGAAACGTTCGAATGAACTCATCACTCGCCGTCATACTGACGTCACCTACGAACAATTTACAATAAAGTCACATTCTTGTAAATTCATACCCTTTGCTAACAAAACTCAATTAAATTCACCGGTGATTTCTTTCGCACGTGATTCTTGTATTCTTATGAGCGAAAGCAAAAATAAGGCCTCTGGTCTTTTAAAATCGGTTTTTGTAATAATCGTTATCTTTATCGAAATTATGTACTTGTTTGTTGATAAACATGCATTAGAGAACAAATATATAACAGGGTATTTTATCACATTTCACTAATTTCAAGTATGTGTGGTAGTTTGGTTTAACTTACAGGTTTTCGCGTACCTGATAGTTGGACCCTTCTACAATAAGGTACGCGTGAAAACCGGTATTGTCAGATATAATGAATGCATTTTATTTATTTTATTTTTTATGTTAGTAACCCGATATCTTGGAGATGGCTGGAACGTTGGAAAAAATCTTGTTTCTCCTCGAATGGTCCCATCTAAATTATATTAAAGTCGATCCACAGAGGTGATCGAAATATCTGAGGAAATTCTCTAGTCTGCCGTAATGCTATAAGTTAGTAATAACTTTTTTTTAATGAATTTATTTTTAATATTTAGGGTTATAATTTAATTTTGTCTTCTGCATGTTTTAGCTAGTTTTTTACTATTCCAATTTCAGATGTAAGTAAATTAAAACAGGTATACTCGTATATCCCTGTAGCAAATCTCCTTAATTATTTGGGAAAATACACACCTTAATAGATTTCCAACGACTTAGATGTTGAAAAAATCATCCAACCTATCAAGATTGGTTATTAACTTCGACTTACGCCCTTTACGCTAGTGCCAACGTCCATACAAACATACAAACTGACAAACAAAAAAAAATACAGACTCGAAGCAGGGATGATATTAAATAAAATAGGCTTTTCTACAAAAGAAACAACTCTATACTAAACTAATTCAAAAGCAAAACTTTAAATTTTGACAGAAATTGCGGTTAAAAGTACTTAAAGCTGAACTTAAACTATTATAAATTAATTCTGTGTTGCGGCTCCATTTTGGTTAAATCGAACTACGAATTATTGAGAACCTCCCTCAATGTTCAATAATTTTCGTTAAATTGATCCAGAACTAACAGAGTCACATTAAGGGTGGTACTAAATGTGGTGGGATGTTAAAAATAAATACTCATGGAACAGATATATTGTTATAATTTTCACTTTGCAGTGAATATAACGTATAGTTGGGTAAAGAAAAGAGATTATTTGAAGATATTTTGGCAGCAAGATGAAATTTTCTTTAATTTAAACTATCAAATATACAAGTAGAAAGATAGTTAATCCATATCTGTCAAAATATGAACTACTTCTATAAATCCTGTACTATTTCAAAAGTTACTTTGGCCCCTTATAGTTAGTCTCTTTAGACCTGCCTTGCCCACGTTCCCCAGGGTTAGACCTCGGAGACTGTGCAATTGTTCATATTATTTGTAATTTAACATTGGATAGCAATGCTTCACAAGAAATATTATAACCCTTTATTTTCTGAGTTCGAAAGGAGTTTCTTCATCAAGTTATTTAGACCAATACTCTTCCTAAAATTGCCTTTGTTTATGCGTGTTTTCGCATTTGTAGTGACGTTGTTTGCTGGACTTACCTACTTGATACTCCTCGTATTATTATTTTATCATTATTCATCATTTTAGATCTTCAATTCATTGGAAAATTGTGTTTCGCTTCAAAACCATTTGTTTACGTTGTTATATAGTTTTTTTCCTTTTGTCATAGAACTGTCAAATCGGAGATAACGTTACGTTTAAAATCGACTAATTAATGATCGATGAGTTCTAAGGTAAAATCTTTATCCTTAATTTTTTGTTTTCGATATTAGATAAATCAATTTTGTTTGATATTTGAAATTACATTGTATCTATACACTACTCAAATTATTCTACATTTATAATCGTTTAATTTAGCCGACTACTTCGATCTTATGTCTTGACTTTTTGGGCTGAGCAATTGTTTTCCTGATTCTATGGCTCTTTGATAGTTGATTTTTTTCACTTCTTGTTACTACGTATTTTAAGGAGATTCTATTGTCAATGGAACGAGCGGACATAGAAGAACTGTTTCCGGCGACATATTGCTTTGTCTTTTGGTGATGAACGCGAGTCCTTGACATAAATTTACTGTAAATGTGAGGATTTTTCTTTTGACCGGGGGTGGAACACCGCGTGGCTGACCAGGATTTTGGTTCTCGCGTATGTTTTGGTGTCTGTCCGTGTCTAAATAACTCTTCAGAGTGCGTGGTCTATCCTCTTCGCGTGTCAAGGCTGATTACTTATTGGATCTGCCGTGCTGATTGCTGGTTGCATTGGTGTATGCGTTTCTATTCTCGCTACACGCTTCGTTACCTCCCTGAATGGGAGGAGTTTCCGAGGGGCTTACCCTTCCATGCCAAACTGTTTCCGGAGGACTTACTCCTCCACACTGAACGGTTTCCTAGGAACTTCCTCCTCCTTACTGCATTGTATCTGGGAGACTCAGCTTTCCTCACTAAAACTGGTTTGCCAAAGAATATCTATATTCCTCGTTAATTATTTTCGAAATTTTCGTTTGTTCCTGTTGAGTCACACCACTTAATAATGGGTCTTAATTGCACTAAGTACATGTACCATAGTTTACGATCAAACGTTTATTAGATACCCGTTATTGTGGTACAATCGTTGTTTTAAGTCAAGATGTATTTGAACAATGATTTTACACAAGGTGTTACTTAACGGGATGATAGTGTTGAACGCTATGTTTTCCCTAGTGTTTTCCCTTTGAGTGACACTCAAAGGTAAAAAAAAGTTGCACTGGATACTCATCGGTAGTTTTTTTACCAATGAGTAACAGTGTTACACAAAGTGGTGTGACTCAACGGGAACAAACGGAAATTTTGAATAATAGAAAAATAGGAAGAATATGGTAAGAATTGTATTATATTAAATTAATTAAGACAAGTGAATGGTCCTAACCTTGCCCCTTTTATATCTTTGTTCTCCTTCTTACTACCAAATAAAGAGTTATAAGAAATCAAAGCTTTAAAATTTCACCCGGTAGGTTACAATATTTGTCATAAAACTTAATTATTAAGATCTAGATGGAAGACAAAGAGATGTTTACCACTATGACATTCATTAATACATATTTGATTATTTATTTTATATCCATTTTATCTCGCGGGCAACGCTGCGGGTGACAGCTACTAGTATTTAATATAGATTAAAAATAGTAACATTATAATAAAGTAATATAATAAATAATATAGTGGTTATGTTTTAAAATGAATCGACTACATTATTACTAGAGCAATATTTCCTTTCAGACTTGTATGATTGTAACGTACCTTATGTGTGATCAGAGTAAGTACATAACAATATAAACAGTAAAATCACTACTTTCCTCGCATTTCCAAATCTATAGGTAAATAAATACCTATCAGATTGGAGCTTGTATTCTCAGCGGTCGGTAGAATAGGCTCTTTTATTAGTCTATAGGGGCTCTTTAGTTGTCCATGTATAAATAACGGGTAATCGCTATTGTTGTACACCGTTATTTATGCCTATGAACACAAGGACTTTATTGTCTGAATCCATTCATGAGAAACATAGTGGGCGTTTAGTGGGTATATTCGGTAATTTGATTTAAACACATAATAGGCATTTCGAATGTTCAATGAGATCGCAGATCTATTAAACTGATCCTCGATTTGGTTTTGATATAGAGTTTTGCGAATTAATTAAATTATTTGAATTTCAGTAGTGTTTTCTTGCGAAGATGAATAGGTCTTCGTTTAGAGAGGTTCAGTATAATTCCATTTCCTCTTAATAGGTGAAACTTAAGCCCGGCAGTTCCAAGCCTTTGTGCGTCAAAGCAAATCAATTTATCTGCCAGTGTCAGCTTACTCTATCCACTCTGTAGAGGACTCGTGTGCAGGCAGGTGCATAGCCTAGATACCTAGTTCTAAGCTATTGCCAAATAAATTAAGGCTTGCTTGATTTATTCGTGTATAACTTAGTGTAGTACTTGTGTAATGGTACTTGTTTAACTATTGTTGGTAATATTCGAAAGCGGGGAATAGAAATACAGGGGATTTTTATTAAAACAATATGATACTATTTTACAGAATGTTTGTTTTAATTTTTTCCCTCGAAAACATTATTCATCACAAAAGACAAACGGTACGATTTAGCGGCGTTTGATATCCTTATTTTAGAATGTAAATCCAGAAATATTGGGGAATTAATGTAGAATCAACATTTATAATAAAAAGATCATTCAGTCACTTATATCACTTAATAACGCTGACCTATATATTTGAAAATTCATAGAACGCAGCTAAGCTAGGCTTTACAGGTAACATAGCCGATGACAGTGCAGTGACAGTAGCGAAACAAACATTCTAACACGAGTGGCACTGGTTGCCGGAAACTGTGGAAATAGACGCGTGGACAAAGAGACCACTCATTGTTTGTGGACGGGTTTGTGAATTTCACCTATCGCGTAGAGACTATAACTCTGACAGTCGATGATTTTAGCAGAAACACCGAGAAATTGCGATAGCGATGAGAAACTTTAAGTATGACACTAGCATTAATTTCAATAAATCAACAAAACATTGTATTTTTACGTAAAGTACACGATATGATAAAGATACTATGTTGTATAATATTTTTTAAACTGTATTTAATGAAGATGGGTTATTTCGTGTGATTATTACATAAATGTTTAGTTTACTACTCTGTTGTATTTATATTACACAGTATTGAAACATGGATAAACTGTTGTAATTTTAATACATTTATGAACATAATTTGTAAAATGTTATGCCAGAGAAATTATGTACTCTCGAGCACTGACTGTAGTTTGTTGGCCTTTGTTAAAATAAGGTGGTCCATAATTCGATTACCCTTAGGGTACGTGCCCGAACAAAGACTTGGAAATTCTAATTTCAGGTCTAAATATAATAAAACTGATACATTACTAACAATAGAAGTAGCGCCATTCAAAATTCAGTTACTCACACATGTGTCTATCAATCTTTAATGTGATTAATTCCTTAGATATTAATTTCTTAGTAACAATAGTTGGAAAGAGCTATAAAACTTAATCTATAAATGCACGCGAGAGAATCAAGTACCACGTTATATAAATACTAGAGAATTGCTTAAGACAGTGACCAAACATTGAAGAGTAAGAAAATGATTCTTGTAAAAAAGTGACTTACATTACGCGCCAACAGAACTTTTTCAGCTATTGCAGTTTAAAAATAAACTTTTGAACGATTTTAATAAAATTAACACAGGACCAGTATTCCCTATCAGACATTTTTTTTTAAATCGGTCGGTTGCTTTCGATATGAATATAGATAAAATTACCTATACGAGGCCGTATTGTATCGTTTTTATTCATTTTTTTAAACTTACACAAAAAAAATATACAATCAATACAGATTACATAAATATATCGGCAGTACATTGTGTCCGGTTATTTCTTATATTTTCTATTTTCCCCATGTTACGGTAAAATGTATTTACTAAACTGACGTAACAGTATCCAGGTATATTTCAGGACAATACGCATAGCGCACAATACTTGACGATTTTATCGCGATTTCGGCGGCCGAAATAATGCACCCGTACGTTATTTCGGTCCCTTGTATTCATAAAGCGACGTGAATGACTTTATCAATGTTTACGTAACTGTATGAAGTTCTGCGTCAAAAATTCTATATGATGAGGGTAACTAAGTACTTAGCAAGCAATCGAATATGTACTCGGTTTTGAATTAAAATTTCCAAAAATCGAGTTCAAATTTAAGTGATTCTAAAAAGATGTAGTTTTTAATATGTGCTAATTTTTTTTTGTATGGTCAACGATCTCTCCGAGACGGCTTAGGATTGGGTTTTTCATTTTAATTTTTTATTTTCAGTTGTGATTATATACATTTTATAAGAATTGATCAAATAGTTTCTGAAACAAACAAAAATCTAAAATTTGCATTGGCACCTCATGAGTTGATCTTTGTTGTAACTTTTGCAAAGGTTTCTTTTTACCCGTCTACGAGAAAAAAAAGCTAAGGCTATGTTTTTTATATGTCTTTGGCACGCCCTGGAACTAAACGGCTTGTTGTATTTTTGTGTGAGTTGTGTCAGTATGCAGATGCAGATGATCCAAGATACGGTCTAAAGTTCTTGTAGTCGGATTTTTTGAAGTCACTTTTAACCGCTTGTTAATACTATTATACTATACTAACTACAAGTCTCTTTTTCTTTCATCTTTAAAATTTTAAACAGATTATGTAGAAAATAATTTCATAGTCATTCGATAGTGATGATAGATAATGTTTACAATATTTCCAAAACAAAATTTTCGCGTTCTTTGATGTTATTAAAAAGCTATTTTAATGTACTTTAACCAAATAAAACAATCTAGCAGTAGTTTGGACACAACTGCGTTGAAACATCTTGTAGCCCTGAGAGAGCTGTAAACTACAGAGATATACGTTTCACGACAGACCACAACGTAAAATTTTTACATTCGTAATAAAATACCAGTTTTAACTTTTCATTCTGAAGTTTAGAGCCGCTCTCTGTAATAAAAGCTTCGCATTGAAAAAAGAAACAACATTCTTTTAGCAGAATTTTCAAAATATGTAGGTAGTACTTGTATTCATAAATATGTCAAAAGTAACTTTTAGCATCATATAATAGAAATAAGTGTTGCTCGTTCGCTATTGTCTAGTGAGTTTCATAAAGGCCAGTTTTTTCCAAATCTTGTTATATTTCGTTTAGCTCTTCATTTCCGAAATGGAATAAAAAAATGGCTTTTAGTAAATAATAGTGATAATTAAGTTATTTACTCGTTGACACGATCGGTAGATAAACTAGCGGTTTATTGCAGAAATAGCATAAAAGAGAAAAAGCTTTATAGAGTATATAAGAATATATAAAGTTTTTTCTTGTACATACAACAAATGATAGGATTTTTTGCTTCTATATTTGTAAGTGCCAACACTGGCGGTCTTATCACCAAATGTTTTCATCCAAACAGCGTATGCAACCATGTAACCATTGATTATTAATGATAAATTATTTTAAAAAAATTGGGTTAAGATCCAATTAATATCCGTTAACGTCAGATCGCAATTTGTTCAATTTTGCTGACACGATTTCGTCAAAATCAATGTTTGTAATTTGCTCAGTTTTAAAAGATACTGTATAAACAATGAAAGAATTTACTTTTACATGATGAGTTTGCCTTTTAAATCCTCTCCTTAGAATATATTTACCTGTGGTCTAGACCACTCGAACTTTAACTAATGCTAAATTTGAATAACAACGTTATCTTGTGCCCTCAACTTTCACAATTGCCCTCAGTGGAATTGTTTAAGATTCTATTGTATTATTCAGATATTAAAACATTAATTTGCATTGTGATTTATTAGGATAAATCAAATGTAACTTTATAATTTTGTTAGCGATTCTATTTAATCTTTGTTTTAATAAACATATTTGAATGGAATTATTTTTTTATTTTTAATTTTAATATCTAATCTTCCTTTGACAGAGTAGGGCTGGGGTGGTGGCTTATTCAGCCGATCATCACAAGCGGCGAAAATATGGTAGCCTCGGTAGAGGTTATATATTTGAGTCATTTGGAGTCGAGACTTTAGGGCCCTGGGGACCGGAACCTCATCTTATTTTCCAATACTTATCGGAGTGTTTGATCGATTCGACTTGTGACCAGAATTCCGGCTTTTATCTAGCCCAACTTATAAGCATTGCCATTCAGCGTGGTAATGCAGCTAGCATGCTGGGGACTCTGCCCTCTGGTGATGGATTGGAGTATTTGGATTATCTGTAGATCTTAAATTGTCTATAGAAAATCTTTCTGCTATATTTTTTTTGTTATATTGAGTCAATTTGTTTATGTTAATAAAAGCACTTCCCTTCTACAAAAAAATATTGAATGGTAAGTAATAATTTTATGAAAAAATTACCATTCCTTATCTCCACTAAGACTTATCCTGTTTTATAGCTTCTACATAACAGTTATAGTTCCCGGTAAATAGCATGGATCAAGGACATTGGCTGACCTATTAGACCACTTAAGATCTTTAGAAAATCTTATAACTCCAAACCACGCTTAATGGCAATGCTAATGCGTTGGGCCATATAAACACCAAGCTTTTATACTATGTTGATTAGTTAACACTAATAACTAATCAACATAGTATGAAAGCTTATAAAAAACTTTCATTATACTCTTTCTAGTATAACTTGTAAGCTATTTATGTCTACATGCAAACTCTAGTCGCTCTTCTTAGAAATGCTCATCACACGCTTTGTTCAAAGGAAATAGTTAACGAATATTTGCCATGCCTGCCTATTGCACACATAACGAAGAAGACAACTTGACAATATGTGAACAATTTGGTACCCTCCGCAGCTAACTCTTGTGGCATGCTCCTTTTGAAAACAAGTTGAACGTAATCTTACTTATAACGACACAGTACTACGAGTAAAGAGTCTTAAGTCACGCTTAGCGTATCTACAGAAGCCATGCTTTGCATGTTGATAATGTCAATTTGTAAATTACTGAGCGAATTGTAAGGTTCTAATGCTTTGCTTACGTAATGAAACAAAGGAGAAGCGTTTGTAGGTCGTTGTTATAAATTAACCGTGTTGATATATTACCACTATTTGAATCAGTAAATTTGTTTTAGTTTTGAAATATCCAAAGTACTTTTTATACATTGTTATCGGGTTATCGGTTAGCGGTGCACTTAGCCAAAAGGGGGTCATCCTAAGGAGCAAGTTTCACAATAGGACCAACTCTGGACTCGAGATTAAAACACAGATATTTGTCGACAACTGAACTTTTTGTATGGAACAGCTGTATTTTTCTCGAAATCAGGGTTGGTCCAATAATGAAACTTATTTTATTTAAATAATGAGTATAGTAACACCATTAGGCTTAGAACACACTCCTACACGATAACGTATAAGAACGGATGGAATATATATCCAGCAACGGACAACCAAAGTTTCTGTCATATGTAGGAAATCAAAGTTCCTTTGTCCTGTCAAAGTAACTATGAAGACAAGTATTCTATTGTTGAATTTATAAAAATCTGAGAGTGGAACTATTACTATTATTATTAAATCGGTCCTGCAGTATCTGAGATATCGGGGAACATATAGATACATAAAAAAAGATTTTAACGAATTGAGAACCTGCTTCTTTTTGCAGTCGGTTAAAAATCTTGTCACTTACTAAATTGTACTCCGTTATTAGGTACCTTTTTGAAATATGAGTTGTTTTATGGGGAACTACCTTTTGCCCGAAGCCCGCGTTATAAATGTTTTTCGTAAAAGAGGCACTCTCCGGACTCTCCGAACTATCTCTGAGTAAAAAATCAAGTCGGTCCGTCACTCAGTTGCTGAGGAGAAGACGAACAAACAAAGTCATAAACAAATACACTTTCGTATTTTAAAATTAATAATTTGATATCTTGATACGTGTGTGGATGAACGAGTTGCCAACGCACTCTTTTTTTACAAGTACCGTTTGTATTAGATTGTAGGTATCATATATAAAATTAATACAGAACTAAACTTAGCTTTGAAAATACATGTCCTAGCTATAAATACGGCTAAGAATATAGCTATCTGCATTATTAAACGCTGCAACATCCAGTAAATCGTCTCTATTTACACAAAAACCTTTCAGCGCCCTTCCTCGCAGTCGTATTTTATTCGTCGGATACTGTCGCAAAAACAGTAGAGCAGTTATGAGGACTAGCGTCTGCTTTTGCCGCTGTTTACTTATTTGTATTTGCGTCGGCTTTGTTTCCGTATGTGTAAATGCACTCCGTGCTTCCATTGGTACGACAAAACAGGACGTAAAGTACTTAAAAAATAAACGATTTTACTTTTACGATCTATACAACCCCTTAATAGGGGAGACCCGTGATAACAGTGGGACGCTGGTGCGTTATTTGCATCAGGATAATTTAATTTCAGGTGGTATTCGTGAACCTCGATTGTTCTTATGACTAATTTGGGGGCACAGCAGTGCCCCCGCCAAGTCTCGTACGGCCGTACCATCCTTTTCTCGAAGCGGTTCGAGCAATTTTCAACCCCCTGTAACTTCATTGTGGGAGAAGCCAGAAGCTCAATTTTTTATGAATAGTAAAGGCTTACATTTGTAGATATATTTCTATATTACCTACATGAAATGTGGACAAGTACTTTAAGAATTATAGCAAGTTAAAGTTCCTTAATTGTGTCACTGACTCACAGATCAACAGAATTTGAAGGTACTTCTAGCAAACCTACAAATTCTAAATTATGAACACAAATATTGTTTAGCCTATATAGTGCGGGAAAAATCTAATATTCAAAATTAATTGATCCGTTTTCGAAATATACAATCTGAATTAGTAACTAGGTAATCCTTTATAAATCCCATCAGATTGTATGGAAATACAAAGTTACTTTTACAGCTGAGCGGAAATATGTAAATAAAATTATTTTATTAATAGAGGTAAAATAATTTCTCAAATACGTTAAGATGAGGTGAAAGTAAATTGGGGACGAGTTGGGGTCGAGTTCGGGTCGAGTTCCGATCGAGTTGAGTAAACGACTGGAAAACGAACCCGGGACCGGATTCAGTCTTAATTCTTAATACTACAAGAAGTAATAATAAAAAAAATATGGAAACACACCTACTAAAAGAAATAAGATCCAGTCAAAAACATTACATGTACAAAAACTCACAAGTCTCGCAGCACAGTTTTTCTTCCGTAAAAAGTTGTGAAATAGAATGTTAACCAAGTCTGTTCTTCAATATCTATTTACCGATGGGAGTAATACAACTACTTTTTCATAAATCGATGATATGTTTACTAGCTGATAAAATTTTGTAGTAACCATATACATATTATAGTTCTTTATTTCTTTAATAAATATATATTCTTGGCAAACGCACACTGCAATGTCATCTACTGGGTAGGTACTTAACCTAAATAGTCATCCATATAGTATATTCCGATAACTATGGACATAGATAGATATTGTAATGCCGTGTGCAATTGCCATGACACTATATTTGTTAAAGACATAAAGAACAATAATATTTACATGGTTACTACAAAATTTTATCAGCTACTAAATAAAATATCAATTTATGACAAAGTGGTTGTATATTTACTCCCATGGGTAAATATATATTGAAGAAAAGACTTAACATTCGATAACACAACTTTTTACGGAAGAAAAACTGTGCTGCGAGACTTGTGCGTTTTTGTACATGTAATGTTTTTGTCGGGATTAATATTTCTCGAATTCACGAATTCTTTCAATTGAAACATAGGTTGTTGTTTTTTTACTTTTTTGTACTGAGATACTGTTTGTACAAGTACATTGCTTTGTTATTTAAAAATAAATTAAATTATATTGAATTTTACAGACAGATATTGTGTGTACTAGGCGGTGCATTATTAATAAGATAATTAATTATGATATTCCACCAAATCAAATTTGTTTAGTGATAGCAACGCCATGGTGATATCTTCCTAATTCACAGATATCCTTAAAAATGAAGAGGTATTTAATGACAGGTATTTTTAATATTTGTTACATGATGTCGGAGATGGCTGGACCGATTTGAAAAAAAACTTTTTTTCTTATGAAAGGAGGGTACTTTTCAAGTGGTTCCATTTAAATTGTATCAAAATCAGTTAAGAGGTTTAATTTTTAAATCGATACAGCAGATTTTTTTTATCGGTGAATGCCGAAATGAAAGTTGGTAATCAAAATCTTTTTTTAGAATTTTCTTTTAGACTAGGGTAGGATATTCTTTTTTAGGGTAGGATATTGATTTTCTTTCACCATCGGAAATAGTAGATTTCAATTTTCGATTGAAAATTAGGTTTTTTTTTCGATATTAATTCAAAATAAGGTGAAAAAATTAATATTTCTAATTAAATAAATTACAACGTATTTGAGACATTAAATATATATCTATATATATATATATATTTAATGTCTCAAATACGTTGTTTATATATATATATAACATTTAAAAAAAAAAACATGAAAAAATACAATTTTTCGTAGAAGATAATTATTGCATTCTGCGAAATATGGCAAGCATCATTTTTAGTTGTTTTAAATTTGTAAACCAAACTATTGGAGCTATTTTATATCATAGAAATTATTACCAACTATACAGACATAAATATGTTTTAAAGCAAAGAATTTTCTAAATTAGTCCAGGTGATTGATTAGTCCAAATAAGTGAATATACATATACAAAGATTCTCAGGATTAGAGAACCTCTTTCTTTGAATTTGGTACGACATTAAACTTGAGGCAAGGATCAAAGAAAAAAAAAAACAAGTTTCAAGTAACACAGTCTTGTCAAGAATCACAGAATTATTCAAAACTATCTGTAAAACAGCACTCTTGAATTGAATACCTTCCCAAGGCGGCGTGAAAATTTATTCACACCTGAGGCGTTTGAAAGTTGTAAAATCACGACGTGTTTTCATTGAATAAGGTAACTGAGTATATTGAATAACTCAAACTTCATATCCAGGGAAATGTATTTGAAATGCTATTTGGCAAATTCTAAGCACGTTTTTTTGAGCTTAGGTACAAGCGTGTGCATATGATTAAATCTTTACATGAGTGATTAAAGTTTAAAAAAGGCAGTATCTAGTGTATTTATTTTTTGAATATTATATTGTAGGTATATTTTTTGAATTATAAAACTGAAAGATAGATTAACAATTTAGAGAATAATGCTACAACTGGTAACTATTCGCTAAGGGCAATATCGCTAAGCAAGTTTGGCCTCGCTCGATTAATTTGGCGACTAAAATAACTAAGTATCTGCACATCAGAATAATCCAAAATGACATTGGCTGTCCCAGAGAAAATTATATCTACGTCATGATCTCCAGACAAATTTGATCTAAATCCGTGATATCGTTTCAACGTTAAAACACAAACTTTTGGAACAAAATATTAGCGTGTCTATTTAATATATGTATATAATGTACACAAGCTTACTAGTGAGCATTACGAACTTGATAGTTTAGGTCACTGCTCTATTGAATCACAAACCACTGTCAATAATATTTCGTATCTCCCAGGAATTTCCCATCCAACCCAAGTCGAAACGTCATCAAAAGTTGAAAGTATACGCTATAGTATCAGACTTTGTTTTCTCATGTAGGTGGCAGAATCACGTACGGCGTCACTCGTACAAGATTATCATGTTTGTCCTGGATACGTTAAGCATGTTTTATTCAGAACAGCCACGGCTGGAATGCAGGTAATCCTTAGAGCGAAAAGATTTCTTATTCTATTGACTTTATTTTTGTTCCTTTTTTCTGGAGCTAGGAGACTTTGGCATACGTAGGTGTTGTTTACGTTAAGATGTTGCGTTTTCAGCATGGTTGTTCAGACGTATTATAATATTTAAGGCACAAAATGTAGTATATAAAGAAAGAAAGAAAGAAAGAACACATTTATTTTGTACACACAAGACATTACTACTACAACTAATTACTTAAAAGTAGACAAACATTTAAAATAATAAAGTAGGTCGAGTTGCAGTGTCCCGTGCGTCGAACAAGGTCAGCGCTCAGCATGATGTTGGGGATTGCTCTTCACCGCTGATTTTCAGCGTGACCCCTAAGAGACGCGTGGGGTCACAAAATATGCATAAATAAACACCAGAAGTACTTTAAAACGAGCGTATTAAAAACCTAAATGAGAATGTATAATTAGTACATTAACATGAAGTTATAAACAAATAGAGAGTGAATAGAGAAGAAAAGACTAGCAACTATATAAATTATTAAACGAGTAGATAGATAGGTACCAAATAAAATTTAAGATGGTGAATATTATTTTTAATAATTAATAGAATTACTCGTATATATATATATATTTTCATTAATTCATTTTAATTATATTTATAGTTGAAATTGATTCAATGCCACTACATGTTGGAAAGGACAGATAATATATGATTACTTACTCATTACCAACTCGATTAAGGGGAATGATCACGAAAATACGTTGCGGTTTTTACATTACCGCCCAAAAAGAGTATAATTCATTGGTGTATGTACTCATATAGTGCAATGTGAATTCATTCGTTTGAGTGACTTTACTACATCGGTTTTGGCTTTCATTAATCATTTATTTTTTAAGAATCAAATTATTTTTATGTTTGCGTTCTGCATGTCTCTGCCAAATATTAGCAAAATCGACCGGTAAATGACGCTGAAAATAACTTCCCCTATTTCGAGTGCAATACTTTCCCAACCAGAAATCCCTAAGATCCACTTAATTATAGACGTGATTTAGATCTGTTAAACACTTTTTGAGTTACATTAAAAAAAATATAAACGTTGTAAAAATGTGACGCCATTTGTAATTGCAATTCGCAGTACATAAATCACTAAGTACAGGATAACGTGAGGGCTACAACTCGTACATCGAAAACAGAATCATGTATCAATCGACTCGACTATCCTCTTAGTTGGCCCGAAATCGGAAACATACCACCTACCAAGCTTAAATACAACCCACCACTATCTTATTTCAAAGGCATAAGAGTAATTTTAGCACTAATAGCACTCTATAAGCTATCTTTGTCGTTGGAATGCAAAGTGGCACTTGAATTTGGCATCCATTTATGTCACAGTGGTAGTTGTTACGTACAAATTGACGCATTTAGAACAGGGACTATCACTTAGCATTTAAATTGGAACGAAAGTGGCAGGATCAATAAATAACATTCAACTACTTTGAAAGACCTTCGTATGTACTTGAAAGTTTGACAGTTTAGCATTCAGTTTCGATTAGCTATTTTTTGTTTGAATTTTGCGTGATAGATATGTGTTATAGGACTGTATTCATTATAAAGCCTTCTAATAACTAAATTTTTTGCTTCTGATGAGTTTCTGCATTGACGTTCCGTAATGCAGTGCTATCGGCCAGAGTTAGGTATGCAAGAAGTACTAACAAGAGCAAGCAAACTTGACTTCATTTGACTCTGAATTTCACCCTTTAATGGGCGAGAGTACTGCTAAGCTAGTAATTGGGTTTAAATCTATACCTTTAAAAGCGTTGTCTTAAGTGACAGACAACGCACAGCTAAACTTAGAACGTAGAAAAGGTTATATTAAAAAAGACTATAAACAAAACCTAAGAAATGCTTTTCAAAAAATCATATACTAAGAAGTTCAAAACAGGGTGCAAACGTGCTATAGAACCAAAATTCTCCATTTTGCCAAAGCCAGTAATGCTAGGTCGTCAAAATTTTGCTTGAAGACTTAAGAAATAAAATAAACTACTTTTGGGATTTTCCGAACTGACCAAAATTACGAGGTACGTTTTACAAAAAAAAAAAAAATTGACGGTTTGTGTGTATAGACGCACACTGAGTAAGGAGAAATGGCACCCTAAGGTGAAACGAAAGTCGAAGTTTACAAAAATTCACGCAGATTTGAAATTATTGAATGAAATAATCATTTTACACATATTTGGATTTTTTAAATTATGAAAAGTTCTCATAATAAAGAAAACTATTTCATTTAAGCGGAGCTGCGGGCTAAAGCTACTCGGTATGTTCTTTAAGATATGATCTATCCTGAAAAATAGAAATAACTGAAATAACTTTATTAAAACAGGTAAATTATAGAATTTATAACCGAGGTGCTCACTTTACATGTTGCGTAGATAAAGATTTATTTCTATGAATTCAATGAAATTATTTCTTTGAGATATTTGTATTCATAATGTGAGTATGTTTATGCTATAACATATTAAGAGATTACTGAAAAGATCTCTATCAAATGTTAGATGTATTATTTCCAGTATTAATATATTGAGTTTGTAACGTGCTTGGTAGAATTGGTGACGTTAATGTTTAGGAAAAAATATACTATGAATGAGCTATCTTAAAAAAAATGGCCACGTGCCAGTCAGACTCTCGCACTAACGGTTCCGTACCACAACTCTACAACATTACTTCAATTTTCTACCTGTTGTAATCATTAATATTGAGCAAAAAATCACGTTTGTTGCATGAGTCACCCTTAAATACGAGTACTTATAAAGTGAATATATAACTTTATTTTTAAAGTGAACATATAACTTTATTTTTAAAGTGAATATATAACTTTATTTTTAAAGTGAATATATAACTTTATTTTTAAAGTGAATATATAACTTTATTTTTAAAGTGAATATATAACTTTATTTTTAAAGTGAATATATAACTAAATATTCAGTTAGTATTTCAAGCATCGAACTGTTGCTGTTATAAATATTAAGCAAAGAACGACAAAAAAATCACGTTTGTTCTATGGGAGCTACCCTCAAATATTTTTTACTGGTAAACAACTAGCATCATAAGGGTTGCTTCTAAGGATTATAAAAAATCACTTATATTTTAACGGTTTTAAAATTAAGTAATAAAAATTTTGCTTTTCCATATTATAAAAATCACTGACGAGCGGCCAAACGTATGGCACATCTGTTTCATTCTTTTGAATTTTTCGAAAAGTACTAGAATAAAAGTAGTTGCTTATGATCATCATAAAATTGTAATTCTCCTTAAAAAAATTATATGTAAGTTAAAAAATGGCGCGGTCCTTGGAGTTTGTGGCACATATATTATTAATAAAAATAAATAAAAAGAACATCACAAGACCACCCTTAAGAGAATGCTAGTTATTTACCAGTGAGCCTGAATTTTTAATGTGGCAAGAGAACCTTACATCATCAATAAAATAATTATTAATAAATAAATATAAATAAATTAACTATCTAGCTGTTGCGATTCATAGTACAAAACCTGGTGACAGACGGATGGATGGACGAACAGCGAAGATTCTGTAATTTGGTCCTACCCTTCGGCTACAGAACTATTAATATGGCTAATTTTAATTATATTTAGTAATTAAAATTAGCCATATTAATAGTTCTGTAGCCGAAGGGTTTATTAATTTAAATTAGTAATTAAATAAGTCTTATGTTATGCAATGTTTTTCATAATATTTTTATATATTTTTTGGTTTAACAACTAGTGTGGCATTTTCGCATGTGCGAACAAACACTTTAAATAAAGATAAAAAAAAATTATATTTAGTAGAAACGTTCGTTACTTATTATATCACAAACTAGAGTGTGTTCAGATTTCAGTTCTAATGTGTGAAGTATACTGCGTTTCAATGTCCTAAAATTATGTGTGTTTGAGAGGTCCACCGTCGCAGTACTACAAAAATGTATCTAGTGCAGTATTCTACAGTAAACATTACTAGTACAACGAGTTTTAGTTGACAAGGGTAGATCTCAAACATTCGTTAAGTATTCCTTTGTCTATCACAGAGAGGCTTTGTGCTACGGAGAGCTACGACAACGGTCTATGTCTCATTTGGGCTACGAGGTGCTACGAGCGCTAAGATTGTGCGCGGATAAATTTCCTTAACCTTATAGATATTAAATCGAATATCTAATGCTTTTTTCGTGTGTATTATTAGTTTAAATAACAAAGCGTTATTTGTTTTTGGCCAAGTCCGGGACTCCATAATCCCGCTAGCATACTACCAAGTTTGCTACATTGCACTTTTGTGTCATTTGGTCCATAAGTTAGTAAGGCACATTTTTTTAAAAAAACATTTGTTGTTGCAATTTCGCCTAGGTTATTGATATACTAAACCAAAAGCATACAACTATACTCTTCCTAAGGAACAACTTTCACTATGGAACCAAATCTGAATTCGAGAAAAAAAACATTCTTTCATTTTCTGTGGAACAGATAATTTTTTTTCTCGAATTCAGGGTTGGTCCTAAAATGCAAGTTGTACCTTATTATGGGTATAATGACCTCCTTTTGGCTCAGTATACCCCTAAACAAGAACCATGTTTGTAGAGACAGTAGATATAAATAAAGATTAGACACATTAGGCTTTTCAGTATTAGGGCAATTTCTTTTATTAAAACCATTTTGATTAACGTATAAAAATACACCACTTTAGTCCTTTGAACTAAAGTACATTTTTTTTGTATTTAGGTATGTATATACTTCAAGATTGATATCAAAGCTTTTTCTATACCTAAACCATTTCAGCGCAAGCCGCAATAAAACCAACTAATGTGAAAATGTCAGCCAGCATAAAATTAACGTGAAATATAGCTTTAAGCGCTTTTTTGTGATGTAATAAGTATGTCAAGCACAGACCGACCCCGAGTTATGTATGGCCGAGTAAATACTGAAGCTCCATTTACTAGAATATTCAATTTTATCACATTCGGTCTGTACATTTGCAAATACAAACAAAAAGTTTATATGAGAAAATAAAAGTTTTACTGCCTCATTAGAGTACAACCGTTACCTCCCCACTGCGGCACTAGATTGCTTAACCAGTAGCTCAGTTGAGTAGTAGGACATAGATTGTTTCAGAAAACATTTTATGCCTATAGCTATTTTTGGTTCACTTAGTCAGTAAGTTATTTATCTATCTATATGTATAAAAGAGTAAGTCCTGGCTGACGGACTGACGGATGTTTTCTAGAAATCAACGTAGAGCATAAACCGCTGAGCATAAACTTAGAGATATGAAATTTGAAGAGTGTATTAATTATAGGGTGTAGCAGTGTACAAAGAAAGGATTTTTGGAAATTCAACCCCTTAATTGGTCTTATGGTTCAAAGTTCAAAACTTCTTTATCTTCCATTCAGTCGCGGGCAAGGCCGCGGGTGACAGTTACTAATCTCTTTGTAAAAGACAATCTTCCTCATTGCTCAAACTAGTTATAAGAAACGACAATACTTTTGCTATTCGAAAAACTAAAATTGAATGTTTTTGACCTATTTTCTTTATATGTTAAATATTCTTGTTTAAAAAGGTTTATTTCTGTTACCTTACCTTACCTTAAATATACTTAAACTAGTTCTGTCTCAAATAATGTGATAATCGACTGCAATTCGGCAATTCGGTATTCGACCTGTCTTTCTAACAAAAAGAATACGTCACATCGGACCAGTCGTCTTCGTGAAATTAGATTACATAGATAAAAAATAATGGGTTGAAATGGAGTCTGGGAACTTTTTGATAAGTCGGTAAAATAAGGCTAAATTATGTATTTGATCTGTTAATATTTGTTTATAATGAAATGGACATGCTCTTGTCCAGTTTTTTTTTGTATCCATTCCCGAACAACCATGTTCAAAGTATCTTTTGGCACAATTCGCCTAAAGCAATCGTTTTTAAGCCCCGGAATCCTTTTAAAAGATAGGCAATTAGCTAAATACTCGATCAGAGCGATTTAACTGTTTCCTCCCCAAATCGAAGCTTTTAGGAACATTTAATTTAAAACTCTTTGCCTTAAAGCTATTATCTAATATACTAGCAAAAGAATATTACTTTA
Organism: Ligdia adustata; assembly: GCA_947049295.1. Lineage (NCBI taxonomy): Eukaryota > Metazoa > Arthropoda > Insecta > Lepidoptera > Geometridae > Ligdia > Ligdia adustata. The sequence continues at coordinate 6,393,150 of OX346225.1, read as the reverse complement.
AAAAGCTTTTTATACCTTGTTTTTGCAGAACAGGCTGCCCAACATTGCATGCGTAAGTTTTCAAAGCCGATTAAAATTTGAATCTGTAAATCGACGTAATCCGACATGTACTTTATTTACAATAATGTTGCAAAAAACAATTTATACATATAATGGTACGAGTATAATAGTATATATAAAAAAAGAATTTCACGCAATAATAAAAAAGGGCGAATCCTACCAATAAATAGATTAGCTAAATGTAAGAAGCAAGGGCTTTATACTAAAATACTGATGTATAATAAATTACCTAATAGTGTAATGGATCTCAATTTTATTACATTCAAACAAAAATTGAAATATTTTTTTGAAAGCAATCCTTTTTATAAACTCAGCGAATATATGTCAATGCAGCTTGTAGAATCATCGTTCTTGTGTAACAAACAACCATTATAAAATATTAATATTAACTAAACAAAGCAATTTTAATGTAAATATTTGTCATGAGAACTATTAAACTAAGAACTAATATTAAGTAATCGTATATAAATGAGATTTGTAAGTTAAATTTTTTAAGTAATTATTCATTCAAATGTAATAAGACTTGCCTGTAATATCGTTATTTAAAGACTTGCCTGTAATAACGTAATAAGACTTGCCTGTAATAACGTTATTTAAAGGTCAATAAATATTACTTTACTTTACTTTACTATATATATTATTAATAATTATTATAAGAGTAAGTTTTAGCTGAATGGGTGCCAATTCGTAAGCAATCAACGCAAAGATAAATCCGCTCAATTATTCATTATAAAAGGATGTACTGAAAAAGTATTTTTGGAAATTACACTCCTAAAGGTTAAAGGGGGGGGGGGGAGGTTAAAGTTTGATACTTCTTTGTAATTAATTTTAACAGCTAGTATTACTATAAAATGTATAAAATTATGTCCCATTCCCATCTACGACAACGTAAATGAAGGTTCCACAAAGTGAAGGAAGCCCATCCTAGTTTGAATTCGAAATAGAAATAGTCTTTGTCACCAGAGAAATATTTGTCACAGAATAAAAAGGAGCAGACTTATTTGGCCATGTTTTTCTCCAAATAGATTTAACTTCAATAATTTTACAAAAAACAACCCTGTTTCCACTTTTTATCGACTTCCTAAGAAAGGAGGTACTCAATGCGCTTGTAGTTTTAAAATGTTAGTTTCATAATTTCTCAGACATAGATTTTCATGTGGTCAGTCATCAACAGTTTGATCAAAAGCATTCAGTCGGCAATCATTTTGCTTACAAAATGCTTTTGCTTGTTCATATTTAGAACTCTTGTGTAATGGTTATAGGTACAAATACTATTGAGATCTGAAATTCCCCGGCTACTTAAAGACACGTAGATTGATTTGATTATTTTGTGTACTAGAGGGGTATATGCAGGTATGGTATTGTTAACCGTTTAAAAAAAACAATAAATAAATTATCTGTTATAAATTTAATCTTATATTTAAGAATAAATAATCTTATATAAATTTTAGTAAAATCTCTCGTTACTTTTGATTTTAATCAAAACAACCAAAAATTGTTTAAGGATGAAGGTCCCTTGTCACTTTTTAATCTACTAGAAAAATCAGAAAAGAAGGGGTTCTCACTTCGCCGGTTTATTTATTTTTATAATTTTAGTTATGAATCTGTTAACTTCTAGGCAACGCGTTTGTGTTACAGACAAATTGCTTTGTACGTTCGAGTTTGCGTTACATTATGATGGAGCAGGTAGAGGCACTCGTATTTGCGAGGTTGCATACATGTTGCAAACATTGTCGTGTTTGAGTTTACTTATGTGCTAACTAGCTATTACTAATGCACGAAACGTACCCTGAATGGTGATAGAATACCTAGTGGAATTAGTAAGTGCAGCAAAAACGTCTGCGCTTTGAGCGACGACAAAATATAATATCGTCCTTGTTCGAGTCTGGATATATTTTCTTTCGTCTGTCTATGTTTGTGTGGATGATGCTAAGGTGAAGTTAAAAAATGATAAATAATATATGTATTATTCATAGTTTAATTAACTTTATGTTTGGAACTAGGTATTTTTGCAAATCAGGAGTTATATAGATAGATAGATCAATTCTTTATTGCAGACACAAATAAAATAAAAATACAGAGAAAATTTCTTACAAAATATAGTGCTACAAGTGGCGGCCTTAGTAGTTATACTATAATAAGAGTTGATCTTACTGCTAACTGCAATAACTTCATGATGTAATTTCGTTGTTCGTCTGAAAATCATATTCTAATAGTAGATATGTACTGTACATACATACCTAGTCTGTTATATATAGATCTTTGGAATGTATTAGAACGCGTCTTAACAATAGACTAATCAATCTAATAAGAATATTGCTTATATGTATGAACATGAGCACTCTGTCTGAATTAATATAGTACTTAATATGTATAAAGCGTCTCGTATAAACAAGCACTTAACTAATAGCGCTTAACTCTGTGACCTTCTAGCGTCAATCAATCTGTTTCGTTAGTCATCAATCTCAATATGTATTTACTTTAAGTATAAATATTACAATGAAGAGTTGTTAATAACGGATATGAAAATATTGATTAATATCTCCCTGTAATGTGGGAGCTACCACAATCATAGAGATACTTTTTTTGTTGATGGGCGATGGGCTTCTAAGAGATACTAGGTACATTAGGCTGCAGTCTATTTATGTAAGATTGTACACTAAAACTTCCGCGGTAGTCTGCCTCCGTGTTCTCGCACCTCGATAACTATGGGCACAGAGCGCTAATGTTAGATAGTTTTATTTTGTATAAGAATAGTCACTGTTATGCCGTGTGCATTGTCAAGTCACTACATTTATTAAAGAATCAAGAACAACAGTATATATATGGTTACTACAAAATTTTATTAACTAATAAACAAAGTATAAATTTATGACAAAGTGGTTCGATATTTACCCCTATAGATAAATACTCGTAGATACCGACTTGGTTCATTAATATCTACGATAATATTGGACATTCCTTTTTACGGCAGAAGAACTGTGCTGCGAGACTTGTGTATTTTTGTACATGTAATGTTTTTGACGGGATTGTATATTCTGCTGTAACGTGTGTATGTGAAAAGCCTTGAATCAAGTACTTGACGTCACGATCCATTGCTTCCTATACAATTAACATAAGATCCATCATTCATAAGCCCCAAACTCATGTATCCCGACGTGACATTGACGTATCAGAGACATCGTGCATCAACCCTTCAAATCATAGATTTATAACTAGCATTAGATCAAAGCACTACTTTTTTGTAGCACTGCTCGTACCTTCCGTAATTTACTTCCCCCTTTTGTCCTGTTGACTTCTTTACATGTTCTGTTCATATTTCTTACCTAAATTTAAATTAGGTATAGATTGTAAATGTCAAAGTATTTAAAATTAGCTTTTAAACGCTCGTTCAAGCTATGAAAATGAATATCATTTGAACAGGTCAAAAAAAAGTGTATGTAGACCGGATAATATGAACTCCGTTATGGTAAAACTGACCGACCACTGCCGTGAAATGCTGTGTACGAGTATACCAAGGACAAATTAGGGTAGATAATTATTTTAGATTAGCAGTAGTATTCAAACCGATTACACCTTTAATATTAACAACTTAGGTATATATATTTCAGTAACATTTACGTACGCTCATACATATTTTCCTAGTAACGGCTGATCTGTAAAAAACACATCAGCAGAGTATGATATGGTATTCCGAACCATCTTGAGACAGTGAATTTGTCACGTCAAACGCAGATGATTGATAAAATAGATGGCCCGTTTGAATTTATAGCCTAAACTACAAACACCATTCGTGCATGATGCATGGGCTTGAGTACTTGGAGTTAAATTACTGTATGATGAATTTATTAGTACAGATAAGTTCTCAGTTGTACGGGACAGTTATATTGCTTTGTTTGTAGCTACATACATTCAGTTTCTACTAATGTGAGCTTGAATTCGTTTTACTTCTCTTTTTTGAAGTAAATAACAGTGACTATAATGCATAACGCATACAACAAGTTATAAAAGTAGTAATTACCAACTTCCATCACGGTAGGAACCACGCCGATAAAATTTTACAGTTATTTCGATATAAAAATTATGGCTCTGGGCCAAATTTGATAAAAAATAAATTTTAATTAAATATTTCAAAAGTATTCATTAACTATTAACAAAAGTAAAAGAAACATACCGTCAAATTACGTACCTTCTTTTTTTTTGGAAATTTTGTAAAAAAGTAAAGTACTTAGATTTGATACTTATATATACGGAACTAAGCACGATTAAGGAAATACTTCTAAGAGGAACAAAGATCAGCCTCTCAAAACTGTATAAGTAAGCTACTTATTTGCAGAAAATAAAAGAAAAGTAACGCAAAAGCGACCGTTTTCATGGAAATCACACAAACAACGGATCCCAATTATGCTAAGCATTAGCACAACATTCCTTTGCGCCAAACGAGTCTACGACTTTAGATACAGTAAGTACTTACAGAGAGCTGTCAAAGCGCTAGAAATATTCAAATAGAAACACTCGTGCTTTCATAAAGCCGAGCTATGCGGAGTCAAAGCAAACATTCGTTAGAGATCTGTATCTTTGTTAAACGTGACCGGCGAGTAACTATGTTTAGGGAACGTAGGCCTCGGGTTGTACTGCTGAGATGACAAATAGACCGCCGATGGATGAATCTAAATAACTTTAGAATAAGTTCTCATAGGAGCTGATCAATACTGAAACATTAAAATTAGCCCATCTTCTAGAGTGTCACGTGTGTGCAAACCGAAAGTAGACAAATCCTATTAATAAAGTAGAGATGTTTGTAAAATTCTAGGTAATTACCGGTCTATACAAATTAAGTTATTATAACATAGTTTGTTTTAATTACGACTTTAATAGATTTCGGTTTGACCGCAACTTGTAAAGCGACCTAATAAAGTACGTTTTCCATACAGAAAACTAACTCAATCATGGCTTCAAAACACCCAGCGCATTATAATATTTGACCGAACCAGCGAGTCCAGCGACGCGTCTCTACTGCGATATTTTTATGTTTGACTGGATATTAGTCTTTACGTACCAATGGTAGTTTCCAATCAATATTTACGATACCTACTTGATATGTATACCGTACAGCCTCACTTACATTCGTACAAGTGTCCAAATGAGGGTATTTTATAGTAACTGTTTAAAAAATACTCTACGTAGTTTTTCTTAATTGCTTAAATTCGACAAAAGTTTAAAGTTAACAGTTAACGATTTTTTAGTATATAAGCTTGATATGACAATGCGGCCTAAAATTTAGGACGTCTGCATAGAATAAACCGGTTTGCAGAACTAATAATTATAACGTTATTATGTATGGACTTCACAATCCTGTTCATAGCGTAGGCCTTTCATATCTCGTGCAGCAGTTTCTCTTAGTATCTTTATGCAAAACCTCTTAGACCTTTACTGATCTACGATGGGCCCCCAAGTACAGATTGGTCAGTATTGTTGACTCAGTCGTATCATGTTTTTGCATGTTTGAAAAGGATAAAACTTCATAGCTTCCGGGATAGATATTCTATGTGACTAAGCAAACATTAAACGACCCTCACGAACCTTAGCATACAAAAGAGGGATTACTTCGATACATATTATGGCAAATGATTACACTCTTGTATTGTTTCTTTGTATCGTGTGAATATAAGTCGAGAAGTCGTTTATCTTGTAATTGATTTCTGTCGTTATTGTCACAATAAACAAATACAAATCTTCATATCTGTAAATGATATTATTACTCGTATATTTAAATATTTGTGAGATAGAAATATAATTACTTAAAACACTGAGTTGTCACTAACGATAAGCAGAAACAACACAAAGCAGGTGAATTAAGAAACTCCTCATTTTCTAAGTCAGTTAAAAATAAACTGAACCGAGAAAGAAACGGTTATTTAGTAAACTTTTCAGTTTAAGTTACGGCTTTATATAACATAATAACTTTCAATTTATGAATCCACAGCCTCCACCATCCAAGTAGGAGATAGTTTCATGAAGTCATAAAACCGCAATATCCACTTTGTTTTACAATGTACGGTAGAGCTTTGTGTAACTCGTATAAATAGTAAATATTATGTAGTAACTTGTTGCACAGTAGCACTGGAAAATGTAAGTGGGCATAAACAGGGATGTATTCAGATATTGTGAAGCTTTGGCAGTTTGGATTATTTCCTTGACCGAACAGGCAAAGTCTGGCAAACAAGTGGTTAGAAGCGACTTCGAAACAACCCGAATGCTAAAGCTTTAAACATGTGTATTTTAAACTTAGGATTTCCCATTCCAAACTCCAATAATACATATAAGTTATATACATATTTATATATGTATATGTGTTTATGTATGTATATATTTGTTTATGTATGTATGTATTGTATTTTAAAAACATTATTTATTTGTGGTTAAACGCCAAAAATCTCAAATGTATTTGTTTGTTTAATTTCAATGTACATGTCACTGTCATTTTCAGGACTAAGATGAATTTATTGGCACTACTTACATAAAAATACGACAAGTCGTTTAGGCTCTAAGGTGCCTAATATATATATATATACACACTTACACTCAAAAACACTTGTTTGAAATCGCTACTAACTACTTGTTTCTCCATAATACTGCTGTATATTCTTTCCTCATAATATAGTCGATTCCCTGGAATTTTCTCTCAATCCGGATCAGTTCCTAAAAGCTGGAAGGTAAGTGTAGGATATTGCATTCGGAATTGGTAATGCACGACAAACGTCCTCCTACTGCGAGTTTATTTTTCTAGGTTGTGTTAGTCTCTCTTAGAAAATGTAGATAGTGGTATAGTATTGTATGTGTCGTCTAAATATCGGGAAGCTTATTAAGACTTTTTATATATCATTTACCAAACATAATAATTGACCGAGCAAGCATAGTGGCTCTGCTATTTTTAAAAATATTCTTTAACCTCTCAGTGTTTATCCTCTCATACAAGTCGTTGTTTCCAACCAAATTTTAATTTAGTCGATTGTCCTTTCAGACCAGAAAAGTTCACTGAGCCGAACAGTCTAATGCCTTAGGTACAATATCTAGTCTAATATGATTGCAGTCGTGATACCCATTAAAATATGTTGTTTACGAAACTGGTATAAAATTTGAAAAATCGGTGAAAAATCATCCGCTACAATCAACCTCATTTCTTGTACATACACATCGCATCGACGAAAAAACATATTTACTAACATATAAACATATTTTACATAAGCCATACTACACGAGTCTATTGAACATATGCAACGAATGCATGATAGACCAAGAAAAAACATTTCGTCGATGATTATTGGTGTTAAAGTTGCTCTTTCGTAAGTTTTCATGAAGTACATTTTTGTTACGTTTCTAATACACTACATACAACGATACGGTCTATCCTGAAAGCAGTGGAACAGGTCCATATATCTCTCGATCCCCTGAAAGCCTTTGTTCGCTACCTAGTTCCTATGTAACGACCGTCGATGTGTTATGGACAACAATGCCTTATGGGTGCTTTGGACATGTTACAAATTCAGTGGAAACTTGCTTGTCCAATACACTTTAACTGACATCAAATAATACCTATTTAAGTATGTTCCACCATATTTATTTGAAATTAAATTTAAAATTGATTAATATTTGTAAGAAAAACATTTCTTTTTGTATGACTTATTGTCCACATAACCTTTGACATTTTTATGACCTAAAAGGCTCTCAATTCTGAGAAGCCTCTCAGATATATTTTCTCGATGTAACAGAAATAATATCAAATCGATGTCTTGTAATCCTGTAGCGAATGCCGTTTGAATACAATGTATTATCGGAATTTTGACTGAGAATATTGGTATTGAATCGGAATATAAGTCTTGACGAGAATTGTATTCTACAAGGCAGACTTACCTACATTGTGTACAAGTAAGTCAAGCAATTACTTAACGAAAGGTCTCGAATCGATCCATCCATATTCTATCATTCTATCATTTTTATTTTCTAAGCTTACTTACGTGGAAATAGCAGTAGATAACAGTAATATACAGTGGCTGGTAATCAACAAGAATCCTCTTAAGGGTGGTTTCTAAGTAACTTTTGTTTTACAACTTTCAAAAATTTGCATAAGAATTTCCGTACAAAAAGATCATTGACGCGCAGCCAACATTCCATTTTTTGTATGGAACATGTGAATATTTCGAGTATTCATAAGTGGTAGAAAATAAGTTTATTACCAGGGTGTACCATACCCACCTGTATAATAAAAATAATTCAGAAAATCAACCCACAGATGATATAATATTCAGAAAAAAAAATGATATCTTTAAATTTTCTGAATTAGATTAGAATTATTCTTCCAGCTTTCATACGAGGTTACGTACTGTTTTCAAACTATATATGCAATAAGTTAAAGCTCAGATAAAAATAAATTTTCATTTTACGTCTATACAGGCCTGAAGACAACAATGAAGCTTTGTAACCTAGCGACGGATGGCTATTCAGAGAAGCAAATTAAACGCATTTTTAATAAAGGTTTCGGTGGCCCATTCTTATCGGGTCTGTATTACAAGCATTATTCCTGTGAAATAGGGTTTCAGTACAATAGAAGCCACATGAAGAGAAAACAAATTTAGTTTGATAATGCTCGTAAATATTTCAGTTATAGGTTCTATCTAGGTTCCATCGATAGTTTATAAACAAATCATCTAGAGTAAAGGCGATTGCAGATCAGGCGTAGGTACTTGCTTGTACTAGAACTTAAAACAATAGTTTATGTTACGTGGGTAAAAAATAACCACGTGAATAATTACGACATTGTGTAATGTGGATTAAATACTCGTTGTACCAATAAAAAAATCAAGGAACCCATCCCATACGTCATCCTGTGTTGCGGTAAATATTTCTGTTTCGTATGCAAGTTCACAGCGATAAAATGAAATCTGTCAACCCTAGTTTTTTAATTAGAAATTACTACTAAAAAAATTGGAAAAAATATTGGATATTCTTGTATTTAAATGAATGAATACTTGTTACGAATTTCGAGCGCACGCGATCCTCTTTTTTTATCCTGAACAGCTAAGCATTTGACCACAAGTTCGCACGACCACGGAAGTCAGCGACACTAGCCCTAGATGGAGCATGCCTAGTCTGGAATACACTGGCTCTCAATGAAGGCTGAAGGAACACATCGTCCTTAGTAAAACAAAACACATTATTTTATATATTTATTTCGAAAAAGTATCAATTTTTATACTTATCATAACGCATTCGTACACACGCACAAAATACGGTTTAAATAAATCCAAAACCTTTTTTTTACTCTTAATTTGCAAAAATATATTTTGTTTGTGGCGCCAATGTGTCAATGAGTGTGAGTGAGTGATCATGAAATTTAGATCGGTCGACATGAATCGCTCCGGAGGTCACTACGTTCTTGTTCCATTTAAAGTAGGTCCTCGTCTCGTATTGACAAGCACAGTGCTCGTTATACCACTATTATTGGAAGCTCTTGAGAATCAGTACACAATAGCATATTTTTTATTTAGTGTCCGTACAAATTAACTGCATTTTTTCTTCTCACCAAAATTATTTTTGGTTCTCATCCAAAATAAGCAAAAACACTTATAATTTTTTTTGAGGAAGTAGATCATTATTTATGCCACTTTTCTATGATTCATGGTGGTATTAAGTAGAACTGTCAAAACGAAATCAAAATTGCTTGCACTAGTTTCACATCCTTAATCTGAATCTGACCCTATGCTACAGCATAGGGTCAGCGATTGATGTATCACTTCCGAATTTACTAAATTCTATTCCTATTATAAACAGATGTTTAAGTGTACTATTTACACATAAACATCTGTTTAGTACTATACATATAGAATAAGATGAATTCTTATACGTTTAATACCAGAGCAGTAAACTAATTTGATAATTTACATGAAATTCAAAAGTAAGTTGCTCGAAATATATCTTGGATAAACATTATTTGAAGTTGAATCATATTTGGCCGACAATCTGGAGTCTTAATTAATAGGATTCTTTGCAGCCTCATAATAATCTCAAGGGATACGATTGATCATTCCGGCGAGAATCGCCTTAATTTAATTAAGAAGTTGCGAGTCGGCCCCAAATTCAATTTAACCTAGGATGAAATAAAAACGAAGGAAAGTTAATTTTAATGCGTTGTTTATTTTACACGGACTACCTATGTTGTAAGGGTTCAGATTACATACAAACTAGGGCCTATACTGGCATCACACGCGTGGATAGAAATGTTCTATATAATACTGTGGAATGTTTTTTTTAACATCAATTTCTGCGGATCATGCAATGAATGACTTGTTATTGCAATTATTTTGTTTTATTTTCTATGTTTTAGAAATAAAGTATTCTTAATTCTTAAACATACGATATGTATATATTGATCATTTAAACAATTTCTAAGGTTTTCAATTCGTCTGTTTCTGGTTTCTTACGTGATATTTTTGTAATTTTAAATAGATATTCCTTTCTTACTATAGAGATAGGTTATATTTAAAAAAAATCTTTTGTTATTTTATCAAGTTCCTATAAAAACAAAAAAAATGTTACGTCATGCAAAGTTAGTTTCCATACTTCTTAATCACCAATTACTTTCCTTGTTAATGTCATGGAAACCTTATTAAAATTGATATACGATATTTCATGATACGTATTCATTCGCTAGGCACCTAAAAATTATTAACACATCATTAAAATTTGCTAATTACGATATTCGATTCTTCTCGTTATCAGACCGACCTTGCTAAGTATAGATATTTTTAATTTATATTTATTTCTTTAATAGACTTTCGCCAGTAAGTAGATAATACAATATATTTTTGGTTTAATTTATTGAACAAGTTTATTTTATCCGACTGCGCAACGAGGGAAGATATCCATGCGTTATATTTTTTAATGTATTTTGTTTTTCTGAAATGCCTGGACTAATTTCAAAATATATTATTTGGTCGAAAGACTTTCCAGTTGGTACTCTAGAATTTTTGACAAAAGTATTTTTAAGATATCTTTAGTGTATCATTTACTGTCTCAGCTCATTGATAATATTAGTGATATAAGTTAGAAAATAATATGAAAATATGGCTGCCGTAGTAAAGATGATATTTATATTTTTTATGACTTCCCAAAAAAGGAAGAGGTATTCAGTATATGTTTTTTATGTTTATTAGACTTTAGAGACGGCCGGACCTATTTGAAAAAATATTTTCATTATCCTTGTTTTAAAGACTGGAGCACACTGCACGCGTTACGTTATAGCGTAGCATGTTGTATCTCAGCGTTTTGTGTAGGATGTCACACCGATCATTTTTTTTTGTCGTATTTTGCACTGCTGTAAAGTCAAACACGTAGTGACGTAGTCTGGCTTGACTTACGAGTACGATGGTGCGCGTAGTTGCACAGCATCGTGCGTCGGCACAGCCGAGACACGTTTAGAAGTTATAAGTTGAATTTCTAACTATGCATCAAGTATTATGACGCCTAGAAATGTGAATCGCCCTGCAAAATTCAGAGATACCCAAGCAAGGTTCCAGCGCAACCAAAATTTAATTTTGTCAGACGTTATAACAATTGCGGGTACGTAATAAGAACAAACTGTTGCCTATAAACTTGGGGAGGTGTACTCGAAATTAATTTTGGTAGAATTAATTCTGTAGAAGGAGCCGTCAAGTTGAGCACACCTGGAAGTGTGAGGTTAAGGAAGTGACAGCGGTGTAGATATTGCTTTTGTAAAGATAATTTTGTCCTACGTTCTGTACATTACTTTTCAGACACTTGACATTCATACTCATTTATGTATACATTCTGTATTTTCATTAGTGGGATATGTAAACATAATATATACAGGGGTATTGGTTAGGGGTATAATAAGGCGAAAGAGGGCCACTATACTCATCCTAAGAAACAACTTTCACTATGCAATCAGCTTTAAAAAGTAAATCAATCGTCAACGAAGTATTCGTAATAAAACATTTCGTTGAATAATAAAACATGATCGTTGATGATACTTTTTGTGTGGAACAGCTGATTTTTATTCTCGTATTCGGAGTTTGTCACATAGTATTTATTATAAATGAGTAAGTAATAGAGGTTTCTAACCGATAGTTCTGTATAAAGATTGCGCCCAGACAGTTGTTGGTCATTTTTACCATTAAAAAAAAACACAATTTGTTGAATCTTTATTTTATGTATGTTCATTATATCATATAAATTTTAATTAGTAGTTTTTTTTTACATTTTCTTTGACTAAACGTAGTTTTGTCTGCCGAATTCCCTGAAGTAAATGATTTTTTTACCTTTTTTTAAGTACAACTTGTTTGACACGGGATTATCTTTTATTTGCTATTTCGAAAAAGAAGTAGGTCGAAATCTGTGTTTCTGATGTTATGTTCTCTGGCTGCTCTTTAGCTGTTCTTTTGTTTGAAAGGGATTACTCCCCTCGTACATTTTTTTCTGAAAATAGTCCACTTTGATACGGTTTCTAAATTAGAATAACTAAATGAAATATTTAAACGTCAGCCAAATGGAAGACGGTTGCCACATTTTTAGAGTAGTTTGCGTGTTTAATATGTTTTTATACTGTAGTATTTGATACAAAACATTATTTTCTTAATCATTTTCTTCTGCACAGTTTTTGAATATTTGTCCACATATATCCCTATCAAAGTTCTCATAAAACCCAAAGTAAAAACAATCCATGTGTAAAAATAATATAAAACAGCACTGGAAGTTTCTGCTTTATTTTTCGGAAAACTCATGATTTTATATTTCAATGAACGTCAACAGAAAGCTCTGCATCTTTGCTTTGCACATATTTGTAGTATTTTTATTTTATTATTTTAGATTACTTGTAATTTTATTTTAACCGAAAACAAAAAGGTGTTTTTCAATTCGTCGAAATCTGTTTTATGTATGTACCTAATTTCTCAGAAATAGCTAGACCGATTTAGCAGTTTTAATTGGTCGCTTATATTTTTTTTAAAACCGGTCAAGTAGTTTTCTTTTGATGAATATAACTTTGAATTTTCTTTAAGTATTGGTACGTGAATGAAATTATTGTAACGTAAGTTTTGCCCTTATCAATCAATTAAATAATGTATAATTCTTTAAAAAGTAACCAAGTATATTAATTCCATTACGGCAGGCGTCAAAATATTTTTTTTATTTTTTCAATTCGATTCAAAAATCTAACTTTCGTATCGATTTTTGTAAATTAAAATGGGACCTAATGGGAAGCATACAAAAAAAAAATACGGTCCACCTATGTCCGAATAATCAGGTAACAAAGATTTAAAAATTGCGAATTGAGTGTCTCTACTTTTTTGAAAGTCGGTAAGAAATATATTGCGATACCTACTTGATTTAAATTTGAGAAAACCTAAAAAAATAATTTACTTGTCAAAAGCGATTCGTTACCTTTTTATTTGACTTAGATTACTTGTAGAACAGTTATAAGTAAATATGATATATAAATAACAAATGATGGCCTGATTTGAAAATAAATGAACCTAAATGAGGGTCCTTGGTCTGCTTTCGTATTATGCAATCCAATCTCTCTCAACTAGTTCTCTAGCTCTAATTCTATATGCGGAGGCCAATTAGTACTGCAGTGACACTCCCAGAAGTTTGAACGACCGTTACCTAAAAGCTGCTGACCAGTTTAATTTTTAAATGTACACGTATACTTTATTTTGTTCAACTTCCCAATAGGAGGGTAATGGTCTTCGAGTGTATGTTTGTATGTATGTATGTACTCTGTGATCATCTACAGCTTAAGCCGGTATATAGCGATTTGTCATGTTTCGCAGATGTCCATAAAATATACTAGTTGCATCCCCCGGTTTCCCTCGTTAAGAAACAAGTACAGATCAAATATATACAGATAACTAATAACATATGAGATCTCAAGTCTGAAGTCATCTCTAACCAGTTGTTAATATTGCTGTATATTTTTTTACTTAGCATAGGTATATCGATATTGTTTACTTCTTGACAATAACACCGGCACTTTATTTTTTTGCTGTGTCTTTTCTGTATTTTAAAATATAATATTACACTTACTTTTTACTCATAATGTGACCACATTATGAAAATGGACCACATACACACACTTGTTAGGTACACCAGCCACACATGGAGGCTCTAGACACATTCGTAATTTCAAAAATTTGCGTAGAAAATTACACAACACTGAAAATTTGCAAGCGGACGCTAAAGTAATAAATTTCATGCTCTCATAATTCAGTGGCATGATTTACGTTACGATTTTCAGCGACACAAAATGGTTTTTGTACAATATGCCAATTAAACGTGACTCTCTATGCATCCATTTATTTAGTTTTTATGTGAACAATTGCATTTGAATATAATTTCTATGATATGCTTATTATTTATACAGGGTCATTGGTAATCAACGAGCATCCTCTTAATATTCATCATGTCCTTTTTCCAGGTCGTTTACAGATAACTAATAACAAATGTGATTTGAATCTTTTCCAGGAAAACAAGCATAAGCAAAGTCGCGGATAAAGAGTTGTATTATAATAAACTGACTAGATTAGATTATCTGGATTAGTTCAGTGCTACAAGTCAATTAAAACTGTCTCGTCCATTTCACACTGTATTTTCAACGAGCGCTTAAGATTAAAGGTCTTATAAATAAACGCGTCTTAACTTTATACGTCTCTTGTCTTGTTTTATCCGATGGAGAACGTCACGCGTCAAAACAAGACAAATGACGTTTAAAGTTAAGACGTATACCAAATATTTCCCTAATTTAGGAAAAAAATTGGTACTTTTTTAGTATGAAGTATAAATATTTACCCACTACAAAGAAAAAATCAATGACATAGTTACAGGCGGAAAGCGTTTGCTATTCAAAACAATGCGAAAAAAAGAATCGCTTCGCAAATGAAGTCTGAAAGAGGGAAGAATAGTTTTCAAAGGAATATTTTGCTTTGTCCCGTTTGCTATTTCCGACAGCCTCTATCGTACAGCTAAAGTTTAATGGCTTGCATGAGATCGAATGTCTATTACTTTATATATGTATATATTTTTATTTCGATGAATTTATACTATACAGCAAGATTTTAAATATTATGCTTTATTTTTAACGGGCTTCGGTTAGGTTATGTACAAATATTCAGCGGTCAGGTATATTTAAAGTGAATTGTATTATACAGGGTTATCGATTAGGGGTGGATCAGCCGAAAAGGGATCACTAATAGTCATCCTAAGGAACAACTTTCTCTATGAGACTAACTCAAAATACGAAATAAGCCATTTTACTACTACTATAGAATAGTTAATTTTTTTCTCGAATTCAGAGTTGGTCCCATAGTGAAAGTTATTTGTAATAGTGAGTATAATGACCTCTTTTCATAAAGTACACCCCTAACCGTAACTGTAACCTAACCCTGTATACTCGTATTAGGCATGCCTTATTACCAAAGCTTTAGTACCAAATAATTTATAAGTTGAGTTTTAGGTTTGTTTGAATATTGCGAGTGATCATATTGAAGGACACAGTTTTTTGTTTGTGAGAAATTCTTGTTTGAAAGGTTTTTTTAGCCATCATAGACTATTTATGGTCCCATAAATTTTAGCTATCTATTTGTTTGGTTATGAAATCAAAAAATGCAAGATTGTTCAGTTCAGAAGGGTTATGTTTTTCGAGTGTATGTATGTATATACAATGTACATACATACATATGTACATTTCTTACGGCTTGTATTTTTATGTGAGTGGTCAAAGGCTAGCTGAATTCTGCTTGTTAAGTTTCGCTTGTTAAGATACGTGGATCTAAAGTTCTTGCAGTCACTTTTAACCACATTTGTCTCCGTTGTGTTCTAACTGAAATAGTACCTACTAATATTTATTATGTGCTTAAACAATAACTAAATAAGAAAATAGCCAAACACAATCATTGTTTTCTCTGAGATCCAGCTTAAGTACGCAATTACAATTTGATAAAAATATAATATTTTCCTTGTAAAAGTCGCAACGACTCGGCACTTAATTGAAGCCAACGAGAGCTACCTTTAATTTTTCAATTAAGACGCCTTGCTGGACGTTTTCTAAAGATAATTAAATTAGAAAATCAATGAAGCAATTTATTTTGCTCGTTCGATTTGTTTTGCTGGTGTGTACGAGTATATGGTACGTAAAAATTGAGGAACTATGTAACCATTAAAAAAAAATTAAGTACATCTTGAAGTAGTTCTTTAAAAAAATTGATTGCAGACTTCACGGCAGGCGTTTAAACAACGCTTGAAAAATCAAATCTCTGGAACGATTTTTGTAAAAATTTTGTCAACCGCAAATTTACCCTTTTCAACCAAAAAAAAAAACAATTCGCTCCAGCCATCTCTGAAAAATCAGGTAACGTCATTGTATTATTTTTGTTCGCTCTCTTACATAAGTATTTCTCTAATTTGTTTCAAATGCTTAAATTAATAAGATAGTGTTAGGAAATGTAGGTCATTGTGTCTATTCAATCGTTAGGCATCATAGATTATATAATACATAAATGTAATAATTTAATAAATAGGGAGTTTAGTACTATTTCGAGTGGCAACACTTGGCTTCGATTGTGTCGCTCCGCCGCTTGACAGCTATCCCCGCACAAGTATCGGTGGCGGGGTGGGGTGGAGCGAGCGGGCGATATTCCGATTTTCATTCCATCGTCGGCAGCCAAGTGGAGCGAACACGTATAGAAATATAAGCTACGATAAAAGTTGAATAAGTGAAAGGTGTATTATCGTCTGATTAAAATAAGGTACGTACCGTCTTTAGAAATAATTGTTTTTAAGACTGATTTAATCGTGTATATAAAATATGACGTGACCCTTGATGTGAAATATACTTGTGATTAATTATTTCTATAAAAATGTGTTCTTATTTCCATCAAAAGATACGATCCCTTACAACTCAGAAGTGGGATTGGCGAGTTTGATTCCGTAGTGTCGGAAGACTTCTCGTTAATCCCACGTCCATGCCCACTTTGTTATTGCTTTTTGTTTATTCTATTTCCTGTGACTGTCACCTTATCAAAAATAACCGTTGCCTACCTCCTTATTGCTAGTTAATTGAACAGCGGGCTAGCATGAATATGGTTAAAAAGAACGACGCTTGAACTTATTTAACCACCCACATTTTTTTTTCTTTTTCCTGTTACACTCTTGTTCCGTTTAAATTGATACAGTTTTTCCTTGCTTCTTTTGTTTCTCTAACAATAAAATGGTTCGGATATCATTATTATATGGGTATAATCACGTTCACGATGTGATATTGTACTACATTATTACGAGTCGATAAAATCGGAGGATTACCTGAGGAGAATATGACGGTACACTTTTCTCCTGATTTATTTGTGATACAGGCTCCGCTTATACCTATTGAAGTAAACGCAAAGCTAATACGAGACTAGTTGGTCGACTAGTACATAAAACTACTACCAAATACAGTGCAATGGTTAAACTTAGGTTCAAATCTGGCATGGTTTCATTCGAAAGAATTTGCGTTATAGTTTGAAGATAACGTAAAAGTTTTGAGACTAAATCACTGTGTAAATACTTTTGTATATATATATATCTACGTACTTTTTTTTCTGTTATTATTTCACTCCTGTCAATTTACACACTTCCTCTTCACATATTAGAAGCTGTTATTGTTTCTATTGCGTAACAAAAATATATTGGTTGTTACTGCCTCGTTTTCCTGATCCAGCTGCCGTCAATGTCATGTTATTAAGCGTTGCCATTTGCAAAACATAAAGCAGTGTTGATGCAAGTTTCAGGCAATGGGAGACACTGATGAAGACAATTCTGGAGATAAGCCCGTTGACCGTGATGCAGGCGGATCAAGGCAGACTCCGGTGCTTAGTCAACGCGAGGGAGTGGCAGGGAGCCGGCGAGAGCGGCAAAGCCACAAACGCGTTCGAGACGAGAGCGAGGGAGTGGCAGGGAGTCGGTGCGACCGGCAAGGCCACAAGCGCTATCGAGACGAGAACGAGGGAGTGGAAGGGAGCCAAGTTGTAAGGCAAGTCCACAAGCGTTCTTTTATCAAATCTAAATCGAGAAGTCCCTGTATGGGCATGCGTCAACGTGCTGATGATCGCGAAACGTCGCGACGGCGGCGACAGATACGGTTATTAAGTAGCGAGAGTGATTCGGATTGCGGCAATTACTCGAGTCGTAGAAGGCCCCGATCGCGGCTGCGACTTTGTAAGAAAATGCGGAACGATCGCGGTAACTTACGTAGATACAGTTCATCTGACGACGAAGCGCGCGCGGCGGAGAGGAAGCGCCGTTGGTCTTATTCCAGTAGTGATGATGGTCCAAGGTTAGCTTTCAAACGACGACGACGCTCCTCACCTACCCGCCCGCGCTTGGCCGAAAGTAGAGCCAACGATAGTATTAAGCATATGACTGGCGGCGATAAAGATATTTTAAATAAGTTCCTAACCATATTAAGTAATGTCCAAGGGTCCTCGACCTCTAAGCTTTCTCTTACAAACGTTCTTCCCGAATTTGATCCCATTTCCAAAGACCAAACTATAATTACATGGCTCACCAAAGTTGAAGAATGCGCTGAGATTTACGGCTGGAACGAACGTGAAATCATACATTTTGCTCTTCCAAAGCTAACAGGTGTAGCTAAAACATGGTACCGGGGATTAGATACAGTGCTTCATAGCTGGAGCGAGTGGAAAAGGAAGCTTATTGAGTCTTTCCCCTGTAGGAGCGACTACGCTGAGTTGTTAATTGAAATGCTGGCCAAACGTGCACGTTACGGTGAACCAATGGAACAATATTGTTATTCTAAAATTAATTTACTTAATCGGTGCGGCATCAAAGGTAGGAAGGCAGTTGACTGTCTTCTTAAGGGCATTGACGATCGTGCCATTAGAGTCGGGGCCCAAGCTGCTCAGTTTAGGGAGCCCGAAGACGTTTTAAAATATTTAAAAACTGTTAAGACAGGGAATTTTAGGGACGGTACTGATAGAACGAGACAAGAACGTAAAAACTCAAATATCACTAACGTGCAAAAATCAAAATTCGAACTTTCTATTTCTAATAAAAGTATAAAATGCTATAACTGTAATGAAGAAGGGCATAAAAGTTTTAAATGCACAAAACCGCCCAGTAAATGTACGACCTGTAGTAAGATTGGGCACCTGGATTTATTTTGTAGAGCCAAATCAAATAATAATGCAAACGAGAAAAATCAGGTGGCTTTGACTAAAACAGAAAAGCAAATCGCATTTATAAATGATTCCGAAAATACTAATGGTAAATATATGGTAGATGTCGAGATGCAAGGTAAGACTTTTACCTGCTATGTTGACCTAGGAAGTCAATGTACTCTGATCAGAGAGTCAGTTGCTAAAGAGTTAGATCTTAAGTACACACCTAACGAACTACCGATGTTACGAGGTATTGGAGGTTATCCTATCCAGCCTCTAGGGAAAACCAATGTCGATATCTTAGTACAAGGTGTAGAAGAGAATGTCGAAGTTCTCATTGTTGACAATTCCGTCATTAAATACCCTATTTTACTAGGTCACTCTTTCACGGAAAAACCTCATATTACGATCATAAAGACGCCAGACCAAATCATTTTCAAACGACGTATTAGTGATAAAATTTATCTTACGGTTAGCGCTGACACCGTTATTCAGCCCAATAAAATCGCAGCAGTAACAGTTGAAACATGTCACAAGCCTGACGGTCCAATATTTGTAAATGGAACTGTTAGAGGTCAGACCAACAACGAACATTACCTGCTACCTGGAGAATATATCCTCGAGAGTGGTTCGGCTAAAGTTCTTGTTCAAAACTTGTGTGCTAACGCGATTCAATTAAGAAAAGGATCTCTCGTGACGCGAGCCGTACCTGTTAATCGTAGCCTTGATGTATTGCCGATTTCTTTTGATGACGATACAGTAAAGAAGTCGATCCAATGTGGGAAACAACTCACCATGGATCAAAAACGTGCACTGGAAGAGCTGCTTGCTACATACTCGGACTGTTTCTCTTCGGGCCTTAAAGATTTGGGGTTTACAACTGCAGGCGAAATGAAGATTGAACTTGAAAACTCCGACCCAGTAATATACAGGCCGTACCGACTGTCGTATGGTCAAAGAGCGCAAGTTCGTGAAATGGTGCAAGAAATGATTGATGCTGGGATTGTCAAAGAATCTTCATCTCCATACGCAAGCCCGATAGTGCTAGTCAAGAAAAAAACAGGTGAACAGAGACTATGTGTTGACTACAGAGCCCTTAATAGACGTACTAAGAAACATCATTATCCGCTTCCCCTTATTGAAGACCAATTAGATAGACTTTCAGGCAACATATTATTTATATCCCTAGACTTAGCCTCCGGATACTACCAAATTCCAATTGAGACAAACTCACAAGAGAAAACCGCATTCGTAACTCCTGATGGTCAATTTGAGTATACAAGGATGCCCTTTGGCTTAGTTAACGCACCTTCCGTATTTCAAAGAACTATCAACAACATCCTTTCGGATGTTAAGTCATATACTCTCGTATATATGGATGATGTTCTCATTCCTGCTCGTTCTTTCGAGGAAGGAATGGCTCGACTTGAAGAAGTCCTCACTCACCTGAGGAAGGGCGGTCTCACCCTTAAATTGGCCAAATGCCGCTTCTTCTTTGAGTCTATAGACTTTTTGGGGTACCAGATAGGGGCAAGTGGTATTCAACCCGGTTTAAGGAAAGTCGAAGCGATATCTGAATTTCCCATTCCAAAATCACAACACGAACTGCGTCAGTTCCTCGGTCTCGCCAGTTTTTTCAGGAGGTTTGTGCAGGGTTTTGCTTGTATGGCAGGACCCCTTACTGATCTTCTCAAAAAAGATACTGAATGGGTCTGGGGACCGCAACAGAGTAACTCATTCCAATCAATAAAAACTGCGTTGACGCAAAAACCTGTGCTTGCACTTTACGATCCTAAGAGGGAAACACAAGTCCATACGGACGCCAGCAAATATGGCATTGCTGGGATTCTACTCCAAAAGGACGACGATGGCTTATTGAGACCTGTGTCCTACTTCAGCCGTAAAACCACTCCAGATGAGCAGAAATATCACTCTTACGAGCTGGAGACGCTCGCAGTAGTAGCATCTCTCAACAAGTATAGGGTGTATCTCCTCGGTGTGCCCTTTAAAGTACTGACAGACTGCAACGCTTTAAGAACTACACTGACTAAAAGAGACCTCATTCCACGCGTAGCCCGGTGGTGGATTCAAATTCAAGAGTTTGATTGCGAGATCGAATATCGACCAGGCTCTAGCATGAAACACGCTGACGCTCTTAGCAGAAACCCGGTAGGCGAAGCAGTTGAAGAAAGTCATGTTCTGGATGTCCTCAATATCGGCAGTGAAGACTGGATCTCTACTGTACAGTCTAGTGACAGTGAAGTGACACGCATCAAGGAGATATTGAACGATCATGAATCGGTTAAGGTCGTCGATATTCTCAAAAATTACAGGCTCAAAAACGGCAAAGTCTATCGTGTTATCGGTGAAGGAGATAACGATGTCCGGTGGGTTGTTCCAAAAGGGGTTCGATGGCAGATTGTTAAAATGAACCATGACGATGTAGGGCACTTCGGATTTGAAAAGACTTTAACTAGAGTACAGCAATCCTATTGGTTTCCTAAAATGAGAAAGTTTATAAAAAAATACGTCCGCTCCTGTTTAGAATGTGCATACCATAAAGGTGTTTCAGGCAAACAACAAGGAGAATTGCATCCAATTCCCAAAATTGAGATCCCATTCCACACCATTCATGCCGACCACCTCGGGCCATTTATTAAAAGCAAGAAAGGAAACTGTTACTTATTAGTAATCATCGATGGCTTTACAAAATATATTAATATTACACCAGTGCGTAACACCAAAAGCGCTACCTCAATTAAAGTTTTTAAAGAGCACATGAGCTATTTTGGCGCGCCATCTAGACTTATAACAGATCAAGGCACGTCTTTCACGAGTAACAGTTTCCGTTCCTTCACAAAATCGGTAGGCGTTAAGCACGTCCTTAACGCGGTAGCTACTCCACGCGCTAACGGGCAGGTTGAAAGGTTCAACAGGACAATTCTGGAGGCTCTATCTGCCAAATGTCACGACAAAGACGATAAAAGTTGGGACGAGTATGTGCCAGATATACAGGTAGGGCTAAATACTACAGTTCATAAAACAACCGGTAAATCTCCGTCCGAACTTTTATTTGGTTTTAGGATTAACAACTGCTCTGAGAATATACTTAATGAAATTATAAACGACACAATAGAAACCAATACTGATATTCTAGGACAGACAAGAGAGGAAGCTAGTAATCGTATAAATGAACAACAAGAAAGAGACAAAGCTAATTATGACTCAAAAAGAAAAACAACACACAATTACTCTGCTGGAGATTTAGTAAGCGTAAAACGTGAATCACCGAATGACGGAAAATCTAAAAAGTTAGTAAATAAGTACCAAGGTCCTTACCGCATATGCAAGTCGTTACCTAATGATCGGTTCGTTATCGAAGACACGCCGCTAACTCGCAAGCCTGGCCGGCCGCGTTACGAAAATATTGTATCGGTAGATAAATTGAAGCCCTGGTTAGTTTTTAATGAAAACCATGATCGTATGTCTGAAAAGTCTGGATCAGACTCTGAATGCAGCGATAAATCTGTCAGCGAGAATCAATAGACAGGTGTCAATTATTTAAACGTACGGTCGCTTTGATGTATCACATTGTTAATTAGTTAGTTAGTTCTTTATTGCATTCAAATCTTAGTTTAGGTTTACAAGAGATGCCTAAAATCAACATAAGGACCTGCAAGGGTGTAGCAAAGTGTACTTAAATTAAACTTTAAATATTACTTATGGTTACACTTAAATTATACAAGAAATAATACTATATATTGAAATAAATCTAATTGTAAACATTGTTCATACGTTGAATTTATATAATATGCATTTATTATCGAAACACGTATAATTGTATAGAATACAACGGACAACAAATGCAATAAAATATACTTATTGAGTGATTCAGTGATTTGTGTATTTATCTGTACAATCTGTTCGTTAGTTATATAATACAAGTTAGTTACAGTTAGTTAGATAATAATACAACTGGCGTATTTATTGTAACAATCATACTAATATTATAATATGTATAATGATAAGATGTGACAAATTTAGAGGAACATTAAGATAAATATTTGATAAATGCAAATTCTATTAATTATTAATTAATACGTAATCTGTACAAATTTTAATAAAATGTATTTAGTTAGTAAGATTTCGGAATAAGAAGCTTATGTTTAGATTACTCAGATTTATTGTACTGTCTAGCAAACTTTCAAACCGTTAACATTCACGAGCGAAGGGACTTGCTCAAATATCAGGATGACCGAGCTGTTAGGAAATGTAGGTCATTGTGTCTATTCAATCGTTAGGCATCATAGATTATATAATACATAAATGTAATAATTTAATAAATAGGGAGTTTAGTACTATTTCGAGTGGCAACACTTGGCTTCGATTGTGTCGCTCCGCCGCTTGACAGCTATCCCCGCACAAGTATCGGTGGCGGGGTGGGGTGGAGCGAGCGGGCGATATTCCGATTTTCATTCCATCGTCGGCAGCCAAGTGGAGCGAACACGTATAGAAATATAAGCTACGATAAAAGTTGAATAAGTGAAAGGTGTATTATCGTCTGATTAAAATAAGGTACGTACCGTCTTTAGAAATAATTGTTTTTAAGACTGATTTAATCGTGTATATAAAATATGACGTGACCCTTGATGTGAAATATACTTGTGATTAATTATTTCTATAAAAATGTGTTCTTATTTCCATCAAAAGATACGATCCCTTACAATAGGTATGGTGTTTTTTCTTTCGCTCTTTATCAACATCTATGGATAACTTAGGATGTAGGTAGGTAGGGAAATCTTATCCCGATTCTTAATAAAACTCGTTTTGATAAAGTCTGCACTCTTTTATTACTTTTGCTCGTCGTTGGCTAATAGAATTAAGCTCTCGCTCACTGTAGGTGTGTCCAATATAGGCAGGTTCTCTACTTCACCTGGAAGATAAAATTAATTGCATAAGAAAAATCATAGATAGCATCATTGAATATTAAGTTGTGTTTGGTCGAGGTTTCATACAAATGTATTAGCGTAACTATTAGGCCTATAAACATTAAAGGGCGCTTCTGGTGAAACGCTTATGGTGATTAAAAAAAATAAGACTTGCTACATCGAAAAATATAAATTATATATGATAGATTATGCTACAAAACCACGATGCGATATCTTTGAAATACTTTTCAGTTTAAAAAAAATGTATTTTATTTTAAAAATGTATTTAATTTACTGATTACAATTTTAGGTATATTATTTAAATTTATATAGGTATCACCAAACCCAGTGAATTCTTAAAATGTTTAATAGTGATAATTGATGGAGTCAGGCGTTACTTTGCGGAAATCCATTTATAATAAGATGGTATATACAAAATATTTAGTGTTTTTCAGCCTCGTCTTGATGTCAGTGTGAGAAATCAAAAAATATTTTTGTTTTTATGGTGTGGTTCCTCCTCACCACCGCCACACCTCACCTTATTATTCCTTTTTCTCTCAGTATCCGACTTCCTCGACACGTGTTTCGCCTTAGCACAAGGCATCCTCAGGAGATGTTGAGAAATAATAAGGTGAGGGGTGGCGGTGGTGAGGAGGAACCACACCATGAAAACAAAAATATTTTTCGATTTCTCACACTGACATCAAGACGAGGCGGAAAAACACTAAATATTTTGTATATACCATCTTATTATGTTTAATAGTTGTTAATGCTAATATTACTTAACAGCAGACGCGCCCTTAGTCTTACACATATGCCTACTATGTGTTGAGGTGTATTTTTGAAATTGGCGCATATTATTTAAGTGATATTGCATAATATGAATTTTTAGATACTTAACAATTTTTTTTCTTAATAGTACTGTTAGACAAGATATACGTTTATTTAATATCAGATAAGCGTTAATTTAAGTAATTAAACACATTTAAAAAAAATGTGAATATCTATAATTTACGTGCAAAAGCCTTTCATATTTGTAAATATTAGCTTGTATAAAAACTTGATTATTTAAACGATCATAAGGTATGTATGACAATATAATCTGATTACCGTGATTCTGCTTTAAGAATTCTTCACTGTCGTATTTCTAAACCTATTACAACTTGTCGAAATCGGTAAAAGGAACATATTCATATGCGACTTTATAGCTAATATACTCGTAAGATACGAGTTTAACTATTAGCTCCAGATTTTTGACCAATAACGCAAAGTGTCTTTTCTATCGTTAATCGGATTGATTTTGAAGATTGTCTCGGAATAACACAATTTGATCATATTACCCTTGTTTAACTATTTGAATAGTAAAAATACTCAGGCTTTCGTCATAAAAGTGTTGAACAATATATTACCAATCCTGACGATAAAGTTCATGCACTCATCTCCGTCCAGCATGGAGAAGACATTTTCGACTGGAATGTACACGTTCTGCGTGTGCTCTAAGAAGTCGGCGTCCTTTTCGCACTTACACGGGCGCCTGTAATTAGAGAGAGATGACTGTTAATTAAGTGTATAGCACTGTTAATTTTACAAAATCCTTTGCCAATGTCTCTTATTCTTAGCATTTATAACCCCAGAAGAAAAAATACGGGTTGGTTATAAATTTGACGTGTCTTGTGTGTCTGTCTGTGGCATCGTAGTTTCCAAACGATGGTTCGATTTTGACTTTATGACTTAATTTTTTTTATGATAGCAGTTATTAGTCGGGAGCTATATTTGATTAAATTGATGTCGCCAAAATGGAGAAGTACAACCTTCTTCAGATGGAGAAGTACAACCTTCTTCACATGGAGAAGGACTACCTTCTTCACAATTCTCTCAAAATAGATATTAAATGAAATTATTATGAGATGATGATAATTTCAAATCCAAGATGGCTACCATAACAAAATTCAGGGGTCTTTAAAAATTTTACTCCAGCTCTTTGAGGTGTCCAAAGTTCACTAGTGAAATAAAATTTATACGGATAAAAATATTATATACAATGATGTCTTTTTCAGCGACAAAAGCTTAAACACAGCTTTTGTCACTGAAAAAACCGTGAAAACATACATGATTTTATGGAAATCTGAATTATTCTATTTATTTTACTTATCGGAGTTACCGAAGAGAATTACGGATTTGGATATTTGAAATTATTTTTACAATTATATTTAGGTAGTATACATGGAGATTCAGCATTCGTTATCTTCAAGAAAAAACGTTCCTAACATTTAATGATAATGCTTTATATAATAACTTAATAACTTTATCAATACCAGTCAGCAATTTGCTAGCATGTTTTTTCTCATATTTTGAAATAAGTAGGTACTAGAGAAAATAACACCAAGCGAAATGAAACGTTCACAGTTGAAATTATAGCGAATACGTGCTTGAAACGTAACGCGCAAAGATACAAATAAATTCAAAAATAATAACGCATCGCGAGAAAAACAACATAAACGAGCGAAACTTTTTCCTAAATTACACAATAAAATTTGTATGCTCCCTAGAGAAATAAATATTTTCAACAAAGTTTGTAAGCGATATGGCATCATTTACAAGCGGGAGAATCGCGCCAGGAATATCTCGGCGTCTTTGCATGGAGCCAATTTATACTTTTCGGTACGATATTTTCGAAATGCCACGCGAATAAGAAGGTATAAGAGAACATAACAGAACATTATAACGCTTAACACTCAAAGTCTTCTTTAGGATTTTACCTGTATCGAGAAAGCTATGCAATATTAACAAATTCATGCACAACACACACATAACCGGTAACAGACATTATAAATCGTCGTCGTCAGAACAGAATCAGTTCCATGAGTAACTAGGTAGATTAGTTTCGTAGGTTATTTAATGTGTATTTATAGTTCTGCGAACTGTAGGACAGCTGATGATATTTTTTTGTATAAAAACAAACGACAACCTTTGAACCGATATTTTTTTGATATAGGATTAGGAACAGTAGTTTTGCTGACGCTAAAAAAATATACAATTGCTTTAAATAATGATTTACAGAAACGCTTTGAATTAATTTTTTGACCGTTAAACAATTAAATTCATCAAAAAGGTCGAAACTGAACTTTGAAATCACAGTTTCTCCTTTTTTTCAAAAATTAGAAACTGTGATTTAGACGATTAGGGCCGTTTTTATTTATTTTTTCTATAATAAACTAAAAAGAATTTCAAAAATATCGTGTCGCGTTTCTGTACATTTATCTATTACCGAATCGTATATATTTTTTCAACTTTATTTGATGTACCGAGTCTTGTATTTATTAAAAGTTCTATGGCGCGTTTTACCAGAAGCGCCCCTTAACGTAAATCATATAACCTTTACAGGTCCGAAGTAGGAACTTGTTTGTTTACGTCATGTGATATTTTACCTGTATACAATCCTTTTGCTGGGGAAATTGGGCAGGAACAGGTCGATTTCAAAGTAATAATTCTCCGCTTGATCGTCGTTCACCAGGACGGTCCACATCATTCTGCCTGCAGAATAATACGAAACATTATAATATACTGGGTTAACATTATTTAGCAACATTTTTTGTAAATCAAAGTCAAGTATCTTGGAAAAATAAGAACGAAACATCAGCTTATCCATAAAATAACTCCGTGTCATGAGGGAGCAACAGCTGATTATTTTTTAATGGGATCATAACAATAGTGCAGTCGTTGTTTTCCTCGAGTTTTAAATTTCAATGTAATATTTCACTAATTTTGAATGGATGCATAACGTTTCTACTGTAATTAGTAAATTTTTGTAGCACCTATCCACATGTTTGTGAACGCACAAATCTCTGAATTTCCCCTACCAATATATATAGCACAATTATATAAACTTACCTCCTTTCCTATCATAAATCTGGTACACGTTGAAGACCTTCTCGTAGCATCTGAGTAGGAAGTAGTTGAGCACTGGCTCTGTCCTCTTGCCGTCCCAGCGGTCCTTGACCGTGATGAACGGCAGGTCACTGACCCTCTCCTTGTGGTTCACGAAACAGTGGTCCATCCATTCCCCCGCTCGACCTTCCCATTTGCAAGCCCCTAAGGACGGAATCTGACTTTAGTTGCTTATAAACAGAGCTGTTTGTACGGATTAAGTTCGCGGGTGTAATGAAGACTGGGTTGCTCCAAATTACTGAGGGTTTACAAGATTTCTAGTTGTATGTATGTAGCAGTTTCATGATAACATGAGTGTGAAGGCGATTGCTTCCGATGCCAAGTACTCGCGAAATTGCATTATTTGCTTATTTGACAGATATTTAGCGGCTGTTTGATAGGTAACCCAAACGTAGTCGCGATTTTTCTTAATTATTTACAACTATTTTTGTTAAAAGTAAGCAACTGTATTAATAAATAGTCACTAAATTAAAAAAATCTAAACTCGATAGACACAATACATAACATACGCATATTTTTAAATAAAAAATAAGCTGGAAGCGAACGTCACGTTATATAATATAATATTTATTCCATTGGGAATCACGGTCGAAATTTTTTTTACAGTTGATATCTTTGATAAGTAATTATGAAGCGACGGAACTAGGTTTATCTAACCCATACCTAGTTTCGTCCCTTCAATTCAATTCAATTCAATGTCATTTATTTCGATATTATAATCATTCATCTTTACTTATCAAAGATAATTTTATTTTCCTCATTAAACTACCTAATTCTGTTCCTTTATCGGAGAGATTGAAATGATAAGTTAGTTTTTAGTTTAAGATTGTAGTAATACATTACAAGGATTTTTTAAAACAGTACTGCAGTGTTATTACAGATTTTTTGTTAAGTTTGGGCTTAATTACTTACTTTGTTTTAAGAGGGCGGCGAATTGGTTCTAGTGGGAGATTCGTAATGATAGGAATATCCTTTTGGAAATTTAGCTAAAAATACCATACTGTACTAAAAATACATGTTTAAAGTAATCATAGCTATATAGAATTGTGTCAAAGGTACACTTAACTACTAATTTTAACCGACGATAAAACGGAGGAGCTTCTCAAGTGGATGCGTATTTTTATGTGTAGGTAGGTAACTTTTTACAGATTAGTCCGGTTTTGGTAACTCTTTTTTACTAGAAAGGGTATACCCCAAAATTAATCCCATATAAATTTCATTAATAACGGTCCAATAGTCTTTTTAATCATAATAACCTTTTATTTTGTTTGAGTATACAAAAATGTTATAATTGTGACATACTCGTGTGTTTTGCGTACTGAATTGGAGTCCGTATTCATTTTTAATGAAATTTTTAAAGTTCATATTATTGTACTATATTCTTTTTTAATTCACACTTCATTAAAAATAACCAAGTTATTTGTAATACGAATAATATATACTATTTAAGTTGAAAACGGTTATTAATTATTTATATGTAAAAGAATTTGCTGCTACAAAGTTGTTAAAAAGCTACAGTTCAGATCTTTATTCAGTCCGATACCTTTAACAAAGGATAATTAAACGGTGTCAATCATGATAATGAGCGTGGGTGTCTAATAATTCAGTGTTATTAATAAATTCCACGTTTCGTGCATTTCATTTAGGTAGATCCATGTACAATTTCATGTACTAACATAAAAAGGTAATGAATTGATAAAACTTCAAAATATCACAATATATATAATAGAAATGTAAGAATATTTCCTCTGCTATTCGTTATAACAGACATCCTTTGCTCGTAAAATTTGCAGTGTCTATATAGCCACGCACGAGTAACTTGTTATATTAACTTTTTTCTTTAAACAAGTAGTTAAAAGTGACTTAGTAAACCCAACTGATCGCGAGATGCAGCTAATATAGCCTATGATCATCTGCAGGTGAAAACGTATCTATCAACACGACTCACATAAAATACGGCGTGCCAAAGAAATATATACACACATACACACACTCGAAAAAATATCCGACCTTCTTTCGCAGCCGGATGAAAAATAAATGATTACCAACTTCCATTACAAAAGGCGCCGATAAAACCTTATAAGTTACTTCGATTGAAAAATCAAATCTTTGAACCGATTTTAAATGTCTTCGCTAGAGAAATTCGTAAACAAAACAGATTTTTTCAAATCGGATCAGTCGTCTCCGAAAAATCAATTATAAAAAATAACATTTAAAGAAACATTTAGTCGAATTGACTACCACTTCTTTTTTGGAAGTCTAAAACTGTATCAAATACTGAACAGGATAGTGGAACTAGTCTAAGCAAATATCATATTCTTTGAGTCTAAGAGTTCTCAAAAGTAGTTTAGCAGCAAACAATCACACTGGCCTTTGGATTTTATACGTGTATATTGACTGCCTCCGTGACGGACAAATGCTTTTTCTATTACAAAAAAACTTTCTTAGCGTTTTCTTAACGTATTAATACCATAAAACTAATTAGTTCCGCGAACTGTTGACTACGCGACCACAATAATTTTGCGGTTACATAATTTTTATAAGTTTCAAAACGACTTTCGAAAACATCAAAGTCAATGCGTGGTATTGAAGCGAATAATGATCGTTACCGTGGAAACTGACATCTTCGATTCGTTCTGGTAAGCCACACTATTTTAGACTTTATTTCTCGAGTAATTAAATTTGTCATGAATTTGGCATTTTCAAGCAATTTACCCCCTTAAGGAATGTCCCCAAACAAAAACCCCTTATGACTAAAACATTCTAAAAAATACTTTGGACTCGCTCAGTCAAAACCTCACAATGAAATAGAATTTTTTTCCAATTAAACCGCGCAAGAACATAAAAATACATACTCCGGGACCGCGCAGCAGCTTTACTTCGGAACCTTGCATATTTGCATCAAAGTCACTCATCCCTCTATAATACTTTTTAAGCAAAATTTGGCCGCAACTTTCTGTAATATCGTTTTCTTCTTGATTTTAGCAAATAAACTTACGGTTATATCTTATGAGAAATAGCAAATAAACACGGTTTTAGCGAAAACCCCAGTATATTTATTTAAAGTTCTTGTAGTTTGTACAATATGTAAAATTTACTGGAATAGATATATCCGTCACTTTTTGAATGGGTTCTGAGTGTTAAACGTTAGTTTTATACATATTTAAACTAAAAAGATCTCCTAAATATTATGATTTAATTAGCGAGCCAAGGCTACTACGTCTCTTTTTTATCTTTTTATATCATCTATCAACTTACAAATTTTGAGTTATAGGTGTAAAAATTTCTTACCATATACTCTGGCCATGAAGCAGTTGATGATCCTAAACTGACAATGTGGGGCATGTTTTTCCAACAAAGTTAGCGTGGCGTGCTTCGGGCATCCTGGGTTCGTGCACGGAAACAGTACTTTGTTGGCTAGTGACTCTAGCACAGCTGGTCGAATGGGTGAAATTTCGTTCTGAAATTGATGAAAGTTAGCACATAAAATTTATTAGATAAAGTTGTTCAAACTATTTGTTCAAACAAAGCACCTTGTTAATAATGGCATTGATTTGTTGAATAAAACACTTTTAAATAGAGGCCCTAATATAGTTTTCTGTATTCGAAGTTTGACGTAACTAACAAGCAGCTATAGATATATAGGTAGATAACACTGTTCTAAGAAATGTTACACTGGTACTTAGCTCTTAGTATCATGATCCTTGGATTCATATAACAGTTGCACTTGATTTATGCCAGCTCTTTGAAAGTCATAAAAAGAATGCTTTACAAAACATTGATCTAGCACACATTGTTGATGTAGCTGACAGAACATTCAGTAATTAGGCTCTAAACTTGAAGAAATTATGACAAACTAATAGATAATTATAGTCAATAACTAGTTGAAAAGGCAGTAATATGCCGAAAATTACAACAATCTGACAGACCTAACACTAACCTGACAGATATGACACTGGTAGCTCTTCCCATAGCACGGCCCACATATGCTATGTCCACCCACACACAGGTGGATGGGCGGTTTCATATAACGGTTGCACTTGGTGCATGTCAGCTCCTTGATCAGGCTCTCGTAGTGCTCCGTCTCTAACAGCGAGCTCAATACTACTGGGGAGGAGAAATCCTTCATTAATGTAAAAATGACAATGTTAATGATGCTATATTAGTTTTAGTATGCCTTGCAGGTGTTCTTCTAATTTGTATAAAAGTAGCTTTTACCCGCGGGTTCGTCCGCGTTATATTAGTTTTCACGAGAAAATGTAGCCCAGCCTACTCTCTAGACCCCGAAATGTCTCTTTTATATTCTCTGTTGAGTTACC
The DNA here is from genome assembly GCA_947049295.1 of Ligdia adustata. Taxonomy (NCBI): domain Eukaryota; kingdom Metazoa; phylum Arthropoda; class Insecta; order Lepidoptera; family Geometridae; genus Ligdia; species Ligdia adustata. The sequence continues at coordinate 6,360,666 of OX346225.1, read as the reverse complement.
TTTGTTTTGTGTGCAAGTCAACACTCTATAATTATTACCAGAAAGTCTCGATTGTATAATCTCGTTCTCTTTATGCTGCAGTTTAGTAGTTCATATTGCACGTAATACGAAATGTGTTCGATTTTTTAGTTTCATTAATTAGAACAGTTTCCAAGATTCTAGGTTTTGTGGATGTGAAGATATTTGTGTCATATTGAATGAAATGATGGAAAGTTTACCATTTCTTGTATATTTTCTTAATAACATGTATGATATTACATAAATATATATACTCTTTTTAGTAAGACTAGTAGCGGTCACTTGTGACTTTGCACACGACTTATAATTTTGAACCCCAATTTGACCCCCTTAGTAGTTGAATTTTCAAAAAAATTTTTTCAGTATATGTCAAGTTCTTAATATGTCTCAGGTTCAGCGGTTTAGGCTCTGCGTAGAGTGTGTTATGTCAGTCAGTCAGTCAAGACTTACTCTTTTACACATATATAGATTAAGAGACATACCCGGATATTGGTGATGATAATAATATGGTATGGTGAATGCAGTACTCGCTCCAATAAGACAATTTTACTGTAGTTGTTTCGATGATTACAAACAAGTCTATTTATTCGCTCATTAGCCAATTTTTTTGTCGTAACAATTATAATACAGATTTCTATTTGGAAAAAATATGATTAAATGTATATTAATTTTAAATATAATTTGACTAAAACAATATTATTTTACTATTATTTTAAATATAAAACAACAAGTCTTTTACGCGTCTACTAAACTCTAACACTGAGATTTTTAATTTATTGGAAAAAATCTAATACCTCTCAAAGAAATTCGAAGGCTATTGTTGAAGGAGTTTTTGTACCCGATATTAAAAATTCCTATCCAGAAATATTCACTGAATTTAGGTTTTCAGTTTATTAACATTTTTGTTCTCAAAGTATCCGAACTATGCCTGCGTCATGATTAGTTTAACTACTATACGAATAAAAGTCTTTATAATAAGGATCAGAATCGTTTGTAAGATATAGAAAAGTAACGTTTGCTGTATCGATCGTTAGCATCAACGTGCCTTTTGTTTTAATAGAAACTAATTCGTAAACTGTAAGTATAGCACAATACTGCGGTATAAAATGGTCGACAACAGGTGTTTTGTCAGCATAATAACGTCAGAACAAAATTTGGTTGTGTAAGATAGTCGGAATAATACTGTCTGGTTGATTTTCTTAGCTAATTAGTAAGTCGTTAAAAATAATTAAATACAACTAAACAAAAGTAGGTAAAAGTAGGTGGAAGTAGGTGTAAGTAAAAGTAGGTGTAAGTAAAAGTACGTGGAAGTCAGGCTGAAAAAGTGTTACTGTACTCATAAAAAATTGTGGAGAAATTTTCTCAAAACGACTGATCCTCTTGCGCTCTTTTTGAGCCAATAGTAAAACTTGTTCGTCACCATGACTTCCTTGAAGTTTCAAGATCTTACACAATACATATTTTACACAGTGCAGCTGTTAACTAACTTAAAGAAAAATCTTGCAGAAATTATCTGCAATCACAGAATTCACACAACCCAATGGATTCCTTCGATGATCACACAACACATCCACCACGCACTAATACACGAATTCGCATTTAATATCACAAAATACCTCACTATTAATAACTAACATTTTCTTCCGGACAACGAAGACGTAGACATACTGAAATGACACTGTTTACTAAGAACGTTCACACAAATCGGAGTACACCGGTGCACTTAACATTGAACATATTAAAAAGTCTTCGATTAGTTCTCGATGGGTAGTGATTAGAGCGTAATCGTAGTGCCATTTTCAGTGATAAGACTGGCTTGTGTATTTGAGTACAGTCGTAGTTGGCGACAGAGTGTGCCGCGGCTATTTATGCGGCAAGGTCGCGCGTGAGCCGCGACTGACCGGTAGACTAGCGCTAGCCACAGATGCCACAGAATAATTTAATAGTGCCACTGGCTAGCCAAACAAATAAAGTGTAACGGTAATTTTTATATCACCTACCTTTATAATGTTCAGCTTTCGCTGATGTAGCTTTTTTAAGAATCGAATGACATCATAAGGATGTTCCAGCCGTAGAACCGTGCACGTGCAAGTTAATGTCATGAAGTGTCAACTTAATATTTGCTGTAGTCTGTTTTTTTATCAAAATAATATCCACCAAATGTAATAAGTACATGCTTAGCTAAATATGTAGGTACTTTTACTATTTGTTGTGTCTCAGATGTGAATATTTAGACATATGAAAGTTACTATTTTCGTAATATTATGTAATAGGCCTAGTAATACACGTATTTATAACTCGTTTCCCCCGTATGTCAGCTGTTTGGGTTACGTGTATGTACTATTACTGTCTTATTACGCAAGTGCCTTTATTAACATTAACAAAATGACTTACTACGACAACAAAAACTTATAGCAGAAAGATTACCTATATACTCCAAAACACCACCAGAAGGCAAATTGCTAGCCGCATCACCACGCTGAATGGAAATGCTTATATGTTGTCTTATTACTAAACGTTTCAACATGCTCAATTTTTTATGTCTCGTTTTATACGATAGAGAACGTCATGTGCAAACACGACGAAAGATGTCAAACATTGAGACGCATTTATAAATAAGACCGTTAAAGATTGTACTGTTGAAAGATACATTTAGTTAATTTACCCACAAAAAACTTTTTTATTCTCTCATCTCTGAAAGAGTATTTTTGCTCTTCGATATCTGAGTACAGAGCCGTTTGTATCCTCTAGAAAACTTCTACTTCTTTGGTGCCAAACTTATCACTCAACCTTTTCTAATTTGTTAAATACTCAGACTTGGAATCTTTTTGGTGTACGTCAGAGAAAAACTACAAAACTTTACTTATTTTTTTTACATTTAATCATTTTCTCGCTGGCTGAAGCAGGATGAAACCTTACGAGTTGCACTCGAGTACAAAAATTTTTCACTTCGTGCTCTTTTGATTCGCTCTGGAATGCTCGCGCTCAGGATTATAATTTTTGCATCCTTCGCTTGCTCGGTCATCAATATTGAACACGTGGTTTAAAAGCAACTTAGCACTCTTGTATAACAAATAACTATTCTTATACCTACCTCAAACTCAATCTCAAAACATGTATATAATAATGTTCTTCAAAATTTGATATTCCATTTACATATTTTTCTTGTATCTTTAAGGCAGTATATAGTTAATGTCTTATAATTTTGTATTTGATTTTATTACTTATAAAATTTCTTAGAGTCATATTACTACTACCACATTGATTTAAAATTGTTAGTAAACACAATTTAATACGTACCGGTAGTCACTGACCCGGATAATCCATTTGGTAAATTCATCACTATTACTTATTTCTTATTCTAAATATTATTATTTTTTTATTGTTAATAAAACGAATGCACCTATACCGATGCTTGTGTAAAATGATATTTTTTACATAAGAAATATATCTTTTCGGAGCACTATCTTGATTTATATTAATTGTTTGTAAGTATGTTTGTATAATATTTATTTACGTGTTTCGCTTTGAATGAAATATGGTTATTATAATCTTAAAGCACTGATTTTGAAAGGTTGAATTGCATAGTATATATTGCTCTTACAATGTTTATACGAACTAATTTAGTAAATTGCTTACTTAGAACCATATAAACCCAACGCACTGCAAGAATACATAAATTTTGTCAATTGCTTAGACCACAAAATTGACAAATTAATTAGACTTATGTCACATGCTACCGAGCGCCCGCGTTTTAGGTTTAGGTCTCGGCTAACAAATAGCTAATCATTAAATCAAACTCTTTTCTACCGACTCCTAAAAATGAGGAGGTTTTCAATACGACTGTTTTTTTAAGTTACTGTTACCTGATTTCTCGAAGACTGCTGGATTAATCAGAAAACATATTATTTTGAAAGGTTATACCTCGCACAAGTGGTCCGATTTCAATTTTATAAAAAAAATCAAGATAATAATCCTGTTTTGGTAAAAAAATATGTGAGGTATAGTGTTCTTACTTGTTCTTCATAGAACTAATTACTACTGTTTATACGTAGAAAACCACGGTACATTACTAGCTAAAAATAGGTAAATTAAATCCGTATTGATCAAACTGATACCAATAACCCGCGATACCAAATCGTTATCGTTATCACTGAAAATGCCGCAGTGTATGTACGTAAATCATTATCAGGTGATTACTGCTTATTGTTCGTGAGGCTTCGTACGGTACAGAGTAATGCAGCCAATGTGGTTTGGTAATTATATTAATTGAGAATACAGACCACTGAAAATATTATGTAGCTGGCAAGGTGTGCCAGATACTGATAAATAGAAACAAAAATATTAATTACTACACATGTAGCAACCTTACCTTATCGAAATATATCTTTTAAATCCTTTTGTATTACAAAAATGCAATATTGATAAACTCAAGTAGATCTTACGGTCTCTCAGTTAACCCATCTAAAACACAATGTATCATTATCGGAAGCTCCCGTACGATTTCTAAAATTGACTGGTTTCGCTTTCCTCAGGTATTTTTTCTATGGCGTTCCAATTAGTATAAGCAAAACTGTGAAAAATTTAGAAATTATCATGGATAAATCACTTTCCTGGACTCCACAGCTCGAAAAGACTTTGCATCTGCAGCTTCCTTAAGAAGACTGCGTAATTTTCTACCGATTACTACTAAAACTGCACTAGTCTCTTCACTACTTCTTCCAATATTAGATTACGCAGACGCTTGTTGTTTAGATGTAACCGAGGAGCAACTCGACAAGCTCGAGCGTTTACAAAATTTCTGCATTCGATATTTGGGTTGCGCAAATATGACCACATCTATGAATACCGTAAGAAGCTCAAATGGCTACCTATTCGCTTTCGCCGTAATTCTCTTATTCTGTCTTTTCTGTACAAAATATTATTCATCCCAACCACTCCCTCTTACTTGTATTCGTTTTTGTGACTGCTTCCCACTCAACTTCCCTGCGATTCTCATGTGATCTTCATCTTATGTTGCCAAATCCCTCATCTACCAACTCTTTCTTTCAGGCATCATTTACTGTGCAAGCTTACTGTGTGCAAGCTTACTGTGTCGTGTTATGGAACACGCTGCCATTGCCAGTCAGACAGGCTAAATCTATTTTTATATTTAAGAATTGGTTGAACAACTGCTATATTTCGATAAGTTATTTGTCGAAACTTCTGTTTGTGTATTTGTGTTGTGTTTGTTGTTGTTGTTGAATGTTTTTTAACTTCTCTCATTAGTACATCTTTTTTGTTTTCATTTGTCTATATAAATAATTGTATTGTAAGGGTTATTGTGTATTTTTTTCTGTTAGTATTTATTGTGTTACACCGATGTGTTTTTCTCATAAAGTCCGATCCACCAAAGGATGCCTGGAAGAAATCACTTTAGGCGATAAGGCCGCCATATGTACTGCCAATGTTTTATGATATCTGTTTGAAATGTATATGTATATTTTTGGTGTACAATAAAGTTATATGTGAATTTGAGTTTGAAAATACAACAAGAGAAGCATTAAAATTCGTGACAAAGCTTAATTCCGTTTCCTTCTTCATTTTTGTCTTACACCTCCCTTTTCCATGTGATGTAATTCAGCATACATGCCGCTCTATCACGAGCAGAACGCTCGTGTGGGTCTGTTACCCAATAAACCTCTACGGTGTCCCTCCTCGACCGCTTACTGCCGGGACACGGGTACGTTGTATAGTACTGCCCGAGAACCGCCACGACTTTCCGTTGCCGGAGTCATTCCCCTGGGTTGCCCCCCTGGCTCTCGAACTGGTTACCTTGTCATGTATCGGCGTACCGCAACCAGATCCAGGACCATAGCACTATGTGGGCGTCAGTCAACCCCGTGTTTAGACGCCCGAGGTCCAGCGAAAAATCAGTAATGGCCCTGCCGCCTACCACTGCGGCCGCTAAAAGTCCTGCTCCTTCACGTACACCATCATACGGTGACGCGAAAATAGAGAGAGAGTGGCACACCTCAATACCGATAATCTTCTTCCGCCGTATTTACATCTCTTAGTTCCGATGTCCCTACAAAATTCCACAACCTGCCTCTGAAGCCGAGAAAACTGGGGCATTCTCGAGAGATTCTATCATGGTCGATATATAGGGTTATGGATAATGGGCGTTACAAAGCAGTAGAGCGTCCACTTATTAAAAAGATGTACACCATTAACTGAAAGAACTACGCAGAATCGTATAGTATTTTTATCTTGAACTACTATTTTTAATCGACTATGAAGTAAGAGACCAGTCTTGAGGCCCCAAAAAGTAACCTAGTACAGTGTACATGGTTACTTTTTGGGGCCTTAACTTTACAATTCGGCAGGCGCTTATATAATATTTTCGATTTTATATTACAACTAGCTGTACCCGCGACTTCGTTCGGGAATGCTAACCTTTCATTATTATGTCAGTGGGACTTAAATAATATAGAAATAATTTCAGTGGTCCTTCTTAAATCTTATCATTTTAAAAGATACAATATCATAGTATTGATTTAAACTGTAAATTTTATTAATAAAAGCGATACAGATAAGTTCGCACAATTATGTTCAGCATGTTAAGATTCTGCATATCATAAACGCCTAGAAATTTAATTTTACGAATTCTGCACTCATTTTAACCCGTAGGATTTTGTTTTGCTAATGTACATACATTAGCAATCCCGATTGCCTATTTATTTTTTATTCAAGACAGCTAGGCATTTGACAACCAGCTCGCACGACTACAGAAACCAGCGAGACTGTGACCCCTCGATGAACCATGCCTAGTCTGGAATACACTGGTTCTCAAAAAAGGCCACCGCAACACACCATTAGCTGTTTGGCGACAGATTATTCAACTTGAGGGCTAGCTAGTTAGCTAGGCAATTATTAAGATTGCCCTTCCGCCGTACTATGGTTTCCATACGATGTTATCCTTCACCGGTAGCTCAGGTTCTTATTGCGTATTTAGTGTCTCTCGCACGGCAATCTACCATCATTAAATACACGGTCACCATCGCTACAAAAAATTGTGGACGCTATGTGTTGACACATATGTCTCATATGTGTGCTATGTCCATCTAGGGCTACAGTATCGCTGATTTCCGTGGTCGTGCGAACTTGTGATCAAATACCTAGTTGTGTAGTATAAATAAATAAATATACGTACAATCATTACCTATGCCAAAAAAAAACTATAATAATAAATAAACCAGCTATAACTCTAAAATAATAATAAAAAAAACTACAATACCGATTTCGTATTTTTATGCAGTACAATAATTTCAGTTATCTCTTTCTAATAAGTAATTTCAATAGTAAAAACTTCCTTGCTATGACTTTTTATGTAGGCGTCTAATAAAAGATTTTTTGTTACAACTAAAAAATTAAATAGTATTTTTTTGGGTACAATAATTTGAGTTAGTCATTACTAACAAAAAAATCATCCTTACCGAAGCACGCGTTACCGACTTATAGTTAAATACGACTTTCATGCGTCCCACGGGAACCTCTACTAATTATCGGGATACCATCATTTCAGTTAGACTTTTGGAATAAAAAAAAGAAATTATCCAAATCAAAGCACGCGTTACCGAGTTCTAGTTTAAAACGATTTTCATCTCCGTCTCACGGGAAACCCCCTAATTTTTTGGGATAACATTAATTTCAGTTAGTTTTTTCTAACAAACAAAGAATCATCCAAATCAAAGCACGCCTTACTGAGCTATAATTAAATAAGACATCCCCCTCCCACGAGAACCCCTTCTGAGTTTCGGGATAAAAAGTAGATAAGATCCTACCTCATTGTATAAACCTTAAGCATACCAAGTTTCATTAGAATCCATCCAGCAGTTCCGAAGTTATGGAAAGTCCAGAAACAGTCAGACAAAATTTAGGAAAATATAGATTTGGGGTCTATATCTATATATTTTTTTTTATATTTTTAATGTACAGAATTTGACCTGTTACAGTTTTATTAAAAAGTATAGATTTTATCAAACAACTAAACCGTTTTTGAGAAAATTTACATAGAACTACCACTAAAGATTTCTTGTTGATGTAGTAATCATGTAAAACATATAAAAAACCACCGTGAGTCGATTGGAACTTATCCTCCTACAAGGCGAATAAAAACATTACGTAGTTTCATTGAGTTTAAGTGAGTCGTGCTGAAAGATAATATTAAAAAAACATTAACAATAACTAGAAACACTTCAGTATAAGTAAAATATTTGCGCTACATTCTCCGTAGTTGCGCTAAATCCAATTTTATCATTAATATTAAATTTATCTAGAGTGCATTGTGCCACTGAACAATTGGGAGCTTCACTAGCATAATATCAAACTAGAATTTTAATACTTAGTACTGCTGTAGCACTAAACATAAACTGAAAACTTTATTAGCTAGATTAAGGCAAGAGCAGTAATATCATGATTTTGTATTTTCTCTAAAGAAAATTCTTATGCAAAAGTGTATTAACATATTAGAGAAGGAAGTTGGAAACTTGTATGAAAATGCGTCTGTTATCTGATATTACGCTCCAATCTGCACAATTAAAATAAAGCTTTGCAGCTAAATAAGCCAGTGTTAATTTGTCTATTTAAAAAACGCTGGTGATGGATGGCTAATTAAATAGTTAGAATATATTTTCATGTCCCTATGCATATATGTTATGTTTAGAAAATAAAAAAGAACGAGATAAAAATACTCGTTACACCGCAAGTAGGGTTTAATACCGACCGGATATTTTGACAGTTCGAACAGGTCTAAACGATGTACCGTTTTTTATCGAATATACCGATCATTATTGAAGGTTCGATATACTCGATATAAATATAAATATACCATACATAAAGTTTCGTCATATAGAAAATCTGCATAAAATATACAAGGATTTTTTCACAAAAATGACAAAGAGAGACTGCGCAGTGATCAACGGGATTTGAGGGATGACAATATCTCATCGTTTGGGGTCCCTTCCAAAGCCCTCATTAAAATGCCGGTCCAAGGGGACATCATAAAAATATCTTTGGTAACTTATATATACGAATAGGTACTTTGTTAGGAACAGAGAACAAGTTTTAGAATATCTTTTGATAATATTGTGTACGTGGACGGAATGGAAGCGATTGATTTTACGACTAGGAAGTTATTTTTTTACAGATAATAATAAGCTTTCGCTTGACCGCAGCTTACCCGTTGTTAAGTGACGATGAGGCCTAGGATATAGGTTGTGTAGAAACCGATTCTCTTGCGACTAGAAGATAAGAAATGAAAGAAGTTTTTTGAACTTTATTACTATGGTCCGTGCGTAATTGCGAAATTATTTTTGTTGGTTTGTCGGTATCTCATCAACTGAGTGAAGGTTTAACTTTTTTTGCACAGATATTGTTCGGAAAATAGTTTACCGGGATATAAGATATGCTAGAAAAGTCACGAGTAAATACTAGTATACCCATTTATTTATTTATTATATACATATTTCGAAATAAAATTAGATATTAGAAAATATTAAACAAGTCTGAATTTATCATCTTCGGTTTTGCATTTAGTTACCGCTGCTAGTACCTTCATTCTCAGGTAGTTAGCAACTTTTCCATTTTGCAACTCGAAAGTTTCCAAATCATTCCTTTTGAAATGATATTTAAAGTCTTAAAAACTTGGACCCCGTATTAAAGTGCTCACAATTTCACGGCGAGACGAAAAATTTGCATCTCAACATTCGTATTAAATTCAAATTAAACTTTTAGTAAACTATGAACAGAACTATGAAATTCGTCACGAAATTTTTATTTTATAGAACTTTAATTTTATTTATGAATACGAAATATAATCATATTATATATTTACTATACGTACTAACGGCATCACAATATTGTCAATGTAAAAAAAAAAATTGAAAACTTTACTTGTAAAAGAAATAAAACAAATGTAAAAGAAATCAGGTAACAATTAACTAACTTTAATATTATATAATTAATGAAACAATAAAAATCGAAGCTTTAGCGTTATGCACTTAAGCATCGCACTGCATTGGTATGGATCTTCTTTACAAACAGGGTGCATTTCTCCCTAAGACGCTGGTCAAACTAGGTTACGGATTTGTCCTAGGCTGCCTTCGAAGAATCTCCGATATGTATTGGAAGCCCAGTTGCCATATACACCACTACTTTTTTCGTTATAAATAGCGAGGACTTATCACGAATTAGATAAAATCAATAAAATTCAGAACTACATTGTCATTATAATCTTAACATTATTTTTTCATCCCCTTGTCACAGAAAGAGTATTTTTGCTTTTCAATATCTGAGTGCAAAAGCCGTATATCCGCTATATGGTAAAGTAAATTGAATTTAGAACATCGTGTGCACTAAGTTTGAATTCAAAACATTATTAAACCTATTACTTCTACCTCTATGGTGCTAAACTTATCATACAACCTTTTGTAATTGGTTAAAAATCTTTTGGTTAATTTAAAGTAAAATAAGTAAAAGATTTTGCCCGCGTCATTTTATATTAGTCATTTCTTGCCTGAGGTGGGATAAAAAGTTACGTGTTGCACTCTTGTATAACAAAAAACTATTCTCTAATAATGTCGTGTTAATTTCACATGCCTAAGCGCGATATGTCTCAAATTTCGAGTCAGCTCTTATTTATAATTATGTCAATTTAACGTTACTAAAAATCCAAGCTTAGAAACTATAAAGCAATTTAGGCTCTTCCTAAAAAATATCCTTACTCTTTTATCCATCAATTTATACCTAAATTTGTCCTGCCGTTATAACAAACTTTCGCAGTATTGATTAGGTAACTTAATTATTTTAAAACGGCTAACGTTATGATTAGTCTAATTAGGCTAATTATAACTCTCCATTATAAGATTTTAAAATGGACCCTCGTCGTAAAACATACTATAAGGCATAACATACTATAAGAAAACGTTGAATAGTTCAATCATCTCCACTAACAAAAACAAATTGTTTATATGTCAGACAGTAGATACATTTGTTCTTGTTTCCGTGCCAAAGTCCCATCTGATGGTCTACTTAAAAACAAATAAACAAGAGAGACGCCAGCGACCGCTTAGCAACCAATATAAATAAATTTATGTATCAATAATGAATGATAACAGGCACGTTTCTGACAAATATTTAAAATGTTCTTATCAGTGTTTATGTCACCCAATTACTTCAAGTTCCATCAAACAAAGTTAGCAATATGAAGTAAACAACCTTATCTGTGACATTATAAAAGCACATTTCGTAATTACGAGGACATTGTTCGAACTTTTATACCAGCTTTAATCATTATTGAGAATTATGAGTCTTAAAGGTTTTTCCACACAAACTTTAGTGATTTACTAGGACCAAGATGAGGGTTACTTTTTTACATGACTAGCCATTAAAAATAGGTTCGACTCATGTGCGAGTCGGACTCGCGTACGAAGTGTTCCGTACCGTTTTCTATACAACAACATTGGGTCCAGTTTTTACACGTTGACGTCATTGATAACGACCAAAAAAAAAGCATAAAAAATATACGTTTGTTGTAAGTAAATATTTATTAAATTTTAACTGTCTCACTATCACGCTTCATAAGTTACAGCCTAGTGACAGACAGAGGGACGAACGGATAGCGAAGTGTTAGTAATAGGATCCCGTTTTTACCCTTTAAATATATTTTTAAAGCACAACAAACAAAAAACACCAGAATATAATATAAATAAAACATAGTACATTTTCGGAACATGCATGTTTGATTTGAGATACGTCCAGATTTTTTGTAAAAAAACGCGTAATCCGACTGCTATTTTGGATTAAGTAGGCATATTATTTTACCTAGTAAGGGCACTTGTTTAAAATTAAAATAAATTTGTACATAAGTGGAACTTTACTGATAAAACATTTATGTTAGCTGCAATTTTCCCTTCTTTTTCGTATAGGTAGAGTAAGTAACTCTATAAAATGTGGCAAGGTTTCTATCTGTAGATGTAAAGTACAGTTTATATTCTGGCATTGGAAACCGTCAAACAACAATTTAACGATTCATCTGATCCATGATATTGCTTAGTTGTATATGGCAGCAAGCGGTCACCCATCTACTCGTAACAGGTGACCGGGCTCAACGTTGCTTAACATCGGTGATGGTTGGTGTTAGAAACATAATCATAATCAGCTTATTCTCGTTTAATGCTGGACATAAGCCTCTTCCATGGCACGCTACTCAGCCCTATCATGGGTCTCTCGCCTCTATCTCCTGCCAGCACTATTCGTACGTTACCGGCTCGTGGTCTTTGCTCGAAAACTTATCTAGTCCTTCGATTGTCGGTTCAATCGGTTAGAAACAGCTCAGATGAAACGCCTACAAATGACACAAACCTCTCCCATCCTTAATTTGAAATCTCTATAAGTACTTGTACCACATAATATTACTCTCGTAAAATATATAACAGGTGAACATGCAGGTGTATCGTTATCTAGAAAGTGCATGCCAGGAATGTCACTGCGATATATTGCGCTCTACATCAAGTGGTGACGACATTTGTGACACTAAAATGTTGGGAAGTATTTTACGGGATGACAGAGCAAAAGCTTTCCTCTCAAGGTTTAGTAATAAAAGTTATGCTATAATATAGAGAGAAATAATCTTTTTATAATAAAATGCAAATGTTTCATGTGATAAAAGCTCGTAAGAGATTGTCATGTTCAGTTATTATGCATGGCTTTACTCAGTTTTGTAATACTATTCAAAATGTAGATATGTATTAACAAGAGGGCAGACAAACTATTAAATAGCATTTATAAAAAGTGTTTACTAAAAAATATTCAAGGAAAAAGAAATAAACAACTATAAATCATTCAGAAAAAGTATTATATTATCTTTATCTATATTTTTATGCTTTGTATTGTGTTGACAGACGCACAGCATTGACTGCTGAACATAAAGAATTGCAATGTAGAGAGTATGTTAATAAAGTGTTATAGACGCACAATTGCATTAAAATCATGTTATACCATGGCGCGACGTTATATTTCAACGACAGACGAGTAACTGCATCTTGACACACATATATATACATGCAAACTGTCAGACGAAAAAAACATTTTGTCAGACCCGAATGCGCTTTGCTCGCTTGCTCAATAACAAATATTAAAAACAAAATTTGCTGAAACCATTAAGGTGTTTTCGTGAACAAACGTGATTAATTCGGGGTATTTTGTTCGGTTTAATAAACAACAACAACAACAGGTAGAAATTTGAACTACTGTCGCACAGACAATGGTACAGAACCTTGAGCTAGTCCGACTTGCATTTAGTGCAATAAAGGTAAATTTTATTAGCAAAAAACTTAAATGTATTTTTTTTCTAAGCGGATGAAGCTGTGAAAAAAACCTAGTTATTCCTCCATAGTCCAGTAATTTTATTCTTGCAAATGTACGTGTGTAAAGCATAAGCTTTTTTAAACCTGGATTTTAGATCAAGCAAGATAAATAAACGTAGTGAAGAATGTACACTCTTGCCGAGACAAGAAAAAACATGTTAGCTTTTGCATCGCCTCAGGTAGTCAAGTCTGTTATTTGAATTATCTCAGAATCTCAGATTGTGCCAAAATGGCCGCTTCGACATAGAATAGATCACAGTTAGTACGAACAATTATGTTTTGTTTAATACTAACAGTGGCCTATTCTATGTCGAAACGACCATTTTTTCACAATGCAATTGTAATTTTGAGACAATTCAAATAACAGACTTGACCACCAGGATGTCTCGGGGTGTCACAGCGAACTCGAATAGCAGTCGCCTAGTCCTGAGCAAGTGCTCTCTCTCTTAAGTGTACTCGTACAGCCGCCATTATAAAATACATACAAGAAGTCAGTGCACTAAACCTTGATGTTGAAAAAAAAAACTTGTTTAATGTCTTTTTAGCAAGGCTATGAATGACTGCTATTGAATAATTAGTAAGCTGTAATTATTACATACATTGTTATCACTGTAGGTCGGCGCTAAAATATCTTCACAACAATATACCATTCATAATACGAGTGTCCAAATGTAGTAAACAGCGTGATATGAACTGTCCTTCTTTAAGACAAAAACCTTGTTATTAGTAACCTTTGCTAATATCAGATATTGTGCTTAGCTCTGAGAAGTGATAATTAGGAGAGTAGAGCACGGCCTAGTTCAACTTAGTTACGATTTTAGTCAATGACCTAGATATTAGTGTTTTGATTTGACTTGGTAACTATTAAAGGAATCGCCAATTGCATTAGGCTATAAACACATGGATATGTCACATTTTTACTGACAAATATTTTTGTTGGTTACACATAAAGTTTTTTAATGCAATGGCGATACCGTTGTATTTTTTTTACATCACTTTTTATATGTAGCATATTTTTTCCAAGCATTTTTTTATAGAACTCTTGTCAACCAGCTTGTCATCATTATCAAACAATCAATGTTCGATGTTTTGTAAACAAATCATCAAAACAACAAAATTTTCCACGTCGTTAACTGTCTAAATTTAAACACGATATACTATTGTTGTATAAATAAAATCAACAACAGTAGATTGTGGCGAGGCTCAAACTCCAGCAACGGATCTCTAAAAGTATTTCTTATCAACATTCTATAAATATCAAATTGTTACAGTCTCGTCTTGACTCAGACGCTCCCGACTTGTTGTTTTGAACTTTTGATGTTTTGTAGTCACCGTTGACACAGGTTATCGAACGTATTTATTGTGAGTTCACTTCAAGCGTACTCCAGACGGAAGCTTTAGTTACACTCAGACAGTCAAGCGAAGACGATCTTTAAAAATGGCGAGAGCTATTGTAAAAATCCAGTGGATCGTATTTTCATTATTGCTGCTGACTAATGTGAAGAGCGAGCAGTTGGCTCTTGATACAATGGTGACGGAATTATGCAGCAGGCAGCTGTCAAATATTGTCTTCCAAATCTGCACAGGCGTCGTCCCCATAAGCGATATGCCGACAGAGAAGTTATCGAAGATCCGAGGGAAGCGAGCTTCGTTATTTTTAAGGGAAAGAGTAAAGAGACAAATCGTCGACGAGTGCTGCCTACGTCCGTGCTCGGTGGGCCAACTGATCGCTTACTGTCCAGATACGTGGTGAAGATATTTATGATATGAGACTTTATAAAAAAGAAGTGATTTAACTGATACAGCTTCGAGAAAACTTGGTACTATCCCAATGGATCTACGGAAGCTATCTTTATGTGTAATGGCGACGGTATATCCCTGTGTATTTTTCGTGATTAATTTAAAGATTGTTAATGAAGTGATCTCATTAGTTAGACCATTTAAAACATTTGAAAAATTTAGGGTGTTTTAAGTTACCAACAGCGTGATTAATGTAATTTTCGTATCACCTTTGTGCAAAAATTTGATTCAAATTGTCTAATATCGCGTATGAGTTCGCAAGAGAAAAAACTAAGTATAGATGAGTAACATGCTTATTCAATGGGTTATTGTCTTCAATGTCAATGTATTTACTGCTCACAAATCACACTGATTATATTTTTAAAATCGAGTCAACCCGACATCGATTTGGAAAGCAAAGTTTTGAGTTATTTTGATTTATAAACTTAACTTAAAAGCACTACCTGATTTTCAAAAAGAGCCTATTATACCATTTTAAACCAAACACAACTTTCTAAATCGGTCGCTGATAATGATCGGGAAATATAAAAAAGTGATACTCGAATTTTGAACCTCCTCTTTTTTGAGGTCGGTTAATAAACTTCTTTTGTATATCGTTCTTCGAACAGCATTATACAAATATCACAATATTTTTAACTATTATGTATAATCTTGATATACTCGTCCTAATTATGTATAATCTTGATTTTAGGGGTTGTCAGAATATAATAAATATATTTTATTGAAAACTATAAATCTACTTACATCGACAAATTCAATTGTACTATAGCAGATAATTATGTAAATATCATATTAAACATATTATTATGTTATTTAGATGTTTTATATTTAGACAATAACTTTCATTGTATTAGCTAGAAATTAGTTTTTTTATGCGTGCATCTTTAGCAAACACGATTTATAATAAAAAGTGAATTGGCTAAATATTTGTTTTATTTTTCTTCAAAATTTTTATCGTCAACCCGTGGCGTCCCATTGCTGGGCACCTGTCTCCACAATAAAAAAGGGTCTAGGTTATATATAGAACTAATTACCACTTGCTATAACTGTGAAGGAAAATATCGTGAGAAAAACTGCTTATCGGAGAAATTTTATAGCTTTCGAAGATAAGAGAAGTACCCAAATATAATTTACGAGTATATTCACTACGATACGCAGTGTTACCGGCGACATGAAATGTAATATGAAGAAGTTTCAAACTATTTGACCCCCTTAGCGGTAGAATTTTCAAAAACCTCTTAGTACACAACCTCCAAATTTCATTTGTCTTGGTACAGTGGTTTAGTCTCTGCGTTGATTCCAAGCAAAATCCGTCAGTCAGTCAAGCAGGACTTACATAGTATAAAATCCATATTTATATATTATAATATGGATTTTACTATAAACTATCTTGTGTGGCGTTTGTTTTTCCTTTGTACACAAAAAAATGGGTTACAGTAAAGGATAGAAGTACACAGCTACAACCTAAACATTAACACCCCGAAAATGGTACATGTCTCTCAATTCGCTAGTACTTATTAGGAGTAGGCTTCTACTAATATTATAAACACGAAAGTTTATAAAAATGTGTGATGTATGATTGTTACTCTTTCGCGCAAAAACTGCCTAACAGATTTGTATGAAATTTGGTACGAAAATAGCTAAGACCCTGGATCAATACATCGGCTACTATTTATCCTGTATAAAAGCACTTTTGTATACGATCAGGTAGGTACGATCTACTGATTCCCAGATCAAACTATTGGACCGACTATTAAAAAAAACTTGGGAAAACTTGTGAATCCAAAGACAATAAAAATAAACCCGACTGCGAAAGAAGGAATTTTATGTTTTTCGAGTGTGTGTATGTATATTTCTTTGGCACGCCCTAGAGCTTAAACGGCTTGTCGTATTTTCTTTGGGTGGTGTCAATAGATTCGCCTTAGTCGTGAGAGTAACACTGGGTATATCACAAGAATAAAAAATTGCAGTCGGTTTTTTTTTGAAGTCGTTTCTAACCACTTGTTATCCACTTTAATTTAAAATTTCATTCATATCTTAAGTACGAAAGTGTGTTACGAGAAGTTGGTGGGACCTTCTTCTCCACAGCAAGTGATTGACGGATTGGCTTAAATTTTTGCACAGAGATGTTGGGTCTGGAGCTATTAGACTATTTACTCTTTTTCCAATAAAACAAACATTTCGCGGACGTCGCCGCTTGTAAATGTAAGTAGCATTTATAAGATTTACACGTGTTGTCTCCTTTTAATTAAAAAATATTCCATTGCACGAGGCACTATAAACACTCTACTCGTAAATAACATACAATGGTTGTACTAGTATGTGCCTATCTATTTTCAATATATATAAAAGAGTAAATCTTGACTGACTGATATTTTCTAGAAATCAATATACAGCCTAAACCGCTGAACATTTACGTGGAGACATGCTGCATGCATAGCGCTCCACCACAGAGAGGCAGAATTATGTGGGACTCTTGCCCACTAAAACTCCACGGTGTCACTCCCTGCGGATAACTGGCGGGACAGGGGAACGCTGTGGCACTCATCCGCGACCCGCCACGGCTGTAAGTCACCGGACCCATCATTCGGGGTTGCCCCCTGTTGCAGTACGCCAGACACATGACGCACTGCAACCAGCTCGAGGACCATACCACCATGTGGGCGTCAGACGACCCCGTATCTAGACGCCCGAGGTTCTCTTGCGACGGGTCATCAATGGCCCCGCCGCCTGCCACTTCAGCCGCAGAAAGTTCTGCGGCCCCACCACGTCACCATCAAACGGTGGTGACCTCTTTGAGGCCGCGGAAGGTAGGGAGAGCGGCGCACCTCAATACCCTCTCCCGCCGCGGCCCCATCCTCGGCTGCGCCGTCTTTCGACATTGCAGCCCGCCTCAGTTGCGGTGTCCCCATAAAACGCCGCAACCTACCTCCTTTAGCTGCTCTTACATGGGCTCAGGGGGCAAAACCCAGTGGAGCGGCCCATCCCGGGTGCCTCTTAGCTTCACCGTAACTGAGCCCCCCCGCCTCGACAATGCGGGCTCCCACGGGGGGAAGCCGCTGAATCTAGAGACTTAAAATGTAGAGTTTGTATTCTTTATAGATTTTCAACCCTGCAGGAAATCAAATGGGGTGTTTAAGTATGAAACTTTTTAATATATAGACAAACGTTTATACATTAACACACAAAACATAAACAAGTGGCGCCACACACAAATGGCGGCCTTATCCCAAAAAACGTTAATAATTATATTCGACTAGCTGACCCGCCGAACTTCGTACTGCCTAACAGTTATGTATGTTTCTCACCTTTTAAACCTTCCTTAAAGTACGACAATCATTTCAAGACTAAAACAGCTATATCGGCCTAGCCGTTCCCGAGTGAAACAAACGGATTCATTTTTATATATAAATATATTTTTATATATAAAAATGAATTTTTGTCATAAGAACCTTCTCCTGACAATAACAAGCACAACAAAAATAGTAGTGAAATCGGTCCAGCCGTTCACGCGTGATGGCGGAAAGGATATAGGGATTCATTTTTATACATATCATCTATATGTATAAAAATGAATCCCTATATCCTTAAGTCGCGTGCAAAGCCGCGGGTGACGGCTACAAGTCGTTATAGTAAAACAACAGATAATTTTATAATTACAGCACATTAATAACATAACTCACACAGTCGTACACTCTTTACAAAATATGTTTTTATACAAATGATAATTACTTATATTGTTGCTGAATTAGGACAAAAACATGTTGTGAAGTACCTACTGAGATAAATATAGAGTGAGTCATGGTCAAATAAAATAAATAATATTGATAGCCCCCCGATATGCTGCCATCTGGTGGTCAGTGGGTGCATTTGGACTATCTGTAGATCTTGGTCTATAGGGTAATCCATCTGCAATTTTTTTTGTTGTAGTTAGTCATTAATTTTTTGTAACCAAAGGCACTTGCCTGGTAGCTAGTACAATATAATACATTGTGTTTTAGTAACTAGTTGTTCGTCGTTTCTTTTATGCAGGTACAGGCGTAAGAATTAGGTACTAGGAAGACCTTCAATTTAACATGCTATCCCCTCCAAAGTAGCGTTCAGTAAACACGAGTCAATGAAATATTTGAAAAAAGATACTAAACTGTTTTTGATAACATTTACATGAGATCAATTGGAAAATATGCCCTTACGATCAAAAAATGCATATTTCGAATCGGTGAAATGGTGGAACATACATAAAAAGTCTGCGACGTATTGAGAACCACCACTTTTTTGAAGTTGGTTAAAATATTAACATTCTAGGTCTAGGTCATTCAAGGTCTAGTTCGATTCCCGGTTCAGGACTTCACCTCTGAGTCTTTTTCATCACGTGCAGATTATGAATTAGGTATGATATGCTAAAACATCGTGAAGTAGCTTATGCTTATCGGAAAAGGTCGAAGTTTTCTTCGAAGAGACTTGTGCCTTATAGATGGACGATATAGGTTGACAAAGTAAGATAACTTTAAGGTCTTTTCAAGTCAGGAGTGCACTGAGTTGCATCGTCGCTTTATATTAGTCTAGTTGCGGGCAAGCGCAAGCATATTATATATATATAATAACAATTTGTGTATAGACGTTATAACCTCATAGATAATTAAATTTATCCTAAACATGATGGAATAGTTTTAATCTTTCAAGTCAGTTTAATCTTGTTGCTAAGAGTACGGTTAATATAACGTTACG
Source organism: Ligdia adustata (assembly GCA_947049295.1). NCBI lineage: Eukaryota > Metazoa > Arthropoda > Insecta > Lepidoptera > Geometridae > Ligdia > Ligdia adustata. Next base: position 6,340,714 of record OX346225.1, on the reverse strand, counting down.
CGTGTCTTCCTTTCTTTCTTATCTCGGCTAGCTAAGGTTAACATATTATCTATTTTGTTATAGAACGAGCGAGACTAACTATTAACCGATAGATTGGTTCAGATCTTCTTAATTCGTAGAAATCTTTCTATTTTGTAGAGAGATTTTTGTGAGAGAGGTACGAAGCTCGATCTTACAAAATAGTCCAAAAGCTCCTAAACTACCGGTGTCGGAATACATCATGAGGAAACGTATGAGAACGCTCTACCACCATGCTATGGTGCTCGCCAACATGCTCGCCTGGCTAGTCATCACCCTCAAGTCGAAAAATCTGTCGCAAACTAACGGTATGTTTCGGCAGCCTTACTTGAAAACCAGTATATTCCAGACTAGGCAATCTTCATCCAAGGCCACATTATCGCCAACTACCGTGGTCGTGCGAGCTGGTGGTCAAATAAATGCTTAGCTGTCATGGATAAAAAATATGTATGATTTCTGATCTCTTAGACGGAGTTAAGGGGATCACCGCCCCTTCACTGTTTTCGTGTTTCTGATACGGTTTTCGTTCCGGGGCCTACCTCTTTTCACCCCCTAAATTGTAACGTATTTTTTTGTTAATGGTGTCAATCGCTTAACTGTGATGTATTTTATTAGGTAATATATTTATAAAAAGTGTTGAATTCTGCATAATAAAGTCTTTTAATAGGCATCGTATCAGTACAAAAATATGACTGCTTAGGAAGCTTATAAATGGCAGAAAAAAATAAAACGGTAAAGCCTAGTAAATAATGTGAAAAAAAATCGCAGTAATCGGTTTTTTTTTATAGACCGCCGCGGCTGACTATAGTTGTCTTAAATCCTAGTATTGTTATAAAACTCCCTTGATATATACCTTGGATGCAGTTGAGGTTTTTTATTGCAAAAATTAGACTATGAAACTTCATAGTTCAAAAAGGTTCTGTGGTCCAACTTCTGAAATAGTTGAACAACTGTAACACACCCAAAAAAATAGACACTAATTCGCTATTAGAATACCTACTTGTTTCGGCACTGTACGAACCCGGAACCTAATTATGGATCTTTCGAAGTGATAGCTCAAACCAAGTTTCATATGAAACTTGTGAACCAAAATGATTGATTACTAATAATATGAGATTTTTTAATATCCATACCTTTATAAATTGTATTATATTATTGTATGTATTTATTTAATAACAGTATATCGTTGTGTGTGTATTTGTTCTATTATATCTTGTAAACTACTTTTACCTAGCTAAGGCCGCTCTGGTTTTGTGATATCTTGTACGCGCATGGCTGCCTGGAAGAGATCGCTTTAAGCGATAAAGCCGCCATTAGAAATTCAGCATGTAATTGTATTGTTTGTTTTTAAATAGTGTTATAAGCTGGTTTTTTAAGAAAGAGTTGTCTTATTTCATCGTATTATGTCTTAGTCTTAAATTTAAGAAGAATAAATTCCAGTCATGACAATATTTTGTGAAGGTTTAGTTTCTTGTAGTTTATAAGTACCTTCTTATTCCTTACTACTTTTTGAATAGGGATTATTAAACAGATCGAGTGTAGTACATATTATATTCAAACGTAATATACATATTCCAAACCCAAAATATGTTTCAAATAACCCAATAAACGTATAACGCCTGTTCAGTGGGTTCAGTATCTAGGTCATACATCGTTCACTCGTTCAGTCTAATCGCAGTTTAATTTGATTTGCGCACAGAATGGCTGCCTGATAAAACGCTTAGCAGACGTGGTTAGGATTTATTGTGTGTGCTGACCACGGGTTTTTTAGTCGACGGGATACCAAGGTATTAAAGTATTATTACGTCTATGACACAATAAAACAAAGTAAGAAAAAAATATAGTTTTGAATTTAGTCGAAGGTACGTACACTGTTAATGAGGTGCGTACACTGTTAATCCAACACACAGAAAAAGAGCAACAAAGCCTGTGGCTAAAAAAACAAGACTGCAGTCACGCCAAACATTTCTTTCCACGGATAAACAAAAAGGTAACCAACAGCTTACTTAAGCTAATAAGAGCAGATCTACGTCTGATGGTTGGAATCATCACCGGCCACTGCGACCTGAACTACCATCAACACAAGATCGGATCAACTGATAGTCCTCTATGTCGAGGATGTATGCAGGTAGACGAAACTGTGGAACATGTGCTCACTGTGAGGCCACGGAAAACATCAGACAGAGACTGGGAGTGCTGAAACGCGATGAAATTTATGCATCCAAATCGGTTTCGCATCATGAGGGTATTTCTACTACACCTGACGAAATAGGAGTGGAACTGGTGAGCCAGCGACCCAGAGCTGTACTCCGTTATTTTAAGAAGCTTGGCTGGTTAGGTTAGGCTGGCGGGGGGAAATGCACAATACACCCCAAGCGGGACGTCAGTGCAGGACTTATAATAAGAATAAGAATTAGTCGAAGGGAATGAAAAAAGTTTAACTTTTAAATATAGGTATTTTTTTTCGAAATACAAACCATTATATGATTGAAAAATAGTGATTATATTAAAAAAAAACTAAAGAGGGATATGAGTGAAAGAGGAGTGAATAAAGAGATGACGGCTGATAGACTAGAATGCAAGAGGAAGACATTCTATGCCGACCCTACGTAGTGGAATAAGTTCAGGAAGATAATTAATATAATTATATATACAATTATATTAATTACGTATATACATATTATATATATACATATTCTAAAGTCACATATATATATATATATGACTTGAAATAATAATGTAACCCGTCCTTCTCCTGAGACGACTATATAGGCTTACGTAGGTTAGAAACATATTTTTATTTATATTAACCAACTATTAATACGTTTAATATTTCGTTGCTCAAATTGTAAATTAATCTTCATTTTGTTTTATAAACCTCTTGGTTCAAGGAATCTTTTAATAAAATTACAAAAATAGACAAAGCTTATAGAACAAGTACACCCTTATCCCCATAGGAACCGGATATTGGTCACCGTAGGCACGGATAACTCCAGCAAAAAGGACTCTTATAAATCTTCGGCCTAACTTAATAAAGTCCCCGTTGACGGTTTTATCTTGCCCGTGACCGTAGCCGGAGTTTTTTTGAATAAAGTGGTATCGTATTTTAGGTAAATTCGAGCCGTTAGGCAAGAAATCTGATCCCGGGAAAGTAGGAATTACGGTACGGTATATATCTATTTTGATCGTTCCTTGTAAGCGTAAAATACGTGGGTAGGTACGTATTTTACACTTACGTACAAGGACTGAAATAACTCCATAACAATTTTTTTCTATGATTAAGTTATAGAAAAAGAATAATTAACATCCTATATAATACGAGTTAACTTAGGTTTTTAAGGAGTTCACATTAAAACTTACTGTAAATTTTATAAACCGGAGTTATAAAATATAGTTATTATTGATAGTTCACCGCTTAAACTCTGTCAAAATGAAACCAGGTTTGATTGCTCTTGTTTTCAACTCTTTCAGGCCTAACTCAAACCGAAAGTCCCTCACGATAAAATATGACACATAAAATAAAAATATTAAACACAAACCACAAATAGTCACATTTGAGTTTCCTGTTATATCACGATTTCTGCACCAGCAGAATCGAATTCAAACGCAATCACAGCATCGCGGATTCGTTTTCAGAATGTGACGATTCCATGCGATATTCGCAATATATGCCCCGAGGATAGACACAGGAATTGAACATCCAAGTTATACGTATACGTATATTGGTATTGAATTTGGCGTATTAACTTCGCTGTTACTACCTTCATACAATTAGTTTTTTGAAGCTACCCGCAAATTTTATAGATTTTTTGTAGATGATAAACCAATCTATTTATCTATTAAGTTATAAAATATAACTTAGGTTACAAAATAGTCTGTTAGACTATTCAGAATTAGGTTTACTAGTCGTAGAGTGAAATTTACAACTGAGCGCTACCGTTAGTTGGATGACACGAAAATTGTGTGGATTGGTTTTTAGTGTAAGTAATTTAGAAATTGTACCACTAAGGCAAGCCAGTATATATGAAAGAAGAAGATGATATCTCTGAATCAAATGTATCTTCAGCAGTTTCGTTACAAATTATTAACATACTTCTTATATTACTGACAAGCAGCGCTCCGCGGTGTTACTCGCAGAAATCTTACCGCCCTGCACTACGGGAATCTTGTATTTTTCTTTAATAAAAAGTAGGTTATGTTATCTAGGACATGAGCTATCTCGGTGGTCGATATTATTCAAATGCGTTTAGCCGTTTGTGCGTGTAGGGGTAACAAATAAACAAACACATACCAAACTTTTGCCATCTTAATATTAGTCTGAAGATGAGAAGAAGTGATGTCATAATATTAGTGTGATGTGACTAGTAATAATTCTTTCAAAAACTTTATCATTTATTTCGATTTAAAAATCAGAACAAACAAACAGGTAACGAACACAAAATAAACAGTCCAATTGACTTCTTTTTTTAAAGTTGATTTTAAAAACTAAATAAGAAACTGTTCTTCGTAGAACGCGGCAATTATGAAGACGTCAAAGTTTATTTTAACGCAAAGCTGTAATAATTAATGGTTGGACTTGTACAGACGGTGTAAAGGAAAACACAAAGAGTTAATTGGCGTAATAATAGGCGTTAGCGTAGTGCACTTGACGCCTAGAATAATTGTTGTAGCAATTTGCTATGCAAAGTAGCGGAACTTAGTCGTAACTCAAGTCTAGGCAATCTAGGAAACTGGGTGGCACTGTGACTGAAACCTGAGAGATTAGGTAGGTATTTTTGCTTATCGGTATTTAGTATAGATGTGTACTAGTTGGAATAAAGTTTTGGATTTATAGAAAATTATGTAATGGGATGGAGAGGACACAGTTTTGAGGATAATATGTTTTTTTCAAACAAATTAGGTATGTGAAAGTAGAGAAGTAGATCTCATGTTAATTAATAATGTTGCAATTTTTTTCTTATCAATGTGATATTATAGCTTAGCTTAGAGTTGCAGTTCTTACTGTTCCCATACATCCTGCAATGTTTTTTAACTTCAATAATATTCGCACAAAAATACTATACCAAAGTTTATACAAGTTTTTTTTATACTTACTTACTCTGCTATAAGAATTATAATTGGTTGTAAACAAACAAAACGTATGTATGAGAACGGAAAATGAAAGTTTAATCAAATAATCCCTAAAAACTCTGTTATAATGCATTCGCAGTAAACCAAATATTATGTTAAACATGTGTTGCTGCATTTCGAACAATTGAAAATATCGTTTGGTATTGTAAAATATTAGTGGTTACCAGATATAAAATTTAAGTTACCCGAGACAACCCTGCCCTGTGGTATTTAGAGCGCAAATTTTTTTAATTTTGTCCGCTCGACAATTTACAAAAAAAAAAACCTAAAAAACTGCTCACCCAACAGAAGATGAATGCAACGATAAAGCGTCAAGGAAATGAAAAAAAAAAGTTGAATACTGAAACAAGATGGGAAAGTAGAAATTCTGCAGATACAATACCAAGATGGAAATTACGCGGAGACTGAAAAACAAATAGGAATTTGCTGCTGGAAGGAAAGATTTTCCCGACTGAAGGGATGGCAAATTAGTTCTATTCATTCGCAGAAATGATAATCTGCGACGGACATGTCGCAAATGAAGCGTATGTCTGGCCGTGGGCTGATGAGGCGCTTCTGTGGCGCCGTCAGCGAGATATTACAACCTCATGCGTGGATTTTAACGTTGACTAGGGATTTTTTTGTTGAGTTCGTTTAAACAAAAATTCTTGTTTTTATTCTTTTCTTTGAGAAAGGTATCTATTTCTAGTATTTCGATTGTATTTGTATTTACATTGTGTATTTATAGTATTGTGACTTATGTGGTTTGTAAACAAAATTTGCTGTAAAATAAATATGAGAAGAGCCTGCCAAATTAAAGTCGGTTTGTACTATTTTAAAGTATTATTTTTTACGAAGTTATCATTATAGCCAAAACTAACAAACTAATTATGATCTAAAAGTCCATCATTGAACCCTGGCCGAACGTTCCCATTATACTGGCAGCGTTACCACGCTAGATTGCCAGGGAGATCCGTTGCAAACTCCCCACACCTTGTATCTTGACTTCCATATTTACATTAATATATTAAAATGAAATACTATTTGTAAATTTAATAAATATAGTATTTGGTAATTAAAACTATGTACCAGTATACATAATTTTACTTCTATCGCTTTTCAGCAATATGGCAAGCAATTTCAGTCGTTTGTTTGTTCGATGTCTTCAGAATCTTTAGAAATTTTATCACTTATCACAGGGCAAGCACGAATTTTAAAAGCATAACTGCTTATAGACTAATAATGTATGCTGCCGTTTTTTGTTCTGTTATAAAAAGTTTTGCTATGCCGTCATCAAAAAAGCATCTGACACTCGCTTTAAAAACTTGCGGTGCAAAAGTCGACAAGTAATTTTCCTTTGCACTGTCAAAAGATCTGAATCTTGTGCTCGAACTGCTGACCTGTAATTTCGTAAGCAGGTTTAGTTAAGATGCTCATTCAAGCATAATAACAACGTCTTTTACGCTTACATCCCATTGCATTGACAGTCAACATCCTACAAAGACTAAGGAAACCAATTATTCTCTCGGAACGTTTGCGTATAACTCCTCACTACATAATTACGTTCGTACAGAAATGCTGGGTTTTCTCTTTGACTTATATTCCGCTTTGATGTCATCGCCATACATTACGAGCTAGCTTATTAGCCGGTGGTATAGTTTTTCAGTCACAAAACAAGTCTATATCTAAATTAAAATTAGAAAAAATCCTATGTTATAAGTTTTTTTTACCATTGAAAATGGTGGCATATGCCAGAGCCATCTATAAAATATAGTGTAGAGTATTTAATTTAACGATATCTGTACCAAAATGTCAGTCAAATCTCTTTAAGTTTATTTATTACACGTACAATAATTATAACAGATAAGCATGCATACATTATAGACTATATCAGTACTTTTGAAAAAAAATACGAAAATGTAAGCCAAAAGCAGTACAATGTTCTTTGAAATCTGAACAGGCATTTTAGAGTTAGGTACTGAATTCAGAAAACTGTTGAACTTCTAATGGATTTATCAGATTATCTTGTCCTTTGCCCGAAGTACCGAAAAACAAGTCTTTTAAGTTTTGCGTTCAAACAAGTCTGCTTATCCCTTAAACAACTGCTTTAAGTGAATTTGACATTCTTTAAGTGGTATTGTGTGGAAAAATACTGTTTTATTCCACAAAAAGTCTATTTAATTTTGTTTTGAAATAAGTAAATAAAGTGCATCGTACATTCTTCTTTATATTCATTCTGCTAGCTCGCTTAGGGGCTAACATTATTGGCATCGATATAACACGAGGCATCCCGCATGTCATTTCGTTGCCTCCAGGCGCAAGAAATTGCATGCAATACAAGTACATCGCATGACACGCAACCAGATTGTCAAGAGCTCCCTCGCCTTTTGACTCCCTAGGAAAGCATGCGACGAGACGGGTAGTCGGTAGTTAGATTAGGTGTCTACACAAGTTGGATAGAGAGCCATCAGAGTGTGCTTGAAACATCCCTGTAGGGCGTATTGGACGCAATCTGCGATACCTGACGTGCCTGGGAATTTCATTATAGACTATTGACTGCTCATGACGAGAGTCTAGATTGAAGTGTGATTCTCAATATTTACTGCAGATACTGATACTGTTTGTGAAATCAAAAGTCTTGTTAATCTGTTTATGGTGGAAATTGTACTCGTATAAAATTTTTAGGAATCTGCGTATAACTGAAATAAGCGCGCGTGGTTTCTACGATTTTTTTATTTAACTGGCATTTTATTTTGCCCGCTAAGGCAAAGCTAAAGATTAGTATTTTGCAGTTTACAGAAATAGCAAATAGATGTTTAATGGTCTATGGATGTTTCCAACGCATTTTTTTTTTATGTTAGATAGTAATTTTTTTTTTCTGCATGAGTATTTTGCTTAATTGTTTCTTAAACGATCTGCAGCATAAGTACGGTTCTCTGTAAATCGTTTATTTTGAAATTCGAGTCGGTGTAAAATGCTCATTCATATCATTATCGAGGGCTTAGTACACTAGATATAAATATCAAACGCAAGGGCTCAAAAACCGTCAAACTGACGTTTCATGTTAAATGGATTAAATAGATTTCCAATCAAACTGAAATCAATCGTATATCGTTGGCAAGATCCGTACTTGCAGTAAACGTTATAGCATAACGTTTTATACAGGCCGTAATAAAAATACCTATAGAACCCTACTTACACTGCTGATATAGTATAGTGGTAGTTAATAAAATGCAACAATTATTTATGTCAAAACCTGGGGAAAAAACTCTGTAACACGGTTGAGCAGAAACTCAGCACTGGTACTCTTTAAAGAAAACTTTCCACAACTTATAATTAGTAAAAAACAAGTCATTTCAAGTCTCCAAAGAAGCACGCCACATTCGAACTCCATTCATTCGAGAAGTTAGTTCTCATCAATACGGAGTGATACTGTGAAAAGGAATTAGAAACTCTGTAACGTAGTTATTAGAGAGTTCTTTGAAACTCTAGCGTCGGGGTACTCTTTGTTCATGCTTTGCTTTTAACTACAATTTGTGATAATCAAATTTTGTAAGCAGTAGCGTGAATTTGTGCTTATAGGAAAAAATTAGCATGAAGGTGCTTTTTGAATTTTATGTTATAATCCAAAAAACGTTGGTGTGTTTGTTACGCGAAAACTTCGCCAATTGCTTGCTTCTTTCTTTGTTTGGTAGGTCAAATAAGGACCAGTAATTATTATTTGCTTTTAAATAATATTATATCTAAAATAAATATATAGTTGCTATTATTAAAGTCGTATGTAACTTTTATATATCTATATTATATAAAGTTTATAATTATAAACACAACAGATGTAGCCCTGGCCTTTCTTTCCCGACCTGACATATTCAACAATATCTCGCGATTTATTATTTTATTTATAAAATTCAATGAATATGCATAGACCAGTTACACTAATCATTATGATTAAATCATGAAACAAAATAAAAAAATATTGAAAACATCTTAAAGGTTCTATACAACATAAATTAAATAATCATACTACAAACTACATAAATTACTAGTACGATTGTTTCAATATGTGATAATAGTAAGTGACTGACTGGCCACTGATCTACTCAATTTTGACACTTTACATGTGTTGAAAAAGAAAATATTTTTAAATCAAAGCATAACTGTCCGGAATAAATTATTATTTTCTGGGCCACTATCGGGAATAGAGTAATTACAAGCTGTCCCGGTCTATCAAATGTTATCTCCCACTCGACAGAATAATATACCGTGTTATAGAACTGCTATCCAGAAAAACAAACACCACACTGAGAAAATTTTACCGAGATTTGAAATTGAAAACGAGGTTTTGATGGCAGTTACCCAGCTTAATCACAAACAGTATTCTGAGATTCTAATAAGGGTTGACGAGACATACCTTACAACAAAACCATTGCCAAATTTTAAGTCTTTTTATCGCTTTATGCAAATTTTGACATCACAACAGCATTAGTCAAGGTCGCTCGACCAAAATCTCAACAAAAGTTAACAATCCTGATTTAGTTAAGTGAAGACACAATTTACAACTCCCCCGGCCAGATGTGGAGGAAACTTTGCACTCCAGCTTCCTTTAGACAGTCGTAATGATCAAAGTTTCGTGTTTTTCTTGTCACGGCCCACTTCACCGCGATTTACACTAGTGCCCTTTGTTTTTTGTGCCAAAAATATAAAATAATTCACAGAAACTTCTGGCCGTTTTGGAAGGATGGCAAAAGTTGTGTCGCGAATTGAAAATACCGGCTAGAGTTTTTTGTATTTCTCGGGCCAAGAAAAATTAATTTCGGTGAGTCACAAAGCAAAAACCTTTTCTTTTCTAGGGTCTCTTGTTTTGTGCACACATAATTAGTGAGTTTCTCATTTCGCAAATAGACTGAATGCAGTTTAGGAAAATATTTAAGTTCGGAATTGCTTACTTAATTTTGTTTAGGTAAAGTACTAATTAGTATATTAAATTCAGCTGTAAATAGGTGAATTAATATATTTCATTTACAATGATGAATTAACCCAGGTAACTAAAGCATAAGCCAAAGTTGGTCCCAAACTCCATTTAAGAACATAACGACTAAAAGTGCAAGAACAATATTTAATACTCAATTTTTTTTGCTATATTTTGTCTTTCTTCGGAATGTTTTTTGCTGTTTATTTCTTAGTTTGAAATCTTCATGGCCCCACGGGAGTATGAAACTTTTGTGTGGCTAAGGCACAGAAAAGATAGAAAACAATTAGGTATACCTTCTCTAGGTAAAAACTATGTCACAAGAGTAGGTATGTCACTTAAAATCCTAAATAGAGGAAAAAGAAAAGTTATGGACACAACGTTTCATCTATGTTTCCGAGCAAACAGAGAGCGACGTTTCCTCACTTTCGTCGTTTTTCAATTTTTTTGTTACGGCATGGAACCCTGAAATTAAAACAGGCGTCCGATTCGAGACCACTGCTTTTTTTTACTATTTTTGCGTGTAGTTTTTCCACAGACGAGTGCCTTAGCCAAACTTTCCAAAAAGGGTACGAAAAGAATAACACAAAAATTATTCATGCATACGATCGAAGTTAAACCGAGGGTCCGCCTGACCACACAGTCCGGAGACGCGGGTCTGATTTATTCCAATTCGGGCGTCAAGTGGACTTTTGAACTTGGTCGCTTTTACCGTTGTTTGTGGGAGAAATTACGTTTTGCACTTTGTTTTTCGAGTTGATTCCATTTGAGGCTCTTGAGGGTTGGATGGACTGTCTTTTTACTACTTTGAGAATTATTTTTAAAGTTTGAACAAGTTACAATCGAAATCCGTTATCTATTGGAATTGTTGGATTATTTATATTATTATTTGGACTAGTTAAAATTGAGATAATAATAAAGGTATATAAACAAAAAACTGTTTTACTTTTTTTGTTAGCTTTACCTGAATTACTTTAAAGCATTTTGCGCTCGCCGATAGAAAGATATTATAAAGAAAGAAATATTAGTACAGTCGAATACCAAACCATTAATTATAAAGTAAGTAGGTATATTCTAAAAGTGCTTGAAAAATAACAATGGTTTCCAATCAATCAATCAATGAACAAACATGCAATGTTATTTATTTATCTGAGTCGAGCTATTAACAGTATTTTATGAAAATCTTTTTAATCGGATCTCAATCCGTCAGAATCAAATTTGATGGGCAAGTTTTAGGATTACTTAATGATTGGACTGATTCGAAAAGCTCTTCTTTTGTTCGAAACCAAAACATTTCACAAAAAAAACATTCACACTATCGTTGTATAAGAACTGTATGTTGTTAAAAAACGATAGTTTTACTGCTATTAGTTATTTACAACAGAAGCCATTTTGAGGCTGCTTCCATCATTATTTTGGTTATCAGTCTTCCAGTATAGTGACAGGACGACTAAAGCCATGGTACTGTTGTAACGGCTTGTCGAGTACCTTTTCAGAAGCTTACCAGATAATCCTTACAGTTATTCAATGAACACAATAAGTCGCTCTTACCCTCTAATTACGTTGGTAGAGCCCACGATATCGAAATTAAGTAGATACCCGTATTATCTCATAATGGGACGGGTTTTCTAAGTCTAATAAGATTTAAGGGTCCATAATGTGTTATTCGTTTTGTATAGGAGGAATAATGGCGACTTAAAAAACAAAGGAGATTTTAAACCTAATTTTTTCCCGATTTCTCAGACGCTATTTACAAAATCCTTCTTTTGTTTGAACGCTATAGTTCCGAATGGTTCCGAATTTTATTAAAACCGGTCTCGAAGTTTGGTTTTTGAATCAAAATAACTGGAAATGGAGTTATTGGGTGGAGTTTGATGTTTATAATGCGGCGTAGACAATAACCGCTGACTTAAAATATTTAATCGATATTTTTTGTATTGTAACCTAAGTTGCATCAAATATGAGTTTAAAGATTTGCTTACGCCTCAGAAACAACCCACTTAGCAACCCACGACGCAAAACAAAGCAGTAATATAAGTTTGAACAATTGCCATACCATAATTTGTTGCTATCACAAATTTGTTTTATGGTTTGGAATATCAGTTGTTTGAGTTTCCTAAAAAGGTTTCTTGTGTTTTATGGTTATAATTTAATTAAACTTCTTTTTGCAGTTGATTCATTTGGTGTCTCCAGTTTTAAATACATGCAATTATACCGTCAGACAAAAAGTTCATTCTTATTGTTACATAGTTAAAAATTAATACTAGAAAACTTTTGGCACTCGCAGCCATATTTCTAGTCCTATTCCAGTTGAAACCTAATTTGTTACTTTTTCTTCACAAACAGCTACACAAACAAGTGCTGTAGATCTTCTGAAAAGTAGACACTAACACACCGTTACTTAGGAGTATCCACCCTAATGGACTAAACCAGAGAACTATAAATTCTGACGCCCCTTTCTAAAGGATAATCACACAGACAACTCTGTGGCAAATGGGAATTTAGAGCCCCCTTGGAGCAGGCCTAATTGACAAAACATACAATATCGGACGCGTAGTAAAGTGTGAGTAACACAGGGAGAAAATTACAAGTAACCACAATATCTATACCGGTGATCAATTTTTTTACCGACTTAAAAAAAACGATTAACGATTACCGACTTTAAAAAAGACGATACTGAATTTCAACAGCATTTTTCTTAATTTAAAGATAAAGATTAGAATTAATAAAATATATCGGCGACTGGCTGTATCAAAGCTGTATTGACTTATTTTAAAGAACTAGTATCCGATGGATTCTACTTTGGTGGTCACGTAGAAGAGTCGAACTGTCATAACACAAACTAGTTTGTTTCCTCTTTATTGCACCACTTTCATGCCAACTCTAGCCGTAGCCCAGTTGGTTCTACCAAAGTGTACCAGGTATGTCATTAGAAACATAATAGATTCGTAAATCCATGAAAAACAAAGCCTATGTTTTTCAGCATCAAAATTAGAATGTCTTGCTCTACCTCTATATTCTATGTTGCAGTCTTTCATGTTCCATGATGAAAGGGCATATTCATGAAAGGAAAAAAAATCCAACGATTCTAATCACCTGCTTATTATGTATTAGCAAAATACACTATGTTGCAAGTTTGTCAGAAATACAACTGACTGCTGAAACTCCATAGTGGTGTTACCTCTCTGAACCAAAAGGGTATGAGTTTAGTTAGCAAATTAATTTGGTACCATGAAACTGATGGGGTGCGGCGAGGCTGACCCCGTTCGAGAGACCGATTGAAGAATATATCACATTAAACATGTGATCAATATAATGCGACCCTGATCGTGATTTATGTGTTGGTTTTAGATAAAAAATGTGCAATACGGAGACCTAACTTTGTTAATGCTCAGTTATAAATGCCATCGTCATGGCTATCTTAGACCAAACTCGACTAAATATTGCTCACCTAAGTTTGTCGGTCATAGTGATAGTAAATACATAAAAAAGTGTTTGTAAATAACATTATCAAGTATACAAAGCTCTATAAGTTTTGTTTCGAAGAAACTAAACTAACACAATTTCATACTATTTACAAGAAGCCAGCAAAAGTTCACTTTACAATGTCAACGAACGTCTTAATGCGAAAAGTCGCTATCGGTGGAAAACGGCAATCGATACGTACCTACCCCCAACATAAGGGGAGCTACTGGTCGTTTTTAATAAAATGTTAGACTTACGATATAAATCGTACACTAGGCACAATATAGCCTCCTATATTACATTCAAATTTTAACATTCATGTCGACTAAATCTCTTTAATCATTCAATTATAATTAGAATGTTTATACCAAGTTTCAAAAACTACGATATGTTCCAACACCTATCGCTGACAGAAGAAACAAAACTCAACCAGACTTTCGCGAACAGAAAACAGAGAAGTTACCAAAACTCACAGCAGGCTGTCTCCTAAAAAGACCTTAGATAAAATAAACCGCGTCTCTCAAATCTTTGCTCCGCTATCAAGTCTTTGGTAAACTTGTAAAGAGTTTTATGGAGGATTCCGTTAAATATTTTATGGGCTCAGTGTCCGCCAAAAATCAATTTAAGGCGTTAAAAAGAAAGGGTCCCCTTATCTAACGTTCGCAGCTGTGCTGAAACAACAGTTTCGAATGGACTGGGGATCTATAGCCTCTGCAAAATTGGCATTGTTTCACTGTTTGGAATTTGTCTTTGTTTTGGTTTTCACGGTCAGGAAGTGTCTATAATATTGTTGAAATAAGAGCAGTTATTTAAAAGAGTATTTATTTGCTTAACAGGGTTTTTAAATTACTCTATGCAATCTTCAACAAAACTGTTCTATGTACAGTTACTATGTTAGTTTATTTGTGTAGTACTGTGCAGTCCAAAGAAATAAACTCTAACACAGCAAATCTTTAACTTATATTGCCTAAAAAAACTAAAATAGGTTTAAATGTACCATATTACATTTCGTATACAAAGACATTTGTTGAATTTCGCTCTTACTTCGAATGTCAGCTCAGGTGTCAGCTTAATTCAATTTTATCCGTCATTTTCCGAAACTTTCTAATTCTTTCTCAAATATATAATTATTTTCTATAAGCAAGAAACAAGCAAAACTTTTTATTTCCTATTTATAGATATACATAGTTTGAGTAAATATTAATTTGATTTGAAATTTGAACAGGTTTGTATTATCATCAGTTATATCGCCAATTGAACAAATCATATTTTTTTTTTTTAGTTTTATTTCTAATGAAAATAATCATTTGCACCTACAAATAAACTATAGGTACTACACGTAACATAGACGCCCTTAATTCCACAAACCTAAAAGCGACGAGCAAATCACTAGTAGCTACCTGAAACTTGTTCAATAAAAAGAAAAACCAAGCATTTTTAAATCTAACTAAGCGTATACCTAAATGATGCTTCAATAGACTAGGAGTCCCCCGCCGCACTTACGCATCTACTACCTACATAGAAACGTTAGGTTTAAAAATAAAAACAGGATGTGGTACTTTGAGAAACATATTTTTTGTTACAAATAAAGTAGGTACTCGTATAACACTTTCGGGAGAAAAGTTTTTAGTCATTTCTTTAAAAAAATTCTTAAAACAAAAGTAAAATTTAGTAAACCCGCGACACAGGATAATATTAAAAAAATTATACGCCATTTCGTGGTGGCGACCATCTTGGATTTGAAATCTATTATAGTATGTAGTATTCTACTAGTAAGCCCTTTTGAAAAAAAAATGACTAAGTAGTCACCATGTTGTAACGTTGGCCTTCTTAGGACCGATTCAATCTAATCAAACATAGCTTAGAAAACTCCTAACTGTTAAAATCATCTTCAAAACAAAAAAAACCACACGTCAAAT
The DNA here is from genome assembly GCA_947049295.1 of Ligdia adustata. Lineage (NCBI taxonomy): Eukaryota > Metazoa > Arthropoda > Insecta > Lepidoptera > Geometridae > Ligdia > Ligdia adustata. Next base: position 6,325,234 of record OX346225.1, on the reverse strand, counting down.
TTAAAACACTCCCTCGTTTTTGCGTCCGGTGTCATCGAGGATTATTAAATTATAAATACGAGTAGCTGAAGTTTGATATAAGTACCTATCATCAAGTACAGTTCATTCCAACACTTAATTGACCGTATGTATGCCAACCAAGGTGAGATGTACATTACTCTCATTTATGTCCTGCCACATCTAAACAAAATATTCTTTCTTACATCCAAGTGGAAAAGTCATTGGGGAAATTCGTAGGGTGCGACGCACCGGCCGTGTTTTCGCTCCAGCCAGTGTCGTTCGCGCCAACGCCGCGAGAGGGCGCTACTCGCGTCCCGCTGCGTACCACGTGACTTGTTGCTTAAAGCGCTTACCGGTACAACAAAACAAAACATGCATCCCGATGCGACGTGATTCAATTATGCCAGTCAGAACTTCAAGCGCTTGACATGAATTTCATAACCAAGCCGCTTTACGAACACGCCAAAATTTTCATGGTGTTGAGTTTCACGCTCGCAATTATACTTACTGGCGTCTTCTTGCGATTAAACAGCAATACGGCCGAAGAGAACGAAACTCGTGACGTCGAATACGACTCCATAACGAATGCGAACGGCACGGAACCGCGAAAAACGAGAAGAAAAGAATACCTGTACCGGCTTCTGACAAATACGACCCGTTCGCTCATACAAATGGAAATAAAAGCTAGGAGACTGGAGGAAAATATGCGTAGGATTAAGGAGAAGACTGCGGATTTATTGTGGAAGAACAAAGATAAAGCTCTGTGGCATATTCTGTTCAAGAACATAAGCAGGCACATTTCCTTAAGGCACGAGTTCCATCAACATTCTAGCTTGAAGCGGATTATGCAGGACACTCACGGTCACGTACACAACGGAAGAAGAAAAATATTTCTATCAAGATAGGACTAAAACTTTTAATTAGATTGTAAGTTAGTGTATACGATAAACATTGAGACTTTGTATTTTGAACTGACAATAAGAGGACATTTAGTGGAGCAGGTATTCTGAAGTGCAAAGGATTGTTTTACAAAGCACGTAAGTACGATATATCAGTCTTATTTCTTTGGGAGAGTATATTGTTGGGGCATTTTCTCCTTCCGGCGGGCTAACGACGTACGTTTCTAGAATGATAGTTGCTCGCACGTTTCGCGCAGGTAATTGGAAGAATGTGATTTGGTATGTTATGTTATTATATTTTATTTTGTTTGTTGATAAGAGGAAATTTTGTAAGATACCCTGAAAGATACCCTCGCTTTGCGGTTGGCGAGCTTTGTTTATGTTGTTTTATCACCCGTGTTATAAAACAAAATTAATCAATCACGTGTTTGTGTTTTAAACTAAATATCCCCTGCTTGTAGTTAAGTTGTTGAGTAAGCTTGATTTTTTATATTATTACACATAGGTATACTACGCTTTAATTTCAGCATCTAAACTAGTTCTTCAGTATGTAAAACCAGTGCCTGCTGTATATAGGCTTAGTGTTCTTGAAAACACAAGTAAAATGATGCTTATAGCTTCCTGGAGCTTAGATACTACCTTGTCATAACCCTGAAGAAGCCTTTTTACAGCAAAGTTTTAATAATCATTATTGTACAAAAGAGCTCTTTTATATTATCACGCGCATATATATGTATGGGCCTTATAATTTTACTCCTGGGTCGTCCCTATGTCATGATTTTTGCGTTTTCGGACTTTATCCTCTGTTTAAAAGAAAAGCCAATCGAAAATCTCCGTTGACTAAAATATTTTAAATATTCGTAGAACCCGTTCACTAAGTTTCATCAAGATAGGTTGGAAAATATGACCTCTACGTGAGTACGAAATTTCTTGTGGACCATACATACAAACAAACAAACTAACATACGAAATAGGATTTTTCGAAGCAGCCAACGTATATAGCAAACGTTTCGCTCATTTTGATGGCTCGGTCAATACAATAAAACAAGTCAGTTTTCTTAACAAAATATATATCTTCAGTTACCTATAATAACAAATGTGACAAAAGTATTGAAGCTGATAACGATTCTTGGCACGACCGCCGTGAGGACGTCCCGTCCGCGGCATAATGTTAACATTATATTATAGATAGCAACTGTCAATGTAAGTAGCTATTATCAACTACGTAGCTGGTTGAATAATGTACCGATAGCAAAAAAGTCACAACAAAGTAATACTTAACCGGCTTATAACGTGAATTAACTACGAACAATTAAATCTCGACAAGTTAAAATGTCTCACGGAATTGCTTATAAAAAAGTGGCAGCCGATTTGACTTTGGCGAAAGCCTAAACTTTTTTTTTTAGCTATGTTGTCTTACAAACCATACTACTGAACCATTTATGTATATGCATAAAATGTATATGCGGTAAACTCTTTAAAACGGGAAAAAATATTTTGAAATCGATATTGGCGTCTGTGAGAAATCAGTAAACACAAATAAATTACGGCTGACTTCAAAAAAAGTGGACGTCTTTTTTTGAAGTCAGGAAAAATAATTTGCTATTTGACATATATATTATATAATAGATCATTGTAGGTTTATTCAAACCATGCATAGGTACTTCACATATATGCATAGGCCTATAAAAAATAAAAAGATTATAAATTTGTTACATGCAGAGCGCAACTATAAAGGTACCTTCTAGTACCAGGGAATCCAAAAAATCTTATGGGATTGTTACTTAAACTTTGCAGAATCGGACTAGCAATTTACACAGCTTATTCACTATAAACCTTTTAAAACTTAAAACGCCCGCGTCTTTTAAAGCGCGTAGTCTTCAAGTAGAACGGTATTCACTAAACATTTTGCATCATCTGAACAAAGTGGTGCGCCAAAAAAATATCAAACACGTCACGCGATCAGCAAGCAATCTCGTTGTTCTTTACAGAATAAGGTTTCAGTTAGGCACTATCTATTTTATTTTTAAAATATCGCGACATTATGTTGACCTTACAATCCTGTTATACAATTCACACTCGGCATGTATACATTACTATACTATACATGTCGAGTGTGAAAGAGACAGATATACCGGCACCGGTACAATTTGTTTACTTCTATTCCACTTTTCATTACAAGCGTGTCTAGTGATTCGAGTGGTCGATTGACTTGATTCCCTGTGAAAATATTCCACGATGTCTTGCTGTAAGTCATTATTTAAAAATTTTACAATAGTTTTGCTAGCAATATCAGTATTGTTTGATGTTAATCTTGAATTCATAGCATCTATTTAACGTATATTTTTCTTTGTAAACTAAAATTACACTTGAAACAGCAATAACATCAAAACTCGTTTTGAGTAACAGTTTTAGAGCTGCTATAGTTGTTATTAAAAACAAGTATGAGTTTTTACATTAGGTATTGCTAAGTGAACCACCTTTTTTCTGTTGATAAATGAAACATGTAAGCTCTGTTATATGTATAATACCATCCCTACAATATTACAGATTCCGGCAAATAACTTACACCAACTTTGGCTGCTCATTGACGATAGTTAGATCTCGTATTTGGTATTAAAATTCGTCAATTACAAATATATGCAAAAACTACTCCCACTATGTCGCTTTTAGTGCCAGAATATTGCCGGCCACTATAATTTCAATATATATTATTATCTATCTTATTATCTAAGTATTTTATATTGAGTAAATCTCCTGCAAAGTCATAATCATATATCATATTGACAATATCATCTTAGTTTGCTAATCGACAATATTGTTTACATGTTACGTTGTCACAAAGTAATCTACTCGTCTAGGGTTTCTACTCATCTGTTCTACTTTTTGTTCTACCAGTAGAAGATGATTAGTAGCTGTCACCCGTGGCGATGCCCGCGACATGACGTGGAATGTAAGCCAGTTTCAAACTTTGAAACTGTCTTACATTACACTAAAAAATCTGTCAAGAGATTGGCAAGATAATTCTAATATATAATTTAAAAAATGATGCTCGACGTATTTATGTATTATAAACATATTCCCAAATTCCGTTCTAAGAAACGCAATCAATCATATTTTCTTCGGCGGATTTACATTCATGCGACCAATATGACATTCCACCTACATCTGGCTTCCCCTATATCAATTATGGTCTTCAATCCCACAACATCCTATACCAACACGATGATTACATCCCTGTCAATAAATGCCGAATAGCAACTCCCCAAAAAAGACGTAGCTATTTTTAAATTACCCAATTTTCTTCAGAGGTTTTGGTACTGGGGGTACTGTCACCTTCAATGTGTCTCAGATAGGCATCGAAACATTATTTTTCCGTCGCACAAATATGAGGGTTAGATCAGGGACCGGGACCATCCCTCGCGATTTGGTAATCGCGTCAGGTAACGCTTGCATATAAATTACCCCTTTGTTAGGCGTAATCCCATCAATGGTGCTATTGTTTGTTGTGTGTTGATTATATAGTTACTTTTTACGCTCTGATTGGTACTAGGAAATTAGGCGTGATTTAGAGCTTGTTTCTTTTCTGGTTCATAAGGGGTTTGTTAGGGAAAGATTTTGTGTTGTGTAACATAGGGATTGTAAACAATTTTTAAGGGACTTTACAAAAACTTTTTAATCAAATTACAAAAGCCATAAAAAAAAACTGAAGTTTCCATAAGTACCTGCAAAATAAAAACCGGTTGTTATTAAAAGAAATATTATGAAGTAAGAACATGTGACTAATCGCTTGATTTTAAGTCACAATTAAGACACAAGAAATCATTCCTACTCTAGATGGAAACGTTATCTAATCTAAAGTATTTTTTTACGAAATATCTTTGTTTCACCTGCTTTATTGTTTCCTGTAGGCAATGCTATTAATTTTTAAGTTTGAAAGAATCAACGATTAATTTTACAGAAACTATTATTAAAAAAAGGGAGTTCGTTTGGGTGTTCTCCTGAATCGTTCAATCTTCATCGTTTCCCTTACTTTATGAGAGTTGCTCAATTCGCCGACACGATTAATATTCTACGAACTTCTTTAAGATTTTTCCTCCCTCAAAAAGGAGTTTTATCTAAACAGTGAGATTAAAATCGCTAGGGTTTGAGGGAACTCGTTTAGGACGTTGCCTTTGAAGTCTCGCCAGAGGGCACGAATGATAAATTACAGCCCGCTTGATGCTTCTGACACTTTTTTTCCACTATGTGACCTTTTACTGGCTCCTTTATTTCTCTTATCATGTGACACGGACGAATAAGTTTCATAAAGAGCTGACAAATAGGGATATGGGCGCGAATCGTGCAGCTGAATTTTATGATTTGAATTTTTGGGTATAACTTAGTAGGGATGACCTTTTTTATACTCAACACTTTATCAGTTAAATGATGAGGGTTATATGAAAGTTGCGACTAAAATATTGCAGCAGTATTAAATAATTTGAAATGTTATTTTTCAAGCATATTTTTGTTTGTTTTTATTACTATGTCACGGTTATTGGTAACTTATGGGCGACATCTGTACACCAATAACTTTCATTAGTAGAAAAAATCTGGTATTCCTCGTATGTTGGTCTTGAGTAATACAAGAAGTAGCTCTTAAAAGGCTCTGTTTAAATTATTAGTAACACTTAATAAAAGATAAGGAAGTCTTTTCCTAATTGAAAAACTTTTGTTTTTTTTATCTTTTAATCGAGTTTGTTTCTCAGGCAAGGCCGGGCCGGGATACGCTTCCCCCATGGAAGCATTCAGAAACGGAGCGAGAGAGGAACTTTTGTACGTGGTCTGCGTTCAGCCAGATCAGACAAAACAAGACTATCTTGCTACTGTCGATGTGAATCCCAAGTCGGATACATATGCTCAGGTAAACTAGTCATATTCTCAAACTACACACATATTAAATTGTGCTTGTATTCAAAAGCAAAACAAGGTTTAAAAATTGTTAGTTCCTACTCAAAACATACTCACTGGTACCAAGTTTTGTTACTAAATAAATTATAAAAGTAAAAGAAAAAATTATACTTTTATTGAGCCAATAATCTTTTGCTTGAACAAATCAAAGCCACCGAAATATTTCTCGTTGTACGACATAATCTTATCAGAAATGGTTCTTGGCGTACTAGTGCATTACACTGGCGGAATTTTAATTAAACATACAAAACAAGTGTGTCTGAGAAATCGCAAGATGAGCTAAACTTTATCATTGACAGTTAAAGATAAACTTAAAATAATATGTAAATATTCGTAAAAGAACAAAATAATAATACGTACCTATTGTTGTTGTTATCATCAAATAAAATAAGGGGAAAAATTATCTTATAGGATAAAAAATACTAATAATAATTAGAATTACTTCCAAACAGTCTTATTTTCAACATTCGAAACCCTTATTAACAAATAGAATTTAAGGACTATTTTAGCTATAAAATAAACTGCCTGATGGGATTGGCACCAGCGATTAATAATAATTATTTTCTGATGTAAGAAAGTGATGAGGCTTATACAATGGCAAAAGCTATCAGGAAAAAGGAATATTAGTTGGAAAAATATACGCAATTACGCACCAGTTTCGTCTACCTTAGCAAATAAAACCTTTAGTCGTGGAGATAGTGACAATGTTTATGCACGACTCTTTTATACCTAAGTGGGTATTACTTTGATAATAAACTATTAGTTCTGCGTATTATTAGCCTTGCGAAACCTTTAAAATTAATTCAAGCCTCAAAAAATGACAATACATAGGCATTGACTGACGTATTATTATATGACAAGCTCGTTACCATGGAAACATGTTTGATTCGTGTCTCAGCCGAAAAAATCTGCCACAAACTACAGTATTTAGGACTTTTAATTACTCATAAGTAATAAATCCATTATTATACTTTTGTTGTGGATATTGAATTTTTAACAGAACTTCCCTTTTTAGAAAAACCCTCCTAATCAAACCCCAATATAAATAACTCTAAATATTTGTTGAATCTAATTACCAATCCATACATCAAGTTTCGTCAAGATTGGTAACTGCAAAAAGCGACTCTATTCACGATTCTGATCGGATATAATAAGTATACACCACACCAAAATTCAGATACTGAAGATCAATTTTAGAGTAAAACTAAAATAATAATAACATTTAAATATTTTTGAATTTCAAGCCTGTTTTCGAATCTGATCGGTATACTCGCGTACCACACCTCAATTCAGTCATAGTGAAAATTACAAAATTTCAGTAGCCATACAAATATTTAGGAGGTTTGTATCGACTGACAGACGAAATAAAAATTTGTTAGACCCAAAGCAGAGATGCTTGTTGTTGAGACAATAAATCGTGATCTATAGCGAGATCGGTTGCTTGATATTCAAACTAATAAAAAATATATAAAAGAAACTTTATTTTTTATCTTAACATCTTCAGGTTTAGTATTCTCATATTTGTCGTATAACATTTTACCTTCCTACAACCTACCATCATGCTGGGTAAAATGACCGTCCTTATCCTATGTAGTAGAGTAAAATCAGTGATAAAACAGCACCGATGCTCCAAGACTACAATAGCCATTTAGTCGTGCTATGGCTGGCAATAGCGTCCCGTAATCCTGCAGGATTCAGAGCCTAGAGGAAGTATTATTGTGTATATTGCCATTGCAATATCGTCCAGGGAGAATTAACAGGAATGCAATATATTCCTCACTTAGATTTGTGAAACCTGAGGGAAAGCTATTTTTTATTAACGGTTTGTGTTTTTTGAAGATACAGTTGCAGTTGCTTGCAGTATTGAGTTCTTACATAATTAAGCTTCTATATAAAGCTTGTTAGTAAACAAGGCTGTGGCACAAAGTTACACTTTCCTATTTTTGATAGGAGGTTAAGTAAACTGACAACAGAAGGTGAGTATATTCTTAATCTCGCCATAGGGTTACCCTCAACGCGGGGGTGTTCGAGCTAACGATTTGAGAAACTTTTATGAGCGTTGTTTTTACTTCGATTATACGTATAATTAGTCGGCTTGATTTCAAGGCATACGAGTAAAAAAAAAGTTTAAAGCAATACTCATAGTTTATTTTGCGAGAAATTGCAACAGATGTCATTATTTTAAAATGATGTAGATCACTTAGTAACTTCTCCAAGAAAGAAATAAATTGCTCTAAAAACTTTAAGAAGACTTTAGACAATATGAGTATCAACTACTAAAGCATTTAATGGCAAAAATATTTGGTGAGTATTATATAATATAATTATATACACTATAAAGTAGTATGTGATTTGTATGTTAATATAAAAACAGACATGGGTATTATTGAATTTGTCCTTCAAAAGCATACTTTGCTGAAACAACAAGGAATGTAGATTCAATTCCAACAGCATCCAATAACAGTACTTCGATCCAACTACGTGACTCAGGAACCCGTAAAAGTATTCCTTAACCCATTTCGAATCTATCTTATACTTCTATAGTATCCTGTCGTAACAAATCCTCCTCGAGGATATATTGCATTCCACTTGTTAATTTACCACCAACATTGTAGGAAAATAAAGTATGCACTTGATTTGGTTTACACAAAGTTTAAAAAAAAATTTACGGATATCGTTAAATTAGTAAAACATTATATAATAGCACATTAAGTGGCGTAGTCGAAGGTCTTTCAAAAATTTAACACTATGATAAGCTACCCAGTCCTTAAAACGAAGAAGAAGATTTATCTAATGCAATTTAGTCACTATGAAAGTTGTATGAACTTATAATGAGTAGAGTCAATGCGGTATTACAACAAAATAGCATACCTTCTGGTGCAACTAACTAGTTAATACTTCTAAAAGGACGAAATTATTCCAAAGGTATTTGAAAAGAGAGGACTTTTTAAGAGAACTTTGAGTTGATTGTTACCGATTCTTATAGGTAATCTTCCGAACTTATACGGGCAGTACTGGGGACGAACTCCACCACAGCGGTTGGAACGTCTGCTCCAGTTGCCATGGTAACAAAGAGTTGAAGAGAGACTTGCTGATACTGCCTGCTTTAAACTCCTGCAATGTTTTCGCTATCGATGTTGGAACTGATCCTAGGAAACCAAAGCTTCATAAGGTAAGACAAAGTCAAAAAAAATATTATTTTCTGTCGTAGATAGTAGTAATAGTAGTCTACTATATAAAAAAGTTGGGTTGGGCAGCATTTGGGAAACTTCGTCAGGTCTTCTCGTCATCCATACTATCAAGTCTGAAGACAAAAGTCTTTAACCAGTGCAACCTACCTGTTATAAGCGTAGACATTCACGGTCGGTCTGGTCCAAAAGTTTAAAGTTGCTCAGCGAGAGAAAGGGCTCGGTATATCTCTGAGTGATCGTGTTCGGTGGCAGTGGGCCGGTCATATAGGCCGTAGAACCGACCACCGATGGAGGAGACGAGTTCTTGAGTGGAGACCACGTACCGGCAAACGTAGTGTAGGATGCCCTGCTACTAGGTGGAGCAAAGACATACAGAATATAGCAAGCAGAGGGGAGGAGACGAGACGCCCAGCTTTCCGAGAAATACGTGTTAATTTATTTCTGTTACTGGGCTAGAAACGTGTTCATTTTGTATTTTGAGTTTAATTTAATTTTTATCTATCTTAGCTATTATTATCATGAATTCTTTACGATTTCGAATAAAGATATACCTATATGGGTAGTAACGGGTAGTGCGTCAGCTAAATAATGTTCTATTCAGTCACTGTCTTTACTATGTGATATTTTTTCGTTTTCAACTCTAACGGCTACATTGGCGTAGCCGTAAATAAACTACCCACATCAACAAACCAGTCAATTAAAAGAGTCAGGCGTTACTTTGCGAAAATCCATTTATAATAAAATTATATGGAATAATAAGGTGAGGTGTGGAGGTGCTGAGGCGTGTAGGTGGTGAGGAGGAACCACACCAAAACACAAAAAATATTTTTCGTTTTCTCACGCTGACATCAAGACAAAGCGGGAAAACACTAGATACCCTTAATATACCATCTTTATATATCAAGCCAGTCTTTTAGAAGTGATTCCTTCCTTCAATTTTACACGCACCGATACATTTTTTCTTTTATGTTATGAATAAACTGCTAGACCTATATTGATATAATTAAAAAACTACATGTGAAGTTTTACCGAATTCCAAAAATAGGAAGATGCACTCAAGTCGAGTAGATTTCCCGGACAAGACTTCGGTTCGGACAAGGTAATATTAAATAGGCGTGGGCCTATTTAATATTATTTATTGTTTTTACCATTTTTTGATGATTTATAAAAATGTATCAGCGCGTGCCAAATTAAAATCAGTGGGTAATAAATTTCATTTTTTTAAAGAGAGATATTTACAATTCTATTCAAAATATTTCGTAATATTTTGTATTTAAGTATCTCTATATAAGGAGACTGATCACGTTTTAATATTGCCCCAAATTGAGAGCTTTGTTGTACTAGTAGGCTCCAAAATTCTATTAAAACTCAATGATTATCTTTACGATAATATCCTTTGTATGGTTTTTATAAGGTTCTAAATGTTTTAAGGATCTTTTCAATACGACTTTTCTGTTTCACTCTAGCTGGATCGTTATTATATGGATCTTAGTTTTTTTTATCGAGGAAGTTTTTATACATATTATAAGTATATAAAAGTATTACAAAAAATAATTTGGAAACAAATTAATAATAGTGATCTGCGAATAGTTAACCTCTCGAGCATCAACTGTAGCAAACTTATATTGTTATCTCGATGAAATGACTGGTGTTGGTAAACTTGGCTACTTTTTTTTCTTCTGTGCTTTAAAGCAATCAGAGTAGGTATTTCTATTATCATAATATTCTCGTAATTATTACCAAAGCGTCTCATACTTTTGAAGCGAAATTTTCTCACGAAGTTCGAACGAATCTGTTGACAAACTTTGGGCATAATAGTTCGTAGCAGTCGAGTTCGGCAACTCGTTATAATGTTGGGTGCAAGTCCTTAAAAGGTACCCATTTATCGAACAGTTTCTTGATAAACAAATATTTATGCATGATGGGTCAGTAAACTAATACGCTGAGCAGTTGAGAAGTGTTACAAAGTGCAAATTGTCTAATTTAAAAGTTTGATAGTTTAAAAATAAAGGATAAAGGTCTCTCTAATAATGTAATTCTAACTCGTAACTATTGACATATTTTTACCTTCGTATCAGTCTATTAAGTATTTACGTGGTTCCTGTACCTATAGCAATATGTAATCTAATAAATTTATAAAAGTGAAATCCTACTTATTTTGATTAAAAAAACTACTGGATCGATTTTGATAAAATATGTGTGAAATCAAACGGAAAGTATACGGATGAACATACACAAAAATACATACAGACGTACATAGAACCTCATTATAAATAATAAATTTTTTCAATACGCTAAATTACATAATATTTGTACACAGATTTAAAAAAAAATATATGATGTCGTTTAAATTCGCTCAAAATTGTAGAGAAAAACGTTCCTCTGGAATAATGTTACACTAATTCGTCCTGATAAAAAATACCAAAAAAAAAATACAAAAGTTGACTGCGATTGACCGACTGCGAAAGAAGGAGGATTATGGATTTCGAGTGTATGTATGTATGTATGTATTTTCTTTGGCAAGCCCTAGAAACTAAACGGCTTATCGTATTTTTATGTAAATGGTGTCAATAAATTCATCTTAGCCGTGAAAGTGACACTGGATGTATCAATATAAAATAAAAAACTTACGAATTAACTTTAATGAATAATTAATATTATAACGGCACGGCAATTTAAAATAAATAAACTATTTACTTTCAACTTTACGTGTAAAGTAAACCTATTATACGTTCGCTGTATGTCCCGTCTCCAAAAACGCAATGACTGCTTTACTGCAAATTCTCGAACCCTTCCTTATCACAATTTTATATTATCAGGTAATAGAGCAAAGGTCGTCGAACTTTCCTCCCTACTGTCTCGGGACGGGGGAAATCAAGATTGCCACTACGGTTGATTGCCATCAAATTAGGACCATTGGTTCGCTTTTACAAAATCTTATGACATTGCCAAGGGACCATACTTTCGTGCTGCGGTTGTTCCCAAAACATTTTACCTTCAAAGGCTCATTCGGTACCAAGTGTTTGGCTAATTTGGCTTGTAGAACCAAAATATAGTTTAGTTTAAGAATAGGTAATTTTCGATTACAAGTTATGATTATCGAGGTGTTGTACCCATACACATAAATTATAAATGCGAAAGTGTTTGATGGTTTGTTTGTCCTTTTTCTCCTCAGTAACTGAGTGAAGTATCGATTTCATTTTTGCATAAAAAGAGGACCATACCATAGGACATATGGAAGACCATAGAGTGTCATATTCTAGTTTTCTCCGGAAAAAATATATCAAAAGCTAGTTAGTTAAGTTCTTATATACATTTTTTTATAAGTAATCAACCTTAAGTCTTTATTTTAAACTTTAAATTAATTTAAAGTCTTTATTTTATTATAAATACATTTTCGTTATATAAAAATCTTACATAAACATAGTGATATATTTAATTTTTTATATGCATTTTTTTTAGTAAAAAATCTTTATTATTGTTATTTTCCTTAATTTTATAATAATAGTGATTGGTTAAATAGGACTTTATGTTCCTTTAGGTGATAAACAGCTCTGAGATGAAATCAGTCAACTGTACCTTCCCCCACACAGCACACTGTCTAGCCACTGGTGAGATCATGATCTCCACTATGGGCGATAGGGAAGAAAATGCGAAGGGAGACTTTGTGCTCATCGACTCGAAGACTTTGAAAGTGACAGGTTAGTTAATGGGTTTTTGTATGAAGGCACCTCAATTTGGGGAAATAGGTTATCTATATATAGAAAAAAAATTTGCGTTGAAAAATAAGTTTTTGCAAAGCGAGTTTAAGTGATTATAAGCAAGAAGGTTTCATCAAACATTTGATTCTAACTTGATATACGAGTTCTAACGGGAATAAACCTTGTTTACCTTCTTTACTATCTTGAGCTAAGCACTAATAATGAGCTTTCCAGTGATGTTTTTGAATAAGACATTATTTAAATCTCTTACCTGCACATAATATGTGTTAGATAAATATGACAGCAGCATGTAAATATTTCGCATAAAAATTTTGATATATTTAATTTTTTTAAAGTCGTTCTATAGCGACATGACAATTCTGATACAAAATTTGTGCATATTTGGAAATTGATTTCTATCAGATATATTGTTACCCTTAACATGAAGCGATTAAATACAAATAACTTTACCCAGGAACTTGGACGAAGGGTGAGAAATTGGCGAAATTCGGTTACGACTTTTGGTACCAGCCATACCATGACGTCATGATTGCATCGGAATGGGGAACCCCAAAGTATTTCAAAACGTAAGTGATTTTCTATAATAATAAAGTCAAAGAGACTAAGAGCGTAGGAACAGTTTTGTTACAAATCGATTGAATTGTTTGCTAGGTAATGCGAGATACTTAATTTTGTAATATTTATTTGTGAACAATTCGAGTATTTCATTGGGGGATACTATGTACATGAATAATGAATAAACTAATACTTACGAAAGTAATACTTGCATCAAGGCTAACAATAATAATCAATGCTTGCATACTTACATACTTAGACTGTCAAACAGTACGAAGGTTTTAAGGATGTTTGCTCATATTGATTTGATATAAGACATAATTTATGACATTCAATGTAAGTTCCTTAAAAAATGCGACTGACCTACCCGTATATAGTAGATACTTACTTACTATTTCTATTACTTCAGTCACTGGAAAAATACTAGTTTCTAGTCTAGTATCTACAAGAAGCTATCAAAGCAGTTTATTTCTTTAATCTTTTTATCATTTATTTCATATTTTTTAAACTATATTTTTCTTTTTTGTGACAACATTATATCAAAATACTCGTGTAACAACTTAACACAATATTTTGCTTGTGGCTCCCGAACTATAGAATTTCCTTCCACTTGGCTTCAATAGGTTATGTTCAATTGAGTGTGGATACTGCACTTGATTTTGTGAAGTGGTGTTCAGATATTGTATTACCCACCCTGCCATGTGCCGGGTATTTTGTTGATCAACTGTAAAATTTTGGTGGAACATTAGTTTTACATTATGAACAATGTTTGACCAATATTAAAATGAGGAAGAGGTTCTTAATTCGACTGTGTTTTTATACTAGTTACTCGTAGCTTAGATTTATTTTTTAGGTAAACCTATTTCCGTGATTACCATATTGTTTTAAAGTATATACATTCGATCTGGTTTTTATAATATAATTATCATCAAATTCGTTCATTACTTTGTTATTTAAATTAAAATAAAAAATGTAAGCGCCTGCAAAATTGTAGTCAGCTGACCTTTTCGTAAAGTAGCATGAGGTGCTTCAAAACCGTTACGTAAATCTAAAAAAAAACGTTTCAGTTTTCAACAAAATAGGGATTTAGTTCTTCTACTATCTATAGGAGAGAAAAATTAGAAAAAATTAGCGATTCAGCGTGGTAATGCCGCTGGCCTTATGGGGACGTTTGGACCAGGGGCCGAGATAGGCTTAGGCTTAGGTTTTTGACTACATTGTATTATGTAACAATAACAGTTATTTTAAATTTGACATGTAATTGACGTGTAATAAAGATACGAACATATTGTACAAAAAAAGATAATCTAAAAGGTGCATACGAGTAGCAATCATGTAGGTACAGTCTGCCCTCACATTTTGAAATATACATATAGTTTTCAAGTAGTTCCGCGAACTGTCGACCTCGTAATTTATAAAAAAAATACGACAACCGCTTGACAGATTTATTTTAATTTCAGAAATCTTAATTAATGTTATGTTGCGCATGTGCTTACCAAATAATATTGCAATCGCCATATACTAAGTTTTGTAAAGATTGTTTGAGGAAACTTGGTGTATTACAAAATTTACTAATTTTCAGGATATATATAAACATACAAACACCCTGACTGACTGAAATTTGCTAGACCCGAAACAGACGCTTTGCTTGCTCGGTCAATTATAGCTTATATTAGTATTAATCTTATGGTACACTTATGTTATCTCAAATAAACTCAAAAAACTTTTTCGGACACATGATTAATTGGTTTTACGCAACCATTCTTTCTTTTGTCAAAAACAGAGGCTTTCACCCCAAGGACATTCCTAACAAAGAACGCTACGGCACCAAACTGAACGTGTACAAATGGTCAAGCCGCGAGCTCCAACAAGTCATAGATTTAGGTCAGGAGGGGTGTGCGCCCTTGGAGATCCGATTCCTGCATGATCCCAAAGCCGCGGAAGGATTTGTTGGGTGCGCGGTAGAGGCCAACGTTTACAGGTAAGGGATTTGTTGGGATTTCGGAACTTTGCGGCTTTTGTTCTATTCTGTTAGGCGTTGGATAGTTGTGTTTGGTTTCGTTAAATAACACTGTTGAGTGTTGAGGTGCCTATATTTACACTGTCCAACCTGTCCTTTCAAACTTAACAGGTACTTACCCTTAGCCAAAGTATTGGAACTTAGTTGGTGGATTTCAAAATCCTTTTGCATGTTTCAATGTTTTGAAATGAAACAATCAGGCATTTTTTATGCATATTGCGGAAATAATCTGTACTTGTAAAAAAAAACGTCTAAGGTGCTAATCATAGTTAGAGCACAAAGTTTTATGAGGTTAATTTATTCAAATACAAGTTTTTTTTATTGAATAAAAAACCTTTTTAAAGCTGCAATCATACCATTGATCATAAAGCTTTTCAGTCGTTACATATAGAATAATACAAAATGCTTCTGCTTTGTTCCAAAAACGAGCTTTGAGATTACACTTCACAAAATACAAGACAACTTAGTAAACAATTTTCAATTCAACATGTAAATCAAGGTATTTCGCGACAAAGTTAAGCGCGTCTACAGGTTACGATTGAAAAACTTTATAAGACGTCTCAATAGATTACATTAAAGCTTGTTTATATAGGTTCTACAAAGCAGACGACTCTTGGAAAGTCCATAAAGTCATCGACGTACCGTCAAAAAAAGTTGTAAAAGACGGAGAGGAGTCCGAACTCAACGGTAACTTTCTTTTTGTTTACTTTTTATCCGCAACCTGAATGGGATGGGAAGTATTGATTGAATTTGAGATGTATAAAACGTGCTTGCTTTCAATGTAAGTAGATCCCAAAAGTTTTTATACGGCCTATGCTAACGAATTGTATGACACTTGGTGTTGTTATAAATTTGATTAATATCTTTACTTTTCCCATCCGGGTCGCAATGTAACATTCACAAACACATGCTTAACTAACAACCAACAAAATGAGAAAAAAATAATTGTTCTAAAATCAGCCAGTTAAGATTGTTTGCGACATTCAAAGGGTCTTAGCTTAGAATTAGAGTATCTACCGACTTTTATTTTTATTCAACCGAATTAAAAAAATTAAATAAAATCATAAATTTCACTCTAGCAGGTTTACCATCCAAACAATGCGACAGTGCAAAATTTAGTTTTGTAAGCGAGTTATAAACTTGCAGATATTATATTATGTACTCGATGCTGGTATTATTTCTCACGTTCATGAGTTTTATTATAATTTATATTCTATTTTATATTATTAAATATATATATATATATATATATATATATATATATATATATATTATTATATATATATTATTCTATATATATATTTATATTCGCATTTCACAAAATGTTTTGTACAGATTTTTATTGTAAAAGGCCTCTTAGTGTTGGCCACGTTACGCCGCAATGAAGGTCCGGCCCAGGCCTTGTTTAAAAATAAATAATATTAAAATACCTTATTTGTAATAGGTAAGTAAAAATATAGGTCTCACAGATAACTCAGATAAATAATATTGTAGGGTATCTATTCGTTTGTTTCGCACTATATATCTTTCAGGACTTATATCTGATATCGTCCTGTCTCTCGACGACAAATACCTGTATATGTCATGTTGGCTACATGGAGACGTCAGGCAGTACGATGTGTCAGATCCTGCTAATCCCAAATTAACCGGGCAAGTGTTTCTGGGAGGACAAATTGCGGAACATAACCTCGAAGTGGTGGAAGACAAGGAACTGAAGGTAAGCTCATTTTATGTACCTCTTGTGTTAAAATTAAGCTTCAGATCTTACATTCAATTTCTAATAATTTTCTAATATTTGAAATGATTCATTTATCTAATTGCAATATAACAATTGCAATAACAATATGATATTTAACTGATCTAACAAAATCATTTGCTTAGTTCTATATTAACTATAGACAATAGTAAATCAATGGTTAAGGCGTCAAGATTGAATAATTAACTCAATATGGAGTTTTTTTTTGCAATGAGTCCAACGCTCTTTTATTGACACTAGTTTTTTGCCATATTACTAGGTTTAGTAATCAAGCAAGTTCTATTATCGACAAGCCAGTCCAATTTAATTGTAAGGCTTACAATGGCTTACTTACTAACCTGACGTTAATAAACTGTAGTACCTACCGTTTAAGTAACACAAAACACATCGTGAATCTGTTATAAATTCACCTGTCTGTGAAAGGATAATACTGTTTTACTATATTCTAGTAATCGATTCAAAATATCAAAGATAGATAAGGTGGCAACAATATGTAATATGGTGGATATAGTATCTTTCTGAGGGATAGTATAATTAATACTATCCCTTCAGAAACAATACATTCCTTCAATACTGACTGCAATGGTCTAAATGAACGATTAGTGACTCCACAGAATCGCAATTTTGCCTAGTCATTCCTTTCATTTCAGTTTTTGCCGTCAGCCCTCTAAATTACTTCTCCGGAATTTTCACCATTTGTAAAACGTTATGAGGATGTGTTGTTAGACTTGTACTTTCAAATTTACAGCAAGCAATGTGCGTTTATTTGACAAATGTTTATATTCGTTTTCATAAGCATTGTTTCGTTTTGATTGTTATAGCCTTTGTTTTTTCGTACGGAAATTGTGGAAACACATTCTAATGTTCCAAACCGCTGTGAATGTTAGGCCTTTCGAGCATCATTTTTTTCAGCATAACAGTTTTCGCATAAATTATGATAAGCAGAGTGTTATAAACGCAGAATTTCAATTGGCATAATTGTAACTCACTCTAATTTTCTTTACCATAATTTTAATCAGCATAAATGTAAATGGGGTAATTGTTATATGCCTAAAGATCATTATCATATAATACATAACGCATAATGGAGGTATGTATAACCGTTACAGTCATAAATGAATAACAAATTTCGGTATACTTTTGCCAAGAAGGCAGCAGTAGGTTCAGGTTATTTTTTTTATAACAATCCGAATACTTTCGCCGACAAGGTCAGCAGTAGGTAAAGTTGTTTTTTTATGAAAATCCGTATACTTTTCCCATAAGTTCTGCAGTAGGTTCAGGTTATTTTTTTATGACAATCCGAATACTTTCACCAATAAGGTCCGTTGTAGGTTTAGGTTATTTTTTTATATAATCCGAATACTTTTGCCTACAAGGTCAGCAGTAGGTTCAGGTTATTTTTTTATGACAATACCAATACTTTCGCCAAAAAGGTAAGCAGTAGGTTCAGGTTATTTTTATTCATGACAATTTTAATACTTTCGCCAACAAGGTTAGCTGTATGTTCTAGCTCAGATATAAAAATATGTACCTGTGAATATTATGGTATTCTTTATGTATAACATGTAATCTTTATGCCATAGAGTGAGATGCTAATAAATGTTATGATTAGCAATTGTAATTCTATAAATAATTATACCTGAAAATTTTATGCTGGTATATTATAAAAGAAGTTATGGGAAAATAAAGTATGCCTAATGATTTATTCTATTTGAACGTTATGCATAACGAAGAGTATGCCAAAAAACGTTATGCAGTTTTAAATTATCCCTTCTTCATTTATGCAACCCAATACGGACCCTGTTCCAAACTGCTGTCCAAACCTAGTCATCCTATAAATACTATAAATACTTTGGTGTTTCCTCTCGCCTTAAATATTCACATAAAGCTATTTCAGAGACTTTATTTTGAAAAGGTTACCGAAATGACCGAATATGGTACGGTACAATACTATCTGATAGTACCTCTACCAAAGTTTTCGTAATCTTATGTCAGGTTGGTTGAAACAGACCGCTCTGGTCTAGATCTCACTAGATAATTAATTAACGATCATTACCAGAAAGCAGACAGTTTATTTTGGATGTTCTTCTTCGCTGGCTTACACCATAGCTATTACTTTTTATTATAGGTACTAAATACCATTCAGCAGAACTTTTTGATTTTTAGTGATAAAAGGTTATGGTTTTAAAGCAGTGGTAGCATGAAAATTTATAAGACCGGTGGCTTATGGTGGATGGTCATTCAGATGAAGTCTGCAGTGGACGGCCCTGTAAATTAGTAAAGTAGGTTGAACAAAAACAAAAAGATGGCGGAAGCGTGATGAGCACGACTGCTCTGTAAAAAATGCAACGAAAGAAAAATGTTTTAGTTAAGATAAGAAATACAAACTCGGCACTCACGTGTCTATGTAGCAAGTTTTTTTTTAAATATTTCTTATATTATAGCGTCATAGTACGGTCATCGGTCTCTCCATGCAGGGGTATAGAAGTAAAAAAAAATTGGGTAATGCTCATGGGACATATTGTAGGGATAATTAAATTTCCCTTCTAAGTATCCTACTGATATTCCAAAATTGTATCCTTCCATTTAAATTTTAGGAGCCACCGAAGTTAGTTACTTTGAAAGGCAAGGCGCTGCACGGGGGACCACAAATGCTGCAACTGTCGCTGGATGGGAAACGGCTCTACGTGTCTAGTTCTCTATTTTCTCCATGGGATAAGCAGTTCTACCCAAAGATGGCAAATGAGGTATGTAAAATAAGTACTAATAGTTTTCCGATTTGTTAAATTTGTCGCCACAATAATTTTGACATAAAAACAAAAAAGCTTCATAAACTGATTTTCTTTATACTTTGAATTTCTAGTTTTTTTCTTATTTGAGATCTCCTTGCTAGATATCATTGAAATCGCTCGGCAAATAGCGCCGCAGCAAATTTCCCCCAAAAAGTGTCAGTAGAAAATACTCACCTAATGTAGATACTAACTAGGTTCTTTTACTACAACCCTTTTGAGTCTTAAACGAAGAATAAAAATGTTTCATAATTTGTAGAACCTGTATAGCAAGTTTTATCAAGATAGGGTGTTAATGGCCATCGGCAAGAGTTAAGCACAAAAAAAGTGAACAAGAGCAAGCAAACTTGCTTTTATTTTAACAGCGGCGAACTGTTAAAACGAAACCATGTTTGCTTTCAACATTCCTGGATTGTTTTTTCTCCTCTTTCATGCCTAACTCTAGGTGATAGCCCTGCTGCACGCAAGTACGATCATGAAACCTTGTAACCAAGAATAAGATTCAGGATCTCTAAATACCTACATATATCTTACAACGTACTTTGCAAAACTAATAATGTTTACGTTGCTGGAACCGCAACCACAACAATTTACTACAGAATACTAAAGCAAACATTCCAAAAATGTAGTCATAACCTACTTTATTAGGCATAACATAGTTTAAGAATGCGGGCCGTAGACAAAGTATTTTATTTGGCTTACCCTATTCGGTCCCTTCTTTAGTCCCTCGGCTCCCATATCGCAATAAACAGCTCTTATGCCCTTATATCAGTGAGTACCCTTCGTTTTAGTTACGGTGCACGCACTAAACTATTTTCTAACATTAAACTTAAGTTTCGGTTTTATTTCTGTTAGGTAGTAGGAATTTATGTAACAGAAGAATATTTTAATTTTGTTTTTTTAAATGTTTCATGATAAATATGCAGTAAATTTTACAGTCGTAATTGAGGTAACATCTAATATCTCAAGATTGCAAGCGCAGTATGGCGGTGTCCAACTGGTGACTTTAGAATTTAAATGTATAAGTGGAACTGCAGCAAATGTTACGGGCAAGCTTATCAGCATGCTAACGACTCGCTTATCGTCTTCTTATATATTTTTTTTCGTGTATTAAAATGTATAAATCGAGACCAAAAACTTTTATTTTGAAAACATCCAAGATTCTGTACCTAAGTCTTGCAGCATTCTAATTTCTAATGCATCCCAACACTGATGCGTCACCTGGATTCTTATAAATTATTCATGAAGACACTGAGCATATTTTGTAATACAAATAGGTACGAGACGTTGTAATTTTAAATTGTTTTTGTACGAGAATATTTATTCTGAGTTTATGATCTGAATTTGAATACCCAAGACTAGACTTTGTAATAAAAGTTACAGAATCTGTAATATATTATATTTATTTATATTAAAAATGACAGAAAAAAATGATGTCATTAAAAACATAATAATTGTATGATTATACATGATACTTGTTAGAATTAGAGATAGACGATCGATGGTCAAAAATGGCTACTGTCGTTTTGAAAATTCTAAACGATACTTTTCATAAGAATTCCGTAAACCTTCAAATCCTTAAAAAAATAAGTGAATCAAGTAATAAGTAAGTCGGCACGTACAGATTTTCAGTTAGTTTGATATAAACACCAAACTTCTAAGCCGATTTTGTTAATATTATATTGAGACCACATACCCTTTAATTTTTTTCCAATCTGTCTAGTATTTGCTGAAAAGTCAGAGAACAAACATAAAAAATACAGTCGATGAGCGTCAAAAAAGTTAGAAAACTATTTTAGATATAAAATGTTATTATATAATTTTGAATGCAGGGCGGTTGGATAGCGAAGTTAGACGTAGATACAACGAATGGTGGCTTAAATTTGGATCCTGACTTCCTGGTGGACTTCGGACCCGAACCGGACGGACCCGTGCTACCGCATGAAATGAGGTAAGGCTTAAGTTAAAAAAGTAAGAACTGTCCTGGATTCGACCCGGCGCCTTTTCAGTTATTTTGATTTTAAACTAAAATTACCCTTTCAACCAAAAAGCAATTTTCGAATTTGTCCAGGAAGCTTTGAATAATCTGGAAGTGTACATAATGAAGAGATTCCGACTATTTTAGAACTTCCTCCTATTTTAATATCGGTTAAACAAAACAAACACCTTTTCTAACAACATTTACACTTTATAAAACGATGGTATTTATGTTGATAGCACATTATCACATCAGATTTTAACAGACCGTTCCAACATTAATTATTTTAATTATTCGTAACTAATTACTTTTTTTTACTTTTTACTTTAACGAAATAGCCTTACTTGATATAAAGCTTTTAAAAGTTTTGTAATTGTATTGTAGTTTCAAAAAATATACGTCCTAATAATTTCTGAACTAGAAAATGTTATCAAGCCTACCTTATAATACTTCTACAGCAGTCTATAGAAATTTCAAAGAAGAAAAACCTAATACAATAAGTTTTAAACAAAATCAAATCGAAATAGTTTACTTAACAATAGCTTAAACTTGGCATCACACTTGCATGCACATTTTACGCTTCAGTTATTCTTCTGAATTTTCTGTTCAAATAATAGAGATAAGAATATTTTCGTACATTGTATGCTACGTGAGTCAGATCTAGTATCTTTTAAGTTGCAGATATACCTACGCAATATTGTGACTACAAGTTAAAAACGCAGTAAGGAGCCGTCCATTAATCACGTGATGTTTTTTATCATTTTTAACACCCCACTCTCCCTTGGTGATATGTGGTCGGTGAGGTTTAAGACTAACCTTCCCCTTTTTTCCCAAATCACGTGTATTTTTTAGTTCCTACAAATATCTTAAAAGTTTTAGAAAAGGCCAAGTCGGAGGTCAGGTTTGAAGAAAAAATAAATACACGTGATATCTTACTACACCCCCTCGCCCTTTAGTGATATTTCGTGATTTTTGCCAAACCCATTCCCTTTTTTCAGCCTCACGTGATTAATAAACGGCCCTACGGTTTTAAATCAAAATACTTGGCATGTATTTTGCATGTATGTAACAAATGTATTTCTGCGAGCACTTGTCGAAAAGAACCCGTAAACCGAAACGTCAGCAACCCGTTTCTGCAGCCAGTCTGTATAATAAGACGTATATATAGTATTAAGCTACAGACTGTATTCATGTTCATCGTGCAAGTATAGCCGTAATATTTATATCGCCGCATTATTCCCAGATATCCCGGCGGAGACTGCACTTCAGATATTTGGTTGGCTGAAGACTAGGACCTGGATCACACTACTCGACCGGAGACAGAACGTGTGCCAATATTTTTATATGCATTATAAATAACGCTTGTATTCGAGGGTTAAGAATATTTACATTTTTAAATAGAGGTGGAATATTTTTATCAGAAAATGAGTGCAGTGAAGTGTTAAGGAGTGTTAGCACGAATATCTTGCAGGTTTTTCTTTTGCAAGTCTACTGTTGGAAGTTTACTATTTAGTCCAGTCATTATAGTAAGTTCACCTCGGAAATTAAGATACCCAGCTGTAAGTCTGTAAATACTTGTATATTGACACTCTAAAAGTTGTCTCAAAACCTACATATGGTAGGGTGTAAGCAACTATTAAATTTCAAGGTCAAAGGTCTCAAAAATCGGTTACTTGCGCTTTTTTTGGAAATATCTCATTTCCTATGGGTTTTTTGCTATTTGTATTTATTATCAATATTGAATACAAAATTCTCTACAAATTTTGTCAAAAAATTTTTTTATACGATGGACCGTTTTTGAGATAGAGGGTGAGCGCGCAATCACAGCATCACTTCAGATCAACCGGTGCCTCCGGTCGAAAACTCGCCATATATAGTTGATGAACTATCGATAAATCAATGATTATAAATATTTGTCAATTTTTATTAACTATTATATTTATTAACTATTAGTTTTCGACCGGAGGCACCGGTTGACCTAAAGTGATGCTGTGACCGCGCGCTCTCCGCCCTCTATCTCGAAAACGGTTCACCGTATAAAAATATTTTTAGACAAAATTTGTAGAGAATTTTGTATTCTACAATATTGATAATAAATACAAATAGCAAAAAACCCATAGGAAATGAGATATTTCTAAACAAAGCGCAAAAAACCGATTTTTGTGACCTTTGACCTTGAAATTTAATAGTTGCTTACACCCTACCATGTGTAGGTTTTGAGACCACTTTTAGGGTATCAATATACAAGTATTTACAGACTTACAGCTGGGTATCTCGAATTCCGAGATTCTTACCTAATTTAAGCTTAAATGACTGGACTTATTAGCACAGGAAACTGCTCTTGATCTTGTGCTAAGTGAAACATATTATTTTACGCGTAAAGTTGTTATGAAAGAATTGTAAAATGTAATTTGTCTGTTTAGTTTTATCAAAGCTTAAACAGTAAACTGTCAAAATAATACTAAGTTTGCTGGCTCTTGTTTATACTTCTTTCATGACACACGAGCTGATTGGACGCCTGGTTGATGTTCATGCTAAGGCTATTTTGTTAAGGAGACGATTTTTTAAAATATATCTCTCTCTGTCATTTGTATGTATATCATTGGTTGTACTGTCCCTTTTTTAAAAGATATAATTTGTTTGCCTTTGCTTTCAACTACAAAACTCAGCGAAACTTTCCACTACCACTTTTCATCAAAACCAAAATATATGCCTTTATTGCCCGCGGTCCCTGTGATAGTCCCTGGAAGTATTTTACCCGTGGTCCGTGATTAGTAAAAGCAAACTTATTTAAAAAGGTAAGTATAATAACTTAACTGTATATTATTAAAGGAAACAAAACTTACAACAAATAACAACATAACATTTTATTGTCATAAAACGGAATATATTAACAAAAGTTCTGAAAAATATGTTAGAACCGTACTCCCGTTACCGTTATTTATAACTATGATGTTATGGAACTGTAAACATATTTATTCTTGTAACTATGGGGAAAACTCTCTATGAACTAAGTATACATAGGTGAAAACTAACATTTATTGAAATCGGGTCATTTATCACATTTCGAAAAATGTCTATTGGCTTTGCAGATGTACTCATAATTACCTACTATGCCCTGCGGTGTAACGCGCGTTAATACAGAATAAAAAGTAGCCTATGTTACCTTAGATCCAGGGTCTAAGCTATCTCCTTACCAAAGATCATCCAAATTGGTTCAGCAGTTTTTGAGAGAAACAGTAACAAACATACATCGATTACTACAAACTTTCGCGTTTATTGTTATAGTAGGATTCACTCAACGTTATAATTTTAATGATCAAATTTTATCTATTTACTTGTATAATTTTGTGAATTGGATGACCCCTAAAATGTGACATTATGATTAAGTATATAAAATAAACAAGCGTGTATAAATCATCATAATAATTACATATAACGTATATTTAATAAAACAAAATATAAAAACATTGAAAAAATACTTGTACTTTCATTTATCAACTCTAAAATATTTGCGTTTTCCATAATGGCTACATTGTATGTAACAAAACAATGTTTTTAAGTAAGTAGGTACAAAAAAAGAAGTTTATGCTAAGTACGTATGCACAAGACCAATAGTTTCAAAACAAAAATACTCTTTTTGTACAGGGTCGATATATAGCCCCGTATAAAACTAGAAACTAGTAGTTTCGCCAACTGTTGACCTCTAGACCTCTTCTTTTTTGAGTCTTTATAAGAAACTACGTCAACTTGACCAATTTATTTTACATTCATGTATGTTATTTAATATTGTGCTCAGCATGTCTGTACCAAATATTATTAAAACCAGACAGTAAATGGCGCCGTAGCAAATTTCCCCGTTTTTAAGCAAAATATTCGAATGATAAATTCCTGTAGACTAAAACAGTTCTAAAAATCCGTAGACCTCATATACCTAGTTTCATAAACATTAGTTGGAAACTATGACCTGTACGCGAGTACTAAATTTCAGAAGGCATACTAACACACAAACAACCTAACTGACAAATTAAAATAAAATTTGCTAGATCCGTAGCAGAGACATTTCGCTCGCTAAATCAATAACAGAGCGCATTCAGACAAGCGTTTCAAAAAAGAAAAACAACATACAAAATTTACAGTTTAAAAACACCTTCCGGCAGTTCACCGCTTCAACTCTTGGGCGGAACATACACTAACAATTCGTGAACCGTGAAATATTTCAGACACATTTAACATTTAATTACGCAGAATTCGGGAACACATGGGGCGGTAGTTACCAACTCCGCAAAATAGTGGTCGAATTAGCAACTTTTCAATGTAATTACAGTTGGAATGCCGTTGGTTTCACGCTTTATGCCGCATTTTCGGTTAGGAATTAGTGCGTAAGTATTTTGAAACAAAGAATTGCAGCTATAATTGGCCGATGGAAATGCGAATTATTTAGATTCTCTTTTCAAATTATGTGCTAATTATATTGATTGATTATAATAACATATTGGCGGTGAACAAGAAGCAATTAGAACTTGAAACGAGTTAGGGATCAGTGAGAAACGAGTGTGTAGTTTATAATGTTATCTCACTGGGGTATAACGAAAAAACGAGTGAGCGAGTGTGGAGGACGATTATTCCCACTAAGCCAGCATCTCTGAGCGAGTTTTATCTTTGGTAGTTGTTGTTGCGACACATTAGTGAAAAACGAGTTCTCGCCGGCAATATTAACGCACTGCCAATTCATGAGGATCGCATAACACTCGTTCACCAGCAATTAACTAATATTATATAATATTTCTTTTGTTCTATCTTTTGTTCATTCCTAGGTCGAGAAAACAGTTGATAGCTAATCGCTTGCTTGCAATCGCTCGTGGGATAAGTGCATTAATCTCGAAAAAATATTATTATGTAACGGTAAGTGTTTACATATGATACAGACACAAAAATATTATTTTTTTATCATTGTCACGATCAGTAAAGCTAAAAGTACATACATAACTACTGTTAACTAATTTGCAACGTTTTGAAAAGGACTATAATAGTACAACAAGTGAGACCACTTTGTTTCCAAGATTATCGAATCGTTACAACAAGTAAAATTGAACATTTTGAAAACCCCCCGACATTTGTTTTGGCAATCATCTTGGATTTCAAATTATCATAGTGTTATAGTCAAGCACTTTCATTTAATGATTATTTTGAGGGAAAATGAAAAAAAAGTATTTTGCCGTTTTGTGGCAGCGGCCATCTTGTAAAATATAACAAGACTAATGCACCTTTCATACAAAACATCAAATGACATGACTAAAACACCTTTCATACAAAACATGACATGACATGACTAATACACCTTTCATACAAAACATGACATGACTAATTCACCATCGGTTTAGTAGCTACGATGCCACAGATAGACACACACACCAATTTTTATATACAGTGTTATTGCAATTTACTGTGAATATTATGTTTGTTTGTAACAGGTACACCACCGACGTGATTTTTCTCACTCAGTCTGATCCATCCAAAGGTTGCATGGAAAAAATCGCTCTAAGCAATAAAGGTGCCAAATGTACTGCCAAGTTCTCATATTACCTACTTACTTGTATTCATAATTTCTACTATCTTGGTGTACAATCTAGTTATAATTGATTTGAATCATTCATAATTTATGAAAACAATTTATACTCGTGTTTTAGATTTAACTTTATTTTATAAGTAACTAATTTTCAGCAAAAAAAGACTTTGTTTAGGTATTAAAGCCTCTTAAGGGGTATATTTCCCTTATATTTCTTAGTTACTAACCTGGTATAAACAGATTAAAATTGTAAATATTAATATTTGAACTAAGTATTTATTAAATTCAAAGCCAGCCCGGTGTGCTTAAATATAACCAAAATGTTTGATGCCGCTAAAACTGATCAGTATTGGTCACTCAATATTTCATGGACTGACTGAACTGCCGAATTCATTAACCGGAAGCGGTTAAATTATGCCTCATTCCGCTTTGATATGGTAGGCCATATTAATTTGTGGTTGTGAAAATGACTAAATCTGAACTAAGCAAATTTTATACTTGAGTAGGATAATATAGAGTAGGATTATATTAAAAAATAGACAGACAACATCAAGCATATATCGATACTGATTTTAAAGAAAACGTATTTCTGGGCTACACAGTAGATCATACCATAACTAACTACGCATTATTTAAACCCCTTCGGTCTACTTAGACCACTATTAGATAAAGAAGCTATTTAGTCGGGTTATTTTACTTATATACAGTCCAGAATAAGATAGGGTAACGGGGCAGATGTCAAACGAGTACTCAGAGCACAAAAAGGAAGCTGTTAGAACAATGCTTGGACTAAAAAACGCACTTCTGTGAGGCAGCGTTTTAAGAAAAACAAAATTATGACGGTGATAAGTTTATACATATACAATTACGTGCTGGAAATTTACGAACAAAAAGATAAACTCATTAAAGTAAATGAGTTTCATTCTTAATCTTTGAGAAATTATGATAAACTGCGGAAACCTAGCAATATACTAGTTAAAGCACAAAAACAGGGCATTTATACGAAGATTTGTATGTTTAATAAATTACCTCTTGACATAACTAGGCACAGTATAAAGATTTCAAGAATTAAAAATTCTTTGAGTCAAATCCTTTCTATTGATTAAACGAATTTATGGCAATGCCTATAACAGAATCCTCACTTTTTCTTTGATGTCTTTGATGTGGTGAATGCTAACTTGTATATTTTATACTATGTATTTTCCTATATAATAATAATAAATAATAATATGGGACAACATCCACACAAAGGTCTTCCAGTCCCAAACTAGGCAAAGCCTGTGCTATGGTAACCTGATGACTGATATACATACTTAGAAATACATATATGTATATATATTTATATATAATAAACACTCAGACACAGGTCAAACAGACATGTTCATGCACACAAATGTTTGACCTGTCCGGGGATCGAACTCGCGACCAGCGGCGCTGAAGGCAGGGTTGCTACCAACTGCGCCAACCGGCCAGTCTGTGAACTGGCACATTCATTTTATTGTACTGTTGGTAAATTAAGCTTAATATCTAGTTCTAGTTTGTAAATTATATTTTAGTAAGTACGTATATTGAACTCTGTAATTTGACTTGCCTAGTGTAACGCAACGTTATAAGGTCAATAAATTCTATGATTCTATAAAGTCGGCTGAAACAGTTCAAATCAGATCAACATACCGACGAACGACGAACGAACCGTATTTGTGAAGTCGGCTAAAAATATACAAATCGGAAACTGAGTAGTTTATGGATCCTATGACGAAACTAAAATAAATCAAATTAATTTAGCAATAAGATACTTATATACATTATTTTAATTTTGATTAATGTTCCATTCATCATTTTAATTTTATACCTAAGAAGAAGAGTGCATCAATATTTTTAATTAATCAACAACGTCTGTAACAAAACCGTTTCAGCTCATTCAAACGTTTGATAACATTCAGCAATACGAGTATAAAGTCCGCATTAATCAACGTAGAAAATTAGACGCTTTTCAGTTAACATTTCTGTTTACATTAGAATCTACATACTCCGTATGCAAACGCTGTGTCAACGTGAACTTCGTATGGAAGGCTTATAATGATCTTGTATCTTCCCTTAGGCATGTAAACACACAGTCAGGGAGGATGTAGAGGCATTTATACGAGTCAAGGATCTCTTGGAACGTTCTGTTGACTTGTTGAAGACAAAACACGTGTTGAGTGTTAGCGCAGAATTCTTATTTATTGCTTTTAAATGTTTGACGAAAGATGCGCTAGTAGCAAGGATTTAACGTACGTATATATGAAATACTTATTGATTCAGGCAGGTGATGGCTAGAATCTTCAAACAGTAGCACTGCTAGGTACCGAAGAACCTCTACTCTTCCGTAGACTTCTCCGCATTTCTTCTTCTCCCCTACGAAGAGTATAAAGCCTATAGTTTAACTTCATTTATCTTTGAAACCTTCTCCGATAAGCAGGGTTTTTCGTGATGTTTAATAATTCATTCTAATATTCACTTTAATCACTCAGCGGTGCACGCCTGAATACTCAACCTAGGATTGAACCCGCGCCCTCTCGCTTATCAGGCAAGAGGTTTACAGACTAGCCTACCACTAAACTTTGTCTATAAGCAAAATATTGTTATGTCTTTATTGGTTTTTAGTCAGCTTATTGTAGGAAATTCCTGCTACGAAAAAGATTTTTTTTTTGTCGTGTTAGGTTGTTTGTCTTTAGAATCATCAACATTTCCATATGATGTCTTTTGCTAACACGAATCTCGTGTCGATAGAGATTGAGGCAAAGAGACATATTAAGCTGCTGCGTGGAGATAGGAAAATACTATACGCTTAAAAAAAATTACGTAAGAAAAAGATATATAAGTTACTCATATATTTATATGTCACTAATCGTAGAATACAATCCCTAACGACCAAAATAGTTATTCAAGGTTGACCTAAACGCGAGTATCGTCCAAATAGAGGACAAACTATCCAAACTATCAAGAAGAGTCGCTGGCTCGGCTAGTAACATAAATGTTCAAGCCAATCTTAATTCACGTTTAGTATTAAAACTGTCACATACTGCACAGCAGTCCATATAAAATGTCGTAAAGTTGCGCTCCATTGGTTGGCTGCGGTCGAGATAAACTTGATAATTTATACTACAGAAGGCGCAATACTGATATATGCTGTGCTTTGGGAGTTATACTGCTGCTTTCAAACCTAATGTACTTACCATACATTATGATGTTTGATATTGGGATTGTAGTCTGTCTCTCAGTCTATGATTGTTTCAGTATGGAATCAATATCGACGAATCTGTGTACGTTATAGAACTGTGTTAAATTTTTATTGAGTTCTCTTATTTGAGTATAATATTTCTTAAGAAGGTATAAAAAAATTATGTGTGGTCAATTTATATGGGACTACCTCTGAATTAGCCAACTTACCAAATAATAGTTTATTTGGTAAGTTGGACAATTTAGTAAATATGGTGTAATAGGATTTGATTTTGATTGTTATCAATTAATGGCGGAGTAATCACGTAACAAACAAAACAAGTTGTTAGAAGAGACTTTGGAAACACTCGAATGTAGAAATTTCAGACCACTGTGTCTTCACGAGTCCCGCGGGATGCAACTATTATAGCCTAAGCACATCTGCAGACGAAGACAAATCCAACAACACCTCGCACATCAAAATCGGTCTACCGGTTTAGGCCGGAGGAGTTCCCAAAGAGTTTGACATACTAAAATAAATACGTAGATACATATGAACATATACTCCTTTTGGGCAATCGGACAAACAAGTGTTTAAAAGCGATTTCAAAAAACCCCGACTGCTAAATCATTAATCCTGTGTATTAATATATATTTAATATACCCCGTGTCACTCTCACGACTAAGACGAATCTATTGACATTACTCATATAAAAATACGACAAGCCGTTAAGGCTTTAGGGCGTACCAAAGAAATAAACACTCATACATACACTTGAAAAACATAACTCTCTTTCTTTTGCAGGCGGGTAAAAAAAGAGAATTGTGATCATTTTAATTTATTCGGACAAAATATTCATAAGTCAGACATGTAGGTATGTTACATGTGAAAGCTACAACTGAGCTTAGCCACAAAAATATAAATCATCTCTTGCTTCGAGACCTTTATAATTATTAGACAATAGAAAAAAACTAAGTGTAAAATTCAACAATAAAACAGTATTACTTAGTTAATAACATTACTTTTCATTTAAAACAACCATTAAACTTTCTTAGCTTAGCTTAAAAAGACGATTATACAATCCGAAGTAGCCTCGGGCCCTATAATCTTGATTGCGATCGATGTAAATGAGACGAAATAGAGATTGCTTTCAAGGTAATGAAAGGGGCTCAAAAGGGTCCCAAATGTCCGAAACGTTAGGTAAGCCATTCTCATAAAATAAGATGTACGAGTATGTTTTGGATTTACAAAGTAAATACTTTTTTTCACTTTGTAATTCCAATTTTCGTCTATTTTTCTCTTGTCTTCCTAGGTTTGGTACGGCACCATTGACCGGCCCATTTCAATTAAACGAGTATTTGGTATGAACATGCGGGAAACAACACAATATAAATTAAGATTTAAATTAATTAATTTTCCACACGGAAATGATATTATTTCCAGTTTTTTTTTATTGAATTGTGATAAGATTCTTATTTATTTATTTACTCGTATCATGACCATCAGCTTAAGGATAATACATGTATGAATATTCTTCGTATAGATACTCGTAATACAGCCAATTACAGGTCAGTTTTAAGTTTGTGTAAGAGTACACATTTACATTTTACGTATGCTATTAAATTATATAAATAACTTGAAAAGTACCTAAAACAAAAATCTTATAAAATTTACAGCAAATATTACAGTGTATAAACAATATTATAATCCTCTACTTCCTCTACTTAAAATATTGCTTAACGAACTAAATTATGATAATACTGATAATATAATTAATTATTTGATAAATAATTAATATATTATCACTACGAGTAATCATTATACATTCTGTTGCAAAGCAGAGTGCACGTATTCTTAATTTATTTTTAAATAAAAAAAAGGCGGTTAAGTTATTAATAATCTTTAGTAAATCAGTCGTCTGATTGTCTATTTTTATACAATCGATGTACTTGTAATAAGAGTTGCTTATCTCGTAACAAACATTAGGTTAGTCTAGTTATCAGTATATAATTATTAGTAGGTACAATCTATGGCATGAAGTAATTGAGTGCACCTGCAATCTGTGGTGATCACGCCGCAGTGACTAATCATGATAGACTAAACTATATATAAGATTTGTAGGCATGCACAACTTCATGTGCAATATTTTCATAAAGACGTACTTCCAGAAATTCATAGGTTTGTAAAAACCAAATATAGTTCGTATGATATAGGAAAATAGTTTAGAAGCCATTCAAGCAAGCGAGCGAAGGGTGAACTTCAAGTCTGGCAAACGTTCTATAGTCTCTACCGGGTGTTGATACTCATATATAAGCCGGTGTTTATTGTCAAAAGTTGATCCTACTACTACCACTATACTACAAAATATACAATATACAAATAATACTAATAATATACAAATATATGATACACTATAGTTGGACCTTTCCAACAATCAGGTACGCGTGAAAACCCGTATTCTTTAACAACTTGATTCTACAAATTGTAGACTTTTATTTTTTTACGACTTTTGAGTAGAAAGAAGGAATGTGTGCTATGGCACAGCTGTCGATAATATTTGACAGGAGCATGCTGCACATAATTCTTGATTAGGATTTAAATAAGGAAAAAGAAGATGAAGTGGTTGTATTGTTTTTACTAAAGTCGCAAAGTTATCGCGAGATTATCAGTTCTAACAAGTACCGAGTACCTAGTTTATTTTTTTTACGAGAAAATAAGACAGATTAATTCAATTAAACATGAAAAAGCAACAACTGAATTTAAACGCTCTTTCTTGATTCTTGAATCTTAATTTCGAACGCAATTAAGGAGAGTAGATAACAAAATTAAAGTTGCAAAACTTCAAATAAGACAATCCTAGGATTTATATTGTTATCGTGGTGAAACTAAAGAAATTGAGTTATGAAGCTGCAGAAAGATTTATAGTGACGCGCCGTATGGCGCTTTGGGATGTATTGTGGCTGTCTAGATATTGCAAAAGTTATTTTCCACAGACAGTGGTTGTTGATTAGCTACATTTTATGAGAAAAATATAATGCTATTTTTATGTTTAGTACTTGGACTTTTACAGAACGTGCTAAATTTGCTTACATTTCGTATGATACCAAATTTAGTAGTAGTACCAAAATAATAATAAATTATTGAACAAATATAATGTTTAAACCAATTCACCAAGTGAAAATCACGTGAACATCTACACACTGAGCGACTTGTTTCCCTTAACAGCATTTTTAACGTTGACAGCTGATTGGGTATACAGATGATTGTGTGACACATAGACTGCCAACATAAAATGCTACGAGCACTGCTACTGCTGCTATGCTAGTACTCGTAGTAACTACCTTATATGTATATATAATCTACAAACGCAGCTTTAACTTGAAAAACATAATGGTGTCAAATGCATGTTTTTTTTCAATCATTTAAATATAGTCGGGTGTACCATTCGATCAAAGATTGGATAAAAATAATAAATAAAATACAAAGATATTCTAACACAAATGAACCAACGAAATGATTGGTTAATGGAAATTTCCATCATGGTGCATTTAAAGGCTAAAGCTAAAACTGGCCGCTTGCCAGACTTCCATATACCTCCAATCTTAGTAATTCAGACAAAGTGCCGGCAGAAGTAAACACAGACTTCTTTAATTAACATATCACATGAAGCCCTCCATTCATTTACAGTAGACATATCCTTACAAGACGGCCGCATACCTCTTCCCTTTAAACCTTCGAAATTGCGTCGAAAGGCCTTGATCCTGGACATTAGGAAGGATATTACTCTCGGAAATGTCCCTATATTGTCCATAAGACTTGGCCTTGCGTACTACGCGTAGTTTGTTACTTAAACGAACCGCAAAATTGCTCGTTTCGTGGAGATAATTAAGAAATTGAGAAGGAAAATGTTCTCAGTAAAAATGGTAGCGCTTAAGGAACAATTAGTAAAAGAAATAGTAGGTACCGAAAATGTCTCCTATATTTTCATATTATGGAGATACCAGTGTGGATTTTTGCGGTGGTTTAAACGTACAATTTAGTATATAGTATAGTTATAGCTTATGTTAGTTTCAATACGATTGCAATTGCAAATCCTATTGGTTGAAACGTATTTCGGAATGGCGTATACACCGCACTAAATTAGTGAAGATAATTAACCTAATCGTTATTTTTTTGGATTTGGATACGATATTGATATTAGCATTTATTTCTCGTACATTTGTTTAGAACAGATGTACTCACACCCTAATCATAGGTTATCATTTGCTTCAACCACCCCTTATTAGTTTATAAAACTACAAAACCTTGGTTAACCAGTGTTTGATAACCAATTTTGACATTCAATCTCTAGTAATTGGAAGTGTATAAGTAGGTATATTTTTTTAAGGTTGCAATTTTCTTTTGATATTCTTTACAAAATAATGGTTAGTAATAAACTATGTTCAAAAAATTTTTTTTTGTGGTAAGATAGATATCATTACGTTTGAAACCATTATCATATCTCTGTATTGTATTATGTTACCGATGTCGAGCCTTGTTGTGGTCAAACTTAACAAAATCGAAAAAAAAACATAAAGCAGCAATATCATCTTGAATAAAAAAGCCTTACCTTATTTCCAAAGATACTTCAGCAGACAGATGTTGGTAAGTAAAAAACTAGGAGCCCGAAAGTTCAAACGACGTCAAACGTTTGCTCCATCAGTCTAGCAATATGTGACCTCGTGTTAGGTACAAGTTTTGTAATTTGATCTTTTGAAATATTGGCTTTTGTGAAAATAAGATGAATGGTGTAAACGTCCGATCTTCTCAGCAATTCTAAGAGAGGGTGTACAAGTCCACACATAAATATAATTTATAAACAATATTTGTTATAAATGCAAATATAGGAATAACACAACTTATATGTTAAGTTCATGGGAGCTTAGTTTTAATCTTTGAAAAAAATGTACATAAGTGACTCTTAAACCACTTTCGGCACTATATTATTTAAAAATTGTTCTTCTGTTTGATGCTTTTTGTTTCTAGAATATAGAATTCATCTATTTATCTTTTTATATGTTTTAGAATCAAATATCCATCGATATCATCAAACACTTTTACGCTATTTAATTGTAAGAAATATACTTACGTAATATATATGTAAAAAGGCTATTTTAATTTATATTACGCTTTAACCAGATTTTGTTGAAAAGCATGTGTTTGACTAAATTTGATACTTACAATTGATAGATATAGATAGATATAAAGACAGAACATAACACTACAAAAATATAAATTTATATGTAGTGCCACAAGTGACGGCATTATCGCTAAAAGCGTTTTTTAAGCAGCTTTTTTATGGTGACATGTATATTATGAATGATCGTAGGTGAGAAATAAGTCTATACTTACATTTATTTTGAAGTCCGTTACATAAATGACTTATATTTCTAATACTTGCAAAGTTCAATGAAACTTAAAAAATATCGTTCATTCCCCACTGTCTCGTTCATGCTTTACGTCTCCAAAAATATTAACTTCATACTCGTATTAAGTGTTCTTACGACGTTATAGTTTTGTCATGTTATTTTCGAAGGGTAGTTTACTAAAGCTTCAGTATATTAAAGTAATATCCATATAATATCCATATAAGATAGTGAAAAATGTCACAAGTAGAAAGAAAATATCTAAAAATGAAACGAAAGTGGCTTACCTGGAGATTGAGAATTAATTAATTGAGTTAGTTTTCACCTGTCTATTTATTGACAAACAAGCACCTTAGCAAAAATCATTCGTCATCAGTGATTTAAGTAAATAAATCATCATTTGAATGACACTAAAAATGAGAAAGTAATTTTTATGTATACTCTACTAAATTTGACACAGGATTGTACCCAACTATTAAAAGTCCAACTTTTTTATAGTTATTTTTTCAGGAAAAATGGTGCATCGTAAAATGCTATCATTATCATAAGTCAGCTCTATCAAAGAATTAAAATATGATACGATAATTTTCGTCATATCAATATATTTATTTTACAAAAGGTCACAGCTTGAACTAAAATCATTCATGTATAAAATTACACTTATGTACTGTACATGTTTTCAAAGGGTTTTTTCTCGATATCCAAGAGCTGATAGTAAAATCCTCAATTATCCCGGTACGTAGGTTGAAATATTCAAATTCTATTTTCTAGAAATATTTTTATTTATTACAAGGTAGGTACTATTCGGTTTTGCATTTTAAACTACCCATGGCGCATTTCAATCAAAGCTCTACAAAAAATGCACAAGTTTTTTAGCGAACATAGTTTTTTTGGTTGTGTTGAGTTACTACAGTGCTTTTGATTTGATTACTGTTTTACTTCGAATTTACACCGCAACATTGTAAGTCTTTTAAAAAGTGCTATTTTTGACTTTTGAGGACCGAAGCGTCTCTGCTTCGGGTGCGTGAGTTTTTTCTTTTGTCTATCAGTCTATATGTTTGTCCGGAAGTTTCGTTCTCGCGTTTAACCAGTAGATTTCAACCAATCTCGAGATTTGGTATACCTGTTCTATGATTTAAATTTAATATTTTCTAACATTATATACTTACTGATAGATGAAATAAAATTATCAATTACTTAACTGGAACCAAATGCCTGAAGCGAGTTGGTACTTGCGAAGACGAAGAATACTAATTAACATTATAAACCATCTGATCTGACTCCTCAAAACCGTTAATACTCCTATTCTCATAAATTGATGGATCGTAAACGTCTACGTAGAAGGCTAAATGTGTTTTCAATAGCCCTACAGTCGGCGAATTGACCGGATAACCGCAGATTAAACGACTACGATAGGCAGTGTACGGGAATTTTGGGGCTTTTTACCTTGTACAAGAACGATGTAGAGCGAAATCGCGCCTTTTAGTTCTTTCTTGCCTATACATATTACTGCAGTGTGTAATGTTTAACTTCTTTTCTCTTTCGTTAAACTCTAGAATCATCATCATTATCAAGGGTCGTAATCATCATGCTGTACTATGGTGTGCTGAAGTAAACTCTACAAAAAATCTTACCATCTTTCCAAGTCGTTAATCACCCTACTGGGACCGTCAACTATGAACTCAATTTTCATGAACGATTATCGCATGGATATCCTTCTGCGCTGTATCATACCTTTGAAGCTTTAGATTCGTTAGCCAACTTAGTTTGCTGTGGCGCTATAATACTCTAATTTCAATAAGGTTTGGTAGAAATACTCGTAAACCTCAGTTAAATGAGGGAATGCATAATGCCCAGAATTTTACAGTGCATGAGATGTTTGCATTCGCTTAATCCATTTATAGCTCTAGAGCTAAGTTAGAATTTAGGCTAGTCACACTTATTTTTCTCGGATACTAAAATAATAGATATTTACCAGTTGGAAAAACAAAACATGCAACATAAAATAAACCTACTACGAGTCTAAACAAAATATCTCCCTTTAGACATTAGACCTCCATAAACATTAAATTTCACCAGGAATGTTCTCCTAATTGTATTTCAGTAACGAGGCATAAACAAATTACCTAGTTGTTTACAAAAAAAATCGGCAAAGGATTTAATGATTTTTTTACAACGGGTTCCGGAGCGGGGTTCGCGCCGACAACTTTAATTAAAATCCCTAGAAGCGTGAAAACGACGATTTCAAAATAACTGGAGGAAAATCCGTTTTTATTTTAGTTTCGGGGAGAGCTGCTAACAGCTGTTGTGTGACGTTGCGGCTCGACACCCGCTTTAGAAACTTTTGGCGTGACTAAAATTTTATTAAATTTTATTTTATAGGAGTAAAAATTTACTATATCGAATGATGTGATAGATTTATATTTGTGCGTATATATGTGATAACTGACTTGTATTGGGTAGGCGCTCATGCAATTTTTTTATAGTTATATTGATATACTAAACAGATCTATTTGTTGTTACTTAAAAACAATACGAAAGATATAATAAAAGCAAAAAAAAAAATGATCCAGGCGTTACTGAGAAATATGGGAATATTCAAAACTTTTTGACGTCGGTAAAAATATACAGAATAAAGATATTAAGATAACAATACTCATTAGTTTCAGCTGAGTAAAATAACGAGTCTAATACTCGCCAATCACACCTGATGGCAATAACACATATCCCAATAATCTTTACCGAACTAGTTCTGAGTGAAAAGCTGTAATTGACGCGTGATATTATATGTGCAATATATCTATGATTTAGTTCGGCAATAAGGATCAACATCAGGCATCGAATTAATGCTGGGGAAGCCTAGAAATTGGTTCCAGATTTGACATTCGATCAGATCAAACATCTCAAGAATCTTAGAATGAAGGAATTCTATCGGAACCCATCGAGACGAGACCTAACGTGATTATGCAGTAATCGAACCGACGAATTGAGTCGAGCCGGTGCCAAAAGTGGTTTGGTAATGCTCTGTTCGCGTGGTCCAATTTCAACTGATGATATCGCTTATGACATTAGGTGAGAATTGAGACGTTTCATTCGTGATTAAGGTATTAAATATAACTACTGTTATATTTGCAAGAACGGAAAAATTCCAAACATTATTGCAGAATGTATCGTATACCTAACTGAAAAAGTTCGAGCGAAGAGACCGAACTATCTCTCTCAGCAACTTTCTCTTTTTAATCGCTGGGGTATTTCTATTTTAACTTAGATGTATCATGTAAGTATTTGAGCGTCATTTACCGACTAATTTAAATAATATTCGACAGTAGCATGCGGAGTGTTAGGAACTCTTTTAATCAGCTATGTGTTATTTTTACCCGTGACCGAAAACCCTGAATTCAGAAAAAAAGAAGTTGTTTTAAATTATGCTTTAATGCTTTAAAGGTCTCAAATAGTTTTGTGTTCGCAATGTCAATAAATAGTTCGCAGTTGTTATAGTGTAACATGTGATTGTAAAGCGTAATATAAATTATACTTTGTATTTATACGCGCTAAATATAAAAGAATATTTATGATTTTATATTACGTAAATAATTCGGATTTAACATTTTCAGCTCCAAATCGAAATGCCAAGCCGGTTCGCTTGAATTCAACGTAATGTAAACTTAGGCGGTAAGCACTTAAGAATTCTGTATGCTGTTTGAGACGGTAATGCACCTGCATTAGAGATATAACCGCAATCACAGTACAGCAGTACGTAAACCACAAGATACGAGTGCCTACGCTATCTACGTATGTGAACGTTATTAGGTCTATGCAGGATGATTGCGTTGAATACCTATCGCTTGACGAAGTATTTTTAGAGATCGTAGTCGATTAAGATTAGTGACAAAGAAATTTTGTATCGACTGTATAACGTTACCGACAAACGCGCGTCAACTGCTGCGTTACATTACTCAACCGGCACAATAATGAAGGGATTTTAAATCGGATCTTTCGGATA
Organism: Ligdia adustata; assembly: GCA_947049295.1. NCBI lineage: Eukaryota > Metazoa > Arthropoda > Insecta > Lepidoptera > Geometridae > Ligdia > Ligdia adustata. The sequence goes on along the minus strand of OX346225.1, from coordinate 6,285,195 downwards.
TTTCAAGTTTTCCATTTTGTAAACCAAAAAAACCAAACGAGGACAAAACAAATGAATTACGGTTTTCGAAATACAAATGTATGAATAAATATCTGTATAAATTTGAAATTGGAATCCCTAACCAAAGAAGAGATATTTGAGATCAAAGTGGCCAGTACTACAAAACGCCAATTTCATATGTAAGGACCTAATATATAAATGAATCGCTCAATGTGTTGCTAAGCGCAAATCTTGAGAGCAGCTGAACCGATTTAGCTAATTCTTTTTTCAGAATATTCATTTAAGTTGCCTGAAAAGGTATAAAAACAACGATTTTCTATACTCCCATACAATCGATTCGTAATAATACTTAAAAGTCAATTTGAGCTTTAATACCATACCATGAAGTTTAAGTGTTAGTGGAGAGGTTCCGGCAAGGCAAAACAACTGAGTAACGTTAGTATTGTATAAATATTAATGTCAATATTTGCTGACCCGGCGTCCCGAAGAACAGAATATGAAAATAAAAAAATTAATGAATCAACTGTTAGGCGGTACAAAGAGGGCCGGGTCAGCTAGTATCAATATAATTTAAACCTTAAATTAAAGATCTGGATATAAAGGCAAAGAGTAACTAAAAGTGTTATCATTCGATTTTGTACGTGGTTTTACGGCGTAGGTAAACCAAAAAGTGTAGTATTTTGCATGGAGATTTAGACTCAAGTAAAATACAATCAAAAAATCTTAATATATATAAATCTCGTGTCACAATGTTTGTCCTCAATGGACTCCTAAACCACTTAACCGATTATAATAAAATTCGCACACCATGTGCAGTTCGATCCAACTTGAGAGATAGGATAGTTTAAATCTCAAATTATAGTCGCAATTTTAATTTATTGCTAATTATTTGTCTGTTATTGTTTGACAGTCACAATTATCTGTTAACTCCAAATGATTCTAACAGATGTCGATACCTTTCGACTGGGTTGAGTAAGTAATCAATAGATGGCGCTGCTATGGTAAATCTACGAACGTGTCATATAAGCTACATTTTAACAGCATAATTACCGCGTGTTGTTGACGCTATAAAATAGCCACAGCAACGCGTGGCCAGGTCAGCTAGTATAAATAGTAAAATGTATGTATCTGGGAGGTACGGTAGTGCCCCCGCTAAGACTACCGGAACAAAAGCTCAGTCTTACTTTTAATATTGAAATATTACTATTATTTTAACACAAAACTAGTAGATTACCAGTATAAACATTCGCTTGTACTTAATGTTTCTAATAAAAAGCGAATCATTTCCCGCTTTTCACGAGAAATACCGAGACTTCCTAGGAATAGTAGAACCAAAATTTATGTAGTGTACGATTTTAGTAGAAATATAAAGTGAAGAGATAACTACTACAAAGCATAAAGCAGATACTTAAACTTTATTTTCTTGTATATATACTTACAATTAAAACCCAATAGGTATATTATAACATATTGAGTCTTTGGTAATATAATTTCAAAAAAGTGTTTGTGCACAATGTAACTAGTGTAACATTCAATTAAAATATCAAAACTAATATATAATCATAATTAGATGATTATATACTATTTTTATTTTACTTGATACACAACACGCCTGTCTAATTTTAATCACCCATGCTCTGAGAGATTGACCCTTTTAATCGTAGATGAGAGAGAATTTTGAAGAACGCAATTATGTGTCCATTTATTATTAATAATCGCAACATTCAAGAAGGGCCAGCGATTTCACTGTTGTCTGATCGCATACCCCTTTCAAAGTAATGAAAGTGCTTGCTTCTTGCATTATTCAGAAATCATTAAAATGAAAGTTAGCAGCTTCCGTTCATTCTACTTCCTTGGTAAATAATTAAGATAGCGAAAGCTAGAAACAAAGTCTCTGAGAAATGGGCATGTTTTGGTAAATTGTAAAGATATAATACTATACTTACAGAACGATACTGTACAATATATTTTAATTATATGTATACAAAAAATAATCAATATTTTTTTTTTTGGTATATTTCATCAAATATTTGGAATAACGATTTATTTCCAAATAATTTCGTGAAAAAAAAGTATTCAAAATATTCCCGTTAATCTAAAATGAAAAATAGTTGTTTTTACTAGTTTATGATAGATTTCTCAAGTGGGTCTTGAGACACGCTAAGTGTAGAGTTCCGTAGCATTGTGGAAACCAACTAAAAATCAACCTCTAGACACAAACTCAAGTCATATTTACTTCACTCACACGAAAATTATAAAAAATCATATCATGATGAATAGTCCATTAGTCATTACAAAAAGAATTTAGTAAAAAAATATAGCAGATAGCACTAACAAAAATATGATTAAAATGTGTTATTTTTCATGGAAGCATGTCTTAGTGTCAAGCAGACATTCAGAAAGAATCCACGTCACTTATAAACCCACATTTCCATGGCTTATATATGAAATTCGCCTTCTCATAGTTAACAAACTTTACTGTAGTTTTATTTGTAAATATTAACACACTTTTATAATAATTATAATAAAGTCTTAATATTTACAAAAAGTTTTTGCAAAATTAAAACTTTTAAACGAAGGAAACCTTTTACTTTCATGAAGTGCGGAAGTGAAGAAAAGACTTAAAATTGAACGGAAATAGTAAAACGGAAATGAGTTCATTCTGATTCTTGTAGGAACCCGAGGGTTGTTCCCGCTCGTTATCTGATATGGCTGAAAACGTTTTACTGTTGCACACGCGGGCTTCACTATGTGAAATTGAATTAAAACTTGAATTTCTGCAACTGAAAGCAAGATTTTTCTTAAACTTCTTGCAGTCGTGTTGTTAGTATCAGAATGTATCAGAATTTTTTGTTAATATAGTAATCAAAACAACTCTTATACTAAAAAATAAAATTAAGGAAAAGTTTTCCAATTACCTACACCAGAATGATAAATGAAAAAGTTTGTGTAAGTTTACGTCTTAATGGGAAGATTGATTTTGATAATAATAGATATATGGAGATAGATGAAAATTATATGCCGAAGAAAAATGATTCTACTATTATAGGTACAATAATATTTAATACTGTTTGGTTTATCGCAAAGTTATATGATATTTTGGATGCCAAGAATAGGTATATTAAAATACAGGCATTTAGTTTTTCTGGAATTGTCTCTCAAAATTAATATGCAATATTTATTATTTGTCTTTGTCTTAGAAATTTCAATTTCAAGTTCTAGTGTTTATGGAGAGAAATTGTCTACTTCTTTTTTTATCTTGTTTCATTTTCATAATCATCAGGATAGCTGTTTTATTTCTTCAACTTTTAGTCATTTTATCCTATTAAATTGTAAAATTATTGATTTTTTTTATTGTTATCTTTGTTCTATTCTATACCTACTTTACTACTTCTATCAGTTTAACGGAGTTCTTATAAACAGCCTATCCAAGCGGCGAACATATCTAATGATAATTGATAACTGCTCATTGTATCCTATGCAGTTTTGTTGTTATTAAAAGATTCGCACAAATCATTAAAACGTATCATCAACTTCCACAAATTTTGTATCATTGTAATATGTGCACCCATTCGTACAATGATTTGCAAACTTTGTTTACAGCAGAACAGCTCCACAGTTTAAGCGTTGCAGTTGTAAAACAATAGTTGGGAAACGGAACAGTGCATTAACTGAGCCAGTCATTTATGGCTTCCTATAAAGCAAACAACGCTCTAGAGTCTACTAACAGAAAGTCAGCTTTGATTATCTTATGATGTGATGTTTCATAAAACAAATGAGAACTATATACGAGTATATAAAGTACCGGGAAAGTGCATTTATGAAAAAAATTACTAATAACGATATAACACGAGCAATTGAATACAGTCAACTGCTGCTGTATATGTCACTAAAGGTATATGATTATTCTAGGGGAAAGCCCCTAAGAATACCCCCCTCCCCCCTGTACCGTACCCAGTATATAATACGCAAAGGTATACAGATTATATACTCGTTATTGGTTGTTATTTTATATTTCTATTAAGTCAAATATATAGTCAGAAATAGGTAAGCCAAGGGTTTTTTGAATATATACAGGTAATAAAATATAAAATAATGAAACATCTATTGAACCAAATTATTTTATTTATATTTGTAAAGAAAAATAGTATCGGCGTTTATCTGTAAATGCTACAAAAAAACGCATATTATTCTGTTGTCTGCTGTCCAAAAACTATACTACCCATACTGTTAATAAGTAAACACTTAAAAGGACTTTGTTCTCGATTACTTGGAGTATTCTGCACTGCAACTTATGTTAAATTTTCACAACATATGTGACCATGTATTGTAAATCACAGAAAACATACTTTTAACGCAACTACACAAACTTCTATTCCTTTTAGGACATGATGGCTTACGTGTAAGTATAAACATACATAGACTGCACATAAGGCATACATCATGCCAATCATTCCAAAGTTATTAAAAATAATAAAGGTCTTGCTAATATTTTAATGCCACAAATATGTAGTGGTTTAAAAATTACTACGTCTATGCAGCGAGAATTGAATGTTGTGTATCAACTTAACATTGAACGAATTAATAAAACTAAATTGTACACTTAGGTAAAGAAATATGCAAAATATATATATATATATATATTGGGATGTTCAACCAGTCACTTGTATGTTTGTATTGACATGATCCGTAGCGCCTAAACTTACCCGATATGTTCACTCGACCGTAGAACCTGAAAACACGCAAGCGTTTTACAGCGCGTTTTAAAAAAATATGATACCGCTCTATGATCGTAGTAACCAACACTACGTTTACTAAGTTTTAAAACGTCAGTTCTCTAACTGTTTGCCGCTTCGATACGTTTTTAGCTAATTAATATTTAAGTCACACAACACCACGTCATTTCACCAGCCTCACAATACAAGTCAAATATGAACTGTACCCCTGATTAACATCCCGTTGGCATGTAAATACAGCGTGGGGAGCAACGCGGGTCTCTCCCGGGCGTTGTTTCGAAAATTGACGTAAAACATGGGCGAGTAATGAGGTTAGCGGGAGACGGATGGGGTTCTCTGTTAGAGTAATTATCGGGTGGTTTATGCGACAACCCTATTATGGATCAATTACTGCCTATATGGGACGGGATAGTGGGGGATTAAATTGAGTATAAATATTTTGACCTACGCAAAGTTGTGTCCTATGTACTTATAAATGCGAACCTAATTGAATGATGAATTTTATAATTATCAATATAACAAAGGCAGTTTTCTTGTGCGGTTTTTAGATTTACAATTAGTCAGTAATGAATAGATGTTTTGGCTTGAGGTAAAAGGAAGCACTGAACTCTTTCATTTGGTAGTAATTTTATCTATACACGGGTGCAGTCAAGCAAACTGGCCAAATGCAGTCTAGATTTTAAAGTCTAGCTCTCTTGGACAAACAGGCTTCCTTGTGATATGTCACTTAATCTTCCAAGCAAGTGATAATAATCTGCTCGTGAGTCAAAAACCTAGTCCAAACTATGTCTTCCAAAAATGAGATCAATTTGAAGCCTTAGCGATTGAAATCGAAAGGCAAAAATTTATCAACTAAATAGCCTAGTTATGTTGAATTATTTTTTTGCCAAATTAATTCGCCGTATTCAAATTATATTTTTAGTTATTAATTCTCAATTTCCTTTTATCACTGATCACCGACCATTTCTCCCATTCTAGGAGAAAGCTTATTTATCATCTTATCATTTATCAATTCAAAAACGAACCAAGCAAAGAGCAGGCCAATTTTAAAGGCTTATATTTCAACTTCAGCGATACGATCTAAAGGGTCCAAATAGAATGAATGCGGAAGAATCTTATCAATTTCCAGATTAAAATTCTACGCATTCTACCCTTTATATCTGAAAGTCAATAGACTGAAATTAAAGACGTGAATCAAAGGGCTTTCTATTTTTAGGTTTTGTGTGCTTGGCACAGTCTCGGTACGAAATAATGGCCTTTTTACGAGATTTGTTTTTTTTATTTCTTTAAATATAACTGATATTGGAGCTCCTGAATATCAAGTTGGTATTTAAATATTTTTTATAATGAAAATACAGGTATTACAAAATATAATCATTATTTTGAAACAAAACTACCTAGGTAATAGGAAAAATTACATATACCTACGTAATTAACTATACAGGGTTATCGGTTAGGGATGTACTGAGACGAAAGGGAGTGATGAGTATAGTGACCTCCTTTCAGCTTAGTACACCCCTAGAAGATAACCCTGGATAGGTAATTAGGTAGATGTATGTAATTGTTCCACTAGTTTAATGCCTGTTATTGCAAGTCTGTAAAACAATTAATTAATTCATATAGTAAGTGCGGCAAATCACGTGCAGTAGATATAAAAGTGGCTTGCTTCATTTATATTTAGGCATAAAAAGCCTTTAAAGAAAACCTCACATGAAAATTCACAAAGTCGCCAAGAAAATAAACTTTATTACCTGTGTGTGTAAGAAACTTTTCATTAACCCGTATGACGCACAGGTCAGCTTCTAAGTAAGTATTTTGTACATGTGTGATGCCTCTACTATCTTCACCAATACATGTTCCATTTAATCGATATTTATTTGTTTGTAAGCCAATGATCGTTATATAGAGGTAATATTCTAACTTGAAAGCTAAAACCATGAGCTTCGTTATTCCAGATTTAATAAAAAGTAATTTTTTGTTTCTAAGGCTATTGACTACTCTTTTGTAGGATCAGTTTTAGGTTTAAATTCACTTATCTTCCTCCGTAAAACTATCATTGTTGAAGTATACACTTGTTAGGTGGTACTACATAAATTTAATTAAATGCAGTCCAGTTTTTATAATTTGTAAGTCTTCTCGAGATTATATACCGCGGCGAATGCGTTACTGCATAATGCCAATGCGGAATTCGGATTAGTGAGTTTTGAAATAAAACGGTCGGACGAGTGCGTTTAGACCTCAACTCAGCCATAATGTAGTTTTGTTATTTTATGACATAATTTTACCTATTCCATGACTCTTTTTACTTATTTCCTGATTTCTCAGAGTTCAGTCGGAACTGATTTTTATATTTAATTGTCTGATAGGTTATACGAGTACTTTCTCTGTGGTCCCATTTTAATTTAAATAATCAGTTCAGAGGTTTAATTTTGAAATCGAAATAACTAAAATAGATTTCTAAAGGCACTCGCCGCAGTGAAAGTTTGCAATCATTTATTTCTGTAGTAGCATTTGTAATAACAAATACGTTGACGTGCAGTCTACGCTCTAATGAAATCGGGGATGCTAAGTCCTATACTTGGGCCCAGTTTAAATTGACGTCGTGAATTATTCAAGTGTTACCCCTCAAGGTTTGATTATTCGCTTGAGGATCAGGAAGGAAAGGCATTAGATAGGGTCGGAGCAACTGGCGAAAGAAGAACTTTCCTAGGTATAAAGAAGAAGAAATAGTTATAGCAAAACAGATAAATGGATTTCAACGAAATTTGGATTAAACATAGTTTAGGGAGACGAGTTTCTTAGAACTTAAAGCCGAGCCTGCCAAAGTGTGCCAGTCAAGCGTCACTGCTTAGTAATAAGTTAGCGATTGCTAACTAAGGGACTGATTTTTATACGTAGTATGGTTACTAGGTATAAAAATCAGTCCTTTAGTTAAGATACGTGGTCGTAACTTCATTGCGAACTCGAATAAATATATATGATTCATAATGTCCCACAACTGCGCCAGGCAGCCGAGAAAGAGAGAGTTCTAGGCCCATTATGGTGGGCTGCCATCATGGTGGACTGGAGACAACATAGAGAGCAAGCTGGTTTCCTCACGATTTTTTCTTTCACCAGTATAACAGAGGTTACTTATTTTATTAATTCTAATCTGTATACGAATCAATTACTTACCGATCTAATTTTTTGAGGAGACCTGAACCTGGGACCTAGTCCGGGCTCTCTCACTTGAGAGGCAAGGAGCTCACCGACTATTGGTTCACTAACTGTCAAGATACTATAAAATAAATATCTCTGGTAGGTTCCCTCATCAGTTCCCCAATCACGCCAGCATGCGGTCTCGATCCATAATGCCCCCTTAATTGAAATAGCAGAATTGGTGCCATTACGACCGTACGGGATGATAGCCAGTTCATAGCGATAGCAGTCATGATACATCGTATATTACTAGGAAAGCGATGGCGCTTTCCTAGTAATATACGATGTATCATTCATGCCCAGTATTATGTTATGATTGATGTAGAAATCAAAACTAGTATTGTAAGTTTCCCCAACAACATATTAAAAAAATGATTTCTGACTGCTATCACGAGAGGTAGATACGCTGATAGAACGTTTTCAGTTATTTTGATTTAAAAATCAAATCTCTAAACCGATTTTGATTTATCAATTATAAAAAAATAAACAAATCCGTTGAATTGAATAACTTTTCCTTTTTTGGGAGGTCGGTAATTGGGACCGGGTTATGACAAATACATAAGCAAAAGTTATTTACTGTTTTCGTTTCAAATGTGTTTTTCTCATAATTTTTGTTGTATATATTTGTTATATTAATATGTATATCATTTAAAATAATTAATCATTCATTGATAAACAGAAAAATTACATAATTTTACTACTACTTAACTTAAAATTAGCTATTGTATTTACAAAAACATTTATTTCTATCTTTTTAAGTATAATTAGCCAGAGTATCGGCTACATGAGCCATATCAAAGATAAGACTTATAGAGAAAATGTTAATATTTATCATTTATATTCGTTTACCATTCGTATATCAAAATATTTTTCATTTTCAAATTCTGAGAATTCAAAAAAATAAATTTAAACTGATAAATGTTTTATCTGAATTGCTGTGCTCGTCTTAACCCTGCCTTGACCTAAAAACTTTACCGTCTGAATATAAATAAAGCAAAGTACCCTCGTCAAGCAAGACAGACGTGCGTCTTAAACTGTTTCTTTTACCAATATTAATATATTCAATAATCATATTTTATATACGATAACTTATTCATCGTTTGAATTTTAAGTGCAAAAATATTTTAATAAAAATTGTTTGACACCTGACTGACAGCTTTATTAAATTTATGAGTTATATTTTAAGAAAACAGAAATTAAAATAAAATAATTTAATGAGCGGTTTTTTTTAAATTACAACTTTCCTGCTTACGGTTGTCACATCTGAGGTCTGCTCAAATAATTATTATTCGGATCATGCATAGATAATACTATACTGAAATACCACAGTATAAGTACTAATTTAATTTTTGTCGAACACCTCTACAAACAAGGTAATATAGGACATAAAATGTTGGTAATGGACTACTACCTAAGAAATCTACTTTACGACTTGAGGCTGCTAAATTATATCCATAAACAAGCTGATGCTGACATAAGATTTCATTCCGAGGGTACTTAGCCTTCCCTAACTCGACTTAGTATCCCAGTTACTTACCTACAGGGGTGACTATCTTGCGACGAGCTTTGCGCATAATACAGCACTAAATCTGCTCACCCTATATCGGAGAAATAAAAATAAAGCTACTTACCTTAGCCCTAGCTGTCGATGCAGGAATTTAAAGGTCCCATTCGGATCTACAGTCGTACGATATTAAACTTTCACCTATTTATTGAAATATTATACGAGAATATCATTGATCAAAGTCATAATTATACGGCAAAACATACTCGTAGATGCGACTATATAAAAACTTTTCATCAGTTTACTTGTTTATGTAATATTAAGTTTACATTGTCGATTTCTTCGATTCGATTTATGATTTCTATTTTCGTGTAAATGACTACGAGTACAACGTCTCTTTATTATAAGTAAATATGGCAAAAAGGTATTCTCTTTAGAAGATACAAACACTGTTTTTTTATACAACTGTGAGTAATATAATATTTGCTACGATCACTTTTTGCATTACCGTGCAATTATGCGGCATTTTAAATAATATATCAAGGTCTTCCACGAGTTTTTCAATGTGATTTTTCCAAGTTGGAGGGGAAAAGATACCTTAAAAATTACCTACCGTAAGGGCCTAATAAATCTCTGAAATCTGAAAGCAGTTTTTCAATAACTATAGATTTTGATTCGAACAAATTCGCGCGCGATCGTAGTTTGGAAGCGAACCTTTAGCGTTTTAGCTTCCCGGCACTGGTCCCGTCTGCTAATGCATCGGCGTCCGTTTTTCCAGACAGGCGGTGGATGTGGCTCTAGCATCCGTAAATCCGTATAAAATACCCACCCATATGGATACTTTGGTCGAAAACATCGGGTCGCCATTGTTGGAGATTGGCGTTCAGAAGGTTTAGTTTAGCGTTGTTTAAACTATTTTTTTTAAATGTAAGTAAGGTGTCATCGAAATAAAAATAATAAAACTTTATAACTATATTACGGATTATAAAGCTTTATTATTTTTCGACGCTACTTTCGACAAAGGCTTCAAAAAAATCTCTTCAAGTAATATAATATTTTGTATTTCTTATAAGTTGTTGGTTTATGGTAAATGGTTATAACATTTAGCACAATGGGATTAAAAATAAAAATACAAAAAAATAAGAATTGTCTAAATAATACATCCTACTATATAAAAGAGGACTACCGTAAAGAGCTACAAAGTCAACTAGAGAAAGAAAGGGAGATGGGGAATATCGCTTTCATCAAATATGATAAACTTGTAGTACTAAACAGTGACAAAGGTACATATCGCCTAGCAAACAAAAGAAATTTATCAGAATCTCCAGAAACCAGTCAAACTACCTGTCAAGTGCCTCAGCAGAGTAAGAAGCAGCCATTTAAGAAGACTAAACCTGTCAGCATGAATGACTACGTCCTACAGAAACCAAAATTAGTATATACTCACAAAAATACTACTCCAGCTCATAACCAGGAAAAAACAGGACAACAGAATAAAGAGTAGCAATTACAAGCGGGCCCTCTACTCTCCCCAACTCTCCCAGTACAGCTGGTCACCGACCAGGGAGAGCAAAACGACCAAAACCCTCCAAAGAAAATACCTGACAGTAAAAAGCAAAACATATATATTTGTACTCTTAACACTAGGACACTATCGTCAGCACAAAGACTCGTCGAGTTAAAAACAGCTCTACAAAATATTAAACATGATATAATTGGATTATGCAAAGTTCGACGTTTAGGAGAAAACATTATAGAAGACGACGACTATATTATGTACCATCTCGGGCAAACTAAAGGTCTATATGGCGTGGGCTTTCTAATAAAGAAGAAATATAAAACAAATATAATAAAATTCACTGGAATATCAGAGAGAGTCTGCATATTAGAAATAGAGCTAGGAAACAAAACATTTGCCATTATACAGACACATGCACCAGTCGAAAAATCTTCACAAGAAGACATAGATAAATTTTACGTAGAGTTAGCAAGCGCTCATGACTCTATTTCTACAAATCACATAATCAACATGGGAGACTGGAACGCACAAATTGGAGAACCCAAAAGACATGAACATTCAGTTACAGGAAAATATGGTTATGGAAATAGAAGTCCACGAGGAGAAAGACTTATCCAATATGCCTATGAGTATAACTTAAAAATAGTAAATACTATGTTTTACACAAAAAACACAAACAGGTGGACATGGATCTCTCCAGACAAGAACACTAGAAACGAAATTGATTACATTTTGACCACAAAACCTCATCTGTTCTCAAAGTACGAAGTACTAATATCATTTCCTTTTGGCTCAGACCAAAGATTACTGAGAGCGACATTCAATTTGAATTTATGAAAACCAGCAGACGGAATTTCGTAAACACACCGAAAATGCTGAAGTCACAAGATGATCAAGAACTTTATCTTAATAACCTAAACAACTAACCTAACCTAAACCAAACCTTATTTCTATGCAAAAACATTATAACGTTGACAAATACAACGAAAAGGTTATGGAAGCTATATTAGAGAGTTTAAAAAATGTAAAAAATAAGACAAAAAGCAAAATCTTGTCAGAATATGTAGTAGAGCTAATGAAACAAAGAAACTCACTACATAATAAAACAATTTTGAATAAAAGTGAAAAAGAAAAATTAAAACATCTCTACAAACACACAAATAAAGAAATAAGAAAATGCTACGACGCTCACAGGATAAATACGATACAGAGACATTTAGAAAACTCTAGGTCTACAAAGAAAGCTTACAAAGAACTGGAAAGATCAAAGAAATGGATACCATCACTCTGCCCTGGCGCTACAAAAGTTAAGTCACGCAAGGAAATACAGAAATACAGCAGAAACTGCTACAAGCTTTTATGTAGAGCTCTACAGCCCACCAAGAGCGATAAAAGAACAAACAGATATTATTTATCAAAATATTAACGCAATCCCTGTTCCAAAATTTACGGAGCCTGATCCTGACAAATTATGAAACTTAAAACAGAGAAAAGCCCGGGACCCGATGGTGTAACAAATGAATGCATTAAATTCGCAAGAGCTCTACTCTTGACGCCAATCACAGTGCTATGGAACAAAATATTAGACGAGGAAGTTGTGCCACACTCATGGACGGAATCAGAGATAATTTTGCTGTACAAAAAAGGCGACCCCGCTGATATAGCTAACTACCGTCCAATAAGTCTGATGTCTTCATTATATAAATTGTTTTCGTCATGCTTACTCGAGAGATTATCTACTGCAATCGACGAACATCAACCTATAGAGCAAGCCGGATTCAGAAGAGGCTTTAGCACTGTGGATCATATCCAAGTAGTTGATCAAGTGATAGAAAAATATCTAGAGTTCCGACGACCATTATATGTAGCTTTTATCGACTACAAGAAAGCTTTCGACTCTATTACCCACGACAGCATATGGATTGCACTAAGAGAGATAAACATACCCGAAAAGTACATAAATATTCTAAAAAACATATACGCGAATTGTACGAGTAGAGTTAAGCTAGACAGGTCTGGAACAAAATTTAAAGTAGGTAGAGGCACAAGACAAGGCGATCCTGTTTCTCCCAAGATATTTATAGCAGTTCTCCAACACTTAATGAAAAACTTATCATGGTCTAAGCAAGGAATCTACATGAACGGCAAGTATCTAAGCCACTTACGATTCGCCGACGACATTATCTTGTTTTCAGAAAACCCACATAAATTAAAAAGCATGATAAGAGACCTGCATATAGCTAGCACAAATGTTGGGCTCGAAATGAATTTAGAGAAAACCAAAGTAATGTCTAATAACCGTGAGATCCCCATACCTGTAAATGGTACCCCACTAGAGTATGTCAAAGAGTACGTGTACTTAGGAAAAAGGATCTCTTTCGATAACAATAGAGGGGTGGAAGAGGTGGACAGAAGAATGGCAATCAGTTGGAGAAAGTTCTGGGCCCACAAGGAAATACTTAAATCACATCTTCCAATGGCTACAAAAAGAATAGTGTTGGACTCTGATATACTTCCTTGCCTCACATATGGCTGCCAAACCTGGACATTTGATACCACAACTCGGAAAAAGATTCAGACAACACAAAGAAAAATGGAGAGAAGTTGCCTGGGCATCAAACTAAAAGACAGAGTCAGATGTACCGATATCCGAACCAAAACGAAGGTGACAGATGCCTTGTCTTTTTCGTTGAAAAGAAAGTGGCAGTGGGCAGGTCACGTGGCCAGATACAGAGACGATAGGTGGACCCTAAGGACTATGAGGTGGAAGGGCCCACCAGGGACAAGAGCGAGAGGCCGACCGCATGCGAAATGGGTCAACGAAATAGTAGAGACGGCAGGCAAAGATTGGCTCAGCGTAGCAAAGGACAAAGAGAAGTGGTTTTCTTTGGAGGAGGCTTTTACCCAAAGGGGGTCCATACAAAAAGAGCTAATGATTTCTTTTTTTTTTAATTTTCACCAATATATTAATTTAAATTGCTTGTGTTTATATATATAATTTACTTTGTATGGAATTAAATAAAGCTTATTTATTATTATTATTTATTATTATAATATAGTAAGGAACAATTTCACGGCAGGCAGGATTCAAACCTGCTCCTTCTGGGTAACACGCCCAGAAGCCTTGGTCATTAGGGTACTGCGATACCCTGCCAGTAGCCAATTTGACGAACTCTCTCAAATCACGGTAGTTAAGCGACCCTTGACGATATGATCATAGAATTATACTAACAATCACTCACATTGTGTCATTCGAGACAACAGATATGACGAGAGAAGGGCCTTGCAGTTTTTATACTAAGTACTTCTTTTTTTGTATTTTTTTAATATCTTTTACACCTTTCCTCACGTAATAGCTCAAATGGAATAAATAACTAATTTGACATTGTTTGTGTCATAGTAAAAGCTCTGCATCTTTTTCCTTCAAACTATCGTCGTTTTAGTAAGAAAATAAAATAACAATACCGCTATAAAAATAACCAAACCCTAAATTGGTAGGTACTTACAGCAGAGATTGTTATTTATGTGCAAAGAGTGATACGAAAGCTTTATCGAGGTGGTGATTGGGGCTAAGTATAGTGGTCAGAACTAATAAAGCTGCTATTTATTTCAATTAATAATAGATAGCCGGTAAGACTGCCGATAATAATTATGCTACTTTTAAAAATCGGTAATTTTTACATGAATGATAAGACCATCGAGTCATTAATTATAGTTCCCGGTTTTTTGTCATCGAACAAAAATTCTCATCAAGACTGGCAAGTTCTTCTATGCGTCTAGAGTGATGGTGATGATTAACTTAACAAAATGAAACAACCAGCTTTTCGTTACAACAATGTTCTGTAATTCTCCACAAAGTAACAAAAACAAAGCACTTTGTCGACCTTCTGTTAAACTTGCATAAATATCCATTACGATTCCCCAAAGATTATACCAGTGCGAAGCCCCTACGTTACATCTCACTTTCACCTTTTACCCTTCATCCGAGGTGAATAGAAAAATGACGGTTCAATACAGAATAGAAAGGCTACACCTATTTTTCGCCGAAGGCTATAACCGCCGACAATTGCTTTGTGTTGCTCTCAAAAGAAAAATAGTAGACCCCTAGATTGCTTTCAAACCCTTGAGGTTGTCTGATGGGCCGGTTATTTACATCCTATCGGAAAAAAGTTTCGTTCTTTTATTTAGCCAACTAGAGGACGCGGAGAAAATGTGTTCCACTTATTTATTAAACAGTCTTGTTTTTTCCGCCTCCGGGTTTTCGAATTGCGGTTTGTTGATCCTTTTTGGTGGGAAAAAGGAAATAGAAAGGCTTAACTTGACCGCGTTCTTTGTAAAACAGTGAAGGGTATTGGTGCATTTAACAATCGGTACACAGAATTCAGTAAAATGTAAAAAAAATGGTGTGAGATACGTAATTGAATTACGTAGAAAAAACTTTGTTTTGTATACAGTCAAAACTTTGTTACAAATTAGTTAGTTGCTCGTCTGTTACCTATTAGAGCCATAATTAAATAATATGCTTCTTACTTACTTGAGCCTGTTTAAAAGGACTGAAAAATATTACAAAATTACCTGCATTGCGTGTGTTAAACAAAACAACACTGCATAAAGCCAGAATAAGCAATAAAGCGGTTTAATAAGCACACATTTACGCGGGACATCTTTTCTGTTCGGGATCAGTGATATTTACTTTACGAGGGTGTAGTAAAGGGCAAATTTCATCGGGTTTCTGGTGCTTAACAGGGTTTATAGTGGTTACGAGGTCAGGACGACGGCTCCAAGGATGCTTGGACAGCTGTAAAAATGAAGATGAGATGACAAACAATTTTAGTGCTTCGTGGACAGAATAAGAATGTTTAAATGGGCTACTGGAGGCCTATTTGGTGGCTACTCCAATTTTGTAATAAGATTTACACTAATGCCTATATCAAATCGTGAGTTCATTTGAGTTTTATTGTCATTTAAAGATTTAGCATCTATTTAGAATATAATTTTTATATATATTTTAATGTTTTATGTTCCTGATTGAATTAGAGATTCTTTGTAGAAATCCACATTTTTATGTTATTTTAATCGACAGAAATAGTAAGTACGTAATATTTGTACGTAAGCTTTCTTAAGTAGATGTTAGAAGCTTTGATAGAAAAGCTACTACACCTTAATATATTTTCCATGACAGCACGGGCACTACTTACTCGTATAATCAAACTGTAACAGGTCCAAATCTGTACATTAGATATATTTTGAAAATTTCCCTCAATGGCGATGTAGCTATCGATGCCAAACCCAAATCTGTAACTTTTTCATTTTTGTCTGTCTGTCTCTGTCTGTATCTTGACTAGGCATCACGCTGAAACTACAAGATGGATTTGAATGAAACTTGGGATACATATAACTTGTACCGTGATGTAACATCATATAAAATTATGTGAGACCCTTCTCACAGGAATATCGGTGAATTTTATGATGAGGATGAAAGACATAATGGTGTATTAAGTGTTAACCCATTAACGCGTACTTTGATTTAAATTGTTTATGTTATAAAGTACTAACTGAAATAAAATTAAAGTTATCCCGAAAATAAGTGAGGTTTCCCGTGGGAGAGGGGATAAAAGTAGTATTTGACTATATATAATATAACTCTGTAACGCGTGCTTCGATTTGGATGATTCCTTTTTTGTTAGTTGTGCCTGAAATTAATGTTATCTATGAAATTAGTGGGAATTGCCCGTAGAAGCAGATCCCTATTAAGAAATTTTCAAGAAAAAAAATAGTAAACGCCATAAAAAATGTTAAAAAATAAGTTTTTACCATTGAGTTTTATTTTTTGGTTACATAGGACTAACTGAAATATTTGTAATGCAAAAATAATACGATAACGGTATCATAATTTTAACAAAATACTTTTTATATCATATTGTACCTTCTCCTACAAGCAGGTTTTCTCATAATAAGGGGAAAAGAGGTATGAAGTAAGGGCTGAGGGGAAACAGCGGGGAGCGGTTACGGGGAAAGGGCAAGGGCGTAAGAGGCGGGAATGCCTTAATAGTCAATCAACAAAATCAATATTTCCCGATCTACGAAATATGGGTGAAACTTAGACTTTACTTTTAAAACCAGAAAATAAACACAAGTAATGCTATAAAAAGTAAAAACCGAGTTCAATTCGGCAGACAAAACTCACTTTACAATCACATACTTAAACGAAGCTACTGGACTACTGTACTTTGATAAAATTTATGTAAGACTATTTGAAAAGTCTTATTTCTTCGAACAAAAAAATAATCGGAGAAAAAATATACATGTAAAAATTGGTCAAGTGCGAGTCAGTCTCGCGCACTAAGGGTTTTGTACTATTATCTGTACCACATTAGTTCAAGTTTCTAACTGTTGTCGTAATTACCATCGAGCTAAAAACGGCAGAAAAGTCAATTTTGTTGTTTGGGAGCCCCCTCACATATATATTTAATTATTTTTTTGGTATTTGTTGTTATAGTGGCAATAGAAATACTGTCTATCTATCAAGGTTCATGAGATACAGCCTGGTGACAGACAAACGGACGGACAGCAAAGTCTTAGTAATAGAAGATGATAGAGTCCCATTTTTACCCTTTCGATACGGAACCCTACTAAGAAAGATTCTGACTAAATGAGAACCAACTACTTTTTGAAGTCTGTTAAAAAATGAGTACTTAATTCGCAAAAAATACATACGCGTTAATGCTATGTAGAATGTTTAGTAATTGTAATTCAGTTGCGAATGAAGTCGCGGGCACAGCTAGTACAAAATATACTTAGTGGCTTGGGTTTTATTGTATGTGTAGCTTCCCAATAGCAGTCATTGTAATATTAATCAAATGTATTTTTTGAATATTATGAGAAAAGCATTTTAAAATAGAATTTATAAATATTTAACGGTATATGCAAAATATGTTTTCATTTGTCAAAGCTACTGTTCAATTTATACTGTCAAGAGGCATATTGCAGACGGGGTTGTCATGGCAACACAGGCACTTAGACAAGGGGTTCCTCTGATATGAACTGCACCATTTGAATTTCAAGTGCTTTGCAAAGTGAATCCAATCCGAGAACCATTGAGATCGCTTTAGCGTGCTTTAGTAAATAGAATGTTACTGTCTCGCTCAATAAAGCATAGATCGTTGATAGATTGAACTAGAAATATATGATTAACTCCCTGATCCCCGTGAATAGCTACGAGAATTTTTAAATTAACCGACGAGAATTATTAAATATTCGCCGTAATGCGCAGAATGCAGCCAATATTTTATATAGGTTTTCTCTCGTTCTCACAAAATAGGATTCGAAATGTTTTTATTAAGTTTCAAAAACCGATTTGATTTGGCTATACATACCTACTAAGCTATTTTAGTCAATGTCGATTACGTTTAAATTTTGTGTGAAACATAGAACTGCAGTTCTATAATTTGTAATACTTAAATATATTGAGCCACAGTGAGTAATTTAAAATTCAGAATTTGTAACCGGTTTGCGCCAATTCTCGTTCGCCAAGGAGAGCGGGGTGAGGCTCCTGTCAACTGCTACAACGTTGCAATGCATCCCGCACTCGTTGTTCAGGAAATAATCCCTGAGACTACACACTTCACGGTTGTGGAGGTTCTTGGCACTTAAAAAGCCACGACCTCCCCATTTCCGTGGAATGTACAGTCTCATAAATGACGAGCGCAGATGATGCATGCGATCCGACGTGAGCAGTTGACGAACTCGCCTATCCAGCTCGTCTAGCTCAGTCTGGTTCCACCTTAGTATGCCAAAGGAGTATATCAGTAGAGGCATCACCCAACCGTTGGAGGCTTGCACCTTGACATACCTATAAGTATAAAATAAATAACATTCGTAAAGCTACACAATACCTTCCGTTCACAGCACTGGAGAAAATCTCAACAATTCGAAAGAAAATAGTAGGAACAACGAATTGTATAGCGAAAACACAATGCAAATTGTACTAATTGATCATTACATTACCGAAGCGAGCACTACAAACAATCCGAAGAGGATCGATTTCCGCTGAATACAGTTTGCTGAATGCCATCCAAGAATATTGTTGGAAATATGGTATGAAAAATGTTAAGTTCTTCAGCTCTATATCGAAATGAGTAGTTCTGAATCTCTAGATATAAAAAGTTCTTGAATTAAGAAAATAGCACATAAACTTTTTTTCAATATTCCGCCATCTTGCGCAGGTGACAGCTGATGTCACGACATCATTCATCAACTGTTAGGCGGTACGAGGTTTGCCGGGTCAGCTAGTCACATCACACTAATATTATAAAAGTGAAAGTTTGTGTTTGCGTTTTGTTTCAACAGCTCACGGCTTAGTAGATTTAGATGAAATTTGGCACGGAGATATTCTTTGACCTTAGATTAACATATAGGCAACTTTTTATCCCGGAAAATTTATGTTTTTCAATGGGACCGCTACCGCTGGTAAAGCCGCGCAGCTAGTAATAAATTATGAAGAAATAGGGCGTTTATGTACGAACAAGGACACTGGTAATCAACTAGCATCCTCTCAATGGTGGCTTCTAGTGACAATAAGCAACTATTTTTGTTATACAACTTTTGAAAATTTGCAAGAAAAAAAACAGACATTCCATACATTTGGCTGCGTGTCAAAGACCTTGTTGTATGGGAAAGTAATTTATTTATGTTTTCCTTTTTTCTCTAACGGTCATCAGAAGCCAACATTAAGATGATGCTAGTTGGTCGCAAGGTGTCATAGCTCGGCCTCCGGCCTCACTATGACACCTTGCTCGTCAACAGTGCAGTGACCTTTTATTATTATTTGACTGAGTGAGCAAAACGTCTTTGTTTGAAGTCTGATTCTATTTTAATTAATTCCAACTTTGACGCAGTGGATAAACAAAAACTACCTTACATCCATCGGTGGGTGAAGCCAGTGTGTGCATGGGTCGAACCGTATACACGTTTGTTTTTGTAAGGGTATTTATATTGTCTTCTTCTCCCGATTCCCTAATTTTTGTACCAATAATCACCAAAAATAGGTTCTTTGTTTGTTTTACTATAACTGTTTATAATATAATATGCTGCTATACTATAACTGCTATAACTGCTGCTAAATGCTTATGCGGTGCCGAGAAAATACTTACTTAAAGCTACTCGCACCATGAAAGATACTTTGAAATAACAACAATATAGGTATCATACATATATATATATATATCATACAATGACAATGTATCATAGCCTATCACAGAATAAAAAATAAATTCTAGCTGTACAATGTGAATTTATATTGCAGACACTTTATAACCGACTACTAATATTAGAAAGTTCTCAATGCGTCGGAGTCTTTTTTTTGTGTGCCGTACATAGTACTTTTGTTTCCCGATTTCTCTGAGATGGTTGGACCGATTTGAAGAAATGTTTTGTTCGAAAAGGTATTCCTTCCGATAAGTCTCTTATACATTTTATCAAATTCGGTTAAGAAGTTTTTTTAAAATTAATATAACTTCTAATTTTCTTTGAATATCCATACATAACATTTTTGTAACCGCCGTTTAGCGTACCGAGTTGAAATCTATTTACACTTTTTTAAGGTATTATTTATAACTTGTTTGTTATTCAAAGCCGTAAGTAACTATGAGCAAAATAAAAAAAAAAGAAATCGGTAAAAGTTTTAATACTGATTACTGAATATTTGATACTCATTGAATTATTAATACTTTAGAGATTTCCTGAACTATTTATATAGAAAACTGGCCGGGCTCAGGAATTTTATGCACGGATGTCCAATATTTTACTATGTTACTCAGTGATAATGTAACTTTCTAACGGCGAAAGAATTGTAGAAATCGATTTAGTAGTTTCGAAGCCTATTCAATGCAATCTAACAAACAACCAAATCTTTCCTCTATAAAATATTAAAATAGATAAGGATAGGAATTTATTTATAAATTAAATTTAATAACATCTTAAGCTTCCAGAAATGGCTGCCATGTTTAAAATTACTTTCCACTTAATTTTTACGAAAATAGCCGAGGACTATACCTTATTTCCGAAAGAGCTAGAAAAACTTATTGGATAGTAAAACTTCGTCTTTTTTGAGACACTAACTACGCTACTATTAATCTATTTGCGTGAGATGTCTACGAGGCTTTAGACTTGTCTTAACTAAAAGTAAGCAAATGGAAGCATAGATAAACGAACATCAATTCTTCATTCAAAAAATTTTGAACCTAAAATAAATGGGAATTTATTGTTTAAATACAAAGTCCTTCGAGTAAAATAGGTGCACAATGAGTCACCTTGCGTTGTTTGATTTCGAGAAGCTTAGCAGCACTATTACACAAACACCCCATAAGACACGTTAACGTTAATCGCAATTTGAATATTAACGACGAAGCGAGACATCGACATAAACCCGATAACAATCTCGGCTAATGGACAATCAGCTCGACATCGAGTCAGCACGGGATTGGAATCAATTTTGAAGTTGGACAATGCAATTAGAGCGGGCAAGACAAGTCCCTGATGGTTCGTTGAAGCAATAGATGTCACACTCATTGTCACCTTGATAGGCTATTTAATATAGGTGCGACCTTTACGGGTCTTACTACTTTATGGTGATTCATTATATTTTTCATGGAAATGAAATACTATGGTAATAAATTCGTTATCGTAACTTATATATTTTAACGTAAGATTATATTTTACAAGTTTAAATAGGAATGTTCTAAGCCAAAAGTGGATCAATCATGTCACATTTTTATATTTGCCTACAAGCTATTTTTTATATAATACTTCTAGGTTGATTCCAAAGCAAAAGATGGTAAGTGCAGCGAAACCTTCTAATATTAGTACACCTCTAACAGATAACCTTGTATAAAGGATATTCTTAAAGCCTACGCTATCACTTAATATTTTTTTTAAGCTACTAAAGAGAAATTTCGATATCCAGAATTAGTTAGTAGTAAATTTTCGGTAAAAATATTTTTAATATCGTACTTCATAGGTCAGTGTCATTTATTGAAAATTTTACACATACATTTTATCAACTAAATACATTTTACTTGTATAAAGCTCTCATGTTTTCTTTTATATTCAATCAAGTTTACGAGCAATCATTTCACAGAACGGATCAAAACCAACTCTATCAACATAGGTTTTTCCCTCATAAACGAACTCTGTGAACGACACCCTTAAATGTGTCGTAAAACCTAAAGCTTTTCCGATTTTTTGAGTAGCCACAGAAGTTCCCAATGCTTGACATATTGAAGGTACTTTTGTAGTCACTTCTCTCGGTTTCATATGGGCATACTTTGGCCCTAAGTCATGGAGACTGATGTAACCGACAGGCCCGGATTTAAGCTTCCTCCCAACGTCTAAAGAAGCCTTGCAAAGAAGCAAAGCCAGCTTCTTATTGCGATGCTCTGGAAGCGTAGCAATGAACATTATTTCTAAGCTGCAGTTTACTCCGTACCTGAAATTAGACAAAAAATTTATCGAGCGAAGAAAGAATAAGTTACAAACTCAAGTTGTACACCTGATTGGAAAACTTGACTTGAGTTTTTTATCACTGGGTAACGAGTATCCTGTAAATTTGACAGAATCTAAATCCGTTCAAACCATTAAAACTTTTGCTCGTGTTGGATACGTGCGTAAGTATGTTAAGTCTGAAAAAAATATTAAGGATGAACGTGATTCAAAACATTTGCATGTTTTGCTAGGAAAGCATTTTGCTGGAAAACAGACAAGCCGAGCCGAAAGTTTGGGTTACTTTCATTTGTGTCACTTGAGATTAGCAGTAATTAGTAGCATAATGATTATCCTGATGAACGAAATTACTCAAATTTTTTTTTCATATACTCAATATATTTGGCAAATGGTGTCATAATCATTACCTGATGGTAATTATATGCCCATGATGAGCTTCTTATTGCTGTGAGAATGCCTTCCTAATATCTGTGACATTGATGACATAGATGACTGTATGATCAATATCATACACGTTCTCACGCGACAGATCTGATACCTCATGGAGCTGGATTCCTATCAATACTTTCTCCAGTAATATCTAATCAAAATCCACGCCATGCCCAAAATATTCAAAATTTTATTTCTTAAATCATGTTCGCTTATTTATTAAATTAGAGTAGAGTAAGTGAAGTAAGTTAACACCTATCAACCTTAATAACTTCAAACAGCCGACCCATACATTCTCATAACGTGTGCGTAGGTACATTTTCCTTGCAAACAACACATTAATAGCAATTTCGTATAACGTCCCTCAAAGTCTAATGTGTTATGATAACGGCCGAACCCAAAATTTCTCGGAACCCATTCTGAACTTTGACTTTAACCTACATATACCATCTAATCTTGGACGCGAAACGTCTTGCTTGGCCTTGTCTAAGATACAAACAATAACTTAGTTGGCATATTCATTCATACGACCTTACTTATGACATTGGATCTTCAGATAGCAATACAAAACGAACAAGCAATCATTTACTTTGTATCCAGTTGCCAATAAAAATATTAAAAAAACAAAAAAGCAATCATTTCTATTATGATGTTACCACTTATTTTTAGATTAGCTCATTAAGGTAGAGTTTTGTTACCAACGTACTTATTAAATAACAGATTCTATTAACGAATGAAAGAATAACATTTACCAACCGAACGAAGCGTCTCTGCTTCGAGTCTGGCAAAAAATTTTTCGTCAGTCAGTATGTTGGTAAAACATGTTACAATTTTTCAAACAAGTAGTTAGAAGCGACTTCAAAAAGCCCGACTGCTAAATCTTTAAACCTGTTTATCATCCCTAATTTTTTTTTTTAATTTTGGGATTACCACTGTCACTCTTACGACTAAGACGAATTTATGACATCATTCACATAAAAATACGACAAGCCTTATAGGCTCTAGGGCTCTCAGCTCTAGACTCGAAAAACATAACCCTCCGTCTTTCGCAGTCGGGTAAAGATATACAATAATATTATACTGACAGCAACACAATAATGAGATATGTTTATAGGTAAAATACGTGATACATTACTAATATGCAGGTCACAGCTGTGATTAGTGGTCACAATAGAATCATGAGACATGGAGTGATTTGTCTAACAGTGATAGTTACCGTCCACGCTTTAGTATGTAGATTGCAGAATTACAAATTTAATACTAAATTAGTTGGCTATAGTGACGCGACGTGACCTTCACGCAGATATAAGTTTTTATGGTAATGAGAATAATACAAACACACTTCACGTTAGGCTTGTCAAAATGAATTACATTTTGTAGTACGAAGAAAATGTATGTACCTACAGAAATTGAGCGGGGCTATTAAAGTGACAAATATTATACTTATGTCATTTGTTAATGATTTGTTTGGGTTTCGCGATCGAGAAACTGAACAAGTACGTACTATTATTAATATGCTGCAATAATCACCTCTTTATACAATTTGACGGAATACCTGTGGGTCCCTAGCATCTCATAGCGACACCAATATTTTTATAAAGTTCGAAGTGAATTGTTCTAACTTCATTTAGTTAGTTATCCAAAAGTTTGTCTATTTGAACAACATACAATGACATACTGAATAATTATTTTATTTGCTAGAATAGACAGACGCATTTAACGAACTTAATTTAGTATATTTTACTCTATTCTATTATAATACACCTGTTTTCTATTTTTGGTATGGTAGTGGGGTTAGCCTCACGAATATTATTCTCCTTTTAATTATTTATTACATCCTTCGCTTCGTTATATAATTTTCTACAATATCTGCTTGGCAAGAACAGATCAAAACGATCCCCAAGAAGAAGACATCTTGCGTCATCAAGTACTATGTTGTCTTTACTCTAGTCGCAGAATCATCTGGTATTAAATAGGGTCTTACTTTTCGAACACGTTGTAACGGCTGTCTACTTCAGACATGAACTGAATGAGAGCTTTTGAAGAAGGTTGTGTACATCTTTCTTCAGCAAACTCTTCGAAGAAAGTTTTCTCTGTTGAGTCTGAGGTTGAAACCTGAAAATGATTTATTGTTATTACGTTTAGTTTTATTAACATCATGAATCTTTAGCTACAGAAATAATTAATATTTATAGCGTGGATACTGACTCCAATTTGCTAGACAATCACTTACCCCTAAATAAAGAAAAATCCAGCTTAGACCGATTTTGTTACTTACTGAATGGAGTTCCCTATCGAGTAGAAGTTCATTAAAAAAATTGTGACAACTACAACACGGAAGTAGCATTTATAATTTTTTCGGTCATTTTGATTTACTATATTTATCTACAGGATTGATTTTGATAAAACTTAGAAAACAAACTTCTGAAGTATATAAAACAGCAATCGAAAAATAAGTATATCAAAATAGATTCATTACAAATCGGTGGATTAATTGCGTAACAAACATACAAATGAAAAGCATGCCGTCGAATTGAAAACCTTATATAATGAAGACCAAAAATGCTTTATCATTAAAACAAAAATAAGTCCTTAAGCTGATTGTTCATTGTTTTGACTGATCAATCTGCCGGAACCTTAGATAAAAATGTTACCCTTCTTATGAACAGACGGAATAAAGACACACAAAAAACAAACCTGTAACTTATTGAAACAAGCCGATACCACTTCTCCTGTGCTGATTTCCACAGCTACTAAAGATACTCCATCCAAAGCTGCATCAGCACACAGTTCTAATAGTTCTTCAGCAGCAACTGGATTAATGTTTACTTCTGTGCCGATGCATACTGTTTCATCTTTGCAGAATCCTTCTTTGATCACCTGAAATGTTAATAGAGACTGTTGACTTATCTTGATTTCGTACGTTTATTTTATTATTTAACTTGTGTTAGTATGAAATAAGTGATTGAGTTACTATTTTGCGTTATATACGCAAAATAGGTACAAAATCACTTATTTTGTTTATTATTTACTGTAAACGATGCCCACCATTTACTGGAGAATAAAGCGTCTTTGCTTTGAGTCTGAAAAAATATTCTTTTGTCTGTCTGTTAATATGTTGACAAGTCGTAGTTTCCAACCAATATCCGCGAAAGTTGGTACTTCCCTATATCATCAAGATTTTTTATTGGGCTTCGGCTGCAGCCATAGTTATAGAATATATATAGATTTTTTCTGCCTCTCAAATTGTCCCCGTAACGGGACAAACAGGATTAAATATTCAGAAGCTATTCTCATAATATTTATGATGATACGTGATTAATTTTTGTTTTTTTTTTTCATAAAATGTTTTGAACTGAAATTCTTTACATAAAATATACAAAACAGATAACATATATGAACTGATAATACATGAGCTTATCAAAGTTCTTTCAGAAGCATCGACTATGGGCTCGACTAAGAAAAAATAACAAAAAATATTATAATTACATGTAATGCGCCGGCCATCGTAGCTGCCGTCAAGGAAACCAATTTGTATTTGCCTGTAAATAAAAAAAACAAAAGACATTTTTCTAGTTCTTGTTGATCAATTACCAACCTTTACAACTCTGCTCGCAGTATTGGCCGAGTCAAACACAGAAACTTAAAAAAAAAAAACAATTATACAAATGCATTGCTCTATTAGAGAGGAACAAAAAGTAGAAACAGATCAATTAATGTACGAGTATTTGTCTAGTGAGTTGGAGTGGAATAAACCAATCATATGAGTAATAAAAATGTTAGGTAGTTTGTAAGTTTTTAATACCAAAATCACTAGACGGAAATGGTAAATCAGGTACGTCCCTAAATACCTTGGATGATAAATAGAAAACATTTTTTATACATATTTACAAAAGATAAACAGTAAACAGAATGTAAACAAGTAAACAAAAAATGTATTATATATTTAAACATATAAATAAAAACCAGCAGTGCAACAAGAGGCGGCCTAACTGTTTCCTTTCATATATTTATTATCAGCTTGGGTACACAGAGTACACTTGCGAAAGTTTACTACCTGTATTAGCGTTTATGGATGTTAGGACAAAATAATCAAATATTTGTATGCAGTCTCAGTATTTTAAACATTAAAACAAACATAATCATTATCTTCAAAACTAACATACCGTTGATACCTATTGATATAAATTGGGGCAATACTGACTTACCACACTGAGATAAACCCCATTCCATTTTCACAATTATTATTGTATGATAATGACACTAAAAAACGGTAAAACCAAAAGAAAATATCAGCTGTACGTGCGCATACGACACTATCTCAACCAAAACTACCGGCTTCATTCTGGTTGTAGATTGTACCGCTACTCGTATTATCATTATCGAGTCACAATGTCTAGAGAATGACCAGTATGGGCTGTTAGTGTTAGTTCGGCAAGTTGTTGACTTAGCGGAGAAAATATTTTTTTGTGATTTAAAAAAAGACGGGTTTCCTTTTTTCTAGTTTTATTTATGTCATCGAAATCAGAATTATTATTTAAGATTGTGTTTCGTATATCTCTGCTTAAAACTATTGCAATTGACCTGTACATATGGAGTGGAATACTCCCTCAGTCATAAATCCCATATTTGAAACACGATAAACGACAATTTTATTAAGAAGCATGTTTTGTTTTAACTGTCACTATTTAGTGACAATACCAAGTGGGATAGTTTTGTTTCCCTTCCGCGGATTTGTATTCCACAGCCGCCCTTACTGTTTTTGAGTATAGGTGAACGTTTTACGTCTAGCATGCTGGTAGATATAGAGTGTATGTATATTATATATCACTTGAATTTAGAATATACATTGCTTTTGATATAAATCCAATTCCAAAGTCAGCTGTCTGGGAAAAGGACGGTCATTCCACTAATGGTTGAGTTTGGTGACTTTAACCGCATACGGTATTGGCATAGACAGAGGTTATCATATCATGGCAATTATTATTAATTTTGGTGTACCAATACGTTCACAACTTGCAACTGTTTGATTATCATGTGTATGTACTGTACAAGTTAAAGTTTTAAAGGAATTGTTCGAAGTCGTGTAAACAACTAAACGACGTCAACAAGAACTTTATAGAGAATGGTATTATAGAAGAAGTATTAAACTATTTTATGTGCATTAGTTTTTTTTTACTAGCTTTTATTGTTTATTGTTAAGTTGGTTTTCAAATAAAGAGTTGTTTGATCTTACCTTGTTCTACTCAGTCGAGTAAAGTTTACACTTTCACAATTTTAATTCTAAATTAAGAGTGCTGTTTGTATAAAATTGTTAGATCAAATAATTACTAAGTCTACAGAACAATCAAAATGTAGGTTTTGTTGGTCCGTCTGTTTTAGGGTAAAAATAAAGAAAAACGTCAATAAAATAAATTTCATGTTTCAGTTTATATTGAAAAGTAAGTAGGTAGTCATTCTCGCACTAACTAATGTAAGATTTTTTTATTTTAATATTTTATATTTAATTTTCTCCTTATATTCCTCATTATATCATATCAGTTGGATAAAGACCACAACCATCAGGAAACAATTTCTTTGCGCTTCTGGCACAAATTCAAATTGCAGACTTTGCACTCTGGGCTAATACACTCAAGATATAATATTGCTGTCGTATTTTCAAAAAGTTCACTTACGTTTTCTATTACTTAGGAAACTGCACAAACCTACACATCTATACATTCGTACTATAAGAGAACAGCTGACTCAGTGTAGAGCAATCAGTAGGATTCAGCAGGATCGAATTCAATTTCAAGAAAGCCAACATACTTTTCTTGGGTGGACATGAACTTGATGTTAAAATTCCTTCGTATTTTAACATCAAGTTCATGTTTAAATAAATCTTTTGTTTAGTTTATGATGAAACAAACAATACTGTTTTTCATTCAAAATATTTTGTAGTACTAAATACAAGTATAGATCTGTCTGTATAGTCTGTGAAATCGAAACGTTGCGAAACTATGGTTGTACGATTTAAAAAAAATTACAGAGATCTTTGTTTTCTGGTATTTCTCAAAAAGTGAGAAACCGATTTTAAAATATTTGGCAGAAACATCCGTTACTCAACCACAAATAAATATTTTCAATACTGGCGCCCCGTCCCAGTCTACATATTATTGTTCACATATTTATGTTCTATCATCAATATTGTTTTGACAGAAAATATTTTCTCTTATCGCTCCAGCCATCTCTGAGAAATTAGGTACACAAAAAAGCCTCTAGCGAATAAATTATCTTTTCCTTTTTGAAGTCGGTTAAGAATTGATCAAGATTATATCAAAATAAGATCACAAAAAATAGGTATGTGCCCGCGCTTAGTTTGTGTTCTGCACTTATGTGCAAATTTACGCCAATATTTAAAACTACCGGATAATCACTGTAGTAAATTATTAAAATAGCATTTCTGCCTACGCTCAAAAATGCAATTACTGTAAATACTCTTACATAGAACCCAAGAGTAAAATCATGAGGAGACATAATTCAATTACTAAGATCAATTCAATAAAAAAATAAAAAACACATTTCTGATAAGTTTTTTTTTCCTGAACAGCTAAGCATTTCAGACCACAAGTTCAAAATAAATAAATTTTATGGCTTTTTTTATCCCGAACATCTGTTACTTTTAAACTATGAATTAAGTATACACGCTGATAATAGCATATAACAAGAAGTATGAAAAATAACCATGACTATGAAAATTACATTAGCAAGAGATTTTTGTTAAAGAAAGATATATTCTATTGCATATTCCACTACGCTGCTCAATTTGTTACTTTTTATCGATGGATCTGGAAAAGTCAAATAATAAAATGGCATGATTGAGGAGCATGTCAGTTTTTGGAGGGAGGGGCGAATAGGTCGATCAATTAAATACCAGTAAACATTCTTACTAAAAAAGGTGTAAACATTCTTAATAGATTGAACCTCTGAAAGTTTGGGATGATTTGTGGATAAGTAGGTAAAAGTTGCTAGTTACACTAAATATTGCACGATTAGATGAATAACATATATTTCTATATGTACTATGATTATTGTATACCTTATTAAGTAGGTAATACGTAACTTTGGATACGCAAAATGTTAAGTAACTAAAGCTTGAAAATATACAAAATAAAATAATGAGCACAATAACCCTGTTGCCCACACTTAAGTGTCGTGAAAACGTTAGTATAAAAGGCAATTTAGAAAATGGAGTGTTTAGAAAAAGGACGTGAAAAAGTCCGACATAAGAATTTGCAATGTTTAGAAGTGTAGCTAATTTTGCTGAATTGTCTTCCTGCTCGGATTCCTTTTCCACGGTTTTAAGCACATCTTTTTATTTTAAGCTACTATTGAGAGTTCTTCAAGCTATTTAGAAAAATATATTTAAACCCGCGAAAAAAGGCACGATTTTTTTCACAGGTTCTAGGTAGGTATCTTTTCGGACATAAGAGACGTACGTAACAGTTACTTTATCCTAGGCATTTTTTTCTTGGCAGAATAACAACTAAAACTTCCTCTATTAAATAATAATGCTAAGGTACTTAAATAACATTGTTTCATACATTAAAATCCTTATCATATCACTCCGATAATTACTATGATTGGAAAAGCTATCAGGTGTATAAGAAAATACCTACATTATTTTATTTACTGCACTAATTTTTACAAGGGCCTTAGATATAATGGAAGTGCAGTGATAAATGCTATTTGGTAATACATATAATAATAATATTGGTTATGGTCAATTAATTAGTTACTACTATGCAACGGGTTTTTGTAATAATGGTTAGCTAAAGGACACGATATTCATAGAGCCCATGAATTAGAACAGGAAATGGTAGTACTCGTAGCTGAAGGTGTGCAAAAATTTACTATTTTGATGAATAGTGACATATCAAGGGTATAACTTGATTGGCTATGGGCTTATACTCAACAAATCAACTGAACATCCTAATAAAATCTGTACAACATAAGGTTTAATTCTACAGAATCTGTAAGAATAAGCCCTTACAAAACCAAACGTAAGAACACCTCTATGTAATGTTAGTCGAAATTATCCAGCTTTGCCCATTTTAATTTAAAAATATTTAGTATTTTAGTCCATTCATTCCTTCTTTCCTTTCCTTTGTTAGGAAAGCATTGTAATTTACCCTTATACCTAATTAATTTATCAGCGACGACAGGTTTTAATTCCTTGATGCAGTATCACTACGACCCGAAACTCTTTGAATATTGAATTTGAATTACAATTACAATAAAACTCCATATAAATAGAACATCTGATATAAATAATACTACAAAAAAATAGACAATATGGAAGTCTTATCGTTAAAAAGAGATCTATTCCAGTCAAGTATTGTAGGTATGGAAAATTAAAATGAGATATTTATGGTTGGTATTATAATTTTATTCAATATATTCTTTCTGTACGTAAGCTATGTCCTGTCCTTTAGAGTCCATATTCATGGACGTGTATTCATGGACAAACGATACTGACGTATGCGTCTAGCCGGTTCGATCTCTTTCTGTAATGCGACCGTCGTCATTGTCGCTATAACATGTCCTACCAGATTAGAAGATTTATGGCAAGTTGTTAGCATGCTTGCTACATAGCAAAAAAACATAACACGAAACCTTATAACTTAATTATAATATAAAGGTAATAAAGGTTTAGTGTTATGTAAATTGTAAATTTCTGTCATTAAGACAATTTACTAGGCACTGATAAATAAAGCCATTTTTATGCTCACTGTATGATACGCGCTTCCATTACGAATCACTCAAAGTAAATCTCAATTTTCTAGTCTGAAAAGCAACGAACCAGACTGACAAATTTCACCATCCTCCAAGTCGTAAACATTTAACTTCTAACCTTATGCCTGTTGTGATAGAACTGGTATTGTAGTAGTTAGATGTGTCATAGGGCGGTTAGGTTTTGAAATAGGCCCTCGAGACAGTAGGCTCTCAAGCTTGGTTGCGGTCTAGGAATTAATGTGGTCCTAAAACCACGCACTGTGCTAATAATTAATTATTCCTTTAAAAAAAAAACTTGCTTGAATGTTACTGCACTTCCCGAATAAAAGCAAATCTTGATGGATTTTAATCTGAATGATAATAAAACAAATCTAGATTCATTTTTTTTCTTAACAACGACTTCTAAATGTGCCCTATTGAAATTGTCAAAACATTTTTTGTGTAATAACTGATTTTAAAGATTTGAAAGATTTTTTTTTGCATTGGGAAGCTACTATATAAGTCTAGTTTGGTTTGGTTTTGTGATTGTTTAGGTATACGTGCATTAAATTATACATTTTATAATATATCGCGAGGAAACCTGTTTGTCGAGTTGCTACTCACCTAGGATCCCCATCCTAGGTGAGCAGCAACTTTTTTGTGTAATAACTGATTTTAAAGATTTTTTTTTGCATTGGGAAGCTACTATATAAGTCTAGTTTGGTTTGGTTTTGTGATTGTTTAGGTATACGTGCATTAAATTATACATTTTATAATATATCGCGAGGAAACCTGTTTGTCGAGTTGCTACTCACCTAGGATCCCCATCCTAGGTGAGCAGCAACTTTTTTGTGTAATAACTGATTTTAAAGATTTTTATTTGCATTGGGAAGCTACTATATAAGTCTAGTTTGGTTTGGTTTTGTGATTGTTTAGGTATACGTGCATTAAATTATACATTTTATAATATATCGCGAGGAAACCTGTTTGTCGAGTTGCTACTCACCTAGGATCCCCATCCTAGGTGAGCAGCAACTCGACAAACAGGTATATAATTAATAAATGATTACGAGAACGGGGTTCTATATACCTACAATATATACCTATAATATAATTAATAAATGATTATGAGAACCCCCGTTCTCATAATCATTTATTAATTATATACCTACGTATACGAATATAAAATAGCAAAATAGTTGGTGTTCTTACCGATTCCAAGTCTATATTACAGCTGATATTCATTAGGCTTCATATGATCAGTGCCCACGTGGTTCCTATATTAAGACATATTTGCTAGTTACTAGCTGAACTTTAATTTAAGCAGGTAGGTACTTAACAGATTAGTAAATGAGTATTGCTGAATAGCCACTTTTCAACTTAACCATGACAAATCTCCAGCCGGTTAAAATCGTAAACATTTTTTGCAATCGTAAGCTCGACGAATCTAAAAATATATTATAGTGAAATGGTTCCTAACCAAAATGGAATCACAGCAACAGCGGCTTTGGCTACCGTATAAATACAATGCAGCAGTCCAAAAAGTGTCACTCCTGGACAATAATCTCCCCTACAACCTTACACGTCTTTTTGTCTCCTGCTACTTTCGCTAGTTCAATAATCATAAATAATAACTAACAAAGTATTTTAATAAAACAATTTATGTATTTATCTCTCGATAACTTCTTTCAGGTGCTTGAGAGCTTCGTCCAGAGCAGCACACACTTCCTGCGCGTTCAAAGGTCTTTCTTCAACTGAAGCTGTTCTGCTTCTTACCTGCTGGGAAAGAAAATAATTTCTATTTTAATTCAAGGTTCGACGAGACATCTTATGTACCAGTAATACTTTTGTATAGTTGTAGTTAGTCACTTCGTTTTTCATTGCCTGTTAGTTTATTTAAAAAAGTAATGTTTAAATGAGTAAAATACTGTTTTTAACTCAACCCGGAAAAACTTACGTTTCGAAAAAGTCACCTATGTCTCCACCGATGTGGTTAAAAATATTTTTTTCTCGCCGATGTTGTCTCAAAGAAAATAAAAAGATATTTTTGATTAAAAAAACTACTAGACCAGTTTTGATAATTAAAAGTATATGGGACCAATTGAAAATTATTATTTACTATTAAAAAAATTTTTTTTTTGTTTCCAGCTATACGTGAAAATTGGGAAACATACATAAAAAAGCTACGACGAATTAAGAATCTAATCTTTGAAGTCGGTTAAAAATGTAAGAAGTATTTCGATGCTTAGTTTTTTACAGACTTTACAAAAAAGAGAAGGTACTCAGTACCTTCTCTGTTTTGGAAGTCTAGTCAGTAGAATATACAAATCTATTTATGCTTATATAAACTATTAGCAACCACTTATACCTTCAAGCAACTGCCTACCGTCTATTATGCAATCATAAATAGAGTACTACGGCTAAGTCGTTTTATATTAAAAGGCACCATTAATCAATCAAGATCTAACATTAAACCTATTGAGGTTGCGTGGTACTCAGATTACTCGTACCTATATAATTATAGGCTAGTCTACAACGGCAGTCATCGCTGTCTTTTGTAAAGTCATCGCTAGTTATATTTGACGTTTAATACCATATTTTTTTTTGTATTTTTTTAATAGTAAGTAAATCATTTATTTTCAGGTAAAATACAAATATCATAAATTATCATAATATTAATACACGTCAAAATAAATTAGTGGAACAACCCACCCCGAATCGTACCTGGAGCAAAGGTACCCATTACGGTGGCTGCGTTACTGCGTTGAATGGCAATGGCCAGCCTTTGACCACCAAGTAAGATCCGGAGCGAGAGTCGCCAGTCAAGTCGCTAATTCTACGCCCTAACTCTCGAATTAAAGCTTTTGCTTAAGTGTCCCTACAGCCCAGGGTCTCTACGGCAATAGGCACAAAATAATATTGCGGCTCCATCGCCGCGTACTTCTGCCTTTTCTTACTCGCGGCGTCCTCCGCTGCAGCTACCGGAGAATGGATGGTACGAGCAAGATGGGTAGCGGCAACCGTGCTGACGCAAGTGACATCCCAGACTAGGCACCTACCATTTTTCCACGGCACCACGGCCAGGTGGTTCAAGCACACAGGGGACGTTCGCTAAAACGAAAGCCTCTCGAACTATGTCATTGAGGGCATGGTGTCGCGGAAACCTACCAGTGCAACGACGACAACTCAGAGCATGGTGCCCATCGGCCCCCACCATGGAACCGCAAGTGCATATATGAGATTCACACACTTTGCAGCCCAGGCGGAGAGCAACAGCCACACGCAGAGAGTTTTCATCAAGCAAAGTGCCTAAATGTGGCGAAGGTAGCGCGTGCAACCACGCCCCGGATTCTGACCATGACACAGCTCAGAGTCTAGCCAAAACAGCCCCTGCGGCTTCCTCTATTAACTGCCCTGTATTTGCTTAACTGCAACATCATAATAAGATGGTATATACAAAATATTTAGCAACATCATCCCAAGCGCGTTGCACATGCAATGTCTCTGGGCTTGCGGCGCCTGTGTTGAGGGCCAATCAAGTACCACTTATACCATA